>JASVER010000005.1:19456471-19770831 GCA_030449065.1 Oceanodroma leucorhoa
GGGAGGGGAGGGGAGGGGAGGGGAGGCGGCGGGGCGGGCCGGCTCTGCGCCGTCCTCCGCCCCTGGGGGAAGGGAGGAGCCGGGGCCGGCCTCGCTCGGCGTCCCCGGGATGAAACAGCCGCCTCAGCCCCGCGGCGGCCCTTTAAATAGCCGCCGCCGCTCCGCTGGTAGCGGAGTATCGCCCTGAGCTCGCCGAGCATCCTTGCCGCAGCCCTCCAGCTCGATCCGCGGCGGCGGGGCAGGACCGTGCCCGCCCGCAGTAAGTCTCCGGGCTGCGGCTTCGGTGCCGGCCGCGGGTCCCCCCGCTGCCTTCCCTGGCGGCTCCCCGGGGTGGTGGCGGCCTTTCCCGCCAGCTGCCGCCCCCCGGAGCGTGGGGCCGGGTGGCGGCCGGGGAGCCGCTCTCCGCCGCGGCTGGCGGGAATCTTTCGGCTGGGCTCCCGGGGATGGAGCCCGCGGGGGTCGGCCCCGGCCCGAGCCGCCCGGGGAGCGGGGTCGGCTCCCGGCCCGCTCCCTCCACCGGGGAGGAGGCGGGAGCTGCGGCCTCTGCGCTGACGGCGCCTTTCCCGGCCGAGGGGCTCCGGGGACAGGGCGGGGGCCGGGCCCGGCCCGGGGGTCCCGGCCGAGCGCGGCCTGGCACGGCTCTGCCCGCCGTGGCTCTGCCCGCCGCGGGGCTGCTCCGGTCCCTCCTCCTGTGCGCTGCCCGCAGCAGTGGTCTGTGCTCATGCCTGTTACTATCGCGGCATCAGCAGTTCCTCGGCCTAAGGGGGTGGTATTTACGCTGGCAGGCTTCAAAGCGACCACAGAAAGCGCTTCCTCAATGGCCTGTGTGTGCTGGCGCTCCTGGCGCGGGGCAGGCTCCAAAGCCTTCCCGGGCKGGAGGGAGCAGTTGCCGCTCACTTCAAGAGGTCAGCTGTAAGAAAATGTTCCAGTCTGTGGCAGCATAATAAAACCTCAGATCATTAATTCTCTTTTATTTCCTTGAATTGTTGGCCAGTATTTTCATTTATAACTTCTGATTCTCCTTTTTCCCCCCTTACAGAGCAATCATGTTTGAAATTAGGAAGATTTGCTGCATTGGTGCTGGTTATGTTGGTGGGCCAACCTGTAGTGTTATTGCACAGATGTGTCCTAATATCAAAGTTACTGTTGTGGATGTCAATGAGGCCAGAATCAATGCCTGGAATTCAGATACGCTCCCAATCTATGAGGTAAGTGTGTCTCACTGTTGTCTCTTCTTCCGGCGGGTGTTGCATTTGCGTCCCTCCCACCACATGGCATTTCCACATGGCCCACTTCTGAAGCTTGTTAAGTGTAGCACAGTGATGATGTCCTTCAAAAAGAGTATTCTGGAACAGCTGCATGTCACTACTACTCCTTAAACCAGATTTTTTAAATAACAGTATGTCTAGTGCAGGCAGGTATTTAAGAATTATATATGAAGGGTCTAATAAGGAAAAATGTAATTGTATATATAGTGAATGGTGCTAAATCATGCTGACTTTCTTTCAGGACCTGATTTAATCATAACATAACATCTATAACTGAGTAAGAGAACTATCTACTGTGTTGTAGCACAATATGAATGTGTAATATTGGGTGGTAAGCTTTATTCCCATTCTAAATACTGCCAAAATCCAATCTGTCCTGCCCATCTTAACCATGTTGTAAGATGGGGACAGTCATGTTCCTGATTCACTTGTACTATATAAACCTCCAATCTGGCCTGGGAAGACTAGGCCAGATAAAAATTATATTTAAATGTATCACACTGTCACTCATTCATTACAGAATGACTCTAACTTGGAGATATATAAAGCATTTTTCTGTTTTGCTTCTCTTAGCACTTGTTATTTCTCACTCTTTTTCACCCTTAAAGAATAGATCTCTCTTTTCTTTCCTTCATTCTTTCATGAGATAGTCTTGATAGGTTTGAGTTCTCTTCTTTAATGGGAGTGAAATATTACCTTCACTCAGCTCCCAAAGATGAGGCATGTTGCCTGGTACTAACAGTTACTCTTTTGCTGTAAGAAGTCTTCTGAATCCTGTCTGTGCTGTAACACTAATACAGTTTGGTTTTTTCCCCTCTTGAAACCAAACCTATACTGTGACTCTTTAAGTGAAGATGAATAGACCTCCTTTGTCATACATAGTCAAAGGAAAATGTGTATAATGCTCAGATTAGCAGATGAGACTTGAATAAAGATCATGAAAGCAAGTACTTTGTTTTCTATAAACACTTAGACTGAGTGAGTTGAAGTAGAGCTAGTCTTGTCATGTTTCTTTAAAAAAAAAAACCAAACTCAGAACATCTGTTTCCTGGAATGGTGTCCTTTGCTTACAAAGAATGTACAAAAACTGCCAAGTATTAGTTCAGACAGTTGTAAAATTGAGTCATTGCACAGTGAGGGTTTTTGTATTTTTTGTTTTGGGTTTTTTCTTTCCAGTGTCAGAAACTGTCTAGTGGGCTCCCTATCTATTTGCATACCAGTAAGACCATAGTTGGAACATTTGGTGGCTGGTAACACATTATTCTGCCTGTTCTGACCTTTGTTTTCCATTTAAGTAGGTATTTGGTGTAAAGTGAGACAGCAAAAATGTCTTGCATAAGAAAGCTTCTGCTTTGTTTTCCTCTCTTCCTCCAGTGAACCTTTGCCTTTCTGGCACTTACTCAAATAGCTTGTGTCATGATAGGTATCTCTCAAGTTGAGGATTTGATTGCCAGGTTACAGTGTATGACTTTATTTTTCAAACAAGCAGTAAAGGCTTATTTTATGACAACTATATCTTAGTTAAACCATTTTGTAGGCCGTTCTAATATGGAGGAAAGCTCATGTACACGTAGCCTCCTGCTCCTCTTGTCTGTGTTGAGGTGTTAAGGGAAGGGAAAGTGTTCCAGCATAGTATGTGTTTCTGGAAAGAATCTCATCAAACTGTGCCTGTGATTCTTCCACGCTGCAGGTGTGGTGCCATGATAAGTTTCATCTGGTCCAAACATGAGTGGTTGCCAAAAGGAGTGGTCTTGTATGTCTCTGCTGCCTTTCTTTCACTGGATCTGGGCTTGCTGATTTAATGGAAGACTTCTTTGTAGGGTTTTTTTTGTGCTGAATCAGTTCTAGATCTGGTGTTGGGGAGATCATGGAATGTGTAGCTGAGGGAAAAGGAGAGTTGGGACCACCTCTTTTGTTTGCAGCCTAGGGAATATTGTAAGACTTTTCTTGAGCCTCCTTAACATTGCTCTACAGGTATTTCTTTAATTGTTGCCCATGGTGATAGAATTGAGCAGGGGAATAACTAGAGCCTAAAATCTGGTTGTGCAAATAACAGTTCAGTGTGGCTGAACATTTCGAGACAGCATTCTCAGTGTTTTGAATAAGAAAGGGCTTTATTTTTTTCTCTATGTAAATCTACAGAAGCTTTACTTTACATCTGGCAGACTAAAAACATTCCACACTGAGCAAAAAAAAAGGTCTTGCTGTATCTGAAATGATATGCTGTTTGTTTGGGCATGCAGTTTACTGTTCTTCTAACTGCATTAACCTTAACTGCTTTTTTCTGCTTTTTTTTTTCAGCCAGGGTTAAAAGAAGTGGTAGAATCCTGTCGAGGAAGAAACCTCTTCTTTTCTACCAGTATCGATGATGCCATTAGAGAAGCTGATCTTGTATTTATTTCTGTAAGTTTAGGCGGAGAAGGTGGTTGTGTGTGTTTAGTTTTTTTTTTTTTTCTTATCAAATCATTATGTTGCTCTTATGTTGGGAAGAGGCCTTTGTTTTATCATATAGATTCAGTTAGCAATGTCATGTCACTGTGTCAGTTTTCTCCTCGTCTTTCTGTGTACTGTGGGAAAAGTGTTAAGTAAGCCTTTTATTTTATTTTTATCTGTTTCTTTTAGCCAGTAGAATGTTTGACAAATGAACAGGCTCTAAGTCAAAATTATAATGTTGATGTTTAGCTTGGTTAGATGTATGGGATCTCAGAGCAGAATATAGTGCATCTCTGTCATTGCAGTGTACTACTGAAATCTATGGGACTTTAATAAATATTGATACGGTTCCTAGATAGGGATGCAAAGTCATATACTGATTATTGGGTTACAAAGATGACTTATTTCTAGAAGCTTTTAAAAAAGTGTCATAATGGAAGAGGGGCTGGCTTTAATATTTTCTAGCTTTAATATTTCTAAGCTGTTGACACTACTAGGAAGAGGATCCAGTTAAACATAAACAGGGTGATCTTTTGTAATCTAGAAGGTTCTTCCTAATACAGAATCCAAAAGAACTGATTGCTGTTGATCTTGGTAGGCTACAGTTGAGTTATTTTTGTTAAGTCCTGTTTTCTTGAGAGCTCCTCTTTGTTAGGGCACCTCAGTACAGAGCTCTCTTTCTGATAGTATTTTTCTCCATTCATTAAGTCTAAAATGAATGCTACTTGGCTGAATGACTGACACTAATACAGCCCATATATTGCCACCTGTCCTTGACTTAAAACATGCTGTTGTGTTTTACATGTTGTTGCCATTTCTTCTTTCAATTTGTAATGAAAAGGACCCTCTGTCTTAATCTAACTGATGTGTTTTCCCTCACGTTGCCTTTTCTGTGTATTTCAGTATAGCAGTTTTCAGCAGCTCTACACTTAGGTTTCACTGCAAAGTGGGTTTGATACAAGATTCTTATAATGTGAATTTTTGCACTCCTAATGTGGGACAGGAAACAAAAGGTGGCTGGCGTAATCATGAAGAAATTACTGGTGTTTCCAGAATAAGGACTAAGTTTCACTGAAGCCTGCAGAGCTGCTGTGAATTGCTCTTGTTTAAATTCTATTTGAATAGAGGCCAATGAGCTTTCTTTAGAAGACAAAACGGGTAATTGAGAAAGCTAATAGCTGTTCATCTGATATGGTAACTAGAATAATTCTGGGGTAGAAGCAAGCTGGACTCTGGGAAGGAAAGTGTCTACCATTGTTAACAATTTCACCTCATCGGTACCTCTTGTGTTAAGAGACCTGTAACATTTCTTCCCCCTCCATGTATTTGTAACTAGGTTAACACTCCGACAAAGACCTATGGGATGGGAAAAGGCCGAGCAGCTGATCTGAAATACATTGAAGCTTGTGCTAGACGAATTGTACAAAATTCAAATGGCTATAAAATTGTCACTGAGAAAAGCACAGTTCCAGTACGTGCTGCAGAGAGCATTCGTCGAATATTTGATGCTAATACTAAGCCTAACTTGGATTTGCAGGTAAGCATAATCTTTGAGTTGTGTATTTAAAGGCTGGTTGTTGCTTTTGGCTTTTATCTGTTGTTCTTTATTTCTGTGCCTGTAGGTGCTGTCTAACCCAGAGTTCCTTGCAGAAGGAACAGCCATCAAGGACCTGAAGAACCCAGACAGAGTGCTTATCGGTGGAGATGATTCTCCAGAGGGACAGAAAGCTGTCCGTGCTCTTTGTGCTGTTTATGAGCACTGGGTGCCCAAAGAAAAAATCCTCACAACCAATACCTGGTCATCGGAACTTTCTAAACTGGTTAGTGTTACTCACTGCTGTTGTCTGCAATGAGCAAAGGGTGTAAGTGAGACAAAGCTCAGAAGCAGGAGTTCACTGACACTGAGTGATGCAGCTAGGAAAGACAGATGAGACTGGGAGGACCCAATATATATGTCAAAGGATATTAATCTTTTCCAATTATCTCAGCTGAGCTAATAGATGATACCAACTTTCCAGGAAATCCTTTTCTCACTTTTATTGCTGTGTTATTTATTACTAAGAGTAAACCTCCAGTGCTGCAGAAACTGGTTACCATCACAAAACGTTTCAAACTCTGCAAGTTAAGCATTACATTATTTTGCTTAGATCCCATTAACTGCCATTGGTGTATTACAAGATGGTAACATAACTAGTTTATCTCAAAAGAGTTACATAGATACTAAACTAATCCTTTCAGTAGTAACTCCCTTTGGTCTGTGGGCATCTTGGTTTCTGGAAGAATCAAGTTCTCTTTACTATGTTTTCTATTTACAGGCAGCTAATGCTTTCCTTGCCCAAAGAATCAGCAGCATTAACTCAATCAGTGCTCTGTGTGAAGCTACAGGAGCAGATGTTGAAGAAGTAGCGAGAGCTATTGGAACAGACCAAAGAATTGGAAATAAGTTTCTCAAAGCCAGTGTTGGTAAACAAAAAATACTTTTTCTTTCTTCCGGCTTTCTGTTTAATAGTGCAATAGGTCGTCTAGTAGTGTTTTGAAGTAAGTGATCTGATACTCTAACGTCTTCTATGGCATGAGTGTGTGAAAATATTGCCATAGAGTACTAGCATAAATCAATTTTTCTGGTAAAATATCTAGGACTAAGGTTGCTCTAGACCCTGGCAATCTGAAACCCGAGAGTTCAGAGTCCTGCCTGGGACACTGGAAAGAAAAGTTGCAACTTTGTTTTTCGGAAGCATCACTGATGATAGTGCTCTCCAAGATGTCTTCCCAGTTGTAGCTGCTGCAATTTTGCTTGCCAGTTGCTGCCAGTGGCCTGAGGAAGGGAATGCCTCTAGGTCAGAATGTGTGATGGCAGCTTCTGATTTGTAGGATGAATTAGGTGGTTTAGATTTACTAGAGAGTAAGATGTGATAAAGTGGTGATCAGTACAACAAACTTTCAAACTTACAGAACAAGACTAAAGCCTATCTGTATAGCTACAGTCTTCATGCTAGAAAGAGAAAGTGTGACTTTAAAATAACTTTATTAAATATAACCTCTCCTAGAGTCTATGCAAGAGTGAAAAGTAGATAGCAAATACATTACCAAAATTCCTATTAGGTTATTATAATTCCTTCTACAGATCCTTTGCTATGTTTAGCATGGTGCAGCCTCACCTGAATCCTCGGTGCAGGGCCCACAATTTAAGGAGGATGTGAAGGTACTCGAATGCATCCAGAGGAGGGCAACAAAGCTGGTGAAAGGGCTGGAAGGCATGTCCTATGAGGAGCGTCTAAGGGCTTTGGGCTTGTCTAGTTTGGAGAAAAGGAGGCTGAGGGGCGACCTCATTGCTCTCTGCAGCTTCCTGAGGAGGGGAAGTGGAGAGGGAGGTGCTGATCTCTTCTCCCTGGGATCAAGTGATAGGGTGCATGGGAATGGTTCAAAGCTGCACCAGGGGAGGTTCAGACTGGACATTTGGAAGCATTTTTTTACTGAGAGGGTGATCAAACACTGGAACAGGCTTCCTCAAGAGGTGGTCGATGCGCCAAACCTGTCAGTGTTTAAGAGGCAGTTGGACAATGCCCTTAAGAACATGCTTTAACTCTTGGTCAGCCCTGAGTTGGTCAGGCAGTTTGGATTACATGATCATTGTAGGTCCCTTCCAACTGAAATAGTCTATTCTACAGTGTGTTGCTTCTGGGACTCTGCTGAGCAAAGTTCTAGGGGTCAAGGATCCCTCTACTAACTGTCTCAGTTCTCCCTTAGCTCTGGTGATCTCTGGTTCTTGGCAATGATTAGATAACCATGTGGGGGTGGAGGAGTAAAGAACCTAATCTTAACATACTTGTTCTGAGAAATATTCTTCTAAATCTCTAGGTGGGGGGAGAGCACAAACCAGGAGCTTGTCCACCCACTTGTAATAATAAAAAACTAGGGGCTATCTTACCGCATGTTTCCCTGAGACTGCGTTAAAACTTCCATTGACTTCAGTGGGACCCGAAGCAGATTTTGGGGCTTCTGTAACTGACTAAGTAGGTCCAGGAATTGGACTTTGAGAGATTCTTAAGGTTTTCATTTGCTAGCAGTGAAATATACTGGGAAAAATTATAATGCTGACTATGTCAATGATTGCCAAAAACTACTTGATCCCAAAGATTGGGTTAGAATAGTACCTTATTCACCTGTAAAATAATCGTATTTTCTCTTTCAGGGTTTGGAGGTAGCTGTTTTCAGAAGGATGTCTTGAATTTAGTGTACCTCTGTGAGGCACTGAACTTACCTGAAGTAGCCCGCTATTGGCAACAGGTACAAGTTTTTCACTAATTTTTTTGAGGGGGTGGTGTTTCTTCAGTATTCAGCTTTCAGGCATTGAGCTTCTGAGCACTGTCCACATAAAATCTGTGTTTCAGCTTTAAGGAGCAGATACCTTAATGCTGATCATCTTTACATTTTAGGGCCCTCAGCCTAACATTGCTATTTGATACTTGTGGGTGCTTAGGGKTTTTTTTGGGTAAATTAAGTTGTCTGTATCAAATGGATTGGGAAGTCTAGAAGTAGCAGTAGAAAATGCAAAGTACAAGCATGTCTGGACTCCTGTCTTCCTCTTGTACTTGGTTATCTCTGTCCACTTTGAATTCAGCTTATGATCTCTTCCTCAGGGTCTACTTTTACAGTTCTTTCCTGAAGGAACTCAGCAAAACTTGCCATTCTTTTAAATAAACATGGTTGCTGCTGTTCCCTGGTTAATGTTAGGAATGGTTGGGAAGATGTGAATGCTCTCAGGTCTAGCACCAACGCAGCAGTACCAGGATGCTCAGTCCGTACTAGTAAGAGTTTCCCTGTTAACCAGTGAAAGTACCTTGCCCCTCTTCCCAGTCCTGACTGAGAAAGCAGCTTTGACATGTGGTATGGTCAGAGGAGCAGCTTTAGTTTATTGTCTGATTTAGGCTGTGGTGATCAAGTACAAGGCTGCCTAGCAGGTGCCCCCAGGATACCAAGTGCATTATTTGCCTACCTTATTAGCAGCTTTCCTTTTTTTCAATCTTCTTTTTGAGTAGCCTTTTTTTCCCCCTCACTTTTGTTCATCCCAGTCTGCTGCCAAATAAGCAACCTGCCCATAGTTACTTTTTCATCATTGGTCAGTTGTGTCACATCCATGCTGAAGTCCAGTATTTCTTACACCATTACCTAGGCCACGTCGTGGCCACGTGGTACTGTTGGTGGGGTTATCTAGGCTCCGTTGGCTTTGCAAGGTTCTAGTCCTGAAAAGGTCCCTAATGCTCCCTTCCAGTTATCTTGGCTGGATCTCACTAGTAACTCCTCCATAACTGCTTGTAAAACTCAGTCATCCCTCACAGTGCTATCTGTGACTTTTGTCAGCTTCTTACATTATCTGTGATGTCCAATGGCTTTCTGCATCCTGTTGAGATAGTTTAACCTCCAGCCAGGGGCTAGTCAGCAGCCTAGCTGCTTGCAACTATAACTCTTAGGACAAGGAAGACATGGGGTTTATGCTGTCTGCCTCTGAAGAGGTTCAGGTTGACATCTTCCTTAAAAAGTGCACTTCATTAGGATAGTCTAGTCCATGATGGAGAGGCTTGCAGTCCCATCAGTGAAGCTGAGTCTAACGTACTGCATGAACCTTGTGCAAGCATCCAGGAGAGGTTTGGTTCAGTGTAGGACTTGGATGCATCGGCACAGTAGGAAAGAGAAGGAGCCCTATGTTCTGCTATTTGCTTCGAGAACTGCGGCTTTTGCTCAGTATAAGATGTAAGCAGACAACAGGCAATCCCTGGAGCAGCCAGAGCTGCAGGAACTAACCGTTACCTCAAAGATAATCTGATGAATAGGGAAAATTAATACTGTCTTGAAAGAGACAAATTGGTTTGGCTCTGTCCTTTGAGATCACAAAGGTCGTCCTCAAAATGCAACCTTCTTGGTATCTTGGCAACCCAAAGGCATAGGAACACTTACACTTTGCTCTGTGTGGAGGTGTTTTTTTTTATTTAACAAAAGCCTAAAAGGCTGCATTGTTGATGTAAACAAACTAGTTTAAACTGCTTTTAATGCTTTTATGCTCTCTTACTCTGTTTTAAGAGCAACTCTTTGCAGTGTTTCTGTATGGCTTATTGAGCTGTGGACAAATCAAAGAAGACCTGCTGGAGAGTTAGGGTAGGGTAAAGAGAGCTGTGTTCATGTAGTGCAAGCCCTTACCTGTACCTCCTGCTTCCTCAGAGCACTGTCACCTTGCAGAGGTCTATCTGCCCCCGCCCACACTGGTAAGATCAGGTAATGCACACACGTGCACCTGTATAAGCAACTGTGTGAACCCCTTCTTTGTGGCCTGAGCACTGTACTGTCAGCAGCTCATCCCAGTGCATACACATGGGAGACCTCASACCAGTCTGAGGACAGGATGCAGATTCTGGAGGATATACTGATCAGAGTAGCCCTAGAATCCTAACTCTTATTGTCTCTGGCCTTTAGACAGGACAAGGCTCTCTAATACTGAAATTTTCATTCCTTGAAAACATACCTACAGAAAAAAATGTGTCCCTCTTACCCTGTCATCTATTACCTTTGTTTCTCATCACCACACTGTTGAATTGCATAAATCTCACTGCTGTTACTTCTTTTCTTCAAATAAATCTGGTTCATCAATATCCTTCTACTGTATAGTTTATACCTGATGTTTCATAGGCTGCTGCTGTTAATTCTTGATTTGGGTTGAAAGTCTCAACCGAGAGGGAAGTGTAGTTCTTTCCAGTCCATGTTGAACATTGACTAGGCGGGGGAACCTACCTTTCTTATTCTACTGGTGATCCAGTGCCCTCTGTGTTAAGGGCTGGATATAAAAGTATGAAGCAGGCTGGAGGAAAGTACAGGAACAATCGGAGTGAGTGAACCCACTTTCATGTAATAACAAAAGTGAGGCACTTAAAAAATCTGGTTTAACCACACTAGTTTTGTGTATTGAAATCTGTTAGTGTGGATTAAAAAGGCTAAAAATGTTCTCACAGTTGTTATACACGGCATGTAAGGAAGTGTAGGTCTGGCAATGGGATGTCCATGTGACATCAAGTACTCTAACACTGAAATTGCTTTCCATGTTTCTGCCTAGAATAGTAAGTTGTAGATAAAAAAGCAATCTGAAAAAAATCCTAGCCTTTGAACTAGATAATGCATGATAGTATGTGTGTATATGCATCTGCAGTCACTGATTAAAATAGGATTTGTCTCAGAATTTGGTAAATTAACTAAATTTATCTTTGGATTACTTACGATACTGAGTAAAAATACTTAGCTTTCTCTTTTAAGCCTCTATTAAACTTATGTGTGGGTAGCTTGGCTTGATTGTTAATAGAATCTGTTTATAGTTCAAAATCACTCCCTTCTGTACCATCATGCTTTATATAATTTCAGGTAATAGACATGAATGATTATCAGAGAAGAAGATTTGCTTCCCGCATTATTGACAGCTTGTTCAATACTGTCGCTGATAAGAAGATTGCTATTTTAGGGTTTGCATTCAAAAAGGATACGGGGGACACAAGGTAAGAAAACTAATTCAGTTCACTAACGTGGATTCTCTACAGTTGTCTCCAGCTATGCAGCTAACCCCCCCCCAGTTGAATTGCATTAATAAAAATAGATCAGATATGGGACCCTTAACCTCTCGTGACTGAATTGGTTTGTAACAAGGATTAGTCTTTCTTAAATGGGTGAAACAATTGATTCTTGACCTCTACAACATATGTGAAGCATTCAGAAGCTAAAGATAACTGTAGTCCTTATTAACTTGCATAAGCAAAGATAGATTTTGACAGAGTCCTTCCATTCTCTGCAGAAAAGAACGCAAACATTTTTGTAACTGGTTCTAAATTGCTATGTAAAGCCAAAGTTTCAGCTTTATTTCACAAAGGTGGTTAATTCTGTTCTCCTCTAAAGCTCAAACTTGATACAACTATCTCCAACTGCAGTTTGTGGGGAATGCTCATAAGGTTGATGCCTTGTTAACTATGGTCAATAGGAGTCCTGGGGCTTAGTGGCTCTCTTGCATGATTCAGCGAGAGAGATGTAAACTTGTTTTTCATATAACTCTCCTTAGTGTCCCTTAAGATTTCAAGTTTGCTGCTGGCATGGATTACCACTAAGATGTTTAATGTAAAACTGGTACAAAAGCTCTGGCATTGCATATCATGACACTTTAAGACTTTCATTACTTAGAACATGCTATCTGGTTCTTTAACTGATTGATTCACTTCCTTAGAGAGTCATCCAGTATCTACATCAGCAAGTATTTAATGGATGAAGGAGCAAAGCTCCATATCTATGATCCTAAAGTACCTAAGGAACAAATAATCTTGGATCTCTCACATCCGGGTGTCTCGGAAGATAACCAAGGTAAGAATGCTCATGTAAAGCTTATTTCCCCCCTTCCCTCCCCACCCTACTCTCAAAATACAGAAGGTCTGTTTAAATACTATAAATTAATTTTCACATTTTCACCATGGCAATGGTGTGCTGTTGGCTACACTTATTAGAGGATTGTCATAGCTCAGAGGATTACTGTAGCTCTTCCCCCTTTCCCCATAGCTTTTGTCTATAAATGCTAATTCTGTACTATTGTATATTTTTCTTTTGATAAATACTCATTTGAATACACAGAATTTTCTCTCTGCATAATTAAAAGGAAGAGAAAGAAGAATGTCTAGAAGTGTTGTTCCATCAGCTCCTTTGTGTCCTGAGTCCTCTCTTGCCTTAGTTCTTGCTTGCATATCTAAGTAGGAATAAAGAAATAATTCTGGAATTCACTGTAGAGCATTATCCCCTCCCCCATATCACTTCCAAATTAATTTGTTCATTAAATTCAAGGTGACTTTAAAGTAATCATCTATGACTAGAAATTTCTTGGGGAGAAGCAGGGGGTATTTGGGATTTTTGTTTTCTTTCCTTATTGGGAAGGGGGAGAATGGAGATGATGGATGGGGAGGACAGATAGGCTTCTAGAGGTGAAGAGAATGGAGGAAAATGAGCTGTGATGAAGAAGAGTGAAGGGTGTATATTGACATGCCCTTGAATTAGAGGCAGAGGTGAAGGTTGCCTCTAGGCAGCTGCAGAGGCAGTCAAAGGATGAAGACAGCCCCCAGTGAGCCATGTGTATCTTCTCTAGTGTGAACTGAGTGTTAAATAGGAACTGTGATGTGCTGCGCTGCTATTGTACAGGCAGTGACCTTTGTGAGGGTTGGCATTTGATGAATGCTCCATAGTAACTTATGATTCTAGAGATGCTCCTGACTGTTTAAATCAAATTTGAATGCTTAACTTCAAACATAAGTGCTCTAACTCCACTCAGATGCCAGGTACAAGCTGCTTTCATTTAAGTAAGTGAAATCAAAGTGACAAATGTCTTGATAGAAAATGTCTCTAGGTGGGTGACTTGAAACTCCTTGTTTGCGTAGGGCAAGGAAGGAGACTCATTTGCCAGGAGTGCACCAGATTGATGCTGAAGATGTGTACAGAATAAAACTTTATTTTCCTTCTGTTACAGTGTCTCGGTTGGTCACTATCAGTAAAGATCCCTATGAAGCCTGTGATGGAGCTCATGCCCTTGTAATTTGCACTGAATGGGACATGTTTAAGGTAAATGTTATCTGCAATTTAAACTGAAGAAAAAAAGAGGGGGTATTATGCTACTTACTTATTCTATCTGCTTTAATTGCCCTTTACAGGAGTTGGATTATGAACGTATTCATAAGAAGATGCTGAAGCCTGCATTTATCTTTGATGGTAGGAGAGTACTAGATGATCTTCACAATGAGCTACAAGTCATTGGCTTCCAGGTAATCAGCTGGGTGATGCTTCTTATGTTTCTTTCCTTGTGTTCTCTTCCCTCTTGCGCTCTCTCCTGCAATGACTGAGTAGCAAGGGAAAAAAACCTCTTCAGGTGAGGATTCAAATCTAAACTGTCTGTACTTAAGTCTCTTCACTAGTGCTGTCTTCCTCCACTACCTTACTATTTTCATAGACTGCTCTGTTAAAATCCAAGCTACATCAGACTATGCCATCATTCAGCAGTATTGGCATGCCTTGAAGCAATTCTAGTATAGACAGAATTTGACTAATACTAAATAAAATCACCAAATCCCTGAATAATCTAATAGAAGCATCTCAGCCATACACAGTCAGAACAAAATCTACAAGCCAGATCAGATGCACGTTTCAGTTGTGTTTCATTCTGTGTACTCCTGAGTACTGTGATTACTTGCATAATGGCTATAGGCTTTCTCTCGATTATTTTTTTTTTGTGCTTAAACTGCACACAGTTATTTACAGTGTTTGTGAACAGGCTTGTATAAATTGATTTAACCAGTCAGTTGAAGCTGTTATGGGTAAATATGGTACCTACAGCTCACATGACTGTTTAAACTCTTTTCAGAGTTAACTCGGATGTCTGTCTAGAATATATTCGTCAAATTTCTGTTAAACTTAAAATAGTTGAAGTATTTTGTCTTTTGGTGCTTTGCATCTGACTTGCACTACTTTCTCAAGAGGAAAGCTACAGCGCTCCTTATTTACTGGGTGTCTGAACTGTTTTGCTAGTTGATGCTCTGTCCTTAGTGATTTACATTAGTCTGACCTAGAAATTAGGGGAACCTGTCTCACTCTTTGAATTTTGCAGTACCTGGCTTATGTGTGTGTTGGCTTTGTTACATGCTTTCTCTTATATAGAGTTGGCTGCCTTTAGCCTTTCAGAGTTGTATTGTTTCAAAAACAACCCATTGCATTAAGGAGGGGAAAAAGCTGCTTTTATCCTAATTTACTGGATATAAATTTTTAGACAAAGGAGGCTGAACCCACATTTTCTGAATACCCAAAACATTTTGATATTTGTACTGATAGTCCTGTGGAAGCTGAGCCACATGAATGTTCAAAATAGCAACATGCAGCTTTAAGTAGCCAAAGCAGGCACCTGTGAAAGGCTGTTTTTTAAAAAAACTCTTTGCAACTTCAATCCCAGAAACTGTCCCTGGGCACATTGTGCTTTGTGGCTTGTATTATTCTAGTGTTCGTGAAATGTAGTCATGGTCCTGGATTTAATTTGTGGATTCCTCGTAGGCTGACATGATTATGTTAGGTTGCCACACTCACTTGCTAAATGTGTTTTCTCTTTCAGATTGAAACAATTGGAAAGAAGGTGTCAGCCAAAAGAATTCCTTTTGCTTCTTCATGTGAAATTCCTAAGTTCAGCCTGCAGGACCCACCTGTCAAAAAGCCTAGAGTATAATGTTTAATAGGTATTGAAGGAATTCTGTGGACCTTCTTAGTGGTGATAACTG
This sequence comes from Oceanodroma leucorhoa, assembly GCA_030449065.1. Lineage (NCBI taxonomy): Eukaryota > Metazoa > Chordata > Aves > Procellariiformes > Oceanodroma > Oceanodroma leucorhoa. The sequence goes on from JASVER010000005.1 coordinate 19,471,494, forward strand.
TAAGCCTATGCTTTTTTTAAGGAAAGATATTTTTCATAAACTAAAAACCAATTTTACACTAGAAATGGTACCTGGTACATGTGAATCCAGTCTATTTTCAAATCTCTATTTTTATAGCAATTTTTGTTTGGTTACTGAAGATGGTACAGACCTGTTTTTAATAATGAATCATCTTTTAAGTGGAAAAGTTACCTTCAAACTGCAGATTTCTGCTTCCAGAAATGTTCCTAAACTGCCCTTTAATTGTTTCAAGTGATATGAAAGCAAAAGAAATAAGAGTATCTTTTTATTTTAGTCCAGTTATGGACAGTGATCAGGAACTTTGGTCTCATCAGTTTTTCATTTTCCTTTGGGGTAATTTTTTGCCCACTTAAATGCTTGCTCTAACTGGCACTGAAGTCAAAAGACAAGTTGTAAGTGAATTTGGTAGGATTTGGGTTGAGCCCTGAAATAGAGCTGGCTGCAACAATAATACCCTGATCCTAGTTGGGATCAATTGGCACTGGTACAGTTTAAACTGCATCTGTTGGGAGGCCAGATAGTTCTGCAGGCGTCTGTCATATAATTAAGAACAGTGGACTAGCAGCTATAAACTTATCCACTGGCAGATCTTTACTTTTGATTCTTTGGTTGTCTTGCCTACATTCCATGTGCAGCCACATAAGTTATTGATCTAATAAGATTTCTGGGGCAAGTTTTTCCTAAGTTACAGCAATACAACCCATCTTCAGCAGAGGAGCATTCTGCTTGTTTGAACATTGAATTTAAGCAGAATTACCTTAATCTGGTGTCAGTCCAAGCAGAAAGCAAATGTTGGCTTCAAAGTTACCTGATAGTTATTTTTTTCCTTCCTTTCTGCTTACATACTTCAACTGAAAGCAGCTTTCTTAATGACTCTGCAAAAATTATTCTCTGCTGTTAAGAAGTGATTAAAAATAAAAATTCAGCCCCGTAAGTTAGTCAGCTTGCTACCTCATTTAATTAGCAGGAATGAATACTTCCTATGTTATCTTGATATTTTTGCCTTTACTATTACTTTATTTCTACTTGTTTTTATTATTCTCAGTTGGCCAGTGCTATTAAAATCCTTGAGATGACAAGAGTTTGCGTTTGGCTTGTTGCACGGGGTTGTGAAATGGAGGAGAGGATAGAGAAAAATGACCATGAACAGGTTTCAGTCTAGAAGGCATAGATGTCTTAGTTGAATAATAGTGTTGGGATATTAGAGAATTATCCTGTAACTAGTCACGTAATACCTTCTGAATTTATTCAACAGGTGTGCCTTCAAGTATGCTATGTCAATAGTTAAACAGAGCATCAGATCAGTGTCATCTTGGCAATAAGTGCTATTATCAAAACTATTTACCCACAGAAATGTAGATACAATTTAAGCTTTAGGACAGCTATTTGAAGATTTAAGGAACTTGTATAACAATTTGGGTAGACAATACAAGACAGCGTTACCTGACTGAAATAGCTGTATCCTTGAACCAGATGCTTTCAGATTCTACATGTTAATGGCTTCCACATAGGGACTTACAATGCAGTGATGAGTCAGCACTTCGGGCAAATATGCCTCGGGCTTTTTGCCCARTTGTAAGATTCTTCTGTGAGGAGCGCATCAGAAGCCACTCAAAGTGAGTGGGAATTATGGGGGCTTAAAATCAAACAGTCATCTTTCATCATGCCATCTCCTCTTCCCGATTCGCTAGCACTGCTCTCATACAACACCCGCAGGGCAGGGACAACCCTGTGATACGGTTGTGGTCCAACTGGTAGATCACCCTGTCTTTGCAGGTAGGAGTCTTCTTGACTGCCTCTTCCCCCATAGCACCTGAGAGGGCAAGCTGGTTATTTCTCCTTGGGGATTAAGAAGAGGGTACTGACAAGTTGTGCTCGAAGGATCTCTTGTCCTGAGCTATGTTCAGGGTAGCACAGCACTGCTTCAGCGCTCATCTTAACAGGGAGGGTGAGAAGAGGCTTCAGAAAATCAGGATGCTTTTTGGAAACTTGCACACAGCTGTAATAGTAGTGCCTCTGTATGGGACCTGTCCTCATCAGTTTGAAGTAGATGGATGAACCATTAAACTCTTGTGTGAAGCATTGTCCCTGTTAGGAGTGGGCAAGAGCTATAAGGCTGATCAGTGTTCTTGAGGCTTCCAGTGGCTTTTCACACACCATCCCAAGGAGACGGAAGAACTAGGTGCTATATCCCTATTCCTATTCTGTTTCTCCTACAGACTTAGTCAAAGCCTGGATAGTGATTTGTGTCTTAATCATAAAGATGATGAAGAATGGGAAAGTTCATGATAGTGGGATCACTCTAACTCCCCTTTCTTAGGAAAGGGGGAACAGCAGCTCCTTTCTGAAGAGCAACAAGGGGTCAAACTCAAACTGGTACTGGCATTTCCCTTGCTTTCCTGGAGAGTCAGCTTACTTAGTTTCTTGGTGGCTGCATTCTTCTAGTGGGACACTGGGACTGCGGGATGAATCCGGTCTAAACAGCTGTCAGTGCGTGCCTTCAGGATACTGAAATATATACCTGGCATATATGCAGGAGAACCTTACCACAGCAAGCTTTGGAAGCTTTTGCAGCCTTCTGAATCGTAAGCTGTCCCCTTCAGAGTACAGTTGCCAGGGAAATAAGAGTTGGAGATGACTTGCATTCCTGCTTTGAAGGCTTGAGTAGTGTGTTTAAGAGATGGGTTTTAATGCTGTTGAGTCTTTGTCTATGGGATCTTACAGCATGTAATTCTTGATGAGAATTGTGTAATATGAGTAATGGACTCCTGTGCTCTGAAACTCTTTTTATGGGGTTATTAATAAAATGCAATCCCACAGTAACACCGCTTTTCACCTCAAAAATGTGAATACAACAGCTGAAGCAAATCCAGCTTTAATACAAGCTTATGAATAGTATGATATAGGCTGCATAAATTAAGTCTTACCCAAGATGTGCATAGACAAATTGTAAATGCTAGGCAAGATGTACTATTTTTCTTTTGTGTGTGTTCGACTCTTTGTGCAGCTAAAACCAGTGTGGTTCCAGGCATATGATAGCCAAGAATGTTGCAAGTGAATAGAACAAACACATTTTTGACCAAGACTAGTTAGTATAGCAGTTAATGGTGAGATTTTGTACTGGCCAACAAGTTTACACTTCTATCACTTGAGGTTCTTCTGTTGATCTGGAATTTACAGTAGTGCTATAATCTTGCTCAACAGCTAAAGTTTGAAATTAATTGTAAAACAATGCAGGAAAGCATTAATGCTTTCTGCAATCTAGGATTGCTTTAGGAATACTGGAGTCAATTTTCATTACTTGCTTTTTCTATTCCAAGCTGAGAACTTCTATTGCAAGTTGAACATCTGCAATAAGATGGCACATCTTGTAGTAAAGAAGCATAAATACTTGACATATTATTTTTAAATGAAAGGGACACCAATATTAATTATTGATCAAGTAGGAAAAAAATTTAAAACTATTCTTAAATGAACACTCCGGCTTTGTTGATTTAACCTAAAGACTTGAAGTCACTGCAAGATGCAGCAGTTCCCTAGTCAGCTGCAGAACATTTAATTATGCTTCACACAGTGTAGTAGATTGATGTAACGATACTAAAAAAGACTATTCATTCTTTTTAAAGAGTCTGTGTCAACTTGAAATTATATTCCCAAAACTCAGTTTGATGTTTTCCTGATTGCAAGGAAGATTAATGTTTCTTAAAATATTTTATGGCTGCTTTGTGAAACAAACTGACAGAATGAAGTGATTGACATACAAAAAGAAAATGTTGCTAAACATGAAACTTCATCAGAAACAAAACTGATATAGTCATGAAGCTTGTGCTAAATTTATAACAAGGGGAGTTTGGTGATTTAACATACAGTTATGGAAAAACCGAATGGGCAATAGGGAAGGAAGACAGTTGTAAAAGCAGGATTTCTTAATTACGAAAAGAACTTTAAGACTTGTCATTTTTATAGTACAGATTGTGAGAGGTCCTCAAAGACTGTTAAGCGAACAAAAAAATCTATGAAGTCAAAATGTGACTCCTTTCCTCAGAAACCACAGCAAAACATGCAGTTAGAAAATAGCTTACGTAGCTTCTGAAACTTGGTACCAGCTGGCAGACAGTTGTGTAAAAGTGTGAGATCATCTTCCAAACCACCCAGCAGCAATTCATAAAATAATTTTAACATGAAATAATGTTGGCCTGTGTTTCCAGAAACATTATTTCTCTTGCTGTAAAGAAGTCATCAATAATTACTGTGTGATGTCCTCTTGTCCCAGTTTGATAATAGCTGTATGGCTCAATTCCTTTTTCCTTATTTCTGGTGTTGATATGCTGAAAGAGCAGTAACTTGGCAAAAGCTACAGTAATACTCTGTTAAATCTGCTCTGTAAGCAAGTCAAAACCATTATTTATAGTAGGATCTCTAATAAAGGCTGGCAGCTGTTAAATGTGTGGGTATCCTGGAGYTAACGTTGCACCCCTCCCTGCCTGCTGCTGTGGAGGGAGTGTTGAATTTCCTTACCATAGTTGATAATGTTCCACTGCTCTGGTATTCAGTCTACTTCAGCTGAAGCAGGACATTTTTGGCTCAAAGTATGCCTGGTCTTTTTCCAAGACTAGTGGTCAGACTCTTTTTTTAATTAAAATTTTAGAATTTATTATTATTTTTAAAATTATTTTTTATTAATAAAAAAGAAGCCTTGCCTTTCTCTCTGCCTTTACAAAGTACAGCTATTAAGACTTCTCTCTGTTCTTTCACTCTGTTCTTCATGGCTCAGGTTTCTCTTCCCCTAATTTATACTTCCATTATACTGTTTAATTAGTACATTCCTTCTAGCTTAAGGCTATTTGTCTTCATAATGCTTTAATATTGCAATACTTCATAATTCATTTTGTGAAGTGTCAATAGTGTATCACTGGCTTAGGTGGTATAATCTGATTTTTGTTGCTCATAACAATATCAAGTTTCTCCTGTATATTAACCTGCTAATTACCTGCCTTACTTCAAACATCTTGCTGAGTATGGGGTGGGCAGAGGGTACACTTTTCTTTGTATAGASTACAGTGATGTAGACAAGTACTATAGCCAGCCGTAGGATTACCTGCATGATGAGAGTTTGGGACCAGATAACAAATTCCTGGCATGTTTCCCAAATAACTTCCATGAAGATAGAGCTGAAGCCAGTTCAAAACCTGTATCTAATGTCCATAGCAGACCACTGAGAATTATTAGGGAGAGATGCACTTTGAACTACCATGGCTATAAAGAAAAGAATTTACAGCTGCCAGCATACCGCAAGCCATGCTTTCATTTCTGCTTGAGCTTAGTACGCTACGTAACGGATTTCACATTTCATCTATGATGCATTCACTTCTCTGCATTCAGGTTTAACAGCAGGCAACCAGACCAACCAAACATGACCACCACACCCTTAGACTGGGTTTTTTTAACTTGCCTTTAATGATAAGACAGAACCTGTGGAGGGGAAGCACAGTACAGAATAGCAGCAGTTCTGCATGCCCAATACCAAAGAAGCACCTGTGCAACTCAGTGGGGTTTGTTACAGTCATATACCCAAACTAGGGGTGGCTCTATTTATGCTGTTATGGCAACTCTGATTTTTCCATATGGTTTAAATTATATGCTCTCTACATAAGGTTAATTCTCTTGCCAGAAAGGGCTCTTGTTTTCTTCAACTTGATAACCTGCTGTTTACCAAGGCTCACACTTTGAGACATGCAAGCACCTAAAAAGCATTACCATCGGAATGGAACAGCTCATTTTCTTAAGATGCAGGCAAGAGATACCATCTCTTGAAGGACTATTACCGGTACTTCCTCTGGTGTGGTTCAAGATAGCCCTAATATGGTCCTTCCTCATGTACACATTATTTAGAACTCCTCTATTTCCCAGAGTCCCTGCAAACTTGTGTTATATAATGGTAAGATACACCAAAGTATCATTACCTTTTGAATTAACTGTTACTAGCATCTTTACAAGTACCTAACTGCAGCAATATTGATGGTGGTAACAAACCTGTTTACTTAAATCAGTCCTTTTTTTTTTCCCCAGCTTGCATTTTTTCCACCTCAGTTCCGTTGCTCTTTCAAAATCCGTTCTATCTTCTGACTTTTTGCTGAAGACTAAAAGTACTATGTAGTTGTAGCCTTGCCAGAAGGAATTAGGTAAAATGCTGTGAAGCGTTTTGGTGAGAGAAAAGTGTTCTGGACAGATAGTAAGTTTATTCATATATCCACCATCTGGTCTTCTGCATTTCTGGAACTGAGTATAATTATGCACTGGAAAAAAAGGATCCTTAAAACTGGCTGCTTTAAATAGGGTATCTCTCATTTTCAGATGGCTTTTGTCTTTCTCTTCTCTACCAAGTTCTTCAAGAAGAATTCACCTAATTAAAAGGCAAAAAAAGCACCAAAGTTATTTGTAGGTATTTCAATGAAATAAAGCAAAACAATACACATTCTCATTTAATGCGAGTATTCTATTCTATAATTGTTCTTACCAGTACTCCATAGTAATTCAATTCTAGACAACACCAGGGATGTTAAAAAACAAACAAACAAACCCCCCACAAACCAAAATACAACCCCAAACAAAACCCATAATCCAACAAACAACCCCTCCAAAATCCTGATTTTCCTCATGCCCGATTTCATGAAATAGTTCTGCTTCTTTGTGCTTTCGAACAGGCAAAGGTGAAGTGATTTAGTTAAAAATTAATTCCTATTTCATAAAGTATCAGCAACTTGTAGTGAAACCTGCTATCAATCTTGTTTGAGCTGGCATCAAAACAGTCTGAGATGCAAGGTGCCCCAGATGAGTCTTCTCTGCTCCCTCCTTAGGAAAAAGCTGGATGTTGGACCTACACATCAGTTCCGTTAACATCAGCTGCTACTTACTACCCAGTGCCTTGTCAGAAAAAGCACTGCCATAAATGTGTCTAATTATTTCTAGGGCACTATAAATAAATTCTGCCTAAAGCAACAAAATTACATCACAAACAACAAAGGGTCCAAGAGGCAGAATGTAAAGGAAAGCTTGCAAATTGAGTACCCTTTATCCTGCCTCACACATTAAATATAGTACAAACTAGGTTTGGCAAAAAATCAGCTTAAGCAGCACAGCAATTGTACAAATACCAATTACTGTCCTACTGATGCATTTAGATGACCTATAGAAGATAGTAAGTGTAAATAAATAAATAAATAAATAAAACTACTATGTGAGGTGTCCTTGAGCTAAGGTGAGCTTTTTTGCGTATTACTTCACCGTTTTAACTTTATATAATAAAATATGACGTGCTAAAGAATTTAATGCTTTTCAGTAATTTACCTGCTTTATAGGAGGAGCGCACTAAAGGCCCGCTAGCAGTGTAATGGAATCCAAGATCATTTCCTACTTTTTCCCAGTACTTAAATTTTTCGGGAGTTATGTACTCCTCAACCTGAGTGAAAAGAATTAATTTTGATCAGGTATTAATGCAAAGGAAATGGCTATAGCTAGCATGTAGTGACATGAAACACAGTTATATTGGAAGTTCAAAACTTCACACTCCCAAAACTTTCAGCAGTCAAGTCACAAACTGAATTTTCTCTCTGCTTTCTACCAAAAGAATGTATTTTATTTGCTTTTCGTATTTAGCTGAAAAGTTTAGAATTTCTAGTTGTTGCTTTATCATTTTCTTCACTCTGTTTTTGAATGGTCCTTTTGAGCAAACCTTTTTTTTGTCCAAGTTAGTAAAAAAAAAAATACAATAGTCCTACAAATCTCTTCACTAACAGTTATTTCAGTGACACACAGTCACTGTGTGACTCAAGCTCTGGACAGATTACAGAACCAGAAAATGGTAATTTCTCCAGCTGAAGTGGCACCATGAAGGGAGAGCCTACGAGATAGTGAAGGGGAGCTGGCTTGAGCCATTATGTWTGAGACATACACTGAAACTCTTGTTTTCCAGAATCATGCCTCAGCTCCAGCTGCCTCCCTAGCTAACAACAGCAAGTAGCAATGGGAAGGCTGCAGAAGATGTAAGGGATTAGATAGCTGAGGTCATTCTTGGTGACGAGTCCATAACAGATGAAGATCAGGTTAAACAATGATGGAAATTTTTCCCAATATCCGCAGTTAAGGTAAGGATGCATATCATGCCTCAATTTAGAAAGAGGGAAACTTGACTGCGCAAGGTACAGACCATAACGCTGCCTGTAAATTAAAGGCGTTTTTACCTTTAGGTGACGTTTTGTTGGTTGCATGTACTGTCCTAGAGTCAAACAATCTACATCTGCTTCCCGCAATACTGTAAAAACAAAATTCCATTAGTGGCAGAAGGATCACAAGGGATTGTCAGCAATTAGAAAACACCCTCCTTCCAAGTCTGAACAGAGGTCACTCCGCAGCTCCCTGCGGGGGTTACATTCTGCTCTCCAGCAAAGGGRACTCGCAACCTCCATAAGCAGTAACCACGTACCTCATTCTGAGCTCCACACTGCTGCAAGACCTGAGCTATCTCATTTAAAGCTAGAGAAAACACCATTGCGCTGCAGTCACGTGTCTCATTGCAGAGATGACATGCTCCTGTCTTTTTTATCTTACGAGTTTTCATTGTGTCTTTAGGTCAGAGCCTTCACTTGACAAAAAAAAATGGATGTATGCACATACACTTGGCACCTCTCCACTGTTTCAAGCGTCTTCATGCTGAAAAGATGCGGACAGTTCTAAAGAGCTATAAATCCAGGGGAAATTGCCAACCTCTTTTGCCAGTTTTACACACTTAAGGATATATGTTAGTCTTGATGCCTGCAGAATCTCATAAACTTTGTCTGCTAAAATTTGAGTATATCCTAGAACCAATATACAGCAAATGAGTTCAGATAGTCTACTTAGAGAGGGAAATCCAGACACCTGACAGTCAGCTCGCCTGAAGAATTATGTTCACTGCAGCTAGTGGGGTATTCCAAACAAAGGGATGGATGAGGAATCAGCTTAATATCTCCATGTATTTTCTGGCTACTTGGGCTAGTTGCCCCCAAGTCAAATAGAAAGCAAAGACTGTGTTTTGATTACAACATTACACTCACTGTTACCCTGGTCTCTCTGTTTAGATTGATATGGTTCTGTAAAGAAACTGGTTCGATACCAGCACACTGCATGTTCTTTAGCTCCTACCCACAGGAGGGAAGGAGAACAAAATTAGAGTAACTGAATAAATGTGGTGGGTAACAGTTTGCCTCCGAATACATCCATGAAAGTGGCCTGAAAACAAGTAGCACCAAATCTGAACTTCCATACTCTTGCGGCTAGGAAATGCTAGGCAGGAAGAATGGGAAAATCAGGAACTGTAATTTTACGCTCCAGATTGTGGGACAGCTGCAGAAAAACTAGACCATATCACTGCGTTCCAAATACAGGTTGTCGTACACAAAATAAAGTACCAGGTAGACATTCTTTCCAGATATGGGAGAAATGCCATAGGATTTATGAATTTCTTCTTACAAGCGCATTGCATTCACTTACCACTGTGAAATTTTCTCCTTTTAAAAATAGATTTATATGAAAACATAAGAACATGCTACAACTCCAAGGATAATAAATTTTTTTACATCTAAGTAAGCCGAAATGAATTATTGTAAGCAATACAGTCTGCTATTTCTAAAAAGGAATGCACAATAAGGCAACTATATTGCAAGCCCATTATTTAAGTATTGCAAAGATAAGAATATTAATATAGTCACACAAAGATAGTTATAACTCCCACTCAAATCAACAGGAGCTGGATCTACCCGTCAAATGGAATCTGAAAGCCATATGAAGGCAAAATATTTCAGAAGTTCAATCTTTTTAACCAAACTTTTTTTTTCCATAAAGCTTAGCAATCATTTCCTGCACCGGCAAACTGATTTGCATGCATAGGCAAAGATGCTTACAACTGTTTTCCAACACAATTAAAATTCATACCTGAGAATTTTGGCATATAGTTCAACACCAACTTACATTTCATTGTTGAATATACTTGTTCATCTGTCTCGCCTAGCCCCAACATAATGGAGGTTTTAGAAATGACGCCGGGCTGCACCTCTTTAGCGTGCTTCAGCACACGTACGGATTGCTCAAAGTTGGCTCGGGGATCACGGACCTTCCTTTCGTATTTTCAGTACGAGGGGAAAAAACRCAAGAAAGGGTGCACAGAAGTTAGAGATGCGGAGAAAGGTGCGTTCTGCTAGTTTCCACAAAGCGAAAATGGCAACTTGGAGGTTTTAGGCGTTTAGTTTGACACCTGCTGGAAGCGCCCCGAAGCATCACAAGCAATGGGACGCGTCCCAGAGCCGGGCTCCTCGGCCCCGCGGCGCCGGCTGCGGCCACCCTTGCCCCGTGCCCCCGCCCAGCCGCACCCCCACGGCGGTGTCGGGGCCGGTGTCGGGGCTAGGGCCGGGGCCGGGGCGGCGGGCTGAGGGGCGGCGGGCTGAGGGGCGGCGGGCTGAGGGGCGGCGGGCTGAGGGGCGGCTGCCCCGCCCCAGCGCCCCGGGGGCCGCCGCGCGGCGCGGGCGCCCTCTGCCGGCGGGCGGCGGGCACGGCGGCGGCGCCTCGCGCGAGGCAGGCTGGGAGCGGGGCCGGCCGGCGGCGAGCCCCGCGCCATTTCGCCCTGCGCCGCACGGCCCCGCCTCGGCCGCGACCGGCAGCCAGCGCGTCAGCGCCGATATCCCTCGCATACAAAGCCCTTTTACGAGAGCCCTCGCCTGTTTACACTTTCTACATACTGCTGGTGCTTACCTCTGTAATTCTGGCACCGTTTCCACATTGTGGGCGTACACATCCAGTCCCGACAAGGCTACTTTCTCCACAGCTTTGAGGTCCCCTCGGAAGTCGGGCGTTAGGCATTCTACCAGGATTTTTGAATTCCTGAAAAGGAGAGGCTGAAAATGAACACGCCTATGGGAGTTGTGTCACCGTTGCTAAAAAACTCAATATAGCAAAAAACCAAACATAACTAAGTAAACGATGCTCTGACAAGCAAAGTTAATTCAGGATACACTGCTAAAACAACAGATTTCTGCAAATGTTTGTATCACAATTCAAACAAAACATTGTGTTTAATTCCCGATTTTACTGATGTGAGCTGAAATAGAATGAAAGCCAAATAATAAATATAAAAGCGATTCCAGCAGTCCCTTAATCACATTCACTGTTCGTATGTGATTTTTCATGTGTCTTTGTTGCAGGTTAACTTGAGTTTAATATCATAGCTCCAAAATACAGAGGAACTATAATCCAGCCTACTGGGATAAGACTACTCTGCATTATTGCCCTGGAATCTAATCTTGGTGTCCAGGAGCCAGAATTCAGAAAGGTAGGTGGGGAAAACTGCAGGAACCTTTCGAGTCCCAAGATACACTGGATAAAGACTTAAATGAGGTTATATGAATTAAATCTGCAGGTAGACAAGTATGCTATCAAATGGCGGTACAGGTGTCCTGGTTTTGGCTGGGATAGAGTTAATTTTCTTCCTAGTAGCTGGTATAGTGCTGTGGTTTGGATTTAGTATGAGAAGGATGTTGGTAAGTCCTTGACTGCTCAGCAACAAGTTTTCAGCTTCTCATACTGGCCTGCCAACGAGAAGGCTGGGGGTGCACAAGAAGCTGGTAGGGGGCACAGCCAGGACAGCTGACCCAAACTGGCCAAAGGGATACTCCGTACCATAYGACATCATGCTCAGAATATAAACTGGGGGGAGTTGGCCAGGGCGTGGCTGCTGCTCACGGACAGGCTGGGCATCAGTCAGTTGGTGGTGAGCAATTGTTTTTCATCTGCATCACTTGTCTTTTTTGGGTTTTATTTCTCTCTCTTTTTGTTATTTTCCTTTTCATTACAATTTTTATTATTATTATATTATATTAATTTATTTCAATTATTAAACTGTTCTTATATCAATCCACAAGCATTCTCGCTTTTACTCTTTTGATTCTCCCCCCATCCCACCAGGGGAAAGTGAGCAAGTGGCTGCGTGGTGCTTAGTTGCCGGCTGGGGTTAAACCACGACAACGACAACAGGGCACCGAGGCAGAGGGTGAAGAATGCATAGCTAGGGAAAGTGGGAAGGTACAATCACAGACCTAGAAACAGCCATTGTGGGAAAACACAAAGCAACCTGATCACTGCTGAAAGAGAAACCCAACTTCTTCTGTAATGTGGTGACACTGTAACCTAAATCCAGTGTTTGAGCCCCAAGCTTCAAAAATGAACATATCTCAAAAGTATGTACTCATTTCCTGGTAAACCAGCTGCATGGTCAAAGAAATGATCCAGTGCTTAGCTTTAAATAAGCCTGGGCTAAATTGGAAATGCATCCAAATTCAAAATACTTTGGGGGCATTATATGAGAAAGATGAAAAACAGGAAAAAAGAAGGGACATAGATAGGCTAAAGGCAGACTTTTGCATTTGCATGGCCCCTGGAATAATCCAGCTAAAGGTAGTTTTGACCTATATGCAGTACCACATTCTAAAGTTTTAATAATAATAGTAATACATTAATGATATACCTTTCTTTCAGATGTGAGACTGTCTTTGCAAAGTGTTCTGCTCCACCGTCAGGCATATCTAGAAGCATTTCAATTATTCAGTTAACTTTTCAGTTCAAGAAATGTATTTACTTATCAGCAAAGCCACAAAAAACCTATCGAGTTCAAATTTAAATGCAAACCAATAAAGCAGTCAAACCCATCTTATCTTACTGCTTACGCCAAAAGCTTACAACAGATATTCTACCAAGCCTCGCTCTGCACAAAGTCTAATTGTGATCGTCTAGGGCAGACTTCAAATGTTTACTCCAAATTTACCTGTCTCTAGGTTCACTGAGCACAGAATGGCTTTATCTGTTTATGGGTTTGGTCTGAGAAATAGTTTTACAAAAATTGAAATATACATATTATTGCTCTTTTATTGTAAGCCACTTTGAAGCTAGTGGACTTTCCACCGAAGTATACTGAACAGTCTTTACAACCGTTTTCCCCACCTACGTGGTGTCATCACAAAGGAGCTACTGCAACCTTAGAAAAAGGCAACTTTAAATTTTGTTATGTATAATATATTCCAGGTTTAGTTTTTGGAAGGAGGTTCTATAATGGTGTTGTATATGAACGTTCGTGGGGGTTTTTTTGCTAATCAGGTAATAGAACATGGTGTATATGTAAGTATTTTGCAGAAAATGAGTTATAAAATATTTAGTATTGTAATATTCTTGATGTCTAATAACAGTGTAACTTCTGCTATATTTTACCAGACATAAACAAATACTAAGAATGTGTAGGAACTTTCCAAAGTTTCAGCACTGTCCACTCCTTTAAAAAGGTAATCCTCAACAACTGCGCTGAGTGATGTTTGTCGAGGTCTGTGTTTACCCCATGTAATGCATATGAGAGCTTAGACTAGAAGAGATGAGAGACAACATACTAACCGTCTCTGTCCACAGACGTCAATACAACATAATCCAAGCCCCACTCAGCTATAGCCTTTGCTGTGTTGTAAGGCTCCTTGGGATCCAGTGGAGGTGGATTTTTTGCTGTCTTTACTGAACAAAATCTGCAACCTCTCGTGCATGTGTCACCCATCAGCTGAAATAAGACAGACATTCCTACCTTTACATTGTACACATCACTATTGCTCAGCTGAGAAACAGCTGCATAAACTACGTCAGATAAATCCCAATACTAAGCAAAACAATGAGGACAGTGATTTCTTGTAATAAACCCTCACCACTACAGGAGAGATCCAACAATACCCTACAAACAGCTCAAACATTAATAGAATACTTAAGAAATGGCTAATGGCTTACCATAATAGTAGCTGTAGCTGTAGCATATTCACCACCTCCCCAGCATTCTCCAATGTTGGGACAACGTGCTTCTTCACATACCTAAATTTAAAAGACAGTAATGTACCTGTCTTTTTTAAATGTTGTTACTGAAAATTATTATTATATTATTGATCAATTTCAATAATAGCCTACAAACAAAACATAATTCCTTCTGTGATAAATGAGGCGATTAACCGAGTTACATGTTGTTCTACAAGAAGTCAGTAGAATAGCTAGGAAGAGAAGAATTGCTTCTTGACATCCATTACCATTCTTCCCTGTACTTCACAACTCCAAAAACTCCTCAACTACTTAACTGCCTTATTAATTAGCACAGATTGTAATAACATTATAAATTTAAAAACTGATAAAATGTTCACAAAGTCTATGATGCATCAAAGCATGATCTTACTCTGAAAAAAAGAGGAAAAAAGCTCTCCATGCATATCCACCACTTTTTACCATCTGGAAGGTATATGTAATGAAATACATATACTTCTAGAATTTCTTTTCATGTAAAACACGTATGTAACTCTGAAATTGCATGTGTTTCCATTAAGAACAGTCACACATAGCATCTTCTCATCTCTTTGGTGATGCCAGTAGTAAACCCTAGTATTTAAAATCACATCAGGAAAAACATGAAATACTCTATTGGATTTGTCTTCATTCTTTATGGGTAAAATTCACTGCTGGCAAAAAGGATCAGCATTGAGCTTGGTTTCAGCGTTGAAGATCATGCAAGACATTATTTCTACCTGTCCTCCACAGAGAAATAACTCTGTATCTGTAAAAAATGCCTTATTTCTACAGGAAAACTTGGTTGGTACTAGATTTACCGTATGAAGATTTAAACTTCTCAAGGTATTCTTTAGTTTATTGTAGTTCTTTCCCATTGGAATCTTTGTTTTCAGCCATGGAGGAAGTCGCAGCCTGAATAACATCAAGCAAACATAAAGATTAATGAATTATTTTACATGATAAGCTTCCATTAATTTTATAGATCCACTTTAATTTGTTACAGATCCCAACTAGGAAAGGTTCCTTGAAAACTGACACAACTCAGCAACCAATGTTAACATCATTCATGGTCATAACGGACTTCTCTCTTCCATGTTTATCATCGTCCCAGCATTCAAGAGTATGAGTTTGTTGTCACTGGAAGGTTTAAAACTGTTAACGTGGGATTTAACAGTGCCACACCGGAGACTGCAACAATTAATGGCAGTGTATGTTACACAGCTATCACAAAGTCTGATCAAATTTATAACTGGAAATATGAGGGGTTTAAGCATTTTTTAATTTAGTCTTCATTTTTTGTTTTACTCTATCAATAATATTTTTTCAACACCGAAGTAGGGTACACTTACCTACTGGTGTATATTTGTAATTTAATACAGGCCACGGCACAGGCACTCGAGTGAGAAAATGCCACTATGTCGTCATGTTTTGTTAGGCATTGGAAGTCAATAATGTAAGTGTTGTTCTTTCTTGAAAAATTATGGAAGTGGCAAGGCAGTACGACAGAATTTAATAAAAATACATTGTGTACATTTTGTAGTTAATACTAACATGCAAGATAGTGCATGGAAGCAACTACAGTTGTTTAAAATCACAATTACCTTTCTCCTTTCTGACGCTTTAAATTGCCTTTATACTCAGCCCACGTGCTCTTGTCTGAAATATCTCCAGATACGAAGTCTTGTAAGTCTGGTCCATTCTGCAGAAACTCTTTTTTTTCGTCTGGCAAAGAACCTGATGTTCTGTACTGGTTACACACAGACACCTAAAAGAAGCAACACTGTAATTTACTGAATTATAAATGTACTAGCATTATATACTAAACAACTACTTGTCCTTTTGGTGGTTAATGTACGCTTTGTGTAAGCATTTTCCCAATTGCCTTTAAGTTAAACATATAATTCTCTTTTTAATTCACGTGAAACATAAAGCATGGTCTCTTCCAAAATATCTTAATATCATAGTAAGTTTTGGGATATGAATAACATTGTATGGATTAATTTGAGTTTTCGGGTCTGAAAAACAGGACGTTGAGATGACTAACAGTACGCTGCCAAGCCAGTAACGGAGGGACGTTATTTGGGTGGCAAGGCAGCACAAATCGGGTTCTCGGAAGTGGGGTTTGAGGCGGACGGGACCCGTGGCTGGGTTCTCCGGGGGGGGTGTGCGTGTGCGCGGGCACCGCAGCTCTCCGGCTGCCCCGCGGTGCTGGGCACAGCCCGGCCAGGGCTCTGCCCGCGGGGAACCACCGCAGTCACGCCCCACCACCCCGCCGGGCGGCCCGCAGCCGTCAAGAGACGAGCTCGGATAACGGCGTCGCCTTCTGCCGCCACGACACGCCCCGGCCCCTCACCGGGGGACCGTCCCGAGCTCTGCTTTCTGCCGGGCCGCAACGCCCACCCCCGTACGCTCGGCAGCCCGCCGTCCGGCACCCCCCTGCGGCACACGGCCCTGTCGCGGCGCTGACTCACCCGCCCCTGGGGCCCCAGCAGCAGCCGCCGGGCGGCCGTGGCGGCGGCGGCCCCGCGGCAGCGGCCCCGCGGCAGCAGCGACATGGCGGCTCCCGCGGTGCGGCCGGCCCGGCTCGCCCGGCCGGCCCGATCGATCCTCTCAGCGCTCGGCCGCCCCGCCTGCCCGCCTCGGTCAGCTCACGCTCATCGGGCCTCGGTTACTCTTGCCTCTTGGACGGCTACGCCGGCGCGATGACGTTCGGGAGCCGGAGCGGCTACAAGTACGTGATGACGTCAAACGCTGCCTCTTTCCGCTCTGCCCGCTGCGAGGTGAGGCGCGGGCCGGCGGCCGCATCCGGGGCCATCCGCCGCGGGCAGCCCCCCCCCGCGCCCCGCCCGGGCTCCCGCAGCCTCCTGGGGCGGCGCCGCGCCCAGCCGTCACGTCCCGTCCCAAGGGCTGCGGGAGGGGAGCCCCCCGAATGGCCCCTGCCCCCCCCCCCCCGGCGGTTCTGGGCCCGGGTGGGCCCCGCTGTGGCGTTGAGCGCCGGGACCGGCGCTTCTCGCCGCTCCGCGGGGGCCTGGGCGGCGGGGATGGGGGTGGGAAGCGGCGCCCGGCGCCGTGGCGGCGCGGAGGGGCTGGGGGCGTCGGGTCGGCGCTCCGTAGGGAGGTGTCGCAGGGTACGTGCGGGGGAGGAGCGGAAGGGACGCGGGAGAAGGGCCTTGCCTTGAGGGTCTGCAGCTTCTCTGGGTTGTCCTTTCTAGAATGAAGACCATTCTCAGCAACCAGACAGTTGACATCCCCGAGCAAGGTACGTCTGCGTGTGCGTTTGAAACGCGTTTTGTGGTGCTGACCCCGCAGCCGGTTAACGCGCGTCTGCCTTTGATTTCCAGTCAGTGTTTCGCTGAAGGGCCGGACAGTCATTGTAAAGGGCCCCAGAGGAACCTTGCGAAGGGATTTTAACCACATCAATGTGGAGCTGTCCCTCCTGGGAAAGAAACACAAGAAGGTGAGTGCTGCAGAGGTTGTTTCTCTCCCCAGAGAGGGAGGGTAGCCTTATAGTTAGCTTTAAAACTTCTTGATAGTGTAGGAGATGGAATCAAAATTTTCAGGTGCAGGTAAGTTATTTAATTTTTCGTTTATTTCTGTGTTTTCTGAAAGAGGCTGGTCTCATGGAACCTTAGGACCTACTCGGGAACTGTGGAATTCTTGAAGTTTTGTGATAATGTTGGAGTGAATTTGTTGATTGATTGTCTTTTGTAGGTAYGGTCAAATAGCCACTGGGAAGAGAATTGATCATTATATGTTGTGTTTTATAAACTGGCTAGTTTTAGCTAGATAAAACTAAATCTTTACATTTAATTTCCAGAATTGGCAAGTTACATCAGGAGAGCAGGTGTTTTCTAAATAAATGCATCATATTTTTGTACTGTCTTAAAAAAATATAAAAAAGGGGAAAAGTGGCTGATTGCAGCTACTTTTTCACACTGGACCCCCATACAGTTTCTTTAAAAAGTTGATAGATAATACTTAGGAGACTGACTTCAGAACAACCTGTTCAGTGTTTAGCATTTGATAAAACATTTTTAAGCTTAAGATATCAGAATATCTATCCCAACTACCTTGAAGATTTGTTAGTAATGAGATATGAAGAAAAAGTTATTTTTCGTGTGTCTGGGGGTTAGGACTTAAAAGTCTTGAGCTAGGTGGGCCTTTAATAGTCTTTCAAAGAAACAGAATACCTTTGTGCTTTTGTTAGRAGGGCTTTTAAGTAGTTTACCTGAACTTCTCGCTCTTAGTTTGTCACAAAAACGTTTCATTTCTGGTTTTGAAGTGAAAGTTTTGTTAATTCAGTTTATTTTTTTTAACACAGCTACGTGTTGACAAGTGGTGGGGTAACAGAAAGGAGCTGGCAACAGTTCGCACAATTTGCAGCCATGTACAGAACATGATAAAGGGTGTTACACTGGTGAGTTTTATTTTGAAATAGGATAACTCATGTTGTTTTGTTAAAACAACAGACAGCCTTTTACTTCAGTGAGAGCTTTTGTAAGCATCCAAGACGTAGCTTTCTCTCTTTCTTTCTTTCTTTTTTTTTTTTTTTGGCACATGCTGTCAAACAAGTTCTGCAGGTGGAAGAAAGCATGAACAATAAACTCTGGATGTCTCTTGGGCTCAGTGGCTTGCCCTTGTTAAGAAACTATTTTCAGTATATTTTGGTTTTAGGTATCACCAGTAAGGGTTATGCATCTGTGTTACCTTTTGGCTGCATTCTGCTTTCAATATCTAATGATGTCCCTTATCCTAGGGATTTCGTTACAAGATGAGGTCAGTGTACGCTCACTTCCCAATCAACGTAGTTATACAGGATAATGGCTCACTTGTGGAAATCCGAAACTTCTTGGGAGAGAAGTACATTCGCAGAGTGCGTATGAGGCCAGGTGAGCATATCTGGAGATGTACTTTACTATTTTTAACTAGGGGTTCTAAACTTCTTTCTTTGGGTACTGCCACTGGTAACAGGAGATGGTGAATGATTGTTCAAGCAGTATTTGCCTGTCTGAATTCATGTAATCTTATGATACCTTTGCCACTGCTTAGATTTATTATTAATAATGCTTTTATAATTTATTTTTAGCAAATGAGAGCTAGCTAATAGCTAATAACTAGTTTAGAGCTAGTTACTGTAATACGAATTACAGGGAGCCCAATGTTTACTTTCATCATTGTGAGATCTTGACAGTGTTTATAGCTGGTAAACTGCAGGTGCTTAATTTTAGATTTGTAGTTTTGTTTGTTCACTGTACATGAACTAGTTTCATACCACATCCTGGTTTTGGTCTTTGAAGTGTTGTTGTATTTTGAATTTCCTGATTGTCTAGAAGCATGTATGATAAACTTCAAAATTATCATCTTACCTGTTGGTTTTACGTATTGCGTACTTGGAGTTTTAGCAAAATGTCTTAACAGAGAAGGCATTTGGTGGAGCTTGTTAAACTTCCAGAAGGAGGAGACAAACACAGTTACGTTAAGACTGTAGGGAAGACTTTCCATATCCATTTTTTTGATAGTTCCACTTCTGGTGAAGGTATGGGTAAGGATATTTAGTGTGACTGATGGTGTTTTGGGATGGCTTTGGATGAAAGCATCAGACCTGTCCAAAAACACTGGTAGATACGCTGCAGAGTTGGTTACAGTCACTTTGATTTTGATTTACTGTGGGATATTAAGGGTGGGTTTGATTATTGTGTTCGATTTTTTTAAGTCAGCATTTCAAAGATAGTGCGCTGGCTTAAAAGCTAACATGTATTGACTAAATAGATCAAACTATAAAAACTTACTTGTGTTATTCTTCTTGCAAATGAAAGCTTCCTGTTAGACTCTGGAATGTCATAGTGTTTACTCCTTGTGAGTATTCGCAGTGTTGCTAGTATAAACATGGTGCTTGACATGTCGGGGGCAGGGGTTTTTTTAATGACTTTTGATTGGGGCGACTCCAGTTTTGTCTTAATGAGCATAAGAATGTGGAAAATGGCACCACCTAGCTGACGATGATTAAGGCTGTAATGTAGTAACATTTAAGTAGGAATATCACTTAGTTGCTTTCAGTCTGGAGCATGACTTGCACTCATCTTTGAGTTCTGAAACTGTGAGGGAGGACAATCCTGGAAGGGATTTGGGGGACTCTTTTAACAAAGTCATAGAAGCTAATTATTGCCTAGAATACTACTTTCTAGATCTGTAAATTGGGACAGGACATGAATACTGTTTCTTTAGTACACTTAAAGTCTTCATCAACGATACAGATTGTGTGTTTTCCTTTCTCTAGGTGTTTCCTGTGCAGTATCTCAAGCCCAGAAAGATGAGCTGATCCTTGAAGGGAATGACATTGAATTGGTCTCCAATTCAGGTTTGTGAAAGTAGATGCATGAGAAGATAAAATGATACAGCCACTTTTATCTGAAGATACCAGCTTAGCAAACTGTCTTTTTTCTCAAACCCTGAGGGTAAATGACAGTTCAGGATGGTTTTTTCCCTCTAGTCACCATGATTGCTTTTCATAGTTTCTTACCCTTTTTCTAAACTTAGAGATATTTTTACAAGTCCACAGAACCTTTTTTTTGAGTCAGTATGGATGGCGTTTTGCACCAAACTTACCAGCTTTTCAGTTGTATGAGTGTGCAGTAATAAGTTGCCACTGCCCTGAGTTGCCAAGGCAGGCTCAGTGAAATAAATTCTGTTTTCATGAGAACTGACAGGATTTCAGGTTGGTACTTCCTTTCTCCAGATGACGGTTTCATTTGTTAATTGAAATACGTGAGAGTAAACGAAGGCTATGAGTTGGCTTGGACCTCTTGCTTTGTGCTAATGGTCTTGCTTTGTCTGCAGCTGCCTTGATCCAGCAAGCCACTACGGTCAAGAACAAGGATATCAGGAAATTCTTGGACGGTATCTATGTCTCTGAGAAAGGAACAGTACAGCAGGCAGATGAATAAAACTCTTAATGGGTTGGTATCATCTTAAGGCAGATTGTACATCTTCTGTGTAGAGATGGTTACTCGATCTGGGGACGTGATAAGGTTTATCTATTTTAACAAGGCTGCGGTTAAGCAGGTTCCCAACAGGGATGCAGTTGTGCTTGTAAAAGGCATCATAAGAGGTATCATAAAACTTAACTTTTGCTAGGCCTCTTGACAGCAACTTCCCATTTCTCATCAACTTGGTGTTAGGCTACTGTGGGAATTTAAAACCAACTGACCTAGCATGACAGGCCAGTTTACAGCTATGTACAGAGAAGACTTTCTTAAACTAATGTTACTCCTGGTGGGACACTTGAATAAATCATGTGGTCAGCACATAATTTATATATAAAGGTCTTCTGTGTAGTTTGTGTATAAATGCTTGTAAACAAAGGTCAATTTAACAAGGACAACTATTTAACGTTGTGTATGTACATTTGTTACTGAAGTTGAGTGCAAGGATTTTGGGATAATTTAAGAATTCTAACTGCTAAAGGAATTTGATGCATTTCAGCTATGTATGGTTCCACACATGGTACAAAACTCTTGTGCAGAATGAGACAGGCTGACTTGCAAGTAAAATAGATGTTATGTGCCTTTTGAACCTAAGCTTGAGACAGAGGATGCAGATGAAGTGAGTTTCATAAACTAATTTTTCTCTATCACCAGCCAGCTACCAGACACTTGCAAGCTACTGACAAAATGATTCTTAGTGCTGTTCCGAGTTCCTTGAGAGAYGGAACAACTTGTTGCCTGCTTGTTAAACAGTGTGAGCTGTTGTGTTTGAAGGCATCTTTAAGTAATCTTGTCTGAATAAAATTAAGCAAATTCTTTGAGCTATTAATGTCTGTCTTTGTTAAAACTATCAAATAAATTAGTTTGTCATATGTCTATAAACTTTCAATTTCACATTTGCAGTGCATTTCTAAAAGCTCTTAACCTTTTATTTACAGTTGTCTGGATCTTGAAACAAACCACCAYGAGACATTATATCAGCACGTACTGGATTGAAGAATCTGATCCAAAACCTGAACACCATGAGAGGCTTAATAAAATAAAACATATTTCATATCTTGGCCTCTTTTTTTTTCCTAAGAACTAAATGGTGATTGCGTGAACCTGTTCAAGATCTTAGGCTTTTGGAGAAGCAGATGGTCACAGGGTAATGCAAGATAATGTTGCATTAGGTACACGGCAATGGTACACATTGCTTACCGGTCTCCAAGAACATTCAGACTGAATGAAGTCCCATGGTTTGGAAACCTCATGCCGGTGGAGTGTGGACCCAGCGTGTAGAGCCATGAGGTGGTAGTTTTAAATCATAGTATTAAGAAATAGCAAAAGCATTGTTCTTACAGAAGGGAGACTAGTGTTCTTTCATACCATTTCAGAACCCCAAACCAATRACTGCAAAAACTGATTTCCATGTACAGTTTCTGGAGGGGAGTTCAGACTTGTGATGACAGAATCTGAAGTAGATTAAAACCAAAATCGGAATTGGGGAAACCAAATTTGTAAGACTTGCTTAAACTGAATACAGAGATGGAAGTAGTAGTCTGAAAAGATGATGCTTTAGCTGTATTGCTCAATGAGGAAAACCAAGGACTTGACCTCAGAGTTCAGGCAGAGCTTATTGCTGAGTTTCACCAACAGTGATTTGTGTTATTTGGGGGTATAGCTCTCTTTTTTTTCTTGGTTACTAATCTTGCCATGTGGCAACGTCTAGTTGGGATTTTGTGCGATTTCTGTGGTATGGTAAAATCCACATTGTTACATTTAATTTTTCGCAGAAAATACCGGGGTAGTGCAGAAACATACTTGGCACTGAGGAAAGCATCTATGCGTGCCTAAAAAATTCAGAAAATTGCCCAAAGCACACACTTGCATGATTCCACGGAGTTCAACAGGGCTGTGCGGTACCGGTGTCTCTGAGCCTGGAGAAGTAGTGGTACTAAATTTTGCAGATGTGGACTTTGTACATGGCCTGCTTAATGTTTTTAAGATGGTTCTTGTGCTGTTCGAGTTGTGCAGCTAAAGGAATCTTCCAAAATTCTCTGTGCTCCCACAATGCACATGGAATTCACAAGGGGTTTCCCTGTAGTGTGCTTCAGTTTGATTCCCCAGTTGCTGTGAGTAATAACTAGTTGGTGTCTTCGGGTGAGGGAAGGGTGCACCTACCTCTAATACCTGTGCTGTTTGCTGCGCTGGTAGAACATGATATAGAGTAAAATGGGCCAGAGTCCCTCATCAGTTTAGTAGTACTTACCTTTTGAATTAATGAACCTTCTATGATGTTGACCAATACTTGAAATATAATGGAGAAATAGTCTCGTGCATTTATGAACTGAGACTAAAGGTTGGGTCAAGTATTGGGAGTTTGGGGTTCAGTCGATTGCACATACCCTTAAGTAGCACTTCCACAAAGTTTCTAGTAGTCTGCAAGTGGCCGTAATACTTCATCATTTACATTATTGTTTACTTTATCAGAATACATTATCATTTACCTTGTGCTTGATGCTATCTTGTGCGTTCAGACTGTTTATATGCCTCATCTCTTCGGAAGCACTGGGGTACAGATAAAGTGCGTCTGTGTGGTTTGGGAGCCTTAAGACTGAGGTAACTAGCTTCTCGTGGGAACAGGTCGGGGGTTTCACTGTGTCTTGAAAATGGTACTAGCCACTGGAAAAAAAGGTAAAGTGGAGGAAGGCAATAGGAATTTAACTGATGCCTCTTTTTCCCCTTCTTTCCATTTCTAGAGCAGCTTTACCCCCCTCCAGAGGTGCGTGGTACCTGCCTGGACAGTGATCATCTGCGCATGCAGTTTGATGCAATGACTGAAAAGGCTGGCCAATGTGAATTTTAAATGATTATACAGTTCACAGGAAAAATTCATTGGGCTCATTTTGAGATGACCAAAACCAGACCAAGGGAAACCTCTGTGTTTGGTCCCTGAAAAGTTTAAATGAGATTAGCAGGTTCATTTATCCTTTAAGAGCATTATGCCTGGGTTGGTAGCTTTTGTTTAATGCAGCAATAGCAATAAACTCCTTTCATGGTTTTATCCCACCCATGGCTTGCAGTGGCACTTCACCAGAGCTAACATGATAATATTATTTCTGATCAATATATTATTTCTATGAAAAAGTGCAGCTTAGAATTATATTAATTACTCTCTTGAGTAGATTAATAGTTAGTATTTATTTTGATCTTCTCTGCTAGTAAAAATTTTTACAGCTGCCCCATTTTGGAGATGAAAAACAGTGACTGGATATTATTTTGACTTGTTTCCTGTGGGTCCAGATACATTTGCTTAAAATGTTAACATCTGATCTCTACTTCACCCAATATGTAAGAGATACAGGTATGTTGGTCAATAATGGAGTTAACTTGGATTTGTTCTTTTAGAGGTATCTTCAGAAGCTGGCCCAGCACATTTCATTCGTGGTTGTACTTAGTTGAAAGTTTGTGGGTTTTTATAACACTTTTATTTGTAAACCCTAAAAACTGCAGTTTCATGCTCAACAACATTCATAACATGAATATATATCACAAGATGCTTTGGTCCAAAGAGGTTCATAGAAAAGTGCATATCAGTTCTCACAGCTTAATATCTCTTTTCAAGTCAAACTGTTTGAAAGGTTATTCCAAGGCACAGGAGAGTCATAAAATTTTCTCCTTTTTTTTAAGTAGATGAATTTTACTTCTACATACAGAAGGTGAATAAAAGTAATTTCACCAGAAGGAAATATCATCATAGGTCTTCTTCCTGTGCATGCAATTACTTTCTGTTTTCCAACTAAATGCTTGGTGTGTATGACTGGAGTGACTCAGGTAGTGCTTTTCTACAGCTGGCTGATCTGCATCATCCTCTGTAGAATGCAAACGGTGGATCTCACTGAAAGTGGGCTTGTGCCCCCTTTTTAAAATGAAACACAGATGCGCTGGATGCTTTTTGCCTTAAAACGTTTTCTTCTTTTTCTTTTGTGAAAAACAATAATGGTTAAAAGCAAGATAAGGGTAGAGAAAAGGCAGCAGGCAAAGAAGATTAATGGCTTCTTCTGAGCAATAAACAAGCAGAAGCTACACTGCTTTTCTTGGTTGGGGGGATCGCAGATTGAATAGTCAGCAGGAAAGCCGTTGTTGCTTATCAGGTTATTGTAAAATTTTATTGAGGGCTTTCCTTTTGAATCCGAAGTGAAGAATCCAAATCTGGGCTTAGATTTTTCTTCAGTCAGCTTAAATGCATAGTAGCCTTTAATCTTGACTTTATCAATGTAGTATGCTGCAAAGGGGAAAAAAAACCAGAAACAAATGTTGTTAATAGAATCACAGAATCATAGAATGGTTTGGGTTGGAAGGGACCTTAGAGATCATCTCGTTCCAACCCCCCTGCCATGGGCAGGGACACCTTCCACTACACCAGGTTGCTCAAAGCCCCATCCAACCTGGCCTTGAACACTTCCAGGGATGGGGCATCCACAGCTTCTCTGGGCGACCTGTTCCAGTGTCTCACCACCCTCATGATGAAGAATTTCTTCCTTCTATCTAATCTAAATTTACCGTCTTTCAGTTTAAAGCCATTGCCCCTTGTCCTATCACTACATGCCCTTCTAAAAAATAAAACCCTTGCATGACCTGCAAACTTCCTGGTAATGWGTTCAGGTTTCAAATGATTAATCTATCAATTTAAAAAGCATAATTGCACCATCAAATATTTACACTTACTGCTTCTAACAATACTCAGCTCCCACTGTCAATTTTAATTAAGGAGAAACAGTGCATTGTTTTTAAAAAAAAGTTAGATTTTGGGAATTTTCTGGACCTACCCTGTGAAAGCTGGATTTGAACAGGGTCAGAGCTGGGAGCTTGCTTTCCTGGGAAAAGCCAGATGCTGCTCTTTACTGAACCCAGCTCCATGAGAGGAGCTTTCTGAAAATTCCTGCCCTGCTCCAAACCCAGCTGCTCAGCCCTGCAGCATGCATGACTGTATGTTACACTGCTGCACCCAAGTGTTGGGTGAAAACACTTCAATGAAATCATAAATAGCAGTCCTTGGTGAGTAAACATGTCTCCAATTCATGTGTAAAGAGAGATTATAGTCAGGGATGTGACCCAGATTAAGCAAGAACATTGTAAATTGGGGGTACCTTTTGGTGAGTACTATAAAGTATCATGCTATCTGAAAATTAAAATGGGAATACTGTGATAAAGTGCCCTTTAAACAACCTTTTCCTTTAATAACATTTCCTTTAATAATATAGTGTTCTTTTGTTTGCTATGTGAAATTAGCATGGAAAATAAATCAGCAAATGCTCGTTAGTCCTATATTAATTGAGAAAGAGCTAAGCACTGGAGGGGAAATGCTCTGTTTCTTGTTGGTGTCTAAAAGTAATCTGAAGCCGTGCTTAGCTGTGAGTATGACCTGTCTCATTTTTTACGTAGCTAGCTCCTAGAGAGGAGAAACCAGGATGTGTAGACTATGTTTGGTGCCTCAGCAGAGCTTTTAGACGCCCCACGTCCTGATCAGGGAACTCGCTAGTGCTTGCCAATAGGCAGTAGTGAGTGCAAGGAAGTATTGTACATCTCGTTTTGGCTAGTGGTTCAGGTACCGAGGCCTTTCTGGTATCCTGTGGCTTGCTGCTTTCCTTTTGACATTTGGCTGGAGGAAAAGGGATGGGAGGGGTGAGGTCCCTGCAGCATTTCTCATACAATAAACTATTGCTGAAGATCATTGCCCTGAACATTTTTCTCCTCTACCTCCATAATTGTTATTCATTTTTCTCTAAAGTGAAGAAATAGATTTCTGTAGGTGCACAGGAGAAAGCAAGTAGTGGAACAGGAGTTAGAGTTTGCCTCTCTCTTCAACAGCAGCTCCTCAAAAATCTGGTGACCTGTCATATTTCTTCTGTATGTCCCTCCAGGTCTCCTTGGACTTGCTTGTGCTTTCCTGTTCAATGACTCTAGTTCAGCAGCAAGTAAGAGGGCTCCCACCTTTTTTGTAGAGTAGAAATTAGAGTTCTGTCTTGGGAGTTGTTGGTCTGAAGTGCCATCTCCTACTAACTTCTGAATAACTACTCTGCTGAATATGCATGCCCAGATGGCTTCTCACACGGTTTAAACTGGAAGCAGCTGTGGCTGCGTTTCACGTGAGGGCTTGCTGCCCTTGCTTTGTGCTGTATCTGCCCTGAGCGTGCCTGCAGAATCAGGCCCCTCAGGAGGCTGAAGGCTGATGGCCGGTTCCTGCATCTCAACCGGAGCTGCTTGCTCTGTCTGGGGCAAGTCTAGGTGCTTGCTTAAGGAATGTCTGGGTCTGTGCCACGGAAATGGCTCTGGGGAACTTGAATCTATCATATACTCACCTTTTAAAACCTCTTGTATGTATTTTCCCAAGTAATAATTTCTAAGTTCATCAT
Source organism: Oceanodroma leucorhoa (assembly GCA_030449065.1). Taxonomy (NCBI): domain Eukaryota; kingdom Metazoa; phylum Chordata; class Aves; order Procellariiformes; genus Oceanodroma; species Oceanodroma leucorhoa. Next base: position 19,498,780 of record JASVER010000005.1, read on the forward strand.
TGTCTAAGGACTGGTCATCTATTCCGTTTGCTGTGATGTAAATATCGATGTTGCCGTAGGTTTTTTTAATCCACTTGAGAACTTTGCGCACTCCCCAAGGCACCACTGCCAAACGGGAAGGGGAGCTCAGGCAGGTGATATCTTGCAGAAATTGGATGTCACGATCAAATTCATACTGGCTCCCATTCTGAGGTTCGTGAATCACAAATCTGGTGGTGAAATGATTCAGTGCATAAAAGTCAGCTGCACCTTTGACGAGCTGCTTTTCCTCGCTTGTGAAAGATGGCAATGAAGAGTACGAGAGGCCTTTTCTGTTTTTAAAGCCAATGTATTCCCTCATGGTAGATGGATAGTCCCCAGTCTTAAATATGGGATCGGCAAACCAGCCTATTTCAAACTGAAGAAACCTGTTGGCAGCTTTTGAATGAGATTCAAAGTAGGGGTTGGCAGGCTCAGCCCAGTCCGAATGCAGGGACAGGGACACTTTGCCATACTGAAAGGACCGGTACTGCTCATCGTATATTTTCCAGGCCATGGCGTGTGCTATTAATAAATTGTGTGCTGCCCGGTATGTATCATTGCTGCTCCTATTGTAGACATCACTTAGCCGGTTAGGCTCGTTTATTGTAATCCAAAGTTTAACCAAATCGCCAAGTTCCCGAAAACACAAAGCAGCATAGTCTTGAAAAGCGTAGGCAGTAGACTGGTTCAACCATCCTCCTGTCTGCAGCAAAGGACCCGGCAGGCCCAGGTAGGCGTGAGTTGGATAATATAAGGTGACCATGGACTGAATATTGAGTTTCAGTACTTCGCTAATCACACACCTGTAATACCTAAGAACTTGCCTGTTGACCACAGACAAATCTCCATTGGGTAAAATTAGTGACCAGTCAAGTGCAAATCTGTAATGGGTGACTTTCATTTTTTCCAGGAGGTCAAGTTGCTTTTTAATACTGACAAAATCTGTGCACTGCGCTGGTCGGGTTTTTAGTTTCACCCCTTTAACTTTGTGCAGGAGCCCGTCTCCCGTGACGTTCCAGAGGTACAGGTTGGAATCACAGAACTGCGGTGAGGAAGCCACAGATTCTGCCTGTGAAAATAAAAACGATATGTTACAACTGGGTTTAATTAAATGAATGCCTGCTCGTAGTTCGCATTTCTGCCTCTGTTTGGCTGTAGGATTAGTGCTGCGTGTCAGAAGGTCCCGCTTAGATGCTCCGAGGGAAAGAGGATAACTGAGTCGCCTATATGGGCTTTGTCTGTGCTAGTGGTTGTCTTACCTGTTCTGTTCCTTCGTCTATGGAAAACATTAAAATTGCACTCTCCTTTCTATTCTGTTACACACTGGCATCTGCCCTGCCACCAGCCTACACAACATATATTTTCACACAGATACACCTTCCGGATGGAGTTTGCTCTGTGGTCAGGCAAACAGCAGTTCTCAGGCAGCTGGCAGGAAAGTGGGGTGGTAAGAACAAGCACAGGGGGCTATAGGAGGCAGGCACGGATTATTTTGGCACTGCTGCTGAGATCAACCTTGTGAAACTGTGGCATAGTGTTCCCTGGTCTTACTGATAGTCCTTCTGCCTATGCAAACATCTGACACAAACAGCTTGTCGCGTTTAATATTAGTTAACAAGATTAGCACAGGATGTATCCTGTGTAGCACAGGATATTTTTTTACTATTTCAATTTTTTAAAGGATTTTTGGTAGGATTTTTAATACAATATAGTGAAGTTCAAATACTTAGATTAAATCTGTTTTTTTAAAGAAAATGCACTTTTCCGTGCTGTATATTTCGTCAGGATGATTAACACAGTATATAGAAGCTTTACTTTTTTTTTTCCTATGGTTGTCACTGAATAGGTTAAATTATGGAGTTTTGCTGTTATTTTTTGAGGTTGATGTCAGTCATTGGACAATCTTTCTGTATGGGATGACAAAAAGAGTATCCCGACACTGGCCATACATATGGTTAGTTTATCTACCATATTTAAAGTAGAAATAGATACTGTAGGAACCAGTTTGGAAAAAAGGTGGTATGATCTGTTTTCAAATGCGAGCTCAGATGATAAAGGCCATATGTGCCAATGTTGGTTATTTTCGCCCGTGGTGTAAGTCTTCTTAAAGAACGGCTTGTTACCCACTTGTCTAAGTGGCACTTAGAGCCAGGCTCAACCCAGGAATCTGTTTCTGCCTTCTTCAGTAGGTTTAGATGAGACCTCGAGCCTGTGGGTAGCTCTGCTGCCACCAGAGTGATCACCTTGTCCCTGCCCCGTGCCACCCTCTCCGTCATGCTGTCGTAGGCGTCCCTATGGCCACACTGCGAACTGGATTGGGAAACTCCCCTGGTTGAAAAATAACCCAGGAACAATCGGTCGGGGTCAGTTTCTTGGTCTGAAATTTCCTGATCTGATCTGCCACGTGGAGATGCAAACAGAAGGAAGGCGAGGGAGGGCCAGCCTTGGAAGGGCTCCTGCAGAGGGGTCTGCTACTGCTGCAGGGGCACCCAGCACCCTGTGACTAGCTCACCCGAAAACCTGTAAAGTACATAAAATTGAGCCTGTATAATTCTGGCTAGGCTTAACTTCCGTTTGCAGTGTGCATTGAGATTCCTGAACGGAAGTGCCGTACACAGTCATTTATTCACAAAGTAAAGTTGTTGATCGCTCTGCATCCAGTGGTCTTCCCAATATTTTACCCTTACCTTGAGAACGGACTCGGTGATACCCCAGGAGAAGTCACAGGAGAACTGAGCTTGCAAGCTTGGGGTAGACTCCCTTGGGAAGAAGCCATTTTCCTGTATGATTTGTTTATAATAAAGTGCAGATGACTTAGGAATCCTTTCCTTTTTTTCGCTTTTGAAATCTACATAAAATAATCCACGCCTGATGTTGTAAGCATGTTGCCATTCAAAGCCATCAAGGAGTGACCAGGCTGTGTAACCAAACACGTCTATGTTGTCGTAATTAATAGCTGCATAAGAGAAAGCAACATCCATGAGTCTTATATTTAGGACTCTAACATATATAAGGGATATTTATGAAAAAGGTCTATTCACTTTGAAAATCTTGAGGGTTTTCTCAACACTCACAGGGTTATTGGCCCATTGTAATTCATTGCAAAACTGTGACAGACATGCTATATCTTAGTCCTTATTCATTAAAAAAAGACGTACATCACTAGTTCCTTAAGAAATTAAATTACTGTAGGATGCTTTATTTCTGCTCTGAGCAAACATGAAATATTACACCACATCCAGATTTTAAGTTGCATTTGATGATTTGCAAAGAATATATACCAACAAAATTAGAGAATCATGACTAAAAACTAAGGGTGCAACCGTTGATCTAGTTTGTGACTTTGTATTTGTGATGAAGCTAAAACTCTCTACGTTTATTTGAAAGATCTCTGCAAGCTCTAACATTTAGGAATGTCTATTCAGTTTCCAAATTGAAAAATTAAATGTGCCAGTATGGGACATGTAATGACTTTAGAAGAAGCTGGGTTGATCAACCCAGAGACTGAAGTGCTTGATTTATTCACAGAATGGGTGCAGCACATGCATGTTTCTTCAGTCAACCTGAATGTCCCTCCACCTTGCAAAGGAGTATACGTATCAGCTTTTACATACAATATATGAGAGAGATGACAAAATGACTGCTTTCTCGGATGTGGAACCCGATTCAGCAGGGAGGGCAGCAGAACTTCCAAAGCAGCTTCCCGCTGGACACCAACTAACAACAACATTCGTTTCCCACCTACAGCATGTGCCAGCTGGTGCCTGGAAGAAAAAGTCCAAACTCCGTGCTCAGTCACGTTAGCTGCCTGTCGCCAGCTTTAAGCTGGGAAATAACGCAGGATAACTCTTCACAYGTTAACCTTATAAGGGCTGGAATATCAAGGGCAAAGCAGTGACCAAGTGGGGTTACTGAGGATTTTGACACAGACAGACGGACAGCCATATTTTACCTGTAGTCCACTGAGAGTAAGCCAAGGAATAAAGATGAAGTATTCTGATTTAAAGCTCTATTCTCACCCAACATTGCTTTGCCTTATTTTCTCAGGACATTTCACTTTGTGTAATTTTATATTTCCACTGAACTTCTTTGCCTTAGTCACCCATGCTGCAACTTCACCAGGAGGTAGTTTTGCACAGTACTTGTATTCATGCAGCAGAGCAACAAGGTACCCAGCAGTACCGTCTTAGTCAAGGATGATATTTTACTAGCTGCTGGATGAAGAAATCAGAAAGCCCAAGAGCTTGCAATGTAAGTATTTGAGAAGCTGATAGACAAGGTCACAATACTGGTAAGGAGATGAGGGAATGTAATGAAACAATACAATGGCATTTATTTTCAAGAAAATCTAAATATTAGGAAAAGATTCTAAATATTAGGAAAACCATGAGAGAAAGTACAAAAATGTCTGAAAATATCAATTGCAAAATGCAGAGGTGGAGAATGATGTAGAGGATAAAGAGATAGGCCAGAAGGGCCTTGCAAGTAAAGATGAGTACTTCATGTCTGCAATGAGGAAGGTTGAACAAATGGAAGTTGACATATAGGGACAGCATAAATGACAACTGAGAAAAAATATTTTTTTCTRGAAGCATACTGAATGGATGGGGGCTAAGTTTAACTGTCAGAGCAAAACATGCTGCGCTACTTGGGATCCTGCATGCCTAGATGAGAATTTTTGGCTGTTTAAATGGGTAGGGAAAAAAGCACTATTTTATATGTATTTTGTGGTAAGAAGAATTAATAGTTAGGCAGGTGATAGGTAGAGATTCTGCGGATCTGCGTGAGAGTATGTTTGTATCGTTGTCTGCAGTGACAGTGAAAGGAGAGGGCAGAAACAGAAGTCAGGATCCTCACTGAATGTTAGAGTGGGATGAGGGATGAGAAAATTCTCCTAAAAACCAAGGGGATGGCTGGGGGAAGGAACAAGGGGCTGAGGGTAGGAGAGGTCAGGAGTTAATTAAGCTCCCTGTGTCACCAGAGGTGACATCCACGGAAGCAGATCTCAAGGCACTTCTGTGTCTGCTACAGGTGGAGCCATGGAGTCCGTCTGCAGCAGTAATAGTTTCAGTATTGACAGGCGTATGCATGCCACTAAGGAGTTGTAGTTTCAATTGCATCCTTGTATCATAATCGGGGTCAGTTCATTGCAACAGTGATGTTATACATCACGTATTTTCGTGACTCACAGTACCATAAGATACAGACATACAGTACAAAGTTTACAGCACTCTCCTTGAACACACACACACACACACACACACACACACACACACACAGAGTATAGCTCCTCATGGCCTGTTACATGTGACCTTAACAGCCACCATCCCATCACAATTTGGCCTATATAAATGATGTTTTGAGGTTAACATGACCTAATTGATTTTGCTGCAAACAGCAAATTTATACCTGACTTCTCTGTAAGTAAAAATATGAAAATATGTTCCAAATATTATTCCTGATCAGACAATTTAAAGTTTGCTTCRCTAAAAATGCATTAGTTAAGAGATAATCCTGTATTTTGACGCAGAGGTTGAAGTATCTGCATACATAAAAACGTAGATGACAATTCTTGAGAAGTAGTTATTGGTTGAACGTTGACCAAGTATTTCAGAAGCATGAATACATGGATGGTTATTACAGCCAGGTCTGCTGTAGACAATTCAAAAGAAGAACACGCTATGGATTTTCTTATGTACGTGTCCAGAAATCTACCTGTTCCACACCTCCAAATCCAGGCCTGCATCTAGACTTTTCTGCTGTGCCAAGGCAGTATTTAAAATATCATGAACCAAATACTGGAATGTAACCTCTTCAGAATCTGGAAAAGGCAGGACATACCACATAGTTGAGCTATGTGAAGTTTATAATTTGAACCAACTTTAAATATATGTGGATAATCTTCATTAGGAGCTTAATTATGTTTGTTGGTGATACAGTACTTCCTGACTTGGTGTCAGAGTAAATAATTACCCATGTTTTCCCTTTTCTGAGGATAAGAAAGGTTTTTGTAAAGGGATGCGAGCCATCCCATCACTGCAGTACGCACCGGCAGCGGGGCGGCCGGGGCGGAGGATGGCTTTTGGGACCAGCAGCTGGCCCTCTCCCAGCGCCGAACCTACCAACTGCCTGAGCGGGGAAAGAAACGCTGGTTTTGCARAGGCTTTAGGAACTAACAGTTTAATATTTCATATAAAATTAAATCTTTTGCCTTCAGASAGCACCCCTGTATGCTGGCTTTATGAAGGGAAAATACCAGGATCAAAAGTGTGTCTTTAAAATATATTAACTCTCTTTGGCATGTAATAACCCTGAATAATGATCGCCCTTCTCCTGCTGATTTCCTTCGTGCATTTTACGTTGGAGTAGGACCCCAGCGTGGCAATGACAGTCTGTAGTCACTGTCTTGTTTTCCTGCTGTCAAGGTATGTACCTGCACAAAGGTTTTACAGTTGGGCTACCAGCAGTRAAAAGTGATATCCAATAGATTTGTTTTCATTAATTTCTGACTCAGTTTTGCACTTATTTAGTTTTAAAATCCAATGCAGATGTTGGACTTTAGCTTTCTGGGACAGGGACAATAATTTTTTTCTGTGTTTGTACAACACCTAGCACCAGTAGATCCTGATCCATGACTTGTACTCATGTAGTATAAATAATTAATAATTAACTTAGTTGGCATTATCGCTTTTAAAAAAATGATTAAATCATTACAGAGCTAAATATCAAATGATCTCAAAAAGCTCTCCGAAAATCCAACAACTAACTTGTGTACAAACCTTGTAAAACCTTATTAATGAAGTTTTTCATCATGTAGATGGCTGTGGTGTCATCTGTTTTCACATGGCTGTCAGTGAACCAGCCATTCTCTGCAATCAAGATTCGAGGACTGTTGTATTCCAGTTTAATCCAGTTCAGTACTTCCCTCAAATTGAGTGACAAATTTTGTCCCATTTTTGGTAGAGTGTTTGGAGGTTTAAAGTTATTAGGACCAAARGAAAATGCAAAGAAGTCAGCTGTTCCCTTTATGTAGTTTTTCTCGTCCTCAGTAAAGCGTGGCAAAAACGAGAATTCATTTTTCAGTTCTTCTGGATAATCACCGTCCCCATGGATGGGTTTAGCAAACCACCCGAGTACTCTCTCCATAGACTGCTGACATTTAGAAATGTCCAAAGCATCTTCCGATTTGTTAGGTTCGATCCAGTGGGATCCCAATACTATGGACATCATCCCCTTCTGATAAGGTTGAAAGCGTTTTTTGTAGGTATGCCAAACTTTCGCATGAGCCTGATGAGAGAAAAACAGCATTAAATTGTAACTCTCTAATAAATCTCCATGTGTGTCGGCAGCTAGACAGGCAGGTAGCTGCATCTGATTCACTGCAGACTTCTGTGGAAATATTAGCAAACAGTTAAGGCATGCTAATTACCCTGCACAGTTGTAATGGGCAATGACTGTTATACTGCAAGGTACCTCAAGATGATRGTAATGCTCAGTATCTCATGTGCACTGTTCCTATGATACATTAGGGCTCTGGCTTTTTGCCTTTTAACATAGGTCTAAATTTCACCAGAGGTCCCAGCAGGGATGTGAATAGCTGTAACATGGACACTTTGGGACTAAACAGCTGTTGATGGTGGGATTTGAACTCCATGATCTAAACAGTCCCATCTAGGTCTTTCTTTGTCAAGCAGTGATTGCCGATACCATTAAAATTTTAAACCATCCTTACAATTGTTCCGTAAATTATGCATCTCAAATGATGTCTCCTTTGTCAGTGTTGGCTCTGTGCTATTAACTGCTTTGTGCTATGAGGGTTACCTGGATTTACTCTGATCAAACCACATCCACCCCATCCCTCTTCTTGGGATACACTTCCATTTGTTTTAGTTTGGCCTAATCATATGAGTAAGTGTTCAACTTTTGATATTTACACAGTCCCTAAACGTAAAAACTTGGAGAAAGGACCCRGCTGCAAAGTTTGAACCCAATTGTTAAGTTTCACGGTTCTGTGTGAGAATTTTCATCCAGGATTTTAGTTCATTTCTTCTTTGAAGCTGCTATAGTAATAATTTTTCTGACAGTACATGCAACAGCACAGAACRAAGCTTATTCATTTTTAAGTAGAGAGCAACAATTTGGTTTTAAAAGGAAATTCAGCAGGAGTATCTCATAAGATCTATTGGGTATGGCATGTTTTAGTACTCATAATCGGCCAAATATTGACTGCCCTGGGACAGACAGAAGTTTTGTTATTCATGTTAGTGACAATGAAAGCATACCTTGCATCACATCTTAATTCCATGTTTCTGACTATCATCGTGTTTTAGAAAGCTTAACATTATCACACATCAGAATTACCTTTAAATGTCATGTTGTTAATTACTTAAATAAGAGAATTTGACAGCAGTCAAAATTTACATTAAAAAAGGAATACATGGGAAACTGAGGAACCACAAGCATTGTCAGAATCCCATGGGAAAAGGGGAGAGCCAGCGTGCTCTGGATCGCAGCGCGGTGACCCTGGATCGCAGCGTGGTGACCCTGGATCGCAGCACGGTGACCCTGGATCGCAGCGCGGTGACTCTGGATCGCAGCACGGTGACCCTGGATCGCAGCGCGGTGACCTTGGATCGCAGCGTGGTGACTCTGGATCGCAGCACGGTGACCCTGGATCGCAGCGCGGTGACCTTGGATCGCAGCGTGGTGACTCTGGATCGCAGCGCGGTGACTCTGGATCGCAGCGTGGTGACTCTGGATCGCAGGGCAAATCACACCAGAGGATCTAACGCAGGGGAGGGGAGCTGACCTCCCCCAGCTCAGGAGTTGTCAAGTAACTCAGGGTTTACCTTATTCCTGAAGTGTGGCTTTATACTCTTAAGCTGGAAAGAAAATAACTGCTTGCACCCAGAAAAAACATTGAGAAGCATTGTGAAACATTTAGAGTGCCGAGTTAGACCGACATCATTACCAAGCCAAACAACATTGCTTACCTTTGACAATAATTTCAGTTAATTTATCTAGAAACACACAGCCTTGACAGTTTAAAAAAAACAAAAGACCTGATGTCAGGTAGATATTTGGTTAAGCTAGGGAGTACCGAAGAATTACAGTTTGTGAAATTTTCTGTAGCAGTTGTTTATGGTTTCTAAGGTCATGCTCGTAACATTTGTTCAAGGTCTGCCTTTGAAAATACTGATAACGTAACATTAACCTTTGAAATGCAGGTTCTGTAGCTGGAAAGAGAAGTCAGCAAAATCGTACTCATGAGGCAAATTGCAAGATACAGTTAAAATATTATAAAATAGATTTCTTACCAGTCTCATCAGAAAATTTAAGTGGCCAGTGTCATCTCCTCAGTTACCCTCACTGTYCACTCCCGAAGGTCCCTCCAGCCCGGGATGGCTCCTGGGGCCAGGCTTGCTTTGCTCTCTGCCTCTCGTGATTTCTCACCTGGTTAGTATATTTTTTTTCCCAGACACAGGCTACTAACACCACTGTTTAATCAAAGGTATAGGGTTGCATTGCCTCAACAAGAAAATCCCTGCTGAAGTCACTGTATTATGCATAGTGCCAAGTAGTGTGACAATAGCACCAGGTAAATCTTTGCAACCACACATTTCTAGGTGAAGTGGAGAAAGATGGCATTGCCAAAAAACAACTAATTAGAATGCATTATTGACAGGTAAAAGACAATCAGCGACAACTCATTGTATTCATACACACCTTCAAGAGGCTGATTAGAAGAAAGTAAAGTTACTATTAAAAATATTGTCTACAGTAGAGAATACAGCCACAGGTATGATTCTACAGGAGTAGACCTCAAATACAAATAAGTACATTTAATACGAGTYAAGATAGGATCCTCATAAACAAATTCATGTATCACTGATATCTCTTAATTCTAATGGTTAACTCTATTGAAAAAAAATTTGTTGCTMTGTCTATAGTAAGGGTTTTTACAGACGTAGTAGAGACAATAGCATTTGCTTGCCCATAATTCTGTTTTGAGTTGTTAATTATCTGTAAAGCAGTTTAACATTCTCAGATGGAAGGTGTTCACTAAGTGCAAACTATTGTTGATGGAACCAACTGATTAATATAATCTGTTTTGTAAGACCACATATGAAACAAACATTAATTTAAAAGCTGTATCATACATCAAATTGACTATTTTCAGTAAATCTTGACTAATCTTTTTTCAGTTAGAGTTTAATCCCTAATATTTCACTTTCCTTGTTAGATCAAGGACAAATGTCAAGGCTAAGTACACAATGAAAGCGGGATCAATATTGTGTATTTATTCTAGATACATATGACATTAATTTCAGCATATTTTCCTGGTATTAATATAGAAATTATTCTATAGACTTGAAAGTCACAGAGAGAGCCAGGTCAGTTAGTATTAACCCTGTAAAAAGGCTAGATAAGATAAGTCAATTTAATAAAATCAAGACAACAGTATTGTTCTCCTCTCTTCTTGAAATATTCTCACACTCCTTCAAACTCTGATCTTGTAATTTATCATGTACGTACACAAAGTATTGGTTGAAAGACCAATACTTTAAAATTCTTAAGATATGTTAAAGTCAAGCAATTTTCCTTGAATGTCTCTGCAATGAGCATGTCAGGAGTATATGGAGTTATTTCAGTGTGCTGGAGAGCAAGAACATTTAGGAAAACTAGAATTAAAAAATGCTAATAAAATTATTCTGGCTTTGGTTTTAATTGTTTGTTTTTTTAAACCATGAAGAGCTAGAATAGAGAGTCTGATGATGATGGTGTTAAACATCACTTTAGAAGAAGGGCAGGTGTGTGTGGCTTATTTGGAGAGTATCTTTCAGTTCAAGGCCCTTTTGGTCTGTGGTAAAGATGACTTGTAGTCAGTAGAGCTAAAGCCCTTATTCTGCAAACTGATTCTGAAGCTTAATCCTTGTGAAGGAAAAAAGGGCTCTTGAGATGTAGGCAACTAAATTTCTAAGATGGTGGTTTGAAAGACTGGGGCTTTACTATCAAATTTGTTGTATGCTAACTGTCTTGCATTTGGATTGTGTTTTTCCTGATGATTTCCAAGAAGTGTAAGAAAGCTAACATGAAAATAACAAATCATACCAAAAAAGCGTGAATCAATGCTGAATTTTACATCATCACTGATGGCTACTACTATTTGAAAAATCTTCCAGCAAAGACATTTACAAGCATAGACAATTCTGCTGTCCACCCTAGAGCTGTACTTGATGGAGACAAGATTTTCCTCCTCCTATAAGAAATATAGGCACTGGTGTAGCTCCATCTTTCTAGATCCTGAGGAAAGAAGGCCCCTTTGGAGGAAGGGAGGAAAGTGTCCGGTTGGACATAGAGATAAGAATTATTCCCCATTCATCCAGTAGAAATTTGTTTTTAAGGAGAATGAATTATGGGACTTCGCTGGGACATGCTCATCCAAAGATCCTAAAGGCAGCAGTGTCCACGAAGAGATCCTGGCGTAGTGAGAATTACCAAAGAGCTGGGATTAATGCAGCTGGGCACAGAGATGAACCTGATCTGTGACGGATCTATATGGAGACACCATGTCTGAAGGGAATTTATTGCCTTTTCCCAGTATGTGATATGAAGGTTTGTCCATGAAGAAAATTTTTAGGGAGATCTTATTCTGACAGTTTTCTCCCGGGCTTTTCTGCGAGCTGGAAAGGAGTGTGAATGATCTTTAACAGTAAAAAAAAAAAATCCCCTTTCTGCCTGTTACGTAGCAAAGGCAGAACTGCCTGGAGGGCACTGATACAGAGGATGAAAAGGAGACAGCTTGGTCTGCAGATTGTGATCTTTACAAACCTCAATCTAAGTATAAAAGAACATAACTAGATCCAGAGAAAATGGTAATAATATATCAGGTATATATCTCATTTAGCTCCAGCCATGATTCACCTGCTTTATATTTTCTTGCTTCCTATCAGATTTATTTACTGTTAAATCAAAGAAATCAATCTAATTTTTCTGTCCGCAGTTTCTTCCTTCTCTGCCTCACTATGACAGCTGCCTCAGGAGCAAGCTCGTAGGTTTTGTATCTTCTTTGATGTGTCTTTCAAATGTCGCATGGCAAGTTACATGTTATCTTTAATTGTTTTCCGACATTGCTTTTGTGAAGTACAGTCTCTTTTAACGAAGAAAGGAGATACAGTTTTGACGGCCACTCTCCATCTGGTATAAGATTCCATATGCTCCTTGTGTTAGTGGTAATGATCATACAATTGAATAGAGGTTTATCTAAGTGAACCCCTTAKCAATTTATAATTGATAAGTGTCAAACTTCAAATTTCCTATTCATTTCCATGGAAGTAGTATCAGGTCCTTTAAAATGATCAGTAGCAATCATTACCCTCTGGGTATGAAAAGCATACATAGTAACATGCAAACATGTTTTTTAAATTGAAATTCTGAGTTCTTCTGTGGATTATTTTCCCCAGGTAGATCTCCTAAGCACCCTGCTTAGCAGCCTTTGCTTCTGCATTCACCAGCCCTCTTCATGGGTCTTGAATAGCAAGACCCATGTAAAAGGCAGGACTGTCTCTTAAGCAGATGTATCTGGGGTATTTCCTTTATACAATGCAAGGCACAGAAGGGAAGCAGATGCATTAGGTGATACAGCATCTGCAATGCCCTGTGATAGCCAACATTCAGCTCTGGGGCTTGATGAAGACAGACCAATACTACTTTTGTTGAAGAGCCTTAATAAGATCATTATCTACCTAATTACCTACCTGAATTCATTCATGGAAGCAGATCATTTTTTAATCAGTTCTAAAATGATCAGCTTTTTCCTTATGCCAGCCAATTATCTGAGTTTTAAGATGCTGGATTTTCTTTAGTCTACTAAAATTGATAGTTTAAAATTAAGAGAAATTTCTTCAGCCCTCTTTTAGAGATGCAAAAATCTCCCGCAACTTCCAAACTGTTGTTACAATAAAATAATCCAAAGTCCAAAAAAGCAGAGGTTTATGGTTTGTTATATTGTTTTTGTGATTCTATGAAACTTAGTTTCAGTTTATGATTGTTATATCATATAAAAGCACTCCTTTATATAAATGGTGATTAGTTCTCACAACACCACAGCTGCAACAGTGCACTGGTAAATTAAACTAAAAGTAGCACTCATGAGCGAGCCTCATTTAGTCGATTCATAGGTACTACAAAAAGGCTTGAGAATGATTATTCTGCCATTTGCTATGTAACAGAGTGGTGGCCGAATTAGTTAAACCTGTTTTTCCTGCCCAGCATATTTCATAGGTGAACCTGGTAATGTACATAGAGTGGCATGAAGAATATTGTCTTTCAACAGCCTGTCCAAAAATGATGCCCTGACATGGACAAGAGCATGGCTCTTCCTAAAGCCGCTGACGTAAATGGGAATCTTTTCAACAGCTTTAACGGGCTTTGCCTCACACTGCCAAAACCTGACATTTTTGTTGGTCTTTTATTTTTGGGAGGACATTTTTGGTTTGCAGTGGTAAATTAGAAGGTAGCCATAACACAATGTCTGACAAACAGATTTGCATATACCAGTCCTGAAATAAAAAGCCATGTGAAATGTCTTTGAAGAGAGATTCTTATAACGTTCCCTGCGTCTCAAAGGGGAGACATTTCACAGCACATGAATCCTGATTGTGCATCAACACATTATGTTAATAGAGTATTGTCAAAAATACTAAACAAACTGAACATTTAGATACTCGCAAAAGTATTTGAGAAAGATTCTGGCTAGTTGGCTTGAAACATATAATACCACCTATGACTTCTATGGAATGATGGGCTTTAATTACATTTTATTAAGAAAAAAAAATGTATATATATATAAGAAGAGGTGACTCATGTTGACTGGTACCTCAAGAGCTTCCATTCTACCTCCAACCCCAAACATCAAACTCCAGTTCCTCAAATACATTACTACAAATTTGAGATTCTTCATGAAGACCTAAAATCTTCAGAAATTTTACAGTGCCACAGAAGAGAACTGCTAATACATTAGGTAATGTTCACGGAGCTGTAAGAAAGATACAACATGAAAATAATTTCTGCCCAAGAATAATAAAATGCTAGTTAATGGATTGTGCATTGCTGAAAGTCTCATTAAGTCTTTCATTGAAGTGATTTATTTTATACTCAAATTCAGAGACTTTAAAACTAGAACCAACTATCAGATCAAGTCTGAGAGTTAAATAATATTGACCGAGGAACTTAGGTCAGTAATTTGTATATTGGACCCAGCTATGCTTGGCTTCCTGGAACACCCAATTGATTCCTCAGCAGAGGCATTGCTCTCTATGTGCTGTGTGCTGCTTACACGGGTTTTACAGAATGGGAAAATGCAGAGACTGCCTAGCTGGTACCCCAGTTTTGATTATGTCACTCAGAAATGAAGACAGGAAATGCTACAAACTTACGTTGTATCTTTTACATGTATTGTATCAAATATATTTTATATAGTACTTGAAAATAAAAAGAATGATTGAGCATCAGTTCTCTTTGAGATGCTTCACAAATCTCTATAATTAAATCATTCTTGTGTTAAGTCTGAAATTAGTTAGTGACTCAGGATGCTCGATGACTTTTCTACGGGTAAAATTTCTATTGACTGCACTGTGAATTTTCTGAAAAAAGTTCTGCAGGTTCAAGCTCAGAAGCAAATACAAGAAATAGAAATGGTCAGTGGCAGAATATTTTTAACTACTCTGGCAATTAATTTTTTCCTACATGCATACTTCTTCTGTAGGACAAATACATTCAGATTTATTTGTTAATTACATTAATAATGTATGGTAGGTAGTAGAAAAATTCTCTTTGTGATAGCTAGGAACAGTTTGAGCAGGGGGAATTATACTAACTGCTCTATCAAACAGAGACAGGATAGTGACCTGCTCTGTAAAGTAATTTGAGCACTACAGAYGAAAAAAATGCTGTATTGATATTGTTAATTCTTATCTTAAACTGCTGTTATTCAAAACTGTTTTAAATTATAGCAAGAGAAAATAAGAACATAAGCTCCTATGCATAGGAACTAGCTACTCTGTAGAATGAAATTAATAATCTGTCAGAGGAGATGCCGTAAACTCTGTAATGCTGTTGAAAATACCATAAATGTCTGCACTTTCTCCTTAAGTCCTTAGTCCACTTCAGACTTCTCTATTTATTCTTCCCAAAGAAAGAATACCATGAACTGAGGACCCAGTACTGCAGCTGTTGAAGCTATTGATCATGGGATCAAGCCTTTTGGATGTGTAATTCTGTAGAAGACAGCTGATAAATAAACTAAGACTGCCATAAAAATTAAAATGCTGAGAATATCATGGAAATAATGTAATTCTGAAACTCAAATACTGAACGGGACATTTGTTTTCTTCCAAACCCAAGAACTGGTGACCTTGCTAGTTCAGCGATAAACATTTTGCAGTACGATCTTACTAAGCTATAACTTTATATATATATATATATATATATATACACACATATTCTATTGCCAGTAGAATTGTTCCAATATGCAAATGCAAATATATTTAATTTTAAACTAATAGAATAGTCATTTCAGTGTAGCCAAATAAATGGTCATGTCAGTATGTTTAACTAAGTGAAAAGAATAAAGAAGGATAATCATGTTCTTTAATAGCCAGATTTTGTAGGCAAAACCTAGTTTAAATAAAGTAACAAACAAGCACTTTAAAACAGATAATTACTGAGTCAGTTGTTGTGACAACAACAATAAAATCAACATGAGGATTAAAAAAAAGACTGCCTTAGCTAAGGGTTATTTCTTGGTGTTTTCACATTCCTTGATTTTTTTTTTAAACATTGACTACATGATTGATTCCTCCCATCATTTCCCATGGCGGTGCAAGATCCGTTTTTAAAATCTTACTATACTGTACCTTGATCAAATTGTGTCCTACAGAGTAGACGGTTGTTATTTTCCCTCTCTCTCCAGGAGCATGAATACCTGTGCCATACCCATGCCAAGCAACTAAATACGGATTGTGGATTGTAATCCAGTACTTAACACGATCCCCAAAGGTCTGGAAGCAAAAGGTGGCATAGTCATTGAAGATATCAATTACTGATTCATTTTTCCATCCCCCATATTTTTCTTGCAGCATCAAGGGCAGGTCCCAGTGGTACAGCGTAACCATGGGGTCAATATTTCTGTAGAGTAGAGAGTCAATAAGGGTGTTATAATACTGGAGTCCTTTTTCATTGGGAGCTGCTACCACTCCAGTAGGAAAAAGCCTTGACCATGATATTGAAAACTGGTAAAAAGTAACTCCTAAAAAATCCAGAGCAGACAAATCTTTGTCCAACAAGGTGTAACTGTCACTGGAGGCATCTGTGCTGTCAGCATCCCTGAACTCCGAGTGGATGAAGCGGTCCCAGACAGAGGAGCCTTTCCCGTCCTTCCTCCAGCTGCCTTCCACCTGAAGAGCCCCCGTCCCTACACCCCAGAGAAACCCTTTGGGGAACGTGTCATACAAAAACATCTGTGTTTCACTCACGGGGCTGAAGTGGGGATCCTTTTTCCACACAGATCTTCCCTCTCCAGCAAGCCCAGTAACTATCCTTATGAAAACTAACGTCCAAAAAGCAACAAATCTCTCCAGTCGTCGGCCACTCATTATGCCGGTTTATAACACCAGTGTTCAAAGTCAGATTTCTTGCACTGCCACTGAAAAAAATATCCATTCATTCACTGGAGTCCCTGCTGTGCAGACTGTCTTCATTTGCCACGAACTGCTGGAGTGTCTTATCAAAGCTTCACTAAAAGCTTGTGATCGTAAAAGCCCTGTCAATGATTAGCCTGAACTGAGAGACCTAAAACGGGTCAGAGAACGGCGTGATTTTTAGGGAGGTGGCCTCTGCATGGCCACTGAGACGCCTAGCTGGCTTCTCACTGCAGGAAAATAGGTTGCCTGAACAATATAAACACTAGTAACTAATTTATCATTATTTAAAGCTCGGTCGTTCGGGTGGGAGAATATAGATGACAGAGGGTGCTAAGAAGCTATGACATCCCTTATTCCTTGTGCAGCTGTATTTCGAGAAAATGTGGCAGAAATATAATTCAGACTACATAGTTTCCAATTAAAAGGTGATTTATCCTGTTTGTGTAATTGGATGGCTGGAAGGGCAGTGCGTCATTCCTCAGTCCTGCCCTGCTCAAACATCCTACTTCTGCTGAAAAATTCTCCCTGGACTAGTGGGAAATTTTGTTGTGGACAAGAGATATACGCATAGCCCACTAATTATATAAAAATGCAAAGCCAGTCAATATTTCTTTCAAACACATGACACTGTTTTTCTGTCCTATACAGAAGTCTGCTGTACAGCTCTATGTACAGCAGCATTACAAAATTAACAGGGGTCTGTTCCAGTCCTTAAGCAATTTCCCTGGATTTCTTCAAATAAACACAATTAGCAAAGATAATTAGCCCCAAAAGATGCTATTTCAGTACTGATTAATTTAACAATCTTGGTATACGCAGCTGGGGCATCAGTACAGCAAATATCTTAGAGAGCAGTTATGCAATATAATTTAATCTTTTAACATATTTCAAATTACAGCAAAACTACATGTGTTGAGATATGGTCAATTTACTCAATACAGTAAGACTGATGCCTGCCATTTTTGCTTTTCTTGAGGTACAGTAATATAAAGTGTATCCACACGTAGAGCACAGTTGCTGAAGAGATTTGCGGAACAAGATAGCAGTGTGAAGTAACTTTGCATGCAAGAAAGATACGTGCTGAAATCTGAACATAGGAACAACTTACCACCTAAGTATTGCACCCTGCTTGGACAAATTAGCCCTGCTGGCATGTAGGACATGAAAGTCCAGGTGGACTGCTGGGCTACTGCCGCTTTACTGCTCTGCTACCTATGAGAGCATGCATGCATTGCGTAATGCCATTGAGACATACCTTTAGTCTAACAATAAAGCTGATTAATCAATAGAAGATTGGAAGGCATTTTACTTATTTGGTTTTATGATAAACAACAAAACCTCAATGCATGTTTGTAAGCATCTATCATCTGCAGTGCCTTTACAAGAAACAGTTTCACCATAGATGAAGAAGAAAGCTCCTACTGACATCTTCTGCACTGCATATCCCAGCTGGTGGGGCAGCCGTGCATCTAACATGAGTCTGTACGACACAACAAACCCAGCACTCCCTCAACTACCTGAAGTAACTGACCCACACTTCTCAGCCGAGATCCTACCAAAGGCAGCTTGGGAAAGAGAGGAGTAGATAGGGACTGTACCAAGTTGGTCTACACTATACACTGACATGTTTCTTTTTTATTCTATGGAATAGCATTTTAAAATGCTAATTTAGATAGTTATTGTATGAACATAATCCTTCTATTTTAACATTTAAAAGCTTTGATTGTATGTATCGTACTTTATGAAAGAAAACCCAAATACAAGTCGTTATGGATGCCACTATACCGCTAAGGCAGTTAGTTACCATGCTTACCAGCTGTTTGAGTTCAAAGCACCCATGACAGCTCTGTAACACCACAGCTATGTATTGACAAGGTAAAGACAATAGGCTTCTCCCCACTAACTACAGCAGAGTTAGGACCACTGGCATCTTCTTGCAGACAACGTGCTGCGGACTCATGAGATGTGAAAGGTGCAGCAGACACTTGTGCTCCCAGATGCTTGATCTGGACAAAGTTATGAACTGGATTTCTTTCCTTATTACTGATATGACTGGGACCATGCTATAATCAAGGTTTGAAAATGTTTTCCGGTACAAGACTCTGAATCTGGTTTCTTACTGCTTTGTCATATTTAACTGTTTGGGCTCTAATGTTACTGGATGAAGTTAAAGAGGAAACAATTTCACTGATGAGAGTCATATAGTGACTTGAATTTGGAAGAAGGTTTTGATTAGCTGAGCAAAGATTTGGGGAAAGGAAACACCGTGACTGTTAATTTGGAAAACAATTAGATGAGTGAGATGTGATCAGGGGCTGTGGAGAAGTGAGAGTGCACAGGGAGGGGAAGAGGAAGGAATTAATATTCCACTAGCTGAAGCGGCAGAGTTGGTACAGACTCCAACCCTGACGCTGTACATGGATGTCTGTATGATGCTGCACAGGGKGATTTCCTGCCTCTGGCCATGCACTTAGTGAATCTGGTTTCAGAATGAATCAAGGCTGGGAGAGGCTATGGTCTCCAGGGCACTTGCCATTACTGTTACAATAGTTGGGAAGCCTAATGATTATTCAGTTCAATTCTTAGCTAGCAAATTTCCTTTTCTATCTTTGCCTCTGCCAAGGTAAGTGATTCAAATTGTGAAACCAACTTTTCACTTGACCGTTGATAATGTATTCTCCTTGTTTTAGGGGCTGGGCTCTAAAACCTGGGGTTTCATCTGCAGAAATGATGAGCACATTAGTCGAAAGGAGTTTTGAATGTCTGCAATGTTAGGCTGAGTATCCGAGTTAAGACACATTCATTCTGCCGAGATATGCAAACTGAGAGAGAGAAAGGACCTAAAGACAAAGTTCACTTAGAAAAAGTGTAATGTTTACATTAACATCAGCTGCTCAGTTCTACTAGTGTTATGTGCTCAAAAAAACACAACTTATGTAATTGCCCTCAACAATGTGATGCAAATCAAGAACTTACCTTTACGTTATACCTTTACCTTATACAGCAAAAACTGTTTGAGCTGGGATCAAATCTTTTCTAAAGACCCATAACTGTGATGGATACTACAGAAAACCTAAGGTAAATAGAAACTAGACCACAGATTTACAAAGAATTTTTGGAATTTTTGGTCTGCAACAAAATGCTAATTCTTGTTTCTACAATGTGAGCGAAATTTGATTTTTTTTTTTTCCACTAGGGACTCTAGTAAGCAGAATATTCCCTACAGGATTCCTCAAAATAGAGCCTGCCATCTAGTAAATGAGTATGTTAATGTCTACTAATGTTATGAAAAAATATAGCATTTAACCTGAAATGTCAATTTCAGGAAACATATTGTTGTTGTGTTTTCCTAAGCATCTCAGCATTATAATACTATACTTCCTTAGGGCAATTCCTAACCTCTGAGGTCCTTTGGACACATACGAAGCTCAGAGTATCTCTGTCCCATTATAAAGATTTCCTAAATGCTCAAAGTGTATTGTCCCCTAAAATGCTTGAGAAACACTGCCTTATGGGCTTCAAAAGCATCTCAGTATTATGTTACAAGTTTATCATCTGCTTTATACTTCAATTAAGTTTCAAATAATTCCAAATACAAATTTGGTAGAGCAGTAAATAAAACATTGCTTCGAAAGTTACAATAAAAGTTGATTTCAATTTCAAAATTGTACCAACATATCAAAATTAAAAAAAAATGAAAAGAAAATAAACAAGAAAATATTAACAAAAAGAAAACAGACTATTTTTTATTTCTCAATATAAGAAAATTTATTTTTCTTATAAACCTCCTCCTCTCTCAATAAACAAGACAAAACCTTCACTAATAATGACAAAAGTAGGACTAGTTTTGCTCAATAAGGGAAAAAACCCAAAGCTCAAGAGTTAATATTTCAGTTTTTTTCACGTATTTTGGAAAATAACAACATAAAAAGACAAATGGTCCGTGATTTTCAGAAAGGTAGAAAAGAAGTCTGCTTTTTAAAATTATTTGTCTTAGTTGTAAATAGAGTGATGACATTGAGTGTACTTTAGCTACTTTTTAAAAAGCAGTACTTTTAATTGGGTAATACGCCTTTAAAACATGACCCATGATCAATTATAGATTCAAAAGGGATATTGCCTTAATTTTATCTTGCAAAGTGCATCATAATACAATGGGTATTSAGCTTTGTTTCCTATGGCAGAGCAAGGTTTTTCCCACTTCCAGTGGTTTCATAGCCATGCATGTAGAAACAGAGGTATCTGCTGTCTCCCCACCATACCCAGGAGTGAATTACAGTCATTCCAGGTATTCAGTCTGGTCTCTTCATAAAGGGTTAAACTCTTGCCTTCCAAGAAACATGAACATGTCACAAGCCCACAAGCAGATACTGCTCTGCTGGATGTTATTCTGGGTAGCTTTATCAACTACAAATAGAGATAACCACCTGCAATAATTCTTTTAGCATTATTTAAACAGTTTGTCTGGCTTTTGAAAACGTCAGCCATTTTAACTACTCTTAGTTCTGGTATCAGGAATACGCACAGCTTTAAAATTACATAATGAGAATTAAATACGTAAATACAAACATATTGCTGGAGATGTTTTTCTAAAGTGATGATAGCAGTTTTGTTTGCATAGCCATGATAGTTGAGTGCATATGGAATAACTTGCAAAACAGGCTGCAAGCACAGCCTGTGCTGTGGGTCTGTGTATACTTGCTCGCTCTGTCATGTGTTTCTTATGCAGAAATCCAAATTCACAAGCTATGCTAACATTGAAAATATGAGTCCACCTGACCATGTGCGTTCATAAAAGAACAGTAGCAATTTCTATACAAACAGGGTCTTACAATTACTTAAAGTCCAATATAAAGATTAAAACCCATGAATTTTAATCATATCTATTACCAGTAATCATATCTATTACCAGTAATATTCATGTTTTCTCAGATTGGACAAAAAGATCTTAATTTTATCGCTATGTAGTTATCTTTGCTGGAGTTTCATCACGCCACCAAGTAGATAGTCTCTTGCTCTTGGAAAAAAGAAAGGAAAATGAAGTGAATACAGAAGGTATACAAATGATAGCATTGGAAATTGCACTATGAGGCAAGTACAAATTGAGCTTGTACTCTTTGCTTTTTTTTATGAGTGGTTTTCTAAATCAATGGCAATATTTTTAATGTCACAAATTCTGTTTGTCCCCCCCTTCTCTCCAAGACTAGCAATAATTAACGATTCAGTAGGTTGGCAGAATCTAAACATCAGACAAGTAATTATTGAGAGGAGAACTGTTTTTATTTGGTTTGCCCAAGTTCATTCCCTCCCAGTGTTCAGCCAGTAGCGAAAAAAAATGGTAGAAAMCATGCAAGATTTCCTTAGAAATTGATTAGAAATTAAACAGTCAGTGGGTGAAGATGGAGCATAACTTTCCAGTTTCTCTTGGACTCCCCAGATGTAGGCTCTGAGCTCTCCTAAGCCTTAACACATGGGATAAAATACTGTAGAGGAACCAAAGCCTGGTGCTTCCTGCACACCCAGGAACGAAGAAAGAAGGGGCCAACACACGTTTGTTACAGGGGAATGATTTTCATGTGCTGTGCTAATTCAGACCTGAGTCACGGTGACTGCACTGCCGTGTTATTAGCTGTCCACATACTTGGGATGCTTCGACTGCCTCAGTGCATTAAAACCCCATGAATCTCATGGAGCCCTGGCATCGTTCACTTGTTCTTTAAAACGTAAGACTATCAGCTCTCCTCTGTGAGAGGTGACCGAGGACACACCTACCCCTCGCGGAGCTGCGGCCGCTGTAAGCCCACCATTTTGACGCGAGCTTCCATGCCCGTGCCCCGTAACTAACAGGCCAGGACAGGCAGTAGCTGCCCAGGCTTCCTGCCGAGGTTCAGTGGAGCGGCTAAAAGCGGTTAAACCGCCGCCGCTGGGGGACCAGCCGTTGAGGCTTGCACAGAAAGCAGGAGACGGGGGAAAAAAGGGACAAGACCGGGCAAGCGGGCGAACCAGCCGGACGCCGACGCAGCACCGCCGGGCCCTGCGCCGCGGCCGGGGGGCGGGCACAGCGATCACCGCCCCGCCCGTCGCGGCTGTGACGGCAGCGCCGCGCGCCGGGCTGCGGGAGTTGGCGCGAAGGCGGGGGGGCGGGAGGCATGGAGCCGCAGGCGTCCCGCTAGCGAGATAACCCGCCGCTGGCAGCATGGTGAGCGCGCCGCACTGGGGGGCCGCCCCCCTTCCCCCTCCGCGGTTCTCCCCCGGGTGGGGGAGGGAAGAGAGCGTGGCGCAGCGTCCCGCCGGCGGCGGGCCCGGATGGGCGTCTTCCCCGGCGCGTGACTGCAGCCCCGCGGCCGTTGGGGCCGTTGGAGCCCGGCGCGAGCCGAGCCGGGGTCCTGTCCCCTGAGGGCGGCCCCGGGTGCGGAGGGCCCGCGCTGCGGCGGAGCGGCAGAAAGCTGCCTGGGCGGGAGCGGTTGTGAGGCTGTGGAGGAGAGGCCGCCCGCCCTGCCGCGCCTCCAGCACAGCCTGCGCGCTTCCCGCCGCTCCCGCCCTGAGGGGCCGAGGCCCGGCTGCCCACGCGTGCCAGGAAAATAAACTCCCGGCCGAGGATATGCCCGCGATTGTGCCCTTGTCCCCAGGGGGAAGCGGCTGAGCCTCTYCAGCTTCCCCCCCGAAACCGGGTGGTGAATTAGGCGCGGACCGTGGGCTTGTCCCGGGGGGAAAGGTGGACGAGCTGACCTCTCTCCAAACGCCGTCTGCCGAAGTTTTAACTCTTCCTTTAATTTCAGTAAGAGCATACACGAGGGCGTTCCTGCTGCCGAATTGGTCGGTGTGCAACATTTGCAGAAAAACAGTTCAAGTGGGAAAAAAGAATTTAAAAGTCTAGAAGTAGACACTTGTTTATAAATAGTGAAGAATGCAACCCTCAGTAGGATGTGAAGAGTTTGTAAATATAAATATATACGTGTTTGTGCTTTCCAAAGTRCTGCTCACTGATGCGGCTGTTATAAGATGGTATCCCCTCTTCACCTCTGGCTCAGATAAATTTGCTTCTACTCAGATGGAGCCTCTGTGCAGATGTTTTACTGGCTTAGCTACAAATGCCATTCAAATCTAGCCAGGTTCAACTTTGGTTTCGGACTCTCCATAGAGTTTAACCTTGTTTCTATCTGACACCTGATGCTCAGCAATGATGGGCAATACAATCTGAATCTTTGACAGTACTGATAGAGGTCTGCCAGCACTAAGAATCCTGAAAATATTAAACTGTGATATTTTCATAGTTTGTTAGGGGTGGCTGATGACTTTAAATTTATATATAAGGGCAAGTCTGCCTCTCCTGTTTCCCTGCCACCACCTCTTTAGAAAACTGATCTTAYTGGAAGACTTGCTTCCTCTTTTCCCACTGTCTTGGGACAAAGGCTTTCTCCTTCTATGTAGTCTTCTGAATGTCACACATCTCGCAATGTCTGGCACTTTCCTAGAAGGAAAGAAGACCACCATCGTTTTGGGGAGAGGATGAGTTGCCTCAGCCCTTTCCCTTTTCAGTGCTGAAGAGAAGAGACTGTACAATCATCAGTGCTGCAGCTGTGGAGATAGAGCCAAAAATACAGTGATGTTAGTAACTGTGTAGCCTGTTCTGTGTGTGTAGTGACAGCACAAGCATATTGGAATTTAATATCATACCCCTGCAAACAGACTTTTCATGTAGTCCCAAACATAAGTAGGCCCTGTTGGGTTGTTTCTGCGGCATCTTCTCAGCTGTGCTGAACTGATGTGTGTAGAGTTACACAATGAACTGATTTGCTTTAGAAGGGATTTATTTTTTTACCCAGATTAGTGGCCTGACCCAGTTTGCAAGCAGAGAGCTATACTGGTACAACTGAGGGAATGAATGGGAGCAGGGGCTAGTTGAGCTGCCTCTAGCTGAGAGAGACATTCATATGGCCAGAGCTGTAGCATCAGCTGGTGTATACTTAGAACTGTGATACTGCTTGAAAAATACTTTATAGTACCTGTGCTGCAGTTACCACTATTAGTAAACATTAATTACATATAGTTATCCAAGCAAGTATTACTGGTTTCGTTGAAGTGATACTATAAATGTGATTTCAGTTAGTGGATTTTTCTGGACACACCAGATTTCAGAGCTGATGTTTGCATAAAACTTGCACTGAAATAGGCAGACTGTAAATAAATATGATTCTTTTGACACAAGGCTCTCATGGACACACTTCAGAATACCTGAAATAAGGTGTGTTACTTTCTGTTGCAGTCATTGAGCTAGGTTGGTGAAATTCAGTTTTCTGGATGTCCTATTGTATTTTGAGGTGCAAACTGAATTATATGATGTTATTTTGGAAAATACTCTGCCTTACTGGACACTAGTCTTCTACAAACACTGTGCCTATTATGCTTAGGTTGAGATAGTTMTATCATCAAAGTGTTGGAGTAGTTGATCTTTGGTTTAGGATGCTTTTGAAATGCAGGAAAAAAACGGTATGTAGTGTTTATGACTTTTAGAACTGACTTTTCTGAGCTGGGTATTTACTAGAGTCTTAAAAGTCACTCTGACAAACTCTTCAAGTAACCAGTCTTTATACTACCTAACAAAGAGGTTTCAGTTTCTATTCGTGTTATTTCTCCTCAGTAAAACAGATACAAAACTCTCAAGAGAAAACTTGCAACCTGACAGGATTAATTGCTATGGTCTTCTATTGCATAAGATGGAGGATTTGAAGCAGTAGTCAGAACTAGCAAGAACCAGATGGCACAGCCATTACTGAGATCATACAATTACTAAGATAGCTCAGCAGGAAGCAGTGCACCTGAACACAGCTTTTTAGGCTGTTCAAATGCTATGCATCAATTACCCCCCTAATTTAGGGAGAGTGATCAGAAATTCTTACTTAGGTGGAACTGCTCAAGTTACATGTCTTGTTGCTGCTGCTGAAGCACCTATGGTGAGCCGCACTAATATAGCCTCGCCTCTTTAATTGTAGCCTTCTGGGCAAGGGCACCACCTGGGACAGCCATGCTGGTGTGTGTCTCCAGGATACACAAGGCTGATGACTCCTGTGGTTTTTGGGGGAACGGCCCGGAAGGAAACTTGCCGGTTACATTGGTACAAACCTTTCCTCATTTGAATGAGCACAGATAAAAGCTAAACATACGCAGTTTTGCCACCTGGTGAACTAATATATATGCATGGCATTATATACCAATAAGATGGTCAGTCAGAGTATATTAGATGTTAAATAGGATCACTTGCCTCCATTCTGGGTTTATCTATCTGAGGTCTAAGCTTATATAATACTTTATAAATAGTCTTCAAACTTGTAGGATGGGAATCAGTCTGATAGATACTTGTATTGCTTCATTTCTGCAATTAGTTATGCAATGAATTAAGGATTTATCTGGCATCTCTTAATAAATGACACAAAAAATCTGTCCCTTATGAATCTTGGATAAAAGCTTCACTGAAAGATAACTTTATTGTTGCACTGTGGCATACTTCTCTCCTGAGCAATTCTGAATTCACCATCTGTTACAGTCCAGCAGTGGCTAACAAGGTTGCCTTTTCTTCTGAAGAGCAGGATAGCTGAAGAAGATTGGAGGATTTATAACTCTGAAGATTGAAGAAGATTGTACATTGATGTCGGTTTTCYTCTGTAGCTTAGGGCTGTATGGTGTAGTCACTCAGAAGTAGATGGTTGCTGTGGGAAATTAAAATTTACTAGCCAAATACAAACTTTTATTCAGAAACCTCTAGGTGGCTTGTGTGCTTTTATAGTCACAGTATTTTCTGAAAAACGCCGTAACACAAGCATGTAACAAAAGAAAAGGAAAAAAGCTGCCATTTCCTGAGGACTGAAGTGCAGTTTGCATCCAGAGAATAGAACAAGTTGTGTTAACATAGGGAGGCCATTTTGGAATATGTAGCTGCTGTATCACCACAGTGTTTTCAAAGAAAAAATAGTATTTGTATGGATGATGCTTTCTTAATAAGTGGGTAGAAGATGCTGCTTTGAATAAAACAAACAAACAAAATTGTTTATTCTCATTTGACCCGTTAATCTAATGCAATACTACCTGCATTATAAAAGATAGTAGCAGTTGACTGCCACCCATTTATTTTAGATGTTTATGAAGTGATTGGGGGAAAATAGCTTGTAAATTTGACCCTGATTAGATACTATTTTTTAAAAGTTTGAAGTGGCAGTTTAGGTCCTCTATAGCACATTAAACATGGCAGGGCTTATAGCTATGGCATTCATTTTGTGAATTAAAGGTATTTATGAAGAGCTAACTTGGTATCTCATGAGAACTGATGAGGCAAAAAATAATAATTTACATGTTATAATTTGGACCTTAGCAGTTCAGGAACTGTGATACTAAATTAGTGGAAGAAGCAGGGCGGACAGGTCAAGTTCATACATTTTCTTTATTAAGCCTGCATTTCATAAACGAGGATACGATGGTATTTCCTTGTATAAGTCTGTAAAAAAAATATCTAATATTACTGCATATGGTGTTTGCAGAGCAGCTCACTTACTAGTTAGCAGTTTTTATTTAAAATACTAGAGTGAATAGAGTTTTACTATTGATCTAAAATTAATTATTCTCCAAATACTTTAAGCCTAAAAGTAACAACTATAAAAAAAGAAAACA
Source organism: Oceanodroma leucorhoa (assembly GCA_030449065.1). Classification (NCBI taxonomy): domain Eukaryota; kingdom Metazoa; phylum Chordata; class Aves; order Procellariiformes; genus Oceanodroma; species Oceanodroma leucorhoa. The sequence continues at coordinate 19,526,166 of JASVER010000005.1, forward strand.
AAACCTTAAGGTCACTTTATTTTGCAGTGTTGTAGTAAGTATTTAAATTATTTTATTACGTAAAAGATCTAATGAGACTTGTAAACAATTTTCTGTTGCCTATGTTACCTTAAGCCTAAAAAGAAGTCAGTAATAATGACTGAGTGATCGAGTCCATGAATCTACTTCGAGACTTATTAAATAGATGCTTTCTTCAAATCTGTTAGCTATAGGTATCAGCAGTCAAAATTTCAGAGCTTATATAGTACTGCATTTACATTGTAGGAGTACATGTAAACTAGCAGTGTGTTGAAAATTTATGCCTCAAGGCATAAATTCCACAGATGGAAATGTGTGAAGTCTCATTAAGGAAGAATGCTTCCCAGTCTACCATTGTCTGTTTGCTGAATCCTTATTATTATATGCAGGTAAACCATAAAGAGTCTATATTTTTACAGGAAACAACATTCTAAGCTAAATATACTAAATAAATCTGTATGTGTCCCATATTTTGTRTATGCTTTCAAATTACATATTCAATTGATTTTAAGCCCTATAGGCTCTGATAATCCGAATCCAAAATGACAGGGAACTGACTGGTAAGAGAACAGGAGCCTGAAAGACTCCTTCTTGTCAATCACACTTACGGAGATTTGTTAAGAATTTACTACTTCACTTGTAGTTCCCTATAATAATCGAAAACTACTCAGATGAACTCTATGATGGGGAATAGCTATCAGCTGGGTAGAATATAGTCCTGAGCCACACCCTTTACCTGCTATATATTTAGGCCATATGAGGTACTTACTTTCTCTAAAATGGCTGCTACCCCTGGAGGTAGCGATACTAACCAGGTACAAGTTTTCTCAATTTCTTTTTAATAAAATGGAAATACTAGGTTTTTTAGCAGAAGTCAGRTTTGGTTTTGTGTGTACAATAGTGCTTTTTAAAATTGAAGTTTCAGCTGCTAATTTTCCATATTTAGAAAACTTTTTATGGTTGTACTGTCGTCAGTACAACAAAATTACAAAATAGACTTTTTAGAGCTCTTTATATTATTTCCCTTTATTTAAATTCTAATTGTTTCTTGCTGGCTAATTTTTTTAGTGAGATGAGAGTTACAGTCCTAAATTTATAAGAAGGTGGAGGGTGCAGTACATCCAACTACTTGACTGCTTTCTAGCTCTTGGAGCTTTTTTTATCTTTTCATATTGGACACTGCTTCATACCGGAGTTGATCATTTTAACTATAGAAATACTCTGGGGTAGGCTTAATGATCATTAATTGGGGAAAAAAAAAAAAATTACACATCTGTCTTAAGTCACTGTATTTCATCGCTAATGCAGGTTTGGTTTTAAGTGTGTATTGGTGAAGATGTCCAGCTAACGGAAAAATAAACTTTTTTCTGTGATTCAAAGACAAGACAAAGGTGGTATGGTGTCTGAGCAGCTATGTTTAACTAGCTGGTCTTTGTTTTCTTAACTGTCAACAAAATTTCAAGATAACAAATACTATAAAGGTGCTGCTGAGAAAGTGCATTGCTGCTGAATTTAAGTGCATTGCTGTTTCATAGTGTGAAACTTCTAAGAGCTATCTGTATTTAAAAATCTATAAATCTGTTTTCCCTTTTACTAGGATATCCGGAAATTCTTCGGCGTTGTGCATCCTGGAAAGCGACAAGAATGTGAGACACTGAAAAAGAGTGAAAAAATTAAAAATGGTGAAGGACCTTCAAATGGGAAGAAAAAGGGAAAGGAGACTAAGGTTAGTTTTGCTTTTCTTATTTGTGAAGTGCTTGGTTTCTCTGACGTAGGATTGTTCGTATGTCTAGCTTTTTTTTAAAGTCATAGTTCTTCCCATATACTCAAAAACCAGACCATATGTCAGTTGTTTTCATAGGCATGGGAGGAAACTACCACTTAATATTAACTTCTAGCAGCAAAACTTTGTAGGTGGTGAAGAAAATTGCTAATTTTAAAAATATTTGGGTTGTAGGGCAAAGGAGAGGTAGATAGAAGTTGTTATGGTTAGGTGCTAACGTAGGAACAATCTTGATGTATTTGAAGTTATTTTAGCTATAACCATAGTTCTCTAAGTAGCTCTGCTTATTTAATTTTTAATTTAATTAAGATTGAGGCTTGCGCACAGTAGATGTAGACATATAAAGATGTCATGTTTTCAAGTAAGGTAAAAGTCTGGTGTGGGTGCCCTCTGCCCATTTTTTTAACCAGGTGTTTTTTAAATACCTGGGGGGAAACATTAACACTGCCTTTCTTGGACAGGGTCACTTATATAAACCTGTTGCAAAGACCAAATTCTGTAAAATGACAGGTTAAAATTCGACTGGGTTCTAGTCTCAGAGTACTTTTCATGTTAATTATCTGAACTGGATTAGAAAAGAAAGGGGTGGCTAAAGAGATCTTTAAAATCAGTTAGAGCATGGCAGGTTTTCTAATAGGATGGAATGTTTAATGTGAAGCATCACAATGAAGAAGTAAGATGGTACTTAAAAAAATATTTTGGCTGTATAATTTCATTGTTTCAATGTGAAAATAAAGGACCATTCAGTGGAACTGAAAGACATAGCAATTATCTTATGTGATCTATTATTTTTACTTTGCAAGTCTCCAATTATAGCAAGGATTTAACAGGTTTCAGATTAGAATTGAATGTGGATTATAAAATATGTGTAGTTATGTTTATCTAGAATTATATTTTTAGAAGCATTTACAGCTGTGCATGACTACAGAACAAGCATAGTTGGTAGATTGGTAGGCCCAGGAAACTTCCTGTCTGTGCAGCTTGTGATTTTTCTAAATACCTAAAACTTGTCAATGTCTTTAAAAAAAAAAAAAAAAAAAAAAAAAAAAAAATCCTTGAGACAGTTTAATACTAGCTGCTGCTAGATAGAACAGGTTTGTTGACTGTGACCATTGGTGCAATCTCATATCGTAGTTGCACTGCTTAATGGGTGAGAGGAGAAGCTGCAAGCAGCCAGGATGCTCAACAGGAAATCTGTCTAGCTTCAACTGTTGTGTATACTTTTTTCCTTTTTCAATTGGCTATATTTTACTCTGAAGTTGTGTCAAATTCTGGTGGTTACAGCAAAACCGTATCCAGAATGGAACCAAAAGTGAAAGCTGAATTCTGTACAAGTAACTTCTTAGCCTGTACCACCTCTATTTCTGGTGGGACCATGCAATTTCTTTTTTGGATTAGAAGTTGGAAGTGCTCGAAAATCTGTTTGATTTACTTTAATTGGCATTAAACTTGAATATTTATTCTCAATATAATCATCTACGGTTTGCTTGGAGCATGTTTAGCTTTGCTGCAGTTTCTTCCTTATTTCCTCTGGCCTTCACCTTTCCCTCTCCCACTCACGAGTTAGCACGAGACTGTTTGTAAATGTAATACTGCGAAATAAATAATTTCTGTTAGAATTTGTTTGAAACTCATAAATTTGAATGTGTAACTGAGTAGAAGCTTGAAGGACCTGTTTACTGGTTGAACTAACGGACTGTTACTCTTAGGTGAATAATTCACCCAGTGAAGATGATTCCAAACAAAAGCGGACAAACAAGAAAAAAAGAATAATCTACGATTCAGGTAGCGTTCACAGTTGTTTCTGAATGCTCCTTTGTATTTTTTGTATCAGCATTCAAGGTCAATTAAGTAAATAGTACATCTGAAAGAAAGCTGTGGTTTGTTTTTTTTTTTCTTTTAGTAAATGCAATTAAAAACATTTTTCACAGTAATTATTGTTGGATAGCTAAATATATTTGATAATAAGAGTGCAGTGTGTGCCATGCATGTAATATACAGTGTAAAGTAACTTTTAACAAAACCTCTGTTAAAAAAAACAACACCCAACCCCAAAAAAACTAAACCAAAAAAAAACCCACAAAGAAACTGACAAAAAAACCCAAAAACCAAAAAACAAAAGTTCAGATAGTAAATTCTATCAAAACTCCAGAACTTTTTTTTTTTTTTTCTTAATGAAGACATATGTAAATTGTGGGGAGTTTTAGGTTTCCTGTTCTGTTAGGGATAAATAACATCCTACGCTGGGTACGGGGGGCTGATCATATACTATAATTTCACATTTCTGTGCATTGTGTGAAAATAATATAGGAGATTGTTTTAAAAGGATAACTTGGGTTTCCATAGATGTCTTTCTCTATTAAAAAAACCCAGTAAATGTTCATCCCATAGTTTTAAATTTATAATATGGAACACACAGAATATAATTTAAAGCACTGTCATCACATTCTAAAAATATTCTTTGGAATAATATAATAAGGGAAACCCCTTTTGTAGCACTTGTAGAAGTGCTTCGTTGTAGAAGATTGCTTCTCTTGTAGAAGAAAAATGATTACACAAACATCTATCAGAATAATGCTATTGTATCTAGAAAAATATGTTCAAATCTTCAGATAAACTGTTCTATAAACAGTTCCTGTTTAGCAGTGAGGAACAGCAGTAGAATTATTTCTGCATTAAAAGGTGGAGTACAGAAGTAATATATAACTCAACTGCTACCTTTAAAGTGCTGATACTGTCTGGAGATTTTGCAAACTCTAGCCCCTTAGTAGTAGGAGAGCAAAAGAGAAATGGTGCTCTAAGTTCTTGAAGATGGGAAAATGTGTGTGGTGTGTTTGTTTGTTTTTTGTTTTGTTATAATTAGAACACATRTTAGTGTTTATCATGGAAAAAGGTAGGGTCTGAAGGGTGGTCCTCTGTTACACTTGCTAGCTGTCTCGGCTTCTTCAGTTTGTCCTGCTTACTCATTTGGATGTTGGGATACATAATCCACAGTGGTGTAAGTTTGGCATCTTGACAGCTTTTGGGGTATGGAGAATGGTGGGTGAGATGAATGGCAGTCTACCAGTGTTCTCCTGAAAAATCAGAGCACAACCTCAGTGATCTAGCTTGTTGTTAGCTTTTGGAATAGGTGTGGAATACACCAGCATAATATAATACTATATAAATTTAATCGGGCTAATGAATCTATGTTAAAAGTTTGTTGTGGTGTTTTTTGTTGGTTGGTTGGKTTTTTTTTGTTTTTCTTTTTTTTTTTAGTAATCTGATGTGATACTCTGACAGTTGCATTCCTTTTTGGAAAGGTTTTTCTACAGGCATAGCAGTTCATGGAATAAGTAATAAAATATTTCTTATTATGTAAACAAAAACCACTGTCTGGGCTGAGTTCTGACGAAATTTTCATTTAGTCGTTTATATGGTGGAATAAGTGATGGCTAGGCTATTAGCTGATGGAGGAAAACGAAGCTGTGCTCTGACCTTCCATATGATACCTTTTTCTCACTCAGTTGAATATATGTGAAAACAYGGTAACTAATGTTATGTGATCTATTACTTAAAGCCTGTTATGTATGTGGAGGAAATATACATTTATGTTGTGGTCAAAATACAGATTCAGAAGAGGAGGTGCAGTCAGTGAAAAAATCCAAGAAGCCATCTGAGAAAAATGCAGCTACTTCAAAACTTGGTAACGTTCTAAAGCAGGATCCTGTTGTTTATATTTCAGAGACAGGTAATGGAAGAAATAAATCGTTATATGTTCAACTGTAGTGGGGTGGATTATGTTACAGATGGGATGGATTGTTTGACTGATATACTCTTAAATATGCCCATAAAACCTAATATTGAGAAAGTCAAATTATGTTCTCCTTAAACAAGCTAACCAAAAGCACTTCAGAAGTTTAGCCTCGAGTATTGTAAAGTCAGGAGCAGAGTAAAACTGAGGTGATGTTGGGCAGTGGCTTAAGTTGATTTAAATAGGCACATAATTTCATGAGCTAACGCTTCCCTGCTTAAGAGTATTCCATAGATGTAGGGGAAGGAGTTAAGTAAAGGAAATATTTTTAATATAGTTAAACTGCTCATAGCACACTTTGTGAAGTGACTGTTGGCTACTATAAGTAGGTTTGAAAACCTGGATTTTTATTTTGCTTGGTATATGACTTTCTGTGTCTTTAATCTCTGCCTCATATGTTGGTGACTGCAAAAGTTCTTGAGTTTTGTGTTTTACTTTCTTATCAACACAAACAATTTCTTTGAAAAAACGTTATTTAGACTTTTAGGAAGAACGGGAACAAACAATCGTAACAAAAACTTGCATTATACCTTGTATATACCATACTTCTCAGTCTTGGATTTCAGCTTTCTAAATTCTGGAGCTCTTTTTGCTCTTGGGGAAAGGAGTGAGTATAATTAACCATTGCTGATCATTTTCAGGTCTCCTGTAGCCTTCTGAAAAAACTGTGACAGTGATTAACTGCTAAGTTCTCAGCAGAGTTTTGTTTAGATTTAGTCTCTTCTTTAGAAGCTGTACAGTTAAACTAAAAACACAGTCTTAACTCAAGCCATAAGTACCATTCACCTGAACAGATAAAGGCAAATTCTATCAGTTTGATTGAAGATTCTTATGCATTAATTTGTTTTCGTTGTTTGCATGGTTGTTGTTCCTTACTACTGCTTTCAGTGTTGCTTTTTGTGTGATTCTTGACCTTGGTGCTCTCAAGAGGAGTTTGTAAATTTACAGGGGAGACATTCATCTACTGTTACGAAAGTTTCATCCTGCAGAATTCTTATTAAACATGTTTCCTTCCCAGCTCCGAAACAAAAAACTGTGATTTTCTGCCCTTCACCCCCTCCCCCGCCCTGTGGTCTTAATTCTATCACAAAGCAGTTTTGTTTCCAATTATTTACTTGATACTGTGCATTTTCCTCTACTAAATTTGAGATGTTATGGAAAAGTTTCAGTGGCATTAGCTACTGTTGTTTGATAGGTGAACATCAGTTTATGTAGACTCAGTCTTATTTATGAATCAAGCATCCTCAAAGGTATGCCGCCAGCATAGGGGAAAATACTCCGGCTTTGTGAATTCTGTAAAAATGTATCTGAGGAAGAAAATTAACAGAGCTTCTAGTATTTAGCTTAATATTTAGGTACTTCTTGGCGATGGACTTTAACACTTCTTTTTTGGCATCCGAGAACAACTGGCAGAATGCATATGCATGTGCATTTTTTGTTATGTAGAGTGTGTTTTGGTTTTTTTTTTTTTCAATACATTTGAAGTACATGTGAGTGCTTGCAACTTCAGGGCTGCTTTTACTACTGGTTGTTCTCTTATTCCATCTTAACTAAGAGATCTGTTAGTGGCACTTAAGCAAAGATTAAGACTATATGTGGGCTGAAAGAATTCACTCATTAAAGTTCTGAAGATAGGATGAATTTGATTCCTGTCTTACTGAATGGCGTAGATTGGAAGCATCTTAAATTTGACTCAGTTAATTTGATAAATGAGAAGCTTTTTGAATGGTCTACTGTTCAGAGCTGATAGCTTCCCAACGTAAATCTCTTGTCATGTTAGGTTCATTCTTTTCTGATTTGCTTTTAAAACATAAAGGTCTCTTTCTGCACTGGATCTATTGTAGCTTCACATTGATTTGTTAAAATGCAGATGAACTTAGGTATTTTGATATCAGATACTGGTTATCATACTCTGATCACCCGTGCAACACAAGCTGTAGAATTTCCTGAGTTGCAACACTAGGTGGACGCATTTTTGTTGCAAAGGTATTTCTTCTAGTTTGTGATGCATCTCTCTCTACTTATTATAACTTAGGCTTGAAGTGAGAAAGACTTACGCTTTTTGTCAGTTGCTGCTGTGGTTAGGTGTACTTACTACATCTGGTCTGAGTTCAGCTGAGGCTGTAACTATCAGGTCTTCTGTATTTGTCTCCTAGACTAGAGTTTTTTACTAGCCACAGGACTTCCCCTGTATGGATTCTTAGAAACTGCGATAAAATTAACTGGCTTGAATCCAAATCTATTTTGATAAAACATGTTTTAAGTGTTAGAATTCCAGAAGTTCTTCGGTGATCCCTCTTTGAATTTTAGGATACGTATTTGGAAAAGTGGACACAGTCCCTGGGTATAGTATTTTTTTGGTAAGATCATTGCTGAACATAAACATTGCCTCCCTGTAATCATACCATGTATTTTTAAAACAAAAAAGGATTGTTTGCTGCAGTATCCTATTAGAAGTGTGGCTCAGCTGACTTTTTTCTATACCTTCTTCCTCCTTACGCTCTTTTCAGTATCACTGTTTCTAAGATGGATTGTTCTTATTTTACTTGTCCTAGATATTTGACTTGGCATTTAGCTGTACTATGTCACGTATTCAAATGAGCTGAATTTTCCAAAGTATCCTGAACACTTTATCTGTCTTGTTTGTCCTTTTACTCTAAAATTTGTTTTCTTTGTCAGTTTTGCCAACAATTCTTTCCTAATTAAAAAGGATCTGTAACAGCATTGATCCCAGAATAGATAAATGATCAGATTCCTGGGGAATAAACAGTGCATATGTAGGTTTATTATGCAATTCAAGGTGGTGTAATCAAGTTTTTCTGCATAGGGATACCATGGGAACACGAGTCAAGGTTATTAGTGAAATCCCTGAAAACCACCGCTCAAGGTTACTCTTATCTAAAGAGTCTTAAGTACACAGAAGGTTGACTTAGTAGTCTAGGACTAAAACAATGCCTTTATAACCTTGAGACTTAATGTTTGAATTTTGTTTATATTTAATCTCTTTAAATTGTTTCTTCAGCTTAATGGAGCTGTCAAGCTGAGTGTGTTTTAATGGTATTGATACAGCTATTGGCTTGAGATAAACGTGTTTTATAAGAATAGGAATATAGAAACAGTAGATAGAAAAGATCCTAATGAAATTTGTAGGCATTTGTCCTTTTCTTGTTTTTAGTGATATGCAGCTGAAAACTTAAATCAAAAATACGCTTGTTGGACTTGCTCAAAAGTCAGAATCTCATTCTCAAGGGCTCTGTCTGTGGCAATGTGTTTGAAAGAGCCTTTTGGCATGAAGTAGTCAGTAGAACCKTGGTAGTTAATTGCCTCAATCTATTTTTCAATTTTGTTTGAAACTTTCTTCCTGTTGCTCAAATTTCTTTTCAACTCTTCTATATAACTATATGGGATACAGCTTTCTTGAAAAATGTTGGGGGAATTAACTTTTTGGTTTGTATGAGTGGATTGATGAGATTATTGCGTTGCTTTGTTTCTTATTAGCTTGTGAAGTTGAAAAAAAGCAAGAATAGTTGCTCTTTGTAATTCTATAACAAATACTTTGTGTTGTTATTGTTGAAACAAATTTAATTTAAATAAATATTCAGTTTACTGATGGCCAAAGGTAAAGTGAAGTTATTCTAGCAGGTGACAAGGGAAAAAAAGAGCCTTTTTTTTGTTGATACAACAGTCTTAGTGGATTGAGAAAAAATCCAAATGTTTATTGTATTTGTTAAAATAACGCTTTGTTTGACTGTTTAATGAAGTATGGAACTTTGAGCTTTGTTTGTAGAAGATGACCTGTTGTTATGATGTGTTGAACCTCATCTGGTTTCATCACAGGTGGTTATTTGGCAGGAATTGTGACTTCACTTTTAGTGAATAGTTAATCTCGCATAATTACCTCTACACAATGTATATGAATATGTAGTAATTGCCTTGATTGCTTGAATATTGCAAAATACAACTTAAAAAAACCCAAACACCCAAAACAAAACAAAAACAAACAAAACAAACCCAAAAGCCTTGTTCTAGTGGTAGGCTAAATTATTTATAAAGCTAGAAAAACCAAAGTGGTAGAAACTGAGTAGGTTTGTAGGTTACTGGAAAACTGTTGCTTGAAAGCTTAGGAGACAGGGCAAGAAGAACAGCTTGTGAATGTGCTTGCTGAATATAGACTCTTTTAATAGACTCTATTGGGGAGGTGRGGAAACAAACAAAAAGCCCCCCCAAAAAACCCACAGAAAAAAAAAATCATTTAAGTGCTAGTACTGGTGGGCAAAAAAAAAGTCCCCACATCCAAACACCGGTTCAAATGAGCAACAGATTGTCAGTGAATAAGCGTGTCTTATACTGAAACATTTCATAAGAGAATAAAAAATTGTCCTGTTACTTCCTGGGCAATACTAGCATTGTATATACTTACGGAAGTTGCTATACTTATGCAAAAATGCATGAAGGTAAAAAATAGCACTCTATGTACCAGCTTCCCTCTAAAGTGTTTTATGAAAGGTCAGTTGAGAATATGTAGTTGAACCTTAAGGCAGTTTGACTTGAAATGCACTTGAGGAATGAGAGTATAGGTTCTGGCAGAAATCCTGTGAAGAAGCAGGGACTAGTGTTGCAGAGGACAATGTAGAAGGTATTTAGGAGTGAGCCCCATTAAAATTAATTAGGTTAAGTTTGGGAATACCAGCAGTACAACATAAGGGTCCTGTAACAGTAAATGTGCTGTTAAACTCTTAAGTAGCGAGAGGAGTGTTGAATTACATATATTGAGAAACAGCAATATTGAGAAATAAATGTGGTAACTTTGAATAAAAAATTAATAGGATTCATTTATCAGAAGACAGAGTGATTACTTTAGGATTACTTTGTCAGCCTCCACTTCAAACATGGCAGGACCTGAAATAAATTCATTACAGTTCAATCTCTGTAACAACTGCTGTTAGATTTTAAGTTTTTAATAATGAGCATGTTGTTGCCCYTATTTTTACAAGTACGTGGTCATCTTTTACTACTTTTTGGAGATGTGTTAAGAGATATTCTGGTCAAGCAGCTGCCTAGCTGTAGGTACTGTGCTTGATATGTTTGGATTGCAAAATGGTAGTTTTAATTGTCAATTTATTTTGAGGAAACTTTCTGGAAAAATCTTCCTATCTACTTCATGCTTGTTCCTTCTTTAAAAAATGGCTTCTGTGTGAAAGCTATTGATTCTGTAGGCTGCTTTCAATATTTTAAAGCCCAAACTATTTTTTAATCTGTTTCTTTTCAAATGGATTTTTTTTTTAAAAGAACTGTTTGGGTTGTTAATGTTATTGATTTTAATGGGAAATATAATGGCATGAAATACCACTCTTTATAAAAAAGCTTCAGGTATGTAGCAGACTGGATGTGTGAGCCTCTTAAATAGAGGCATTGGCAGCTCCATGTGCTGTTACTCTACATTATAGTTTAAGATGAAATGTATAATTTTGCCATTTAATTTGGATGCTGGAGTTAACGCTTTTTAATCCCTTTCTTCCCCCAGAAAGCAGTATGAAGTGAATTCTTCTTTTTCTGATAGCTGAATGCAGAAGTTACCTTGGATAAGTGTAGTAAATCTATTTTAAATTAAGGAACTGAGATGTTATCCTTAATCCAGTGTTAATTTGATTGCCTGATAGTTCTGTGGAGATACCTATTTTTGCCTATTTTTGTAAGCATTATACTCTTCTGTGACTGCAACAAGCACTTCTATTGGGTTTTCTTTCCCTTTAATGTTTCAGTTGARTTTTTGCACACTTCTAACAGTACAATGAAAAAATTGAATGTCTTTCTTGCTGTGAACTAGCAGTGAATTGCACATATGCAGGCTGCTTTTTCTTTTATTACAGAAATACAGAGAAATAGGCACACATTGTAAATATATTACGTACCTTGAGTGTTTGCATTTTGCATTTCTTGGAACTTAATTCTATGTCTTTGATGTTGCGTGTCTAATCTTTGATGTGTGCATCAATGTTATTTTCCAACTGCGCCCTGACTTCATTTTTCTCACTTGATACTTTGTTTGGCTCCTTAATGCCACCAGTGTCGTGAAACACAAGAGGTATGTTTTGCCGGGTATTTATGTGCATGTCGGAGCAGGGTGACATTAATGGTCATGACACTGTAGGTGATAACAGGGAAGTAGAAACTGAGATCTCAAAAGGAGAGCATTTAGAATAGTACCATGGAAATCGTAGTGTAGGGAACAGCCTTTTTGTTTTCAGTCAATTAAAGTCTGTTTTCCTTTACATCTCCAGCATGACTTGTGAACCCAGTTGAAGATTAGGTAGATTAAGTTTTTAATACTTAACCAGATTTTAATGTTTTTAGTCCTGTAAGTGCAAATGAATCTTATTTCTTCTGTGCTATGTCCTACATAAGACAACATATTTTTAAGGTAGGACCCCAGATAATAACACAGAGGTAGTACTTATTAATGTTTGGAGTAAAACTTTATAAAAATACTGACTCATGCAGGTTATTTCTGTTTACAAAGTCGCTATGCCATTGACAAAAAGCAACGCATTGTTCTTTACTACACTAGTAATTCATACACTGTTATTGTAGGCATTTAAGTGATATGTATACAAGTAACTTATCTGCAGGTAGCTTTGTGGTTTTTTTGTTTTTTTCTTCTCTGTTATGGTTCAGAGTTCACATTAATTTGTTGGGGGCTTTTTTAATGGTATATGTATTATGTGATACACCTAATGTTACAACTTGCTTTGTAATTTTTCAATAGTTAAAAATTTAATATGTAGGAGTTTTTTTTATAGGTTTCTTGCAGGTTTTTGACTATTTTCACAAAGCATGTGAAAATGGATGGCAAATATTTGCACCTAAGTATATATAAAATGTTTTCAGAAAATAAAAAGTAGAATTTCAAAAGTTCTTGTGGTTCACATTGTTTGCTGTAGAGCCCCTCCATTTATTTATTTATTTTTTCAGTATGTGCACAAAAGACCTTTGCTTAGAAATACCATAAACTTATTTTAACCATGCACTATATTGCATTTAAATGATAAAATTGGGCAAGTGGATTTCCCTAGTTCCCACTTTCCTGTACAAACTTCCTGTGACAGTAATACTTAATTTTTATTTGTTTGTTTTAATTTTTTGTGGGACCGGGGAGTGAAGCATAGCACTCGTTGAAAATACTCTCTCCTTTGGACCTTCCAATAAAACAATTCAATACTAATTTTCTTCAGTTCCTTTGTAGTGCATGTACATTCACTGTTCCTTTTGTAGTGATTATTACTGTGTTGAGTGCTAATAGTGTTCTGGAATTACACTATTAGGCATTAAAGCTGCAATTTTTCCCTATATAAAGCTATTTTTAATGCCCATTGTTAAAAATATAACAAACTAGCAAAATTCCTTTTAGAATTCCCAGTATCTCTTAGAATGAGTGTATAGTTCTCTGCTTTACCTGGTCCCATTAACTTGGAATAAAGCTATGGTTAACATGAAAGCAATGTGTTAAGGAAACAACAGAACCTGTTTTATTTAGACTGTGGTACTAAAAGTGACCTTTCTTGACTTCAAATGTAGATACTTTAAACAATCTACCCATTTTTTAAAATGTAGTTATTTTTAAACCAGTGTGGAGTTAYAATTTAAAAGAGAAAAATATTTCCCAGTGCTTATGCAATGACTTTTTCCCTCTCATAAGTTGTGGTCTCACATGCAGTATGATTTGAAATAAAATTTTAATAACCGTGTCAAGTTTTTGAAGAAGCTTTCTAGTGAAGACTTAATTTTGCATTTAATCAGTAATATGACAGTTCAATTTCTTTGCATTGTTCTAAAAAACTCAGGAATATGAATTTCTGATCACTTGTTCATTTTTTAATTAAAGGCTTCAAGATATTTTGGAAAAATCTTCTAAAAAAAACCCAAACATGCTATATGTCTTGGTTGCTTGTTTGATAAGTCTAAGTGCAATTTTTTGAGAGGTCTGCTTAGCAGTGTTGTGACTTAAATCTCTAAAATAGTGCATCATTAACCTGTTACCTTTATAAGTTGCTTTTTTAAAAGCAAAATAAAACCATCTCCCCCCAGGTAACCCCAAACCAAAATAAAAAGGTTCCATGCTGTTATGAAAACATAAAGCTTACCAGAACCATTCCAGTTTTACTCTTTTGAAATAAATTTACATCTATTTGGCTTTTTCAGTTATCAGAGACAGTTTATATTTTCTGTTGAATCTGGTACTGGACTGCCTTGTTTTGCTTATCATTCATAAGTTCTCTGAAATTTTTATCATAGTTGATACAGATTGTCATGTTCTAAATAAATCAACTTAAACATGAATGTAATGTTTTGATGTCGCTCGGCAAGTTCATTCTTTGGAACAGTGGCTCTTCAAGCTATAGCTGTATTGGCTCAAGATGTTGCTGCTTTCCTCTGCCTATTCCTTTCTGGTTGCTGGAAATCATTTTCTCCCTTTCCTCCTTTCAGATCTCCTTACTGAGCTGCTTGAGTAACTGGTCGTGACTCCGTTAATCTGCTGGATTAGTTTAAAATATGAGAGGACTTTTTTGTTGTTGTGTGTTGTGTGTTTTTTTTTTTTTTTTTTTTTTTGTTTTTTTTTTTTTTTTTTGTTTTTTTTTTTTCTAGACTAGTTCATTTTGAAACAGAACATTGTGTCCCGAGTGGCTCAGTAAGTTGAGCTGCCTGAGCTGCAGCTGGAAAAAATGAATGCATTTATACTTGCCTCGATTTTTTTCAAGTTACTTTTTTTCCTGTTTCCTAATTATTCATTTGACATTAATGAATATTCCTATCATGCAGGTAACTTTAGACAACTAAACCAGAACATGAAGTTTCATTGCATGGCAGGGATTCAGATCTGCTTCTGTGAAATGATAAAGCTGCTATTATGGTAAAAGTAACCAGTTCAAGTAAATAAAACTCTCTATAATAAACTGGAAAAAGTTAATGGACTGATAACTTCTAATTGCACACCAAAGTAATACACACAGCAGTTTCTATGGCAAGTGTGAGTATTTCATTTGGAAGGAGTTGCTATAATTGATGGTTTTGCAGATGAAGATGATTTACTTCACCTTAAATACATTCAGCCTTCTCATATATTTTAATGCTCTCAAAACTTCTTTCTAAAGATATTTTTAAAAGATAAGTATACATATTTGACTAAGAATTTTATTTGGTATATACTGAACAAAAGGGTATTAAAGGCTGTGTAGTTTGGCACTAAAGTGTATAATTATAATTAGACACGGCAGTTACTGCATTGTGGTCTTGGATCCCAGAAACTTTTTCCCTTAAAGTGAAAAATATGACAGAGACAACTTCCTGAAATTATCTTTGATAATTGGAAAATCCAAATGTAAATTGATTTCAGGGGAGTAAAGCCGGAATGGTTCTGGTAAGCTTTATATTTTTATAAGAGCATGGAACCTTGGCATGTCGATACAGACAAAGTGCTAACAATTGTGGTTTAAAGTGCATGTTTGTAGTACATCTAAAATCAATTAGCTTGTTGAGAAATGACATAAAAAAATCTAAATGACTGTACAGACCAGGTTTTTTTAAATGTAGGTTGCAACTACTATGTTTTTAAATGAGGAGGAAGATAGAAAAAAATGCACTTTGCTAGTCACACATAGCATCTGTTCTTTTTGGAAAGAGTTATGGGGGTTGAGTTTGAATAGACTTGCTGGCTTTTTTGAGAAGTGGTGGTTATCTTAAAGATTATCTTCTTAMAGATTTACTTTAAGCAAAAGATGAATACAAAACTCAGTCCTACCAAGCATTGGGACTGTTGAGTCCTGACCAGTGCATATTTAAAATAATCAAAACCTGATACAATGACTTCTTTTCATACAAACACTTTTTTCTCCACCCTCAACTTTAGCTTGGACAGTAATACCTATTGCTCTAGATTGCAAGTTCTTTAGGATAGGGACTGTTTTAAGTACTTGTGCAGATGCGGTGCCATTGAAACTGAAGAATGTCCAGAATATTGTCATTTTATACAAGTAATGTATATTTAATAACTTTTGGATAGGATATAGTCTTTTAGCTCCATATAGAAATCCTTATGTAGTGGTCTACAAACACCGATTTAACATGCATTATGATAATAAGTATGAGTTATTTGTAACCTGTAGATGCCCTGCCTATATTTGGAGTTGGTTTTATAACATCCTAGTAAGAGGTTGTCTCTGCCTTTTTACATTCTAAACAGAGTAGGAACCAGGGAATTATATTCTATACTGATGAGGAACTCAACACTACAGAAATAATAAATTAAGATGAATAAAATATGCTGTCCTGAAGGCCATCTGAGGATCTGTCCTATGCTGCTTGTTGCCATTGTCCCTTCCTGCAATAGATTGCTCCATTTTTAGGTTGGCTGAGGTCATTCCTGAACCTGAGCCTTTTGAAATGATCTGAATTTAAACAAATGTTTAAAACAGCCTAGATAATTTTGATAGAGCTTAGTTAGGGAACAACTATGTTGCTCTGTAATCAGCAGGTGAAACCCTGTTGAGAAAGGATGAGGATAGGAAAGAGGAAGAGGAATAACAAACAGTTACAGGTGGGCTGCAGGTGTTAGTTTATTAACCTAATTGTGCTACTGCTGGAACAGTGTATAAAATGAAAGCCAGATGTGCTTTAATGTCATGGAATAGTTCTTAAACCCCCCAGGATTTAACAGTTGCTGTTCGTTGCTAGGGAAGTTTGTTCTTGTACATTGCCTGGCATAATAGGTCCCTTCATCGTGTGTAGTGTTTGCATCCAAAATAATTAAAAGCAATCTCCTGGTTGTCATGCTTGTCTGTTCCATTAATCACATGATTAGCTTTCTCTTTGTCACATCTACTTAATTTCCAGAAAACTCGACTGGAATACGTGGTCTTGACTTGTGATTGTAATTCAGAGCTAATCCTGAAAAAAACCCAAATGTGTATGCTCCGGGTATTTTTTTTCATGGTATAGCACACCAAAAAATGCGTTGATGTAAACAGGAGAATACTGTTCTCTGAATAGTTTTGTTCCACTATACAAAGACTTTTGCAACATATGAAAGTAATCTAGGTGATAAAATTGATTCCTGTTTCTTCCTTTGTGAAGTCCATGCCGCCATGTAAGGCTATCTCAACTTCACCTAGCAATTGCTATAAGAATGCAATTAATCTACAATTTTTATAAGGTAAAATCTGAATTTTCACTTTTATTTTCCCACAAATTATTGGCTTGCTTGTATGAGTGAGAATGCCTCTCTCCTTTTACAGGTCATTTGTTGAGAAACGTTGACCTGAATAGTCCAGCAGCAATACTAGGACTCTCTTGATATTTTCAAAGTTGTAGATGAAGTCACCTTTGTGCTTGTAAGGAAACTGAAAGTGTACAGCTGATTAACTTTGCTGTTCACGTCTGTGGCAGTAGGAATGTGTGAGCAGTTTGTTTCAAGGAAGAAGCATTAAGGTTTTACTGAAAAAGTTGATGTTCTTAAGTACTTGAAATAAGGGGAGTGCCTGGAGGTCAGGTGAATCTGTGATGTGCTTATGAATTTCCTGAACCTGGGATGAAACTGTAGCCCAAGTATCTGTCCCCTAAAGCATCTTTTGAAACCCACTTAATAGAATTGGGGTGGTTTTGTTTCCTAATGACCACTTTCATGTTCTCATTCTGCCTTTTCTTTGTTCACATTTATAGGCGACTGTTCATAAGAGCTGTGAGTCTCTTGTCCTTCTTCAGCCACTGCTTGCAGTCAATAAATGCTTCTAATCCTGTTGTTTCTAGGAAGGACATAATTAAAGCAAAGCTCTAATTATTGGTAATACTTAGTACTGGCATAAAAAATGACTCAAATCCACATCCTTTTTAATTAAAACCTAATTATATTTACTCTGTTTCTTTCTACTTGAGAGAAAGCAATATCCTGTTTTTTGTTATTATTTAAATGGTTATGAGTGAATAATGAAAAAATCAATATTGCATGCAGATCTTCTGATAACAATAGTGATGAGTAAAGATTCTTTTCTAGCATGGAGCAGTCCTTAGCTTAAGAAAATCTGTGAGCGGGGGGGCAGAATAGGATTTGTGTCTTCTTTCTAAGACAAATAAATGTAACTATATCTACATTAACTATTGATTTCTAGTAATAGATACATTTTACTCCTGCAAATGTATTTTCTTGTTAAACTGAAAAATCTAAAAGAAGCAAAAATATTTCTGAAATTAAGTTTGAGATAAGCAGTCTCCTATTCAGGTCTCAAACTATTGTAAGTTAGGAGCCTAAAGCATCTAGTGTCCAAAACTCCCAGATATGGAATAGTTTGTTAAATTGAGCTAAATGGCAGTAAGAGGTTTACTGCTGCCTAGGGAAAGTAAATAGTGTTGAGAATAGTAAAGCTTTTAGCTTTGTGGTAATACTTGCTGCTGTTAACTGGGCTTGGGCCTGGGCTTGAATTTTTTCTTCCATGTATTGCTTTGTGAGTTGAATGGGCTAAAATACCACTTTCTTATAGATAGATTTTTATGTTTAGGCATTCTTGATTTAACTGCTGAACCAATTTCCTCCCTCACAGACGTATCTTTGTTTTATTTTTCTTTCTCTCTGAACTTTCTCTCCCAGGAATAGTCAGGATCCCCCCTCTTTGTACTTGTTATATTCTGCTTAGTAAGTGTTCAGTAGCAGAAAGTTCCAGCTGATGCCTAAAACACTCTTGTTACTACCATCTATTGAGAAAAGGTGAAACAAAAAGTAATTGTTTCCCTCCATCTCTGTCTAGTATATAAGAAAAAATATAGATTACAGACATATGACATCATCTAAACTTAGGGAAGTGATTAAGAAACCAAATTTTTGTATGAAAAGAAATACGGGGGCTTAAATCAGAGATGACTGGAAAATGAATGTATTTTTGTGATAATATTGTCAATTTAAGCACAAAGACTTGAGAGGAACAGAAACAGAGGCTGTCTCATTTACATGTGTCTAACTGAAGTCTGTTTCTGTTCCTCTCAAGTCTTTGTGCTTTATTCTTTCTGTGTCTAATGTTCATTTTGGTGATTTTCTTGCAGTTTGCTTCTTAGCCCTTGCACGCTTTGAGTTTTTAGAAAAGTTCACAAATAAAGTGCTTTTATCACTAATCAAGAAGTTTGTCCAGTGATATTTGTCTTCTGTGCTGTCATATTAGTCTAATCATTTGGCAATGACATCTGTAGGTTTTAGTATGCTTCAGTGACTCAGGTTTCATTTGTATAACTGTTGTAAGGCTTCATGACATGAAACAAAACTCCTTGAAGTCATTGGTAATCTTTTTTGTTGATTGATTGACTGGGTGAGGAGTTTGGGTCCAGAATGAATAAATGGCCATCAAACCCTCTCTCTCTTTTTCATTGCTGGGAAGACCATGTCCTGGCTATTATAGAACTGTCCTAAAAGGAAGGATTGAGTTTTTGTTCAGTGGTCTGTGGGCTAATACTTAACGAGACTGTGTATGCCATTTTTCCTCCTTTTAAATTGAAAAATCTATTTTGTATGCTGACCTCCTGTCTGATTTCTATGTTCTGTGACATGGCTGCATTTCTTTAAGATGGTTTTGACTGTACTGGAAGGAGAGTGTGTTGAAGTGCAGAAATGTAGAGGATGTAGAATAGCTCATAGAATCTCTAACTAAAAGGGAAAAAGTAAAAAATGGTGTTAAAGTGTTTCTACTAAAACATTCAGAAGCTATGAGCGGTACTTTAAAAATAACTAGTAAGCTTATTCAAGAAGCTTTTTGTAAATACAATGTTCTAATATTTTGCCCTGGTTTATAGTGTAATATTGAGAGATTCTTTATACAAGTCTACAAAGCCTGTATTAGCTGATCTGTTAATGAATACTATAAAGTAATAAAATAAATGTAGCTTTGTACTTCACATTTTATGTGAGGGAAGAGTTGTGCTGTTCAATTTGATGTTGCATTAATTAAGGAGAGGGTTCACATTTCAGTGACCTAGATTTTCTGTTTATCGTCTTCCCTATGTAAGAAGGGAAGGTATTCTTTGCGAACCTCTCTAAATGAGAGGTAATGTATGAACACAAGTAACAAATTTTATGTGTCTGTTTCAGTACTCAATATATTCAGACTTGAGCTATGCTATTAAAGATGGTAAATACTATGTGTTATGCAACTTAGCCCTTTTTTTCAAATAACTTCTAAATGCCTGTAATATTTTCTTAGGATCTGAGTTGATGTAATCTGCCAAAATAGTTCTCTTGACAGTTCCATTATAGCTTAAGTTCCGCGTACCAGAAGTAATAGAATGCTCTTGATGTTTAGATGAAGAAGATGACTTTGTCAATAAAAGAATTTCCCTGAAACCGAAGGAGAATGGGACGTCAGCGATTGGTTGTCCAGGGACAACTACAGTGAAGAAGGAAGATGTAAAACCACGAGCTAAAAGCAAACCATTATCTCCAGTGAAACAGACTCCCACCTCGGCGCTTGATTACTTTGGGACAAGTAGTGTCCAACGATCAGAAAAGAAACTGGTAGCAAGTAAAAGGAAAGAAGTGAGTACTGATGATGTTCCTTTAGGCTGCTCATGTGTCTGATAGCAGATCAAAATGGCCAGTTTAATCACTGCAAGGAGGTACTTAACTGCTTGTCCTACTTAATGTTACTTTTTAATGACCACTCAAGTATAAGTTCAATTCTGATGATATTTGGCAGGCATATCAAGTCCTGAAATGCAAGTTTAGAGTAGCATTTCCATGTTTGAGAAGATAGCACAAAGTTGAAAGTAGTATTTGTCTCTATTTCTTCTTCTCAAGTGACTTTTCTTAAAATTAAGTCATTTTCTGAGATTAGTGAGCGGATGGGATAGTTTATAGTTGGGGGCGGAGGGCAGGAGAGAGGAAGGAGGTCGTTTTCGCAAGCTTTATGGCGCATATATTCATGGAATAACAAAGCACCAGGTAAAGTATGGAGGAAATTAAAAATTCACAATGTAGTTACTGATTTCTCTTTCAGGCGGGCCAACTGTGATAGCTTCAGGGATGTTTAGCATTGCTGGAAGAAATGAGATATTTATATTATAGCATGGTTTGGTTTTGAATAGTAAAATCTCTCGAAAACAGCCTTGTTTAATAGTGTTTAGGTTGGAGAGCTAGAATAAAATGCTGCGTGTCTCATTCCCACTCCTTTTCTAGAAGTATACAAAATGAATCTGTACAGATAAAATTATTATAACTTACACAATATTGGGGAAACTGACTGTTGGTCTTTTTTTCTTAAATACAGCCTTCACAAAGCAGAGACAGCACACTAGATGATGAGGCCATTGCTAGACAACTGCAGCTTGAAGAAGATTCAGAGGTAAAAACTCTATAAATTTGCTGCTCTATGCCAAGAGCAGTTTGTTTAACTTAATTTCTTAAGGAAAAACAATTTTAAGATGGACTTCCCATGTATGCTATAAATAAGTGTAATAAAATTCATCTGTATACTTAACTCTTGCACATATGTGCAAACATGGTCACGCAGTTATTTTTATGGGCATTATTTCAGTTACATAAATAGAACATCTCACTTAACCTATTTTCTGTCTATCCAGACTTTCTCTACCTGTGCAGTTCATGTGTCTGTAATAATCTTCCTTTTCACACGGAATTCACTTTCTGCTTCCTCATGTTTTTGGCTGGGTTTTTTTTTGTTTGTATGTTTGTTTTTTTCCCTCTCCTTCCCTGGAGTCAAAAATTAAAAGCCATTGCCATCCATGATTTGTTTCATTTGTCATCTGAGTTTTCTTATAGTTGAGAAAAATGTGAATGACCCTTATGTGCGTGTCTTAAACTTTCCTGTTCACATCAGTGCTAATATGAGGGAAAGGTACACTTGTCATACACATATGTACTTGCTTTTGGGGAAAATCAATTCATTTCCCATATACTGGCAATATTGAGTATCCTTTGAAATAAATATATCTTACATCCAAAACTTAGTCTCATCTTTGACCTCCCCAGAGGTGTGATGAATCTAGCTTTAATCTATTAGAAAGTTAATCTTTCAGGAAAAACAAGGTGTTGTCTTTCATTTGAACTGATCTTATCTATAGATAACATTCTCATTCTCTATATGTATCATCAAAGGAATGTACTCTATTTTAGGTGTGTCTCTGACTCAGTCTGGTTTGCGTTTGGTAGTCGCTGCCCTTCCCCTTTCTCACTATACACAGGGAAGATAGATGCATTTCATCGTTATGGGCACATAAAAAATAATGCCTGTGGCATATTGGTTTGATAAAGTCATCTGTTTGAATCTTACAGCATGGCATGTTGGACTTCAAGACAATTATGAGAGGATTTTTGTTGTTGTTTTGTTAAAACAATGGTCAATATTTATTGGCAACAATATACACTATTCAGGAATAGAAAAAGTTTTCCCCAAGGGGCCATTTTGGATAGGAAAGGTAACTTGATGATCAGTTATGACTGTAGATGTCACATTTATTTTGTTTGGTGAAATAAAAATKAAACCAACCTGGCTTTGTTTTTTTACAATTAATAAATAACTTCCTTGGATTCATTCCATGTACAGTATTCGTTACTGGTTCTTCTGCCAAATAAAATCAGTTGTTTAAGTAGAAATATTAAAAAGTAGAAATACTAAAAAGTAAAAGTATATTTGTTTCCATAAAATAGAACCGGCAACAAGAACTGGGCTAACGGCAGTAAACTCCAAAACTGCCAGAATTTTTTTTTCATATGATATGTTGCTAGCAGTAGATGAGAATAAAAATTTATTACTGAGATGTCGTAATATTTAACAGGCATTGTTCGTACTTGTCTTTTGGGACTGCTTTTGGAAGTCTTCTGAAGCCAACAGGCTGCATCTCGGTGCAAGCTGGTTGTTGTGAGATTCTGCCTTCAAGTTTTGATTGTTTATTAAATGAAAAGGGTATACAACAATAAAAAAATATGAAGGAACAGAAAACCTCTCTTGAAAACAGATCATACGTTAGAAACATTATTAATGTTTCTAGTGCAACAAATTCAAACTCTATTTTTCTCACTAGACTTCAGTCTCTCTTTTTGGGGGAAACAAGTAATTCTTCAGTGCCATTTTCAAAAATTTATTTGCCTGTTGTAGGATGCACTTTTTCCAGCTATGTGCTGTCTTATTTTAGATAAACTTTTCATCTTGAACAGCAAATAGAGTTTTATAGTAGAATTAAGTCTTGTCAGACATGAGCCTAAAAACCTTTTTCTTTTTTTTTTTTTCTTTCAGCTGGAGAGACAGCTGCATGAAGATGAAGAATTTGCTAAAACTTTGGCCATGTTGGATGAAACACCGCAGAAGAAAAAGGTTGAATTCTTTTTTAAACTTTTGTTTTTAGAAATTGCATTGCTGGGAGTGTTCTTTTTTAGACACCTAGCCTTGTTTTGAGACTCCCATACAAATGCATTAAAAACAGCAAGAAAATGTTTGCATGAAAATAACATACTTGCTTTTCATACTGTCCTGCTGGATTTTCCTCACTCAGTAAATAGTGTCCTTCCTAATCAGACAGCAGGCGTTGTTGTATCTTTGTGCTATCTGCTCTGTTGAAACGGGATTTTAAGTTCTAGTTCTGTTTGAGTGAAGTGTGTTGCTGAAGACTCATGCTTTAGATCAGCTATAGCTCCATTGGTTCAGGAGGACCAGATCAAGTAAAATGGGTCAATGGCACAAGTTAATGAAATGTGATGGGAGGAAAAAGGAAGGAGGCGAATACTCTCGTTGCTGTGAGAGAAGGGGCAAGCTGGGATCTTGAGAGTTTTGAGACTAACTCCAGTGATGGGAATCTTCCCAGTTCTCATAGCTTGTGGTGTAAGGCACAGTAAAATATTTGCTGGGTTGTACATCAAGGCTCTGAGAATTTAGGATTGTTAATTTGAATATAGCAGGTTTTAGTACTTCTAGACTAATCAGTAAACCAGTTAGGATCGAAATTTACTGTAATCTGGAAGTTTGTCTGGCCTTTGACTTAAGGAATGGTTACGTGCATGGCTGAGTGCAGAATTTGCTCATCTGCCTGCCTTTGGTAGAGATTGTATTCTGACCTGTGGTAGGGATCAGCTTTGTTAGATGTCATTCAGTCTGCTGTACTTAACAGTAGGGAAACTCGGGGATCTGGACTTAATGGTAGCTCGGGACATGCATCTCTGACTTTGGCAATCTGTGTTTATTTAGGCTCGGAAAGATTCAGGAGGAGAGCAAACAGTACTGAGCATCAAGAGCAGTCCTAACATGACAGAAAGATATAAGCAGTCAGAAAGAGGTAGGACATGGAATATAGAAAACACTTCACCAATTTATAATATSAGTGAGATACATTCTTATATATGTGCTCTTCTCCCCCTGCCTTCTTTCAAGTGAAAGCAACGAACTCAACATGTGAAGCAAAAAATTACACTGCGAAGCAGCAAACTAAATCTGAACATTCAAAAGGCTCTCGTTTATCCCCACAATCATCTGATGGTAAAATAGCAAGAGAGTTGACAGATAAGACCTTGCCTCTGAAACATAGCTCTAAGCTTGTGTCTCTGAAACAAAAAGAAGAGATTGCTGAAAAGGAAAGAGGTACCCAAAGTTTAGTATCGAAAGAAAAAAATGCTTCAGGGAAAGAAGAGAAGACAACACCAAAGAAGGAGAAAATTTCTCCCAAGAAGACTGAGGTAGGAGCTATCAAAATGAGTTTAGTTGGCTTGGTGGAGTTTGCAGGAAAATAGTTTTCATTTATTATTGTTTATGTGTCACTGTTGTAACTTGGTACTTTGAATCTTCTGGGCAATTTTTAAGAATTTGAATTCTGTYAAGGCTTTTAAGTTCCTAGCAATTGTAAAAATATAGGAAAAAAATTAGCTGGAAAAGTGTAAATTAAATGCGTGAAGGAACTGAAAGTTTATTAATAGTCATTAAGGTATGCATGTACATTGAAAAATCAGTTCAGTGCTTTTTCATGTTTAACTTCCCTGAAAAAATGCGGAATGCAGGAATTCTGACACTTAGTAAGTGAAAGGTTACTGTTTATGTGGGTGTGGTGACCTTGTTGATCTATACTGCTGTTAGAATGATAAATGGCATTTTTGCTGTCGGCCGCCCCCCCCATCTCCTATTTCTGAAGCGTATTTCTTATGGTTGATACATTATGTAGGAATATAATTTAGTTTTCTTTTAACTGTCTGATTCAGTAACTGTAATTATTGAACACTGGCAGTTATTGGCAACCTTAAAACATACTTTTTAATCCTAAAGTACAAAATATCCAATTTTGACACTTAAATAACAGTTGTAATTGGGAGGGAGAGCCTGCAACTTTTTTGGAAGTGAGTTTTAAATAATTTTTTTACTGATTAAAAAGCTTAAATGTCTCTTAAAAGTAGAAATACTACAAAGTAGATTTTATGTAAGTGTAGATCTTGTCTATACCTGATCATCATTCTGAAATGAAATAGGATGTGAATTTAAAGCAACAATTTATGAATTAAGTGAGCATGTACATGTGGAATACAGATGAATCTACAGAAACTTGACAATAAACAATGGGTACATATTTTTTAAATTCTCAGGTGAGTTTTGAAATCTTTTTAAAAAGAACAACAAAAAATACCTCAAAACACAAGCACCAAAACCAGAACAAGCTTTGGTATTGCATGTTACTAGATTAAAAACAAGTGTTAGAACTTACTTTTCCTTTGGTGCATAAAAATGTCTTAAACTGTGATGCTTGAGTTAATTTTGTTGGTTTTATGTATGTAATATGTGTATTAATTTTTTTTCCCTCCTGCCCAAGTCTGTAAGTCCTGAGGACTCTGAAAAGAAGCGAACCAATTATCAAGCGTACCGAAGCTTCCTTAATCGCGAGGGTCCGAAAGCGCTGGGTTCCAAAGAGATACCTCAGGTAAGTTTGGCTACAGCAGAATTCTATATGTAGAARTGGAGTGTGTCATAGACTTACTGTTGTAAATGACCTAACAAGTATCAGCTAAACTATTTAAAAACTGGTATTCTTTTCAGATAGGAAGTATGTATTGGAAAAAGCTAAATTGTAACACAAAGCAGTGACTAAACATAAGGAAATATACTAAGACATTAAATTCAGTACTTGGTTTATGAAGTCATGATGATGACTGGTCTTAAAGTTGAAGATTGCTGTCACTCATTTGACTGACATGCTATGCTTGAAGCACGGAGTGTTACAAGTGTGATCGGTCAGGTGAACAATGTGTAAAGTTTTTTTGGTAGCTATTCYTTTTAATGGCTTTTGAACTTTTAGAACTATTACCTAGCTAGGTAGTGTAGGCTTATTTTTAAAGTTTCATAGGGTATTTGACATGATAGGGGGTTAAAAAAGTTTATGGTGAAGAGGTACTTAGTAGAATTGCATCAGGTAATGGCATTTTCTGCAATGCTCTGGTTCTCAGGGAGCTGAAAACTGCTTGGAAGGCCTGACATTCGTAATTACAGGYGTTCTGGAGTGTATTGAAAGAGATGAGGCCAAGTCTCTGATTGAACGTTATGGAGGAAAAGTAACTGGCAATGTCAGCAAGAAGACGAACTATCTGGTTATGGGGCGAGACTGTGGCCAATCTAAATGTGAAAAGGTGAGCATTCCTGTGCCGGGGCGAAGTAGAAGTGAAACTGTGAATTGTTCATATCTAACTGTATTGATTTTCAGTATCTCTGCCGAAAGGAGGCAGTACTACCAATAAAATGCATGTTAAAAAGGAAAAGTTGCCTAATGTTTTAGGGCTTTGTTTTGCTTTTATTTGTTTGTGTACACACACGCAAACATAGATATATATATAAATATATATAGATCTATAAAACCTCTTTTTGTTGTTGTTGTGTTCTTAAACATAGTCTTTACTGGAAAGCACTTTGAAGTGAATTATGTAACTCCTAACTTTACTTGACTTTACTTTTAATTCTTACTTTTGCTCTAGGCATCAACTTTAGGGACAAAAGTTATTGATGAGGATGGCCTGTTTGATCTTATTCGAACTATGCCAGGCAAGAAGTCCAAATATGAGCTGGCAGCTGAAACAGAGGTTTGTTTATTATAAATGTTGGGGTTGTTTTTTGGTGGGTTTTTTTTGTTGTTTTGGTTTGGTGTGTGTGTTTGTTTTTTTTTTTCTTCTTTGGTTTGTTTCTAATTGAAAGGAGTTTTGGTCTTCTGTTCCAGTAACAGTAACCCTATGATTATCAGTTTGACCTTATAGGTTAAAAGTATTGAAAGTGAAAATTTTATATTTGTGTTCAAGAATTGTACTTGGGAGCTATAGAGTTTTTTCCCCACCTTTCATTTTTATACTCTGACATTATTCTGTATTTTAGGTATCTGACTGAGGAGGTAATTGTATCTCCTTAGATGGTGTCAGTTTTAAACTTTGAGTATTTGTTTATTCTTAGAAATAAATAATTGTGACTGATACCGTATGGTACCCAGAGAGGCCCAATATAAAATCGTACTGTAAACATGGGACAACTGTATGGAAACCATGTGTATACATGACAGATTTTGTCTTTATGTGGTGCTTGAACTAATAATAGTAAAGGGATATTAATTTAAATATTAAATTATTTATTAAATTTTATTAAATTTAGTATTAAAGATTTTTTTTCAGGGAATACCGTAAAAACATAAACAAGTTTTTAATGCACATTTAAATTTTGTCCGTAGTGGCTGATAAAATATTACTAAAATGTCCGTCAGCTCTAGCATGTTGTGCATTCAGTATAGACGTTGCTTTGGTACTTCTGATGTGACTAGATATGAATTGTTGCATGTAAAGATACTATTGGTGTCTTAAGGAAAAGCAACTCTAAGCTTACTAGCCAATTACTTTCACTCCCTTTTGAATAGTTTTGGGTTGAACACTTTCTGGAAGCGTTGTTTTGCAAAAGCTTCATGGGTGTCTGGCCTATTTGTTCCAACCTGACAGTCATCAGTTTTGCTTGCCTTTTTTTTTTTTTTTTTTTTTAAATGATGCATCAGGCTTTGTGAGTAAGGGGACTGCTCTTGGAATGACCAGAACATTGCCTTCCTCTTTTTTGTGGGTTGTCCTACAGAACCAGGTGGCATTGTGTTTAACAGTGATTTATTTTTCAGAGAGGAATAGTTCTTTATCTGCTCTTGAAGTTTTTTTTTTGTCAATTTATAAGCTTTGTTACATTCTTAAGCACTTTTTTCCAAAAGAAAACAAAATAACCTAGCAATAATGTATATAAAAATGGCCTTATATTCAGTGCATGTGTTCAAAGACAGCATGTTTATTTACTGTATGGGTTTTTTGAAAATTGCTTTTAATTTTCTTACCTTTATTTTCCTAAGGCAAAGAAAGCAGAGTCAAGACCTAAAAGGACACCACAGAAAGCTGAAGCTGGAAAAAGGAATTTTAGCCCCTTCAAAAGGGAAGCTGATAATAAAAAATATAAGTCTACTCCTGAAAAAGGAGATACTGGCAAATCTGTCAAAAAAGAAACCACTGCTGTTCGAAAGCTTATGGACTTTAAACGGCAGACTGTAGAGAAGAAAGAAGCCCCAAAACCTAAGGGGAACTTGGTTTCTGAGATTAACGAAGACGGAACAGAGAGATTGCTATGGGTAGATAAATACAAGCCTGTGTCTATTAAGGCAGTAATTGGACAGCAGGGTGAGCAAAGCTGTGCCAATAAACTGCTCCGATGGCTCCGAAATTGGCACAAGAATACCTCGGAAGATGGACAAGGTGACCAGCGCGGTTAACTTCTCTCTGTGTTCTTCCATGCCAATCAGACTGCTTTGTTCCCTGGACCGATAAGGGCCTTTGAGATAGCAGAGCGACTCTAGAAAYCGGGAATGAGGCTGTAGTCGGATGGGTTTTTAGCAGCAGTTGAGCCTGAGTCGTGTTTTTTCTTTTTTTGTTGAATCAGTTGTTTACTTACCACCACTGCCCTGCCCTGCACCCCTCTGCTCCCCCCACCCCCCAACCCAACCCAAAACCAGAAGAGCAAACTGTGTCTGAAGATATTTTTTAAGTCTTGTGGTATTCTCTTAAATGTGATTTTTTTTTCCAAAAGAAAACAAAATAACCTAGCAGTAATGTATATAAAAATGGCCTTATATTCAGTGAATTCGTTCTCACCAAGAGGAATGTTGGCCAATGTGAACCGGTCTGTACATAGGGTGAAAATACAGGATAGCAACATGTCTAAAGGGCTGCCGTCATGCATGGGGAAAAGGTGAATCGTTAAGGCCCTGGTTCTGCCTGACAAACAGCCTGTGTCATGTGTAGCGTGTCATCCTGTAGACAGTTTTTTCTGTGATTAAAATTATGTTTAAGCTTCACTGCTATTGTAGTGGGGTTTTTCTGTGTATGTGTTGGTTTGGTTTGTTGGTGGTGTTTTTTGGTTTTTGTTTTCTTATGATGTGGTCGTGAGAAAATTGCAGAAATGATCGTATTACATTAATAGCATTTTTGCTGTTTCTCAGTATAGAATCACTGCAAGTCTTAAACTAAGATGGTTTAAACACCTTTTTCCCAAATGGTTAGGATACAGATGTGTATGCATTTTTCATATCAAGCCTTAAATGAGGAAAAACTCCAGTGATGCTTGATATCTTTAAAGATTTACATGAAGTATGCAGTTTGTTTTGTAATACATACCTAGGTAAAACCTGGAATCTTCTTTTATAGCAAAGACCAATAAAACTGGAGGCAAAGATGATGGTACTGGCTTTAAAGCAGCATTACTTTCTGGTCCACCTGGWGTTGGTAAAACTACTACAGCTTCTTTGGTTTGTAAGGTAAGTTCATATTAATAGTTGTTCCCAGCACTATTTGTTATATATTGATGGTGTATCTGGATACAGATACAGTGTGCAGGTGGATATCCCCTAAACTACCAGGGTCTGCTCCCAGCCTAGTTCCACCTGCTCAGAACAGGGTTACAGGTGAAAATGTGTGGATGTTTAGATACCTTTATCAGGTCTGGGGCAAGAATATATAGCAATGACTGCCTGTGTTTCTTTCTGTTATATTGAGAGGAAGCATATCGCAGTATGCTGAACAACTGGAAATGGTTTTCAAAAATTGTGAGTGTTCAGCACTAGTTCTACAAGTCAGAAAATATTTGCACTAAATTTACTGGGAGCTGAATTCTGGCAAGCTTTTTGAAAATTTCTATGACAGACTTGGTTGTGGGTTTTGTATATATCTAACAAAGATATCGTTCCTAAACTCGTTCTAAATTCAAATACTGCTTTAGSATGAGAGAAGTTGACAGGACTATGTGTCCATTCCTAAATCCGAATTTAGAAAATTCGTTTTTTTCTGACTTACTGGAACACTGTTCCACTAACTGTGTCATGAGAATCAGCTGAGAACTCCATACTGTAGAAATACCATTAAAGCTAACTTATTAATAGTGTTGTAACAAGTTACAGATTATTTTTGTTATTCTTTGACTTGCAAGAATTTTCGTAGTATATGATACTACCAGCTTGGAAGAGTTGAGAACTATTGTTGGCTATCTGATCTTTGTGCTGGGAAGGAGTGATTACTTACCTCAATATTTGAGTTGTATAGACTAACTCCCAATCTCCCCCCTCTCCCCGCCTTAGAACTTTGTGCCAACAAGCTGATGCTGCACCCAAAACTAGACCTGCAGAGAAGCTGGATGTGCTGACTTGTGCTCATTTCTGCATTAGCACGGTCTTTTCTGCTTCTAGTTTCCAACCTAGCTTGCTCACAGCTGCTTCAGGTCTCTGCAGAGCATTTCACTGTACTCCACAGGAGCAGCCAACAAAACTGGGTTCTTCAAGCTGCGAGAACAAAGCTGTGTGCAGCTCGCTGCTGTGCCGTGGCATGCCCCTGGCAGGGGAGTTTGCTAGTAAAGGAGCCAGCTGGGTTAAGTTCTCTGAGGGACTGACATGCAGCCCAGCCCGTTCTGAAGTGTTAGGACTACTGGGGGAGCCATGTGTTTCCTAGCTGTTAAATAGTTAAAAGCTTCTCTTTCCTTCAGCTTTCACAGGGATGTGGCATGTTTCTTGTCCTTACTCGTGCGTAAGATGTTAATATGCAGCTGGAAATACCATGGAGCTTAGCCAGCCTTGGCTCATTGTTCTGTTTCTATCCCTGGTGGCAGTTCTGTTAATCCTTCAGAACTAAATCTGTGCCACTGACTTCCCCCTGGCTCCCCCCATCCCCCCCAAGTTCTCTTTTGGGCATATCTGTTCTGTCTCTGGTTATAAACATTTTCTGGAGTGYGAGAGAAAAGGAGTATAAGGAGATAAAGGAATCAAAGCCCCAATTTATATGTGAAAATGGTGTTGTAAGAGCGTTCTTCTGGAACTCCGAAATACTGTTCCTGAGTATGTGTATGCTCTTTCACTGATCTGTGTTGTCATTTTTTTGTGTTTTTTGTGTTTGGACTAGGAACTGGGGTATAGCTATGTGGAGCTGAATGCCAGTGACACTCGCAGTAAGAACAGTCTAAAGGAAGTAGTTGCTGAATCGCTTAACAACACCAGCATCAAAGACTTCTGCTCTGGTATGTCTATTGTTTGAAGGAGGATTTTTGTTGTGTTAGGAGTCCGGTTACAGGAGGAACAGAGCTTCCTTATTACACAACAGTGTTAGGAATGTAACTTGCTCATCACATGGAGGGATCCAGCTCTAATAGGGATGGCTTCATTTAGTAAGCTGTTTGATTTCATCTTCAGTTGTAGAATTAAATCCTGCTACCAGTAAAATCAGTTGTTAATCTGCACAAACTACTCGGGAACTCTGCAGTTGCTCTTCTGTTGCATGGGGCTTGTTTCTTGGAAGATGACACAARGTTATAGTCGGTTCTAGTCTGCGAACATGGATTCATGTGATCAAGTGGCAGAGCAAGAGGTTCACCACCACTTCAGTTGCCTAGGATGGGCTTACCTAACCTATAAAGCATTGGGTAAAACTATGAGCAAGACCCTGTTTTATTCCCATCTCATTTTCTTGTCCATATTCATTTTCAGGCACATCCTCATCAGTTAGCGGGAAACATGTATTGATCATGGATGAAGTGGATGGTATGGCAGGCAATGAAGACAGAGGAGGGATTCAGGTGAAACTGCTATAGTTATTAGCTAATGCCATTGCTAAGAGTGCATACCATATATAGCACAAAATATTTCAAGCCAGTCTACTGTCCTCAACCCATGGTCCATAGAAAGTCTCTGTAGAGTACAGTTTATCTGACCTATTTTAGAACTCTGTCTTGTGTAAGAATAATTATGCATTGGTAGATGGGGAAAAAAAAGATACTTCTGTAAAAGAAACCTGCAGTGATGAACTTGGGTGTGTGCACTTCAGATGTTTATTCCTGGACAGGTGAATTTATCCTAAGGTCTCTGCAGCTGACATCTACCTGCAGTGGGAGGTTTGTAATCCGACTGGGACAGTTGCTGTCTTCAGTAGGCAGTAACACCGAATAAACAAGGTGGCATAGGCAGTATWATACTTTGTTCTCCTTAGCAGCTCCAGTTTTAGCTTCTGAAGATTTCCTATGGTCACATGCAATACTTTGACAATAAAGGGCATACAGATCTTTAGCTCAGATGCAGATGTTTACATTGGAGGAATATGAAATTGAACTGAATTTCACCTTAGTTAGAGCAGGCAAAGTTTGTTCTGGTAAGTCTAATAATGCTGAAGCCTCAGGGTTGAGCTCTTTGGACAGGGAAGAGCTGATCTTTTTACTTCCTGCTTCTTCATTGTTTATGGCAGGGTGCAGTCAGAAAGATGTGTGCTCCCTCTGGGYGTAGGCCAGGTCAAACTGGCCTTTGGACAAATGAATCTAGTTCTGCAGGTGGACAGCTCTACTCTGGGCTATTGATCTTCATTGCTTCATGAAGAATGGTCCAAACATGATTGCTGGAAGTGGATAGTGGAAGTGGGTAGACAGCAGACTTATTGCAGCCGAGTAGAACAGCAAGCAGAAAGTAGGAGAAGGGCTAGATTTTCACTGTGTAGAAACGATGATTACAGTAGGAGGAGTTTATAGACTTGCATCTGTCAAGGGTCTGTTTTAAGGCAGGGACTAATGCTGCTTGGCATGACACTTTAATCATTCTCTGAGGTATCTAATGTAATTGTTGTGTAATGTGTTTAAATCACAGGAGTTGATTGGTTTGATTAGACACACAAAGATACCCATCATCTGTATGTGTAATGATCGCAACCATCCTAAAATTCGTTCCTTGGTCCACTACTGTTTTGATCTTCGTTTTCAGAGACCTCGTCTAGAACAGATTAAGGTAAGAAGGCTGTGGCTGTATGGGCTGCACTGAATTACCAKCAGTAACTTCTCTCTTCATGTGGCAGAATTAATGCAGAATTGGAAACACCACTTACACCTTAATGGATCACCTCAGTGAGTTACTCTGCTTTTCAAAATGGGTTGTCTGAGTTTTTCTTCCCAAAGAATGAAGTATCCCAAAGCCTTTCAGATCTAGAAGTCTATCTTAAATATATCCAAAGATTTTTTGCTTAAATGATCATGTGCCTTTTTTTTTTTTTTTTTTTTTACACCAGTGACAAGGGATGACATGTTTATGGAGAAAATTTGAATTATATATGCTTTAAGAAAACTAGAAAGATACAGTAACGCTCTTTCACAGATGTGTCAATGTGTTCTGTAGGGGGAAGAATTCATAGGCATTCTCTAGTGACAGTTTCTCAATTGTGTGTATTACAGGGTGCCATGATGTCTATTGCGTTTAAAGAAGGTTTAAAAATTCCACCACCTGCTATGCAAGAGATAATCCTGGCAGCAAATCAGGACATCAGACAGGTCAGTGCCAGTTCAGCGTCAGTGTCCATTCAAAGAGCACATCATGTACAGGTCCTTGACCTCAATGTAGTGTTTGCACGGTATTATTATTTTTATGTACAGAGATCAGGCTGTTTTCTGCTTGAGTCTTCCATTTAAATGCTATTACACTACCAAATTGTCAATTTTGTTCTTTAGGTTTTACATAATCTTAATATGTGGTGTGCAAAAGATAAATCATTGACTTATGATGAGGCTAAAATGGATGGCAACAGAGCCAAAAAGGATATCAGACTGGTAAGTGTAAAATACTGTATTGGCCTTTACTGTCATATTCTGATATAATGACTAGGCTTCATAAGCATCTCCTGAACTAAAGCACTGATAGCCTAGATGCAGGGAGCTGTAAAACTTGCCACAAACAGTTGAAGCGCAGTAAATCCAGGACTGAGTATGTATTTTGATGTACTGGTCTCTTACATAAGATGCAATTATGAAGCTCATACTTCTCATCCTGAGTCCTCTATTTAGGAGATAATTCTCTCAATATCGGAAGTAAAACTCAATTCTCAAAACTGGTAAAACACTAGGAAGGAAATGCTGAACATTGAACTTGTACTGATGAGTCCAGATATTGTTGGGTACCATCACTAAAGTAATCTTGTTGATATTGTGMTGTGTCTTATTGTTTGTGCTGACCTGCAACCCACTGACTTCTTGAAATATCATTTACTTAGGGCCCTTTTGATGTTGTCCGGAAGGTTTTTGCTACTGGAGAGGAGGCCTCTCGTATGTCTCTTATAGACAAATCAGATCTTTTCTTCCATGATTATTCCCTAGCACCTCTCTTTGTTCAAGAGAACTATGTACATGTGAAACCAGCCGCTGCTGGGTGAGTTACTCTGTACCCTAAATTGACACAGGCTTTTGTGTCAGGGAGTAAAACTAGACTAAAAGCTATATGGATATTTCTGCTTTGTAATACAATCAACTTTGTTTTTTTCCAGAGGAAATCTGAAAAAGCACTTGGTGCTCTTGAGTAGAGCAGCTGATAGTATATGTGATGGTGATATAGTGGACAAGCAGATTCGTAGCAAGCAAAACTGGAACCTTCTTCCAACACAGGTGAGCACTGAACACTCATTTTATGTGCTTTATGGGTGTCCAGCGTAAAAGACTGATGCCTTGAAATTGATGTTTCAGTGTAATTTTATGACCTGTATAGTTCATACTTCATGTAGTGTTTTGTTCTGCTAGTGAGTAGAGCAGTTTCCTGTAATCACATTGTTGAACCCACGCTGTATCATGAAGTCTTCTGAAACTTTGAAAAGCTTGAAYGTTCTTTATGAAGCATAGGCGCACACGGCAAGTATCACTTCTGACAGGCAGTTAGAAGCCTACTGTTTTATTTGTGTTTCCTATCCCAGCCTCTCACCAGGCCAGTGTTTCTCCCAAAGCAGAGAGGACTGAAGCTTCATCACTGTACTTCTTTTAATGATCACTGAAACATTGACAAGACTTGTGCTTAAAGGATTATGACTGGTATCAGAGAATGTATCGTAGATTAAGTTGGAATGGACCTCTGGAGGTCATCTAGTCCACCCCCCTGCTTAGCGCAGGTCCAAACAGATAAGTTGCTTAGGAACACAGCTAGCTCATTTTATGTAGATTTGTGGTGTTCTTTGGAAATGTCTCCTTCACCATGTCCATCTGCTGGAGACTACAGCACTTCTTTGTGTGAAGTCAGCTGTTTGTCTGACTGCACTCTAAAATGAGAAATGAACAGGGTTTGTTGCCTTTTTTTTGTTTTTTTAGATGGCTTTTAAAACCCAGGTAACTTCACACATATTTTAGAACATGGTTACAAATAGGGTGGTACAAGAGGTGAAGCTGTAACCTAAGAGGGGTTGAACAGAAACAAGCAACCAAGAAAAGAGTTCTCTTAAAATGAGCTGTTTCCACTGTGGAACTGTATTCACTGCCCCCTTTCATGCAGACAAGTAGGGTAGTATGTCGTGGTGTCAGCGAGACGAATTCATTGTGATTTGAGTTTGGCGTGTGTGTTACCTTTTCAGGCTATTTATGCAAGTGTTCTCCCTGGGGAGCTGATGAGAGGTTACATGACCCAGTTTCCTGTCTTTCCCAGCTGGCTGGGGAAATTTTCATCCACAGGCAAACATGATCGTATCATTCAAGAACTGGCGATGCACATGAGTCTCAGGTAGTACTGACATTCCTCTTCTGATTTATATTGACACAGATATTTAGTTCTCATGTAGTTCATTACCTGCCATTAATTCCTTGCTGTGCTTGGTACA
The DNA here is from genome assembly GCA_030449065.1 of Oceanodroma leucorhoa. Lineage (NCBI taxonomy): Eukaryota > Metazoa > Chordata > Aves > Procellariiformes > Oceanodroma > Oceanodroma leucorhoa. The sequence continues at coordinate 19,561,908 of JASVER010000005.1, forward strand.
TACCTAAGAGTGTATTCTGTGAATATCCTCGTATGTTGTTGGTGACACTTTCTTAGCACTTAATCTGGACAACAATCAGACTGCAAACACCTTTAGTATAGTCAGCAGTACTGTGATGTGTTTTTCCCCTGAAGTTGTTGTTTCTCAGTTAGGGATGTGTTTGAATACCTTGCGTTGGTTATCCCTAATGCAGGTATGGCAAAAGGAATGGCACAGCACCACTTGCAGTTAACTCTTAAGGCAGCTGATTCTCCATTTGCTGAGGGCCTACCTACAGGTTGCCTGTGTTTAAAGTGAGTGGTGGTGGTTGTACAGATTCACTTACTACTTTCAATTTGACAAAGAACCCAGACACGCAAGAGGACAGTAAACATGGAGTATCTGTCCTATTTGCGGGATGCGCTTGTCCAGCCCTTGAAAGACTTTGGAGCAGATGGTGTGCAAGAAGCTATAACGTTCATGGACTCTTACTGCTTGATGAGAGAAGATATTGAAAATATCATGGAAATAAGCACGTGGGGAGGCAAACCCAGCCCCTTTTCAAAGCTGGATCCTAAGGTAAAATTCACTAGTGAATTTTTTTTTCTTTTATATCTTTAAAAAGCAATCCTAGAATAATAGGTGTGGCATGGATGTGCTGCTGGAAGGCTGAAGTTGGTGCAGCTGCAAATGAATAATTTTATTAACTGTAATTTAACTAATGGTAGTCTTTGCAAATCAGCTGTCAGACATACTACTGAAGGTTTTAGGGGTGTGTCCTAAAAGATAGTCAGGCTGTGCTTCATTCAGCAGTCTTATACCTGTTGTTCCTGGTGTAAAGGATCACTGGGAGTCGGCTGTGTCTGGGCATAGAAGTGAAACACAGGAGAGACAGGGAAAGCTGGCACCTTTCTACAAGCAAGCTCCTGGCTATGAGTTGTATCACCTTCATGCATAGCACTGCCTTTCTTACCACCGTGCAAAGGATGAGGGATGCACAACTGTCTCTGTTATGGTGTAGGCACTGAATTAAGAGGCTGGCTTGCAGCTTGCTTCTTTAACAGTCYGGCTAGACTGAACTGCCGGACCTGGGGGGACTTTGGTGCTCCTGCAGTATCCAATGAGCCCACTTCAGTGGTTGGGACCCTCATCTGGTACAAGGTGAGCTTAAGCTCAAGTCCCTGCTACAAACTAGGCAGGTGTGAGGTCTGAACCATGATCTCCCCCATCCCAGATCAAGTACTCAGGGAAAGAGAAGAATCTTCTCTGCTGATAACTAAACCTATGCTACAGTTGGGTGTTTACCCCTACTCTGAATCCGCTGCTCCAGTGTGGCAGGTGTTCGGTGCTGCTGAGTGTGGCGTTGGTCGAAGTGACTTGGGTTAGGGGGCAGCAGAACAATGGTACTGGAATTACTGGAGGCCTAAGTGAGCAGCATCTGAAGATGCACACTCTGTCTGGGGTTATGTGGGACTCACTTAAAATGAGCCTTCACTATACAGCTCTTACATGCTTTCTGTGTCTTTTTGAGATAGTGTCCTCTTCTACAAATCTTTCATCACATCTTCCCAAAGGAAAGATGATGTGGAATCTCTAACCAAGAGTTGGTTAACTAACAATCTGCAGTTCTTAAGCTGATGCTCATAGTGTTTCCTTTCAACCTAACAGGTCAAAGCAGCTTTTACACGTGCCTACAACAAGGAGGCACATCTGACTCCATATTCACTTAATTCTGTCAAGACATCTAAAAGGCAGTCAGGATCTGCGGTGAGCTTAGAACTGAATGAAGACTTGAATGTGGAAGAGATCCAGTCTGATGAGGATGAGCAAGATACTGTTGAAAGTGATGCAATGATTAAGGTGACTTAGTTTCCTCAGTGATAAACTACCGCACTAAACTGTTTCCTCTTAAGTTACCTTTCTGGGACTTYTAACATCATCTGAGTTAAAAAAATAAAAATCACAGTAGATATAAAATATGCCATCTCTCAACTTTTAAATTCTTAACTAGTAGTAGTGTGAAAAAGTCTAAGTTATTTCCATCCATCGTGAGACATCACTGTAAACTCACTAATGCTGCATCCAGTTCCAAAACTTAGTAATATTTGAGGTGCTGGTGTGGATGGTGCCGTTGGTAAGGAGCAGCCACAGGCCTTTGCTTGTGGTTATCACAGACGGCAATTCCAGTAATACCCTTTGTATGTGTCGCGGAATCGGGGAACTATGGTCAGCCCTTAAGACTGCACATGATGTAGAGTCTGTACTCTCCGTGGCATTTAAAAACATGGTATGTGAAAGTGGAGGGGAAGAGAAAAGATGGCTTTTTCTTTTAACACTGACTGTATTTTGACTTATGCTTTTGTCAGGTTGCAGCTGGATTTTAAACTGTCTGTATATTCTGTTTGTAGCAAAAAAAGGCAAAGTCTTCCAAGCTGCCAAAAAGAGAGAAAAATGAAGAAACAACAAAAAAAGAAGGGAAAAGAAAAGAGAAAACAAGACATTAAACAGAATAAAATCTTGCTCTGGATGCAGCTTTGCTTATCTAACATCTGGCAGAAACATGAAATGGATCCAAGTGATGGAGCTGGGAAAGTAGAACCAGTGCATTGACAAAGCTCCTCTTATAGAGGTGATGTAGCTACTGTACTCTCTCACTATGCAGTGCTGTACTTACCCTTAATGTCCTACAGTGTTACAGGCTATAAATATCCTTGTACAACAAACACCGGGGTGCATGAACATGATGAAAATGTGATGCTTAAGTTACCTGGCATTTATGCTAAGTCTTCCTAGGACTTAACTTTTTTTTTAATAAATCTCCTGATATTATGTGGTGAACTCTTGTAAATAGTACATGATGCACCCACCCCACCCCCCCAACTGAAATTGCGTATTTGTACATTATAGAAATTAAGCAGTGTATAAAATGACAATAAAAAGTTTCACAGGAGTCTTTTAAAATTTTGGTTAAGTTCATGGAGTGTTCTGTCTCTCTCCCTCTCTTTTCTTCCAAGGTTCTGACTTTCCTGCATGTACAGGATGTGGTTATATTTTTTTTCCTACAACTTCCTTTTTGCTCAATTAAAGACACAGAAAAGCAGTGACGGATTTAGTTCTAAAACTTGAGGAGCCTGTGCTTATGAATTGTGTCTTTAATCAAAACCAGAATGGAATACTTACAAGTGAGAAATGTGTAATAAAGATAGTCATAGAAGTTCAGAACTGATGTTGAAAAGAGAACAACCCTAGAGTTTTTTTTCTGCCACTTGCCCCTTGGTTTGTCTTTGGTGCAGATAAAATGCAGGTTTTGCTTGGTAAGAAGAATTATCAATCAGTTTTATTACTATAATAAACCAAAGTACAAAATTTATCAAAAGCTAAATATTTACAGGCTATCACAAAATAGAAATGACATGGTGGTTGTTATTAAATCCTASTGGGGAAAAGATGTGTAATGTAGTGATAGAGCTTTCCCTGCTGCTTTCCAGACAACGCATGCAGTTCTGAAAATAAACAGAGGCAGTTAGTCATATCCCAAGATATAAAGACTGTGATCACAAGCTACAAGGTTTTCTCAGACTGAAGGGGAAAAAAAAAATTATACCACAATAACCTTATTTTTGTTAACTGATACCATTTTATAATTTCACTTGTACATTACTTTGACCTGTAGGTCAAAGTTTTCACATAAGGTGTTTGCACTAGTAAATCTGCCTTCAAATGTTACTGAGGAACTTTGTTAACTCATTTTCAGTTACCATTCCTTTAACAAAACCAAAGTCTTGGACCTAAGTGTGTGGTATAGACAGAGCAGTGGTCTCAGTCTTTGAAATCCGAGTATTTCAAACCAGTACTATGTTGCTGTTATCCTGTGATATATTCTTATATTCTGTTAAATGTAGAAGCTAAGATCATGTAACCTGCATTTTAGATCTGCTCCTTCCAGTTAGCGTATCTCTCTCTTCCTATACTTAAACACTTGTTGGTAGATCTGTAGAAGGATTTGATGATGCTGAGATCTTCAAACTGTTCTCTGTGCTATTAAAGCACAACTGGTGTTCAGGAACATATTCCAAACCGGAACATGTTGCAAAGGATAATGTGATCATAGAGGTAAACTGGTTTAAAACCTTGCAACCAGAATGATTTAACAACCATGTTACTTGCAGTAGCAAAACCTACTGGTGTTTGCATGCCTGAGGGCAAAGAGCTGATACAGCTGAGCCTCAGCGATCTGAGGCATACACCCAGGCTGCCGGTTAGATTCTTGAACACTGCATTTCCCCTGCTGGGAAAACCTGAGCCCTGTTAAAAAAAACACAGGCTCTAGCACATACCTGAATTTATTGGTCCCCATCATCTGGTCTGAGGTACTGCGTGCAATCATTTATTTTCTTAAGATGAACAATGTTAATCCTTTCAGAACACATTGGACAGATGTTTTCAGTCTGTAACATGCTGTTTTAAAAGAAGGTGACTGGTCAAATGATAATTCTAACATTTTCAAAGGAACAGCTGGGCCTGAGGCAGAAAGCATAGAGCAAAGCTCTGGCCTATGCTATGTAACAAATACAGGCCAGAGCAACAGCTGCTTCTGTCTAGGTGGAGCAAGGGTTTTCTAACATTTGACAACTAACATCACAACAGGAACGCCGCTGCTGTTTGCAGGGGCATGAGGAAAATTTGGCAATTAAAATGTACAAAGGAGCTTGTTCCTGACATCTGAACAGAGCCATGCCATTCTCACACAGATGATTACTGGGGACGAGATTATTGCCGCCTTAGTCTGCCCCCAGTACTGTGTTTTGTTTGTTTTGGTGACTGCTGCTGTGCCTGTGTTCCCCCCGTGCCCCCGTATCAGGTCKTCTTCCTGGAAGGAGCTGAGAGCTTACAGAAGTCCCCATCCATCTTCATGACTGTTCCTGCTGTTGGAGCCCTCCCTGCATCTCTGGCTGAGTTCCTTCTTTATCATGGTTTTTGGTCCACTTTGAAGTGATGTTCTGTGAGTATATCAGATGAAACTACCAAGTAAGGGGGATTCCTCTTCCATCCCCCCCACCCCCAGCTGTTACGTGTTTTTTAATACCAAATGAAACAGTTTGCTGCTAAAATATGAACAAACATTGGAATCCTGCAATGGAAAAAAATTACCAACTTACTTCTTGAATTCTGAATAGAGGGCAGGAAAGTCACAGTGTGGGCAGACTGTCCAGTCATCTCGTACCATGTGCCGGCCCTGCACACAAAAGCCACAAGTAATTAAATGGCACGTGCTGTCCTCATACACTGGGCATTTGTTTTGTACCTGTTACTGTGAAAAGGTCTCAGCAACTGAGTTCTAAAGATCCTGAGGAATTAAAAACCCAAAACCAGAATAGTGTTACTGTAGTTTGATTACTGTGTAAATTTGATAACTAGAAAAGGAGCTCTCAGTGAGATGCAGTGTTTTCATTATAATTTGCATTCCTCTTTTAAAAAAAGAAATCTAAGAATGTATTGAATTACAACTTTTAAAATTCTTTTAGTTTGGCAATACAGAATGTTATCTGTAGATCCATAACTAGAGATGCATGTAAATCGACTGGGATTTTTGATGTTGCATATGACATTCAAAAGATAAATCATGTGAAATATACGTGGATATGTACATTATGTTTGGCTCATAAAGCTGTATTTAAAAGCCTTGGTTTTTTTCCTTACAATAMTACTTCTAAAATAATACTGGTCATCTCACTCTGCTAAACCAATACAGTAAAAAAACCCAGATAATTGCTATTAATAATTTTTGTAAGACTTAATTCTTTAGTTTTAATAAAGAATGTTAACTCCAGCATTAGATTCCTGCTCAAGTAAAGTTTGATTTTTCTGTAATTCTAGTGTGACAAATCACTTGAACCTAATAAAAATAAAGCTTTAGTTATACAATAGCTGACCTCAGAACAAAGATTTTGTACTCATGCTGGTAACAGTGGGATGCACAGCTTTTCCACCAAGAAATGTACCCCATCCGTACCTTTTCAGTATACTCTAAAGTATCCTGACACAAAAATGTTAGAGCTTCGCATTTCTGTAAGGATCAGTAAAATAAGAAATGCTGAGGTCACTGGCTGAACCATTACTCAACCTTGGAAGTGCCTAAAAATTCTGTCACATTCTGGGCATTTGCCAAAACAGATTTTTGAAGAGTGTTTTTTTTTTTTTGTTGTTGTTGTTTTTACTTGAAGTCTTGGCAGCCTGGAGTTTAGGGGAGGCGAGCTGTGCCCTCCACAGGCTCCTGTACATGGAAGAAGAAAGGGGGGACTTCCCTCTCTGCCATTTCTGCTCTGAGCACTGGAGCAGCTGAGCAAAGGGCTGGGCTGGGCAGGCCCAGCACCAGCAGCACAGTCCTGTCGGCGCTCTCCCAAATGCACCAACTGCGCCGAACGCGCTGGGTGTTTGGGGGGGCTGGTGCAGGCCCTTCCCCTGCCTTCTCAGGAAGCTGAAGTCTTCCAGAACCACGTCATGATTTTCCTGTCACCCTTAAGTGCCTGCCACCCTGAAGTGGCAACTAAGGACACTGTGATAATTAAAGACAAGAAGAATGTTTTTTTACTGCTTTGTAACAGCTTGGAAAAAAAAAAACAACCAACAAAAAAACCCACAAAACCATCTAGCTTGAATCTACCAGCAAACTGAAGATGTTCAGATGAATTATTTTTAGAAGGAAAGAAAAGTTTTGTGATCRTGCTCACACTGCAGAAAACACCGCAGACACTCACAGTTGCAATACAGTACGGGAGATTGTTTTTACAGCCGGGACACAAAAGTTCACACTCTGGGAGCTGGAATGCACAATAGGGACAGGCTGTTGTTGGCTCCTCTGCCTCTGTTGTGTCCGGACGTCTAGAAGTGAGACACAAATGTGAATAAAAACCTCAAGCACTTTGAACAAAGATGTTTTACAATGCCTTTGATAATTAGCCAGTGTTTCTCCTTTGAGTTATTTGCATAGCTTCCAGTTGCTATTTTACATTCTACCAGATAATTCCTTTTAACTATCAACCAAGCTTCATCACAATTATGTAAACTCAGAAATAGGTTATTTTCCATGTGATTTTAAACAATACAACCTTTTTAAAGCTGAAACATCATAATACTTCGAAATGTTTCAAAACTCATGGTCTATATGTATAGAATATAAAGCTATGGTTTCTCTATTTCAGTGTTTTTCTGTGTCAGGAGTGACCACAAAGAATTGAAATAACAAGACATAAAACTGGCACTCTGGTGGGACTATACAGCTTGTAACTGCCTTTCACAGGCCTGTTTTCATCCAAGTGTCTGTCAGCATGATGGTCCTGACCCAGGCATCGCAGCCCCTGGGGTGGGGGGCCAGGGGGGAGGGGACCTTTTTAGATTTCTTGTGTGACCTTAACGTTTAATTTTCTGTGGAGCATTTATAGATGAAGCGCTTAGATTCACTTTTAGCATATTTTCCAATGAAAAGGATACATCTTTTCTAATGTTTAACCTAGTAGCCTTGGAGACAATTAGATGGCTTCCTTAGTTATCCTGATACCTTGCAGAAAGCCTAATTTCTCATTTTATTAGCCTGGGCATGTGTGTTTCCCTCGCAATGACCTGTTCCTTTGTCTCCACTTAAGAAATCTGAGGTTTGGATAAACATAACAGCCACGTCAACATGGCTTTTAACATTGATGTCATATTTTAGAAGCTTACTGGAATGTTCTAGAAATATTAACAAGCAGGCAATAGAGAAGAACTTTGCATGACTTTAAACAGTTCTCACAGTTACACATCTGTGGTAACCTACTGCTCATAAAATGTAAGTGAAAATAATGTGATGACACGGGGGGGGGAAGCCAAAGCAAAGCCTATTGGAAAAAAGTTTCCACATATAAGATGATGGGACTCTAAACTGCTGTTGCTTAGGAACAAGATCTTGCAATTATAATACATGCTACGAAAACATCAGCTCACTTTAAAAACAGTCAAAGCAAATCAAGTAGCCTGGAACAGAGACTCATTCTGCTACTACATAAATCCATGGGTTGCCCACATCTTAAATACGGTGGGTATTTTTGGTCCTGCCTCCTTCAAAAAGGTTGTAAAAGAGTTTCAGAGAAAGGCCATCAGGATCAGCGTCCATAAAAGAATAGCTATATAAGCTGAGACACTTCAGGTCCTGAAAAGATATGACTGATAAAGGGGAAATGAAAAAAAATAGAGGTCTATAAAAGCATGTGACACAGAAAAGGCTAGATCTCTCCCAAGAGGAAAACTACAAGGCATCACATTAAACTAGCTAGGGACCAGTCTTGACACAATGGAACTTCTTGTCACAGGAGTCATCTGTTGCTAAAAATGTACATGGCTTCCAGCAGAGAGATTGGATAAGCTGATGGAGAGCTTAGAGACTTAATTAACACCTGAAACACCCTTATGGGCTCAGCAAGTCCCTCAGCCTCAAAATGGTTAGAGCCTAGTAGAACAAGTAAGAAAAGCCTTACATATGCTTGCCCTGCTCTTACATGCTCACCTAGGCTTCCTCCTTTGGCAGAAAATACTGGCTAGGATCTGTCAAAACAGAACTTCAGATAAGGAAGAAAATGTGAAGAATTCATCTATTTTATGTGCCCTTCCATTCTTTTTTATCTTAGCCATTTACTCACTAGTCCAAATCACAGAAGAGCATATTGCTGATGCTGTAGTAGCTAACAGTTTACAGGTACATTCCAAACTAGAGAACAACTAAAGCTGTATGACTGCACTTACATCTGAATGGACAAGATGGAAAATGTTACTGCTGGTTAGGAAGCATTTTACACACACATTGCATTTAAGGTTTATCGCATCCAAGGGAACAGAAGAGCCTTTAGTTTTCAGAGAAGTGGGGAAATAGTTCTTAGCCTTCCAAATTTGAGACAGTGAAATAATATGAAAACAGGATAAAGCCCGTAGGCTTTATGAGCAAAAATAACATTACAAATAAAGCCTTGATATTGTGTACATTTGAAAGTACAGATTAACACTGCTCACCTGACCATTGCTTCAATTTTCTTTTTGTATTTAAGATCTATTTTACTACGATACTCAGGTCTCATCAACATAGCAGCAAAACTAAAGGCTGAGTTCTTCAATCCTGCTCTATGACACTCGATTACAGTTGAAGTCAAAATTGGCACAATGTCTGTAAGAGAATGAAACAATGATGTCAAGTATTTATTTACCAGTGTTAATGTTGAAAGCCTTTGAGCTAATACGGCTAGAAAGGTACTGATGAAAAATTACAGTACGTTTCTTCTTCCTCATGGTACACAGTTGTGCAATTTGTGAAATTCCTGTAACCTTATACAAGAAAATCATGGTTTCACCTCTCACTGCCTTGCATTTCTGAAGCTCAGCATTGCAGCAGGAATGTTTGATTATAACCATTTCTCCCAAATCCGGTCTGCACTGTTTAAAGTCTACATTTTAGTCTACCTTTTCCACGTACCCAAAAAGTATTTTCAAAAGAAGACTGATAAAAATTTTGTGATAAAGTGACAGAACCAATCAGTTCATTACACGTGATCCTGCAACTTTGTGTGTGGTTCAGGCAGCTCAGTACTGCAGTTACGGTGGGTGAGGACAGATTAAACTGCTGGTGAGGAATCCATCCTGGAGGCCATATATCAAAGAGCTATCCTGTGGAGGACGGCTGAGCACACCGTGTATTTACTCTTTGTCATGTGCCCTATAGGATGTACCTTCTAATGCARTGATTAATGAATTGTCCTGCAGAGCACAGCATGCTCTTCTACGCTGTCAGCACTTACGTGATGGGAACTTGCTGATGTTGTTGGCTACACGTATAAGCATACGTGCTCCCTTCATGTGATCACCACGTTTCACGTGAGTCTGGAACATAACAAACATGTCAAATTAACTGCAGCCTTTAGAGAGTAATTCCTGCAGCCTGCTCTTGGCATTCATCCTTCTGGGAGCTGCACGCCCATCGCTCTTTCACAAAACTCAGCAGAGGTGTATCATGCGCTAGAAAGGACCAGAGGCTTTGTAGTGCCTCTTTCCCAGAGCRGTCTTTCTGGCCTTCAGCCCACTATTTGCCTGCTTCTTTCCTCACTGCTGGTAGAGAGGGAGGCCAGAAGCTGGCTGTAGGCTCAACGGATATCCTGATGGGCCATGGGTTAACTACTAGAAATCATTTGAGCTCCCCTGCTTAATTTCGTTTACAGAAAAGCAGCAATCTGCTTATGAATCTGCTTATTAATAACAGTACCAGCAGCATAACATATTTGTAAGTATGAATGCAAAAGAAATACAGAAAGCCAGATGTAGGTTTTTAATTATTCGGTATTTTAAAAAGAATATGCTAATCAAACAGGCAGAAACAACCAAAAGGTATGGACTGTCCTTGTTAGCATGCACTTGGATCTCTGATAGAACTTACATGACTAAGTAATTTATGTATACAGAGCATCCATATGTACAGTTCAATAAATCAGAGACTGTGCAATTTATGCATAAATTCAGTTTCTCAATTCATTACCTTCACTAAAATATAGCTGTGGAGAATCATAAGGTTTGTAGCCATCTCAGAAGGAATTTTGATCTTCTGGGTCTTTAACTCTGAATACATACTGAAAAGAACATCATGTGCATTTCGGTAGTTTCCTTAAAAACAAACAACACTGAATAGTAAATTTAATTTTTCATAACGATTTCTTTACTAATGACATATATGGAAGCTAAACAGGAAGTTCTGTTGATTCTTAGAGCAAACCATTTGCATGACAATTTCTTTGGAAAGTCACAAGCAGTTGCTTGTCACAGTGTCCTGAACAGTATCAGCCAGGGAGTTAAATAAGAAAAAAATTACACTTGGAGAAGTCATCTAAAAAGTAGCAAAATACATATGTGGATGACAATTTCATATAATGAAACTTTAAAAATGGAAGATGCTGTATCCAATACATTGCTTCCACAACAAAGGGGAGAAAAGGTATTTTTAGAGCATTTAGAGATGTTACCTGTTTTTGTTCTTCAGTGTCAGATATTCAAAAGCTGTTGTTTAAATGTTAATTTAACATACTTTTACTTTATCATTTGCTTTGGCAACTCCTTGCCTCTGCAAACAAACAAACCCAAAATCTTTCAAAGATATAATTAAAATTTGAATGTTAATTCACTAGATTATATTGCTTCAAGGTTACTGTCAAGGATTGTCCAGAAACCACAGGATTTCATTAAATTATCAACATAGCTGAAAACAACCAGTGCTTAGTATGGTTAGTCTACTCTTAGCTAGTTGTTTGTTCTTGCTTTTTTTGTTTTTTGTTTTTTTCATTATTAGAATAGATGGAAGTCATACTCTTTGCAGTTGGAGGCATTTAAAGGAAATTTCATATTCAGTTATTTCAGCAAACTTTTTTCCTCTCTCCATATTTCTCTATCAGCAAACGTTTTTACTCTATAGAACAATTTGTTATGTGTTGTTACATGCTACACTTGAATCAACCAGTGGAATTTGTGTGAGGCAGCTAAGTATCACTCCAGAATTAGTTGCTGGAAAACAACATTACTTGTTCATGCTGTGTTACTTACTCGCAGTATAATAGGATCAGTCTTAAAATCATGTGTTTTCATAAAAACAACTTAAAGGAAAATTGCACATAAAATGGCATACCCAAAGGAAAACACCAAACAGTCTGAATTTTAAGGAAAGAATAAACTATATTGGTATCAAACTCACTGAAATCTCCTGAAGGAAGACGGGGACAATCTAAAACTGTGCCTCTGCAGAGGAAACAGTTACTACAAGATCGGTGATTTTAATGAGAAAAATATTGTGCTTATTATTACATTGTTGCAGAACACATCTATACTATTACAGTATATGAAATACAGTATGGGATACTGCATTTTAGATATAAGTTTTCAGATTCAGAGCAACTATTAAATATTTAAACCCTTGAGCCTTTACATTTCCTGCTTACATAATTAGCACAAATGCATTATTCACTTCTATGATGAACGGGGAGATCATGCTTGCCAAGGGTTTAAGAGATTTTCCACTCCTTAGGCCAATGCTTAGGCCAATGCTGAAGAGCAGTCCATAAAGGTTAATTTACCTGGGCTGTTCCTGAGGCTGCTATTTTTCCCTTATCGATATTTTTCAACTTAACTTGAAATGAAAAGCAAGCAGTGTTATGGTAGGGCTGTTGCCATGGCTACAGGGGAGCACAAATAATGGAGGCAATAGCTATTTTGCTTCTAGCCCTGTCCCTTCTTACTACTTTTTTCTATTTCTAATTTCAGCTACCTACTACAGGAGAAAACAAGGCTTAAGTAAGCAGGTGTCTGATCCTTCAACAGAAATAATCTGCTGTGCACATCTCCCGCTGAAAAAAATCATGTGCAAAGACTAAAGGATCAGTATCCAAGTGGGAAACCGCACGTAGAAACTGCAATTCTCAGATCTGTGATATACAGAAAAGTAAAGTTGCAGGCAATCTTAATCACTATGTTTACCTGAATGTAATAAAGAATGCAGGTATTTTCCACAATTTTCTTTTTTCCAATATTTAATATACAGGTATGAGTGCCAACTACTTGAAATTCAAAATTAAACTTGAACATAATTAAAAGCACTGATACACGTCTTTTCTAAGTATAATCCTATATAAATAACGGTACCCTAAGTACTGCAAGGATGTAGTGTCAGAGATGCTGTCATATCAGAGAAAACAGACTTACCTGAACACTGCTCCTCCCTGGCAATTATTATAGCTGTTCTGGCAGCTTCTCTGTATTGCTTTAGTGCCATGTATAAGCGGAATAGGTACTTGGCATCCTTAATTAAATCATACAAAAGCAATTAATGCTCACTGAATACATACTGCTGTATTCCCTTTCTTTACCAGCCCACCCCACCACCACGTTCTTCAAAGAGAGCAGACAAGCTGGCTTGTTTCGTGAAGAGCTCTTCGTATCAACATGCTCTATGCTACGTTCCCCTGTAACTTCTGGCCATTAGAACAGTCAGATAAACACCCACGTTGAGGACCCTGACTGAGTTGTGGCAGTTAGTTGCCAAGCCCTGTCTATATGGACAGAAAAAGCCACGGACAGTTAGGCACATAGTCATACAGGTGGAAACCCAACAACTTCAGATGTGTAGGCATTTATGGTGTCAGAAAAGAACCAAAGGACTCCTTTTAGAAATCACAATCTGTCTAGAAATGCTTAAAGTGTGTTACAGATCTAGATGCAAACATTGCTTAGTGTGGATAAGGATGACAAAACCTGGCCACTAAAGAGCGTATTGTTCTGGGACCTGATGGTACACATCCAAGAGAGCTAAAAGAATTGAAAATTAAGGGGACAATCAGCTAAAAAAATGTGTAAGATTTATAATTTGCTATACTACATTTTGTTGATATATTACAGAATTCAAGAATGGCAAATGTAGCAAAGAGGTCACCCAAGAACTGGCAATGCAACAGCTTAATTCAACATCAAGAAAATTAGTGAAATAATTTTAAATCAAAACTTTAAAAAACAAGATGGCAGTACTGAAGAAAACAAACATGAGTTCTATTTTTTGAAGTGTACTCAAATTTCTAGCAGACTAGTTAAAAAAAAAATCAACAAGAGAAAAGAGAACTGGTCTTTCATAAGGATTTTGAGAAAATTCTCAAAAGAGGACATTCCTAAAAATACAGCTAAAATACAAAATACCAAATCAAATGACCTTGCTTATGATGAAAAGGAACTGTTAAGTGAAAAAAAACTGGGCTAGTGCCACTCCTCTATATCTTTAGCAGTGATTTCTAAAATGGGATCAATAAAAAGTCTGTACGTGACAATCTATCTTTTAACTAGTAAATCAAGATTAAATTAAGCTGAAATGAATCAGGAAAATCACTGGTAGCTTTATAGACAGCTTAGTAAAAAACCAAACCAACTAATTCTGCAATATTACTAGTAAAAACCAAACATTGACAATGTGTATTTTATGTTAAAAGGGTATAAAAGTTTCTTTAAAAAGAACTGTGTTAATCAATGTTGTGCTGTTCTCTGGAATACTGTGTGGTTTTTGTATGTAAGTCTCAAAAACACAGCAAAAAACTCCAGAGATTAAAAGGAAGAGAAATATGAAAGACAAAGATATTTCCTTATAAAGAAGATGACTTCAAAGATAAACTCTGTACTTGAGAAGCAAGAAAAAAAACCAGATGAAAAATCACAGAAATTAAAGCAAGAGAGAAAGACTGGCATACAGAAAGAAAGAAGGCAAGCCGAATTTTTCTTTTTAACTCGCAATATAATAAAAAACATTAAGTGATCAAAAGTAATTACTTTTAAACTAATGATGGAGCAGAATTTTAAGTAACACATGATCAAAACATCAGAAGAACCATAATCTAACAATAATGAAATAGTTATCTGGATAATAAAGTAACCACAACTACTTACATTAGTGGATATTATTTATCCACTGTAAACTGCCTTAAAAAGGAAAATTGCTATTCCCTGAGTGGGGTAAAACAAAAAGTATTATGAATGGTAGGTTATGATGTAATTCTTCCCAACTTCTGACATCTCCTAATGACCACAGACAGCCATTCCACTGACGATAGCTGCAGTTCCTCCCTATTCAGGCTGCTTCTCCCTTTCCTCCAGCAGGAGAAGGATCCTGTCCCAGCACAAACCAGTGGTCTTACATGGTATTTGCCATGTCCCTAATTATATTTTACTTAAATAATATATTTAAATGACTTACATGGCAGCCATATGTAGAAAAAATATAAAAGTAAAAGGCATTTAAGAAAAATTAGTTTCATGTTTCACCTTCATATTCTTACCTTTAAAGTTAGCCATTTTAAAAGTAAAAAATGCAGGAAGGAATTTTCAACTGACAACACGTTTCCTAAGGTCTTTGGAAAAATTTATTATTGCAATCTAACTGATCTTAAAATTAGCTAGCCATGATTTTAGTTTAGTTTTGCTTTTTAAAACACATGTAACTTAGAAAATATGCACACAAAAACCAGCAGAACCTTGCTAGTTAATGCTCTGAAAAATTACAAAAGAACGCACCTGACAAATTAAGAATCTTCACATGTTAAAGTTAACAAATACAATAGTTGGCATAATAACACATTTAAGAAATAGTTTATAATTAGACAATACTGGAGCAAAAATTTGGTAAGCATAATAATTTTTCTAATATGGCACTTCATTAAAATCCCACATAATTGTTGGCTGCGAAAGATTTAAAGCAATCAGGCTGCTGTCAGCGATAATCTGGTTTGAAGATCAATGCTTGAACGGATTAGCAAGTTTCTGCTGCATGGCTACTTTAAGTTCACTCTTACTTTCAGCTTTACAAAAATACCACCACGTAAAAACAACCCCATTTGCTTGATAATTTCAAAAACACTGTCTCCATAGCATAATAAGGATAAAGACGAATTGTTTTTTCAATAGATTTTTAAAACAAATATGTATGATTTGATAAAGTAAAATTTTGTTACTCACTGAGAGAGACTATGGCAGATTGGATTAAAGCATTCAGAAGAACAAGAGAGAGCTTTTAAACAAAGAAAAGCAAGCCCTACATTGAAGTTCAAAACAATGTTAAATATGGCAGTTACGGCATTCACAAAATTCCTAAGTGTTTTCTAAAATCTTTAGAACCTCTTCACTATGAAGATCATACTGCAGCTCACTTCCCTTACCCAGTCCTATGCACTTCTTTCAACCAAACAGCTGGGCTGCCACTCTTAGAAAAGAGACTGGATGCTACAGTTTCTGTCCATCCAACTTTCAGCATAAGTATGAAATTACTTTTGCTTACACTGATGCTGCACAGATTTTTCATCTAATGCCTCCAACAGCTTCATCCTCTTCTGGTCTCCTGCAGTTGAATTTTGTTTGTTTCACCATGTTTTGCTTCTCTCATAATTTTATTAATGTTCACATTTCAAATTACAGGTAAATAATAAGAGGTAAATAATAACAGCCATTAGGCTATGATTAATGGGATGAAATTTAACAAGTCAAAATGTCAGATACTGCACCTAGGACGGAGTAATGCCGCGCACAAGAATAAATTGGGAGAGGAGTGGCTGGAGAGCAGCCCTGCAGAAAGAGATCTGGGGGTGCTGGCTGACAGCAGGCTCAATATGAGCCGGCAGTGTGCCCTGGCAGCCAAGAGGGCAAACCGCATCCTGGGGTGCATCAAACACGGTATAATCAGCCAGGAAAAAGCAAAGATTATCCCACTGTATTCAGCACTGGTGCGGCTTCACCTTGAGTACTGTGTGCAGTTCTGGGCCCCACAATTTAAGGAGGATGTGAAGGTACTCGAATGCATCCAGAGGAGGGCAACAAAGCTGGTGAAAGGGCTGGAAGGCATGTCCTGTGAGGAGCATCTAAGGGCTTTGGGCTTGTCTAGTTTGGAGAAAAGGAGGCTGAGGGGTGACCTCATTGGTCTCTGCAGCTTCCTGAGGAGGGGAAGTGGAGAGGGAGGTGCTGATCTCCCTGGGATGCAGTGATAGGAGGCATGGGAATGGTTCAATGCTGCACCAGGGGAGGTTCAGACTGGACATTCAGAAGCATTTCTTTACCGAGAAGGTCGTCAAACACTGGAACAGGCTTCCTCAAGAGGTGGTCGATGCCCCAAGCCTGTCAGTGTTCAAGAGGCATTTGGACAATGCCCTTAACAATATGCTTTAACTTTTGGTCAGCCCTGAGTTGGTCAGGCAGTTTGGATTACATGATCATTGTAGGTCCCTTCCAACTGAAATAGTCTATTCTATTCTATTCTGTAAAGAGATAGAGGGGGGTTAGGTTTTTTTTTTTTGATTTTATAAAAGCAAGGTTGGCTTGGTCATCAAGTGTCCAGTGTCTTTAAAAGTCTAAAATATCAAACCCTTAATCTCTAGGCACCATGCAAAGAGGAAAGAGCCAGAATTTCTAATCTCACAACAGAATCATAATCCACAGCTGTAATATTAGTGATGAAATAAACTTACTGCACCAAGACCATGTCACCTCCACCGTTACCAAACCCTACTCCCCTCAGTAAGGCAGAACTTACCCTTCCATACGTATCATTTTGCACCTGATTGTATTTACTGTGAGTTTGCTGGAGACCTTAAATTCCTTGACTAAGGAATTAATTGCAGACTCTGATGTCCGCACCTGAGGTCTGGCCTTCACAGAAGAAAAACATGCGTGCAGCACCACTTAGCTCACATTCAAGCTCTGCTGTAACAGACAGTAAAACTTGAAGTGGCTCAGCCACTTAGTTGCATGACAAGCCCAAATACGATTGAATGTATCATAAGCTCTACAGACATCAAAGCCAAAAACGGACTGTGATGCCTGTTTTTCTATAGCTTGAACTCAGAGAAACCAGATAGCCCATCAGCAGTCACTCTACAAAAGAGCTGTTTTCATCTTAACCTCAAATGCTGCTGTTCTGATGTCTAACATGGTATTTTCAGTGGACATTTTTAATCTGTCCTGGGGGGGGAAAAAAATCATACCAACAGAATATGGTCAAAATCTACTTCTTGTATATATAGCASAGATCTAATCTATGTTCTGCTTAGTTTGTGAGCAATCCTCTTCCTTTATTTACCAAACCTATGGCATTGGCAACTAATACACAAAAATCTATCAGCAAGTATCTTCCAACTCCCAAATCCATATATACAAAAGAGAAAAAGATGAAATAGTCTACCAGTCTGCCAAAAGCCTTTTATTACACCCAGTGAATAACACCCACCTTTTAACAAAGGAGCAGGAAACCCAGAAGAAAAGGCAATGGCCCTTTCAAAATTTTATTAATTGATCACATGACATTAAAAGAAGCCTCATAGCACAGAGCACCTCTTATCTCACAAAGCACCTCCTAAACAGTATAAAATAAAAAGTATGCAAGGTTCTAAGGATCCTAAGAAGATTTTTTATGACAATGATGAGTGACAATGTAAAAATCAGTGTCCACAGTATTTTATTCTCCTACTGTTAATCAAAACTTCCACGTTAGGAAGGTCTGTCACCAAAAATCTTCAAATGTCCTTCCTGGTTTTTTATTTTCTATCATAAATTAAATATATAATTGCATTCTCCAATACAGAACAAAAACTGCGTTTTAGTTTACAGAACTACAGCCTATATCCGCAGATGAAACTGACTCTATGAATAATCAAGCCAAACTTTAAACTAAATACCTCTACATTAAGGGTCTTATGAGGAGCAGCTGAGGGAACTGGGGTTGTTTAGCCTGGAGAAGAGGAGGCTGAGGGGAGACCTTATTGCTCTCTACAACTACCTGAAAGGAGGTTGTAGCGAGGTGGGTGTTGGTCTCTTCTCCCAAGTAACTAGCGATAGGACGAGAGGAAATGGCCTCAAGTTGTGCCAGGGGAGGTTTAGATTGGATATTAGGAAAAATTTCTTCTCCAAAAGGGTTGTCAAGCGTTGGAACAGGCTGCCCAGGGAAGTGGTGGAGTCACCATCCCTGGAGGTATTGAAAAGACGTGTAGACGTGGTACTTAGGGACATGGTTTAGTGGTGGACTTGGCAGTGCTAGGTTAATGGTTGGACTTGATGATCTTAAGGATCTTTTCCAACCTAAACGATTCTATGATTCTATACATAATAACAAATCAAAGAAGAAAGATAATTTTTTAAAAAATAAGGTTTAACTGTCATATGAGCATCCACGTGAAGCAGTTACATTTTCAAGTGATCACAGTGCCTTCATTTCACATTTTAAAACAGAGCTGTCTTGGGCTAAGCTCTTTTTGAGAACATGGTCATCAATCACTTAAGAAATCAACAAGGAGCTGGGTAATTTTGAAAATCTGTCAGCAACTTTATGTCTTAAGTTGATGTGTGAATACAGGAACTAATGTAGCCTGATCTTCTTTGGGTTTTTGTCCTTCATCTCCTATTTACTACCTTACTTTCTTCCACTACAACAGTTAGACCAACTCCCCACACTGAAAGAAGAGATCAGCGCTGTAGCCAGTTGAGACACACACATGCTGACCGTCCATCTGGGAGAGGCAACAGCCAGCTGGCTAACTGGCATGAACAAACAGCTAAGTTTTGTCTCTTTCCTTCAGTATGAGTGTTAATTTGAATCTCTTCTGTCCCACTACCTGCTTTCATAAAGCTTGCAGAAAGATGATTGTATCTAAGATAGTTCCTTTCTTACTTTTCTGAAATTGAAGTTACTGGGTGAATGACTCACAGAGTGATCATGTAAGTCTTGCTCCTTAATGAAACCAAGCTAAAACACAATCTGTGTCTACCAAAAATTTTAGGACAAAATAAGCTCAAAAGATCTTGTAGCACAGCAATGTGACACAATAGCAGTGATAAAAATACAATACCTTGGGCATGCCATCACTCTCTCCCATAAGATAGTCTATCAGCTGATTTGTTAGGGCTTCATCTTTTGCCCGTCCCACCTATTAAATAAAGACAGAAGAAATTATGATATGAAAGAGAAAGGGAAAATACTTACTCATAAGGAGGCTTTCCATAAAACCACTGAAACTAGATAGATTTAAAACATGATTTTTCCTAGTTCTGTGTGTTCAAACCAGATGATTACTTGGTTCATCAGCTTTGAGGTGCACTAGCTCATATTTATTTTCTAATGTGTTATGTCAGGGGATTATAACTAAATAGGTCTCTACCAGCATGAACTGTTCCTCTGCTTCAGTGCTGGGAAGGCATCTGAATCTAGGGACCATGAGCTGAAGCCTGCTGTCACAAAGCTATGTCTATCAACCCAGCACAATTTGTGTCTCAGAGGAATATTCAGTGCTGGTCACTAGAATAGAGCCAGCACTATCTGGCCCGTTGAAGAGACAGTCTCAAAAATATGGCTGAAATGTTGAGATTCCACAAGGATATATATGGTACAACTGCAGCAATAGTCTCTGGGCTGTTTCATAGCCTTTGATTTATTCATTTGGGCTGAAACATCTGGATCCAGAGAAAAGCATTAGACATCTCAAACTTCAGACTTACAAGCCCTGCCAACAGCTCTGTGAGATGGAAGGCCTCAAGAGCGGCTGCGCTAGCTCTAGGCAGAGTCAGGTCTACTGTTTAAGGGTCTGAAAAAATTCTAGTGATACCTAACAAGATTTTCAAAGCTGTGGGTTCTTCAAGGGAAGAGAGGCAGTCTGAGCATGGTTTGGATGACAGAAAGTGAAAGAGGCAGTGGCTGCTTAGATGGAAGCTGGCAAGGGGCCTGCTTAGGCAGGTTTCCAGCATATATGGTCAAGAAGGGAATCTCAAGGTTCACACGTACTGAGGTGCAGCAGGAGCTGGAGACCTGATAATTACAGAATTTTGGAGATCATGAGAAAAATAACTAAGCAAAGATTGCTTCATCCCAAATTTCTTTTTTTTAGGGATGGAAAAGAGATTTTTAGAGATAATAAGGATGAAAACCAAAAGGTGTTAGTAAAATTGATACTGCAACTGGTCTTCTGTCTGCAACTGGTCTTCTCTCAGCGTAAGCTGAGAGAAGCAGTGGATATTGTCTACCTTGACTTCAGAAAGGCTTTTGACACTGCCTCCCATAACATTCTCATAGAGAAGCTGATGAAGTATGGGCAGGATGAGCAAACAGTGAGGTGGACTGAAAACTGGCTGAATGGCCAGCCCAGAGGGTTGTGATCAATAATATAAAGTCTAGTTCAAGGCCAGTAACTAGTGTACCCCAGGAGTCAATACTGGGTCCAGTCTGATCTGGAAGATGAGACAGAATGCACCCTTAGCAAGCTTGCTGATGATACAAAACTGGGTGGAGTGGCTGATACACCAGACGGCTGCACTGCCATCCAAAGGGTCCTTGACAGGCTGGAGAAGTGGGCTGACAGGAACCTCATGAAGTTCAAAGTGAAGGGCAAAATCCTGCACCTGGGGAGGAACAACTCCATGTGCCAGTACATGCTGGGGGCCACCCAGCTGGAAAGCAGCTTTGCAGAAAAGGACCTGGGGGTCACCGAGTTGAACATGAGTCACCAATCTGCCCTTGCAGCAAAGAAAGCTAATGGTATCCTGGGCTGCATTAGGAGGAGTGTTACCAGCAAGGCAAGGCAGGTGATCATTCCCCTCTACTCCAGGTGAGGCCACACCTGTAGTACTGTGTCCAGTTCTGGGCTCCTCAGTACAAGAGAGATATGGACATACTGGAGAGAGTCCAGCAAAAGGCCACTAAGATGATGAAGGGCCTGGAGTGTCTCTCATGAGGAAAGGCTGAGAGAGCTGGGACTGTTGAGGCTGGAGAAGAGAAGGCTTGGGGGAGGATTTTGTCAAATATATAAATACTTGAAGGGAGGACACAAAGAGGAAGAAGACAGGACCAGAGGCAATGGGCACCAGCTGAAACACAGGGGGTTCCATCTGAACATCATGAAACACTTTTTCACTGTGAGGGTGACCAAGCACTGGCACAGGTTGCCCAGAGAGGTTGTAGAGTCTGCCTCCTAYGAGCCGTTCAAAAGCCATCTGGACATGGTCCTGGGCAACCCGCTCTGGGTGGCCCTCCTTGAGCGGGGGGGTTGGATCAGATGACCTTCAAAGGTTCCTTCCAATCTCAACCATTYTGTGATTCTGTGACAGAGAGCGAGAATGGAGGCATACTGACATCTCTAACCATAGTGTGCAGACTGGAAAAATCAGCAAAACTGAAAAGCCGTATATGGATATTGCTAAAAAATAAAATTCCAAACTCAGGTGTCTCTGACACACAACTACAAAAATCTGAATGAATTTATAATCCCTCCTTTGAAGACTGAAAACACATTTTCCTCTGGTGTCAGTATTAACTTATTCTACTCTTTTAATGTTTAGATATCACTTTTACTGATACAGTTTTCCTTCTATTTGCAATCTGTCCAAACACACTCACTGATGCTAGGAAAATGTCACAATACTGAAAGTAAACTTCTTGAAAAGATGAAGAATATTTTGTTTTGTCAAAGTTGCTTACTGTTTCAATTGCCATTTCTATAGCCAAATTATCTTCTGTGCTTGGACTTTTCATAAAGTGCTTTAATGCCTAAAATGATACAGATGAAAAGTTAAAACTGAGACACATGAAATTAACATTTTCCTAATTTTTATCAAGTTATTTCTCTCTGCATTTTGACAGACAAGTGGCACACTGAATGCTTATCTTGACTGTATTTTACAGCCATAAGGATAACCACATACACTATAGAGGTAGCAGCTACTCTTAGAGATACTCCTGCAAGAAATAAGTGTTGAGCCTTTGCCAAATTCTGGTGTATACCTTCATCTAACTGTGAAAGATGTTCACAGCAATATGGTGAGAAGAAATTAATGATTAATGTGCCACTGGACCCCCCAATGCCCCAGCTGAAGGAGTGGTCATCTACAATGGCTGTAATTTGAAAAATCAGTAACATTTTTTTGGTATGTGTTCCATATGCAAAAGTCAAACATTTAATAAGCGTCAGTTCACTGATTTGTAACTGATCAAAAGGAAGTGTGTCAATCAACACACTTCAATTAACATATTTATTTTTAAAAAAAAAAGCTTTAAGTTGGGGCATGCTACAGTATTAAATGAATTAATTAGTCAGCAACCAAATCTTCATTGGTCAAGCTAAAAAAATATAAATAAATTCTACTTCTGTGTTCACGACATTTAGAGATTCATTGAGAATAGTATATCATTGATCCACCTGGAGCCTCTATCTACTGCTATGAAAATGTTATGGCAGTGTATAATTCACAGAATACAATGTAGATAATTGTAAATATAAGTAGTTTACTTACGTTTTTTTATACTTTTTAAAAATATCAGTATGTCAACAGTTAAGGCAGCTAAAGTCTACTATGAACATCCCTGATTTTGAAGTACTGTATTTTGAACAGTTTCTATGAATGTTTAACTATCACTGTTCTATCCTTTAAGTACTGACCCGTCCATATTGACCGCACAGCAAGAAAAATTTTCCCGCCTGAAAATGTTTCTTTTCTCCTTCAAAATATAGTGCAATACTCTGGTAATCTTCATTGGTAGTACTTTCAGAACCTGCAACAGATAGGAATGATAGCAGAGTATTCTTATTAAGTAAGATAAAGGCCCTACTGAAAGAACAAATTCCTATTCTACGTTTTTTTTTCTACTGACATTCAAAGAAAACCAAAGTCAGCTAGACTCAAATTACATCTTATACATTTTTTCCTATTTAATCAGACTAAATATCAAACATTAGAGCTAATAATGCAGTGAAATAATTGTTTCCATAGGTTTTACATCATAATGGGATTTCTGKTTTTTTTTAATAGACATAATAAAATGGCATAACTATGACCTACTAATGAATTTTTCCATTATGTCTTGGCAACAATAGACAGAGCAAGTGATTATGAGATTATCACGTGAATTATTTTCCCAGTTTAAGAACGTGAGTGTGATGGCATTTTGTACTTCGCTGGTAGTGTGTACACAACTGTCTACAGCAAAGTCGGGGGTCAAGAACATGGCATGCAAACATGCGAGTATATCTGTATCACACAGAGCAAAACTATCGGGACCAATGTAACCATGGGATAGCAGGGAATACTACTTAGTCTTCTAACCAAGACTCCATTTTACTGTACACATCTAAAACAAAGACAGTCACTACTCCAAAGTTAGTTTTAAACCCTTTTTCCAACCAGCTAGATTATAATTTGAGACATCCTTTTTTGGATAGGAGAGAAGGAAGAAAGCATACGGAACGGAACAGTAGAACAATAGCGGCCACCTTGACAAGCAGCTGCAACAGTACACACCCCGCTAGCTGTTGCCAAGTTATTATAACCTTCATAACAAGAATACATTTTTTAAAGAAAAAGATTAATTGCAAACATGAGATAATTTGGTAGATAGGTATGTGGAACTGTTTCCACAAAGAATGCTGCCTGACACAGGCGAAAAATATAAAATTTATTGCAAATTGACAAGCTGGCCACTGACTGACTTGATGGCTTGAGGTAAAAGTCAGCTTCTCAGTAAGGTCTCCTTTTTGTCTCTCACTGAGACAAGAGGTGGCCATGAAGGCTCTTAAAGGGAAAAAAAGGAAAGACAAGTGACATACACATCTAAGAGAATAGCTGGAACCATGAAAAAATGAAAAGAGGGGATAAAAATCAAGAACTGTACCAGTAAAAATCTCAGTTTTGGAAAAGCAGTACTACATATATCAAGGTCAAAGAAAGGAATTCCTCAACGGACACAAGAAAATAGTTTAGACAAATGCTTTATCTCTATGGATAAACAGAAAAAGCTCTAGCACAGGCAAGATTTGAAAACAACCTAGACTGAAGACCAAGGGAGATACCTAAGCTGAAAGCAACGCCTAGCTTGTAGGCCTGAATTAGACACAGATTGCCAAGTCTGTCCATGGTGACTGGAAACGGAAAAGGCTGGGAAACAAAACTTCACACTGCTTCTCTTATGATTTCAAATTGCTCTAAACCAATTAAAAGAATAGCAAAACATACTGCAAGCAAACTATTAACCTGGAATACTCACTGATGATATCAGCATAAATCTCCATCTTGTTGTGTTGTTGAGCTAACGTGAAAGCTTCATTATTGCACTTGGACATGACCAGGAACTGGATGGCAGAACCATAGTCGCCAAGCTGCAGAAAGAATCTAATCAGAATGAACAAATTAATACCTTAGTACTAATTAGCACAACGAAGACACCAAATGTTTTAGGAATATAGTATATTTTATGACATACAAACAAGATACACTTCTAATTTATTTTACATCTCTATTATTTTAAATAGGTTATTAAAATTAACTTAGTATAAATAATACAGCATGGCAACTTTTATTATCGTCTAAACTTATTACTTCAGGTTAATGTAATTTTAATCAGAAAGTTAAAAAAAAGAAGAAAAAAAATCAGTACCTGATCAGCTGTCCAAATTTTAAAGAACTCAAATCAATAAACTGAAATACATAGTCACTGGCCAAGTACCAATAACCAGAGTCTGACACGTTAGCAAGCCTCCCCAACTTCCAATAGGTATGGCCTCTCTCACCCTTTTTTTTTTTAACCTGCGTAATATGACTGTTACCTGGCCACCATCTTTGCTCCATCAAGAGACTCTGTTTCTCTCACAATATTAACAGCCTTTTCAGGATTATTAAGGTGATCCAAATATAGTCGAATTACACTGTCCCATTGTTTTGCATGCTCGTAAGCTATCACAGCTTCCTTGTACCTGCAAAATAATGGTTCCACATCAGTTCTTCTAACTTCTAAATAACTCTTTACAATACGGTGTGAAAGAAACATACAGTATTTTATTTCTCAGAGGTTACTCTGTGACACCTTCCTTTCAGTTTGCATATAATAACCTTGTTCCGCATTTACTATGGTTTTTTGTCTCTATTTCATTTTCTCTTGGGAGAATGAAAGGCAGAGGCAACAGAAAAATGTCTACCACAATACTATTTTTGACCTACTCTGCCAGCATCCTTTTGGGTATATTTTAAAAGCGGTTCAACTGTTCCATCAGCAAACATTATCTGTTCCATCAGTTCCGTATGAAATCACTTGGGAGTGAGAGAATAATAAAAAACAAACAGATGATAACTAGTAGTACAATTTTAAAAATGAGACTTTTTTTCTGTTCTGTAAACAAGATCAAGAAATTTCTCATTCTCACACTACGCAATTGACACAAATAGTATTTTCTAGTCTTGTCAAGGCAAACATTTAGCTTTGGTGCTGTTTCATATTCTAAAGTATCGTTATTCTGAAGCACATTTATTTACAGGTAAGGACTAGTAGAAACTACATTCTGTGATTAAATATAACCTATTTTGAGCTTTCATTTCTGCCAGTAACTTCACATTATTCAATATTTTGCAAGTGCAGCCATTAAGATGTAACAGTAATTTGGTTCTACAATGAAGAATTTTCTTTCATGATTATTCCCCCTTTGAATGACCTTTAAAAATCACAGCTAAGGAGCCGTTAGAAACAAACTGAACTTCAATACTCTGCTAAGTGGAATATTGCATCGGGTGCAGTACTTTAAAACCTTTAATGATTTTTGTTTAAAAGATATTAATGCTTAGACAGGAAAACAATCAGTTAGAAACACACCTTTGATACTAGTGGAAGGTCCTTAGATTACATTTAAAATCCTTACACAACACCCTAAGTTTACATATTTCAGAATCTATTTTCACAAGGCTAATTTAAAGTCTGTCTTTTAATTTATTTTACAAAGAGAGTAATGTATAATAGTAATAATAACAACAACAATAATAACATGTTTTATAAAAAAAGACAAGCATTCAAACACACCTGCCATCTGCTTCTTTGGCCTTTGCATATTGTAGATGAATCTTTGGAGATGAAACATGAGGAAGAAGTTCACCAACTTTTGCCCTAGAAAGACAAGATAACAGTTATTTAATAAATAGATCTGGTTTCAAATTTTCTCCAGTAAAACAGGCATACTTATATCAAAACTGAAAAGGAGGCTAAAAAAGAAGCAATTGAACATAATGTGTAAGCTTTGAAGGCACTTTAATATTTTCAAAAAGCTGCACTTTATAGCTGTAAGAACAGGAAATTATAGACTGCTTCATGAACATACAGGCTTAAAGAAGAACAGTATCTTCTCTTTTTTAGGTTTGAGATATACGAGCAATAAGAAGTGCCAGACTAACAATTTTTACCTCCGGTATTCTCTAATTAATCTACAGAAGCAACACAGTATTAAAACCGTAACCTGAAAAAACATGCAAAAGAGTACAAAAGACCACCAGTACAGATACGGTTGTGATTACTCCCGCAATTGTGTGCTTAAGGCCATAGGTTGTACAGACGACTCCAGGCAATTAGAACCAGATTCTTTGAGCGACAACATCCATAACAGCAGAGTGTGGAGGAATACACAACTACGTCAGTCATTCCATAAATCTAGCTTCAGGAATTGCATGCAGTGATATGATCTATAAAAGCCAGCAAACTAAGCAGTGGGCCTTTCAAGACAAAGGATATGAGAGACTGAAGAGAGGCTGACCTTAAATCTCACCTCTCTGCCTAAAAGATAGAGCACTCCCCAAACTGAACCTCCTTAGAGTCATAGAATCGTTTAGGTTGGAAAAGACCTTTAAGATCATCAAGTCCAACCAAACAAGTCCTTCTGCTAGAGTAAACAAAGCTTGTACCTCCCACTTCCCAATTCAAGGCTATCACTATATGCAAGCTACCCTACTTAACAAAGTGTTCTCTTGGTCCATTCTGATGCCGCTGACACTTCTATGATGGAATAAAATTTTCCTTAGTAAATGAACATAATATTCCAACCTAATTTTTAGAGCACTCATATGAAAGAGAAGGGGTCTTTCTGATCTCTGCTCCAATCAGTTCTTAACATTACAAGTCCATAAAATGTAATCAGGCAAGAATTAAGCCCTTAAATCTCTCAGTAAACTGTACTTTTCCACTGGAAACTTGACAATAATCAAAGTCACTTAAAAAAAATTAGAAATGTATTGAACATACTGCCAGCGATTTTGACTACTCATGATACAGACTCCACTTGAACCAGCAACTTAGAATCATTTCCAACTGTCTGAATATTCAGTCTCAGTCATGTATTTTGTAACTGAAGAAATTTAATGAACTAAACAGTAACTACCTGAATAAAATTACTAAATTCAGTGCGTGAGTGCGCACATGCACACACACACAAAGGATTCGAAACTGAGGTAACTTTAAAAATAACACAAAAAAAAGAAAAAAGGAAGATTATCTCCCATTTACAGTAAGACTGTATTTAAAACAACATAAGCTTCTGAAAGAACACCATTCTTGTTTAAGCTTGGGGGAGGGAACAGTAAAATCAATGAAACATAATTAATGAGACATTTGTGCTATTCAGAGAATTGTTCCTTTCCAAAGAGCACCACAGCAAGTCCTCTGAAATGTAACACTTCCCTGAAACCTGTACTTACCAGTTTTTACACCGGATGTATACTGATGCTGCCTTGTCATAATATTGTCCCTTTTCATACAGCTGAGCAGCTTCTGAAAATTGCTACAATATTGAAAATCATTAAAATATAATTTCTAAATTAAGATTACAAATAAATAAATAGCTTAATGAATTCACATATTCAGCTTTAGCTTTATTAACTGTTTTGCATACCTTCATACTCTCCAGAATAGCTCCACAGTCTCTTTTCAGTGACCTACTGGGATGTTTAATGGCCTGGTTTACTCCTCGACGGATATCTCCCATTCGAATGGACATTTGGGCCACTCCAGCAAGGCAAGCTTCATCATGTTCCTGGTACTGGCAATCAAATGAAAAGCAGTACTATACATTATACATCAGAAATATCAGGTCACAAAAGCCACAGTAACCAAGCACTGAAACAAATTAACAGAATGCTACATGGACTTAGTTAAACTAATTTTTGTCTCAAAATTCTTGCCTACTGCAGCTGTCACTTTTTTAAAAGAACTCAGCTTAGTCGTCTTCTTAAGCTTTGTCTTTAATTTTTACATTTTACTTTTACAAGATCTGTCCAGACCAAGCCTACATGAGAAGGAACTTTTTACAGACAGCTCAGTACTACTCTCCTCTTTCCTCCAAAACCAACAGTAAAGAAAAAGAGAAACTACAAGCAGGGTATTTCCTTTATTTTTTTTTTTAAGGTGGTAAGGCCACTGATGTTTCATAAAGCCAAATGGCTTGAATTCAGAAAACATTGCTATTTCCCTTATTATGTTCCCCTATTATCATTTAATAGGGGAACATCATTTAATAGCTTCATAATAGACATTTTGCAAATATTAGGGGAAATAATGCCAGAACAAGGGAGGATCTACTGAATATGATGTTTATTTTTTAACACAATCCTTGCTTGTCTTTATATAGATAACAATTCAGTAAAGAAGAACAGAAAGAATAATTAGGACTTTTGTTATAATAATGAAAATCCATTTGCATGTCTATTATGAAACTGCTCAAATTATAAAAACCTAAGTCTAGTTATGCCATGTTAATACAACGGCAATACTGCTTTATACCTGGAGAAAGCATCATTCTGTGTATTAAGAGAAGTGCAAAGACTACTATCCCAAAAGCAATAGTCATATAAATTTAGAGCTGAATAAAAAAAAATCTGAATTCAAATGAGTCTGAAACATGACAACTTAATGTGTAGTATGATAGTACAAATGTTATCATTACTAAAAAGGAATTACCTTATTGTTTCCAGTGATTCCCTTCTCATAATGTGCCAGAGCATTAATATAATCACCCCTAAAAGAAAGTTGGAAGTTATATGGAAGAATATTTTTAATAGGAAGAGACAGTTACCTTCTTGCCACACAGATTATGCATCTATCTGCCTTGCTTTAGACGTAACGACTCCATACAAGGATGTGAAGTATGCAAAAGATGGACAGTTACACAGTATGCCATGGCAATTCCCATGCACTTTATCAAGCTATTAGCCAAAGAGGCAGTCCATCTCTCAATTCCGTTATACTGAAACCAATAAACATCCCTTGAAAGACAGGCAAAGAATCTATCTGCGCAATACATCTCAATAATCTCACCTCTACTTCCACATTTTTCTGAAAGATAAATGAAACTAATCTTCTAAAATTATTTAGAATTTTCACAACATAAAAACGAAGGCAATTTTTTTCCTTAAGTACATTCAGAACTCAAGTTACAGATGGTTGCATTGCTTTAACTGCCTCTGTTCCTTCCTTTCTGTGACCAACAAAAGTCCTCTCTCAGTGCCAGAGGCACTGCCAGGAGGAAGGAGTTGTCTAAAAACTGTATTAATAGATAACGAGTTTTTCCTCTTGGTTTAGACATTAAACAGACCAGGTTTCATCTGGGAAGAATTAGCTATAAAACAGACTTTTAAATCATGGCACATGGTTAATACCTTCTCTCTTTCAGGGACTGGCAGCCTTGAAATTTGACACTCCTCTGCCTAAAATATGTAAGAAAATGAAGGCTACTGGATATTTAACGAAAGACAGGCAAAAGGCAAGACTTTGTCCAATGTAAGAAGTGTTAAATGGTGTGAACTTTATTTTCCAAGCACTTGCCTGCAACAAAGTATTTATTTAGTAGATGATATCATTATATAGTGGACCTACCAGTTGCAAAGAACCCAGATATACTGAAATTAATCAAAAGTAACTATTATTTGCTAACATGTGTCTCTAGCATGAAGTATTCCTTACTCTTCCTCATACTATAGCTGCAAGACCTCACAGAATCCTTTCTCAGCAATGCAGTCAGCTAAAGTATCTCAATTCTATGTTCTTCTAGTGAACATGAGTATTGGTTTAATATTCTTATACTGCAACTTTACAGGAGAACTTACGTGAATTCAAGCTGCACTGCATATTCCTTTGATATGAAAGGGATTTGGTCTGGGGCCAAACGCTTAGCCAGCTGAAGTGCACTGTCCCAGTGTTGCAAGTCTTTTCGCATCTATTAACAAAGAACAGTAACATTTTCTGATGCAAGTATCAAATTTTGAATTCTAATATGAACTTTATATTATTCTAAATACAAATATAGAGCTAGTATTCTAGAAAGATTCAAACAATTTGAGAGACATTCATCCCAAAAGAATGTCTGTCAGTCACACAATGGCAAGAACCAAACCATAGAAGGGCAGAATTATCAGAAGGTAAAATATTCCAACATTAAGGTGGAGATGAAAACAGCAGAAAAAAATTTACACATCATAAATTAATACCTCAAGTGCAGCAATAGGACAGGAGGATGCCAGATATAAATCCTGAGCCAGATTAAAATCACTAGTAAACATGGCAAGATGTCCTGCTAAAAGGTTGTGGTCTTCTATTCCCTGTAAAAAGACATAATAGGTGCAAAAGTAGTCCAAAAGAAAAAACGTATTGTTATAAGTAACATAACCTAGTAAGCACAGTAAACCAAAATATCCTTACATTTTAAAAACATCTGTATCAGAATCTACAAACCAGAAAAAGCCCTCACTTTCCTACTGTGGCTCAAAGTCACTACAGCTACCACTAGGATGAGCAATTTGCAGAAGTATATTTTTAAGCTACCATGTCATGCACATTTTTAGATGTATAATTGCAATCTATTTTTTTTTAATAATAATAGCAGCCTTAAACATTTTCTCACAAATAACAGAGGAAAAAAGAGCCTCCAAATGCCTGAGACATGAATATATTCTGCTGCTCTCACGCAGAAAGGAATGTTGTGTATACCAGTAGAAACTGCAATCACTTCAAGAGAAAACCAAGCAAGAGTTACGTGGTTTGGATACTTTCTCCTCTGTAACTATTAACTCCCTTGAAAATAATTCACCTTCCAATTTAAAAAAAACCCACAAAATCCCCACAAAAATAAGAATTCAGCAATTCTTAAAGAAGAATTGAATCACTGTATTTCCTATTTAAAAGGGACTTTACATTTACCTTTATTTGCTCTAGTGACATCACCATCCCAGCATTACCAAATGTCCGATAAACACGTATCGCAAAATCCACCTCCATATGATGTAAGCAAGCTTTGGCCAGCTCATTCCAACCAGACTGGTCATTCAGAAGTCTGCACACCTCCCATGCTTCAGAAAACCTATAGACAGTAAAACATACTTAAAACGAGTATTACTCATACCTAAAATTCCATCTCAACACTTTTTTTCCCCTAATACTACAATAGGGAAAACATAAAAAGCATTTACTTCTAAGCCATGGAGAGAGAGATGTGTCAGGAAGAAAGGAGGAATACAAATGCATAACTTACAGTTCTGTTTCTCCTGTTTCTACCACACTTTTTCAGGAAACCACCTGCTTTCCCTACTCTGGGATTCTTTCCATTATACTGATTTTGCATTGCTTCATTACAGTGGGAGGGGAATATGCAAGAAACACCTTCAACCAGTTTTGGAAGAGTCACTGTCATAGAACCCCAAATCAGTCTTGAAAAAAATTACTTTATCTTTTACTTGACAATGGTAAAGCAAATAAAGCCCCACTGGGTCATTTATTTTGCTTGGTCTGCATAGACAGCTACATAGACTCGTGGATCAATCTAATTTATCAATATTCAGCATGCCATTTTTAAATCACCAGGATATGCTGTATTGAGCTATAAGCACAAAAGAAAACAATTTACACAATATAATTAAAACGCAGATGTACCTTTTCAACATTAAAGTCTGAGTAAGCATTTGTGTCAGCTCATTAGGTCCAAAGTCTTTCAAATTGCCAAGGAAACTGTGAGTGCTTAGATAGACACTGTTTGTTTTCCCACTCTGAGTCTGACAAGTTAATTCTCCATTATACAACAACAAAGGTTTATGGGAAAAGGGGACTTCCGTGCCACCTGCCAAAATAATCTTTGATCCTAAATGCAAAGATCAGGAAGAAAAGAAGACATCATTTAAATAATCCCTACATGGTAAAAAGTGTAGCAAGTGGTCACAGCTGAAATAATGCAGATTTGCAGGGCATTAATTCAAGGTCTGTAATTCTGGTAGTCACCATCTACTGTACAGTGCATATTTTTCAGTAAAGTAAATATACATAACTTAAATATTCTAAACTAGTAAGGTCATTTTCCAAATGTTTGTAGGTAAATTTCTTAATGTTTCTCTGTCACAAATACAGAAATTGCTATGACTACAATTTTGGTTATCAGTGTAAGTGAATACAAGTTTTGTCACCCTGACCCTAAGATTTTCTCACGAACATTTCAAAATACAATTGAAGCACAATGTGTAAATTTCAGATGAAAGATTACAATAGCAAGAAACTTAGGGAGTTAAGACCAAAATGCCTTGTTGGAGCTTTACAGAGAAACCTACAAAGCAACTAGTTTTCTATTCATCAGCTGTACTTCAAAACTTCTGCAGTACCATTGTTTTTATATGCAGTTATAAAAATATTTAAGACAAATGAAGACTCAGAACATGTTTTACTTTATTAAGTAAAATAGTGAACACGTTTTTAAAAGCATTTACAGTACCTTGAATGGCATCCTTATGAAAAACGTAAGTGTACACTTTATCATCATCAAAAGCAACAAAAACACCTTTATCCATTGGCCAGTTTTCCCACAGGATTCCTTTAATAGTTGGTGAGAAGTTTGGAATCTCATATAATCTATCATTTACCTACAAATAATGCAAAAGTAAAATTACTAGCAAGTGACTAAGGAGACAAACTAAATATTTATCCCACTTACGATTAAAAATAAAAAAAGAATATAAATTCTGCAGAAATATGAAAATTGTATTAAGAAAAAGTTTTCTTATAAGCAGTGCCTCTGAATAACACAATAGTTTAATTCAGAGGGGAAGTAAATGGAGAAAATGCACATTATATGAATGTTATTTACTTTTCTTAGGAAAAAAGGTACACGAACAGGCAATGAAACTGGCAGTGCTTGTTAACAGGCTAAAATATTTGTATTTGAATACACAAACACATACATTTCTGAAAATTACTGATCAGTAATTTAGTATAATGAAATTGTCCTGATCTAATATGACAGATTTTATTTCCTTACATTATCATTAAGTTATCTTCAAGCCTCCTTGGCAATTTCTTCTACCAACATACATGCTGGAGTGATAAAAGCTTCTTCATTCTCTATTAAAAACATTATATAGTTGAAAAGTCTGCTTGTAAATATAATTGTAGGGGTATCCCACACGAACTTACTGGACAATAGACAAAGCCATCACTTTTGTCATCTATGAAAGCCAATCTGGTTCCATTGGGATCTGGAAAAATTTTTCTCACACTGACAGGATGCCGATATTCATTCACATATTGCCAGTCTTCAATGTAGAAATAATGAATAACTCCAGTCTAATGAGAAATAACAGAAAAAGCTAATAATGACATCAGTAAGTGGCAAGTAGATAATTAATTTGGTTGCAGTTTCTCCCACCTTAGAGTGCTGAGTATGAAGAGTGTTTAAACAAAAATACTTCCACATGTTTTTTTGGCTTCCTTCTTCATTCACAGCTGGTTTTGGGCAGGATAGGAAAACTTGAGGCTTTTTGGGGGGTGGGGAAAGGAGTTGGAGGTTTGAGGGTTTTTCTGTTGTTTATCTCACTCTGCTTTGTGGAGACAAGCTGTATTTACTGTGCAGTTCTCTAAACAGGGGAAATGCCTGCCTCACTGCTGAGAGAAGCTTAACCTTCAAACAAAGCTGAAAAATTTGCCTCCAAGGAAGAACCACGCATTCGTAAGAACAGATGTACCTAATTCGGGGGAGAAAAGCAATCAAACTGATTTGTGATTAACGCTATATTTCAATCAGTGTCACACAAAGAACAACACCGGAAGTAAAAGGCGGCTTTTGAAGTCAATTGTAAAATTCGCACACATCAAATTGATCAGTTGCGAATTTAGTATTTCAAATTTATCAGTTTAGGTATTGAGGGGGTGGGAAAGCCCTCAACTGCTGCAAAACCACTCCAGTTACTAAACCAGTGGTAACACCAGAGATAGTGATTCTGCCCTTCCTCTGGAAGGTCAATACATCAGTCTGTGTCACAAAGAGCACAATACTACAATCACAAGTGCCAGAAAATACTAAAAGCAAAGAAACTACCCCTGATGCATAGGAAAATCTCTGGAAAAATCCATTAGCATGTTCACATCCTTCTTCAGTGCCCTCCTAATTCCTACCTTTGTTGACACACCTAAAAATAATTCACTTCAGGCAAAGGCTTCAATAGTAAGTCAAGACTTCCATTTATGCTATCATACTTGTTTACCTCAGTACTTTTTTGTCCACATCTACCACATCACCACCTAAATCAACAAATTTGCAAGGCAAGTGCTTTTTTTTCATGTATCTGGAAGACAGTTTGATTGCCAACCCTCTCACTAATGCAATAGAATTAAATTCTGCTATTAAAATCAGTGTTTTGCAACAAAAACTAGTAAAAGCAAAACATAACCTTCCTGCCACTGCATCTCATATAAATGCAACAGTAAAGGAAGTTGGATGCAATTTTGACTGTATTTGCATAAAGTTCTTGCACAGAAAATAATCCACTGTAAACTTCTCAGAAGCACAATTTTTTTGCTAAAAGTGTGAGTAATAATCCAAACAATTCAGATACAAGTATATTCCATCCAAAAAGATCTTTAAAAACAGAACTAATACTCACATCTGTACCATATATGAGGAAGTCACTAGTTAAAGCATGGCACAAAATTCGGTATTTATCATCACCTGCTGGGAAGAGTCGAGTTTCTCGTTCTTCCTTACCATCCAAACTTTCACTTTCTATCTAAATATAAAGAATAGAATGTACTGAAAAACTCCACTGTTAACAATGAGGTATCATAGTTTTGCCTGTATCAAACTGTAAGGAAATGAGATGAAAACAAACTTGCATGTGCATCCCTTAAAAACCCAGCATCTGCTTCTGTCACATTCCCACAGAGACTTCTAAAATAAAACTTGTTAAATAATTCACAAGAAAACACTTTTTCTTCACCTGTTCTAGACTAGGTTGTATTTCTAAAATCTACAGGAACTCAGCTTTATATTTTAATTAGCCAGCAAAAAAAATCTGAAGAATTTTTAATTTTTATCTCCATTAACTGAAAATCACTCTATTTTATCTCACTTTAAAAACTACATTAACTTGTTCAGCTTAGATCAACTCATTAGTTCAGCACTCCAAATTGCCAGAGCTCTTACCATATGCAACTGGACTTTACCCTCAAAGAGAGCAGCGGCATAATCGGAATTAAGGTGCATACTTGCTACTGTCCCCAGGTACTCCACATCTTTAAGCTTTTTTACATCTAAAGAATTCAAACAGAAAAAGAAAGGTAAAAATATTTTCATTTTGTATAGGTCTTCACTCATCATCATCTAAATTTGCAGCTGAGTAACCAGATGTGAAAAACTCACAGCTAAGCAGAGAGGGGACAAGTCACATGTAAAGACTTTCTTCTTAGCAGTCAGAGAACTGGTTAGAAAGTACAAGAAAAATTCTTTTCCTATGCAACTCTGACTAGTATTCTTAACAGTTTTGATTTATTTATTGTTAGTGAAAAAAGGTGATGCTTAGAGAGACATGAAAGCTTTAAATCCACGGTCTAAAATTTGGACATAGCATAACCAATTTTACCCTACCCCATGCAAACAACATGAACATCTATCACACTGAGAATTTAAATCCTCTGATCATATAGTCCCTAGGTACTTTGCCAAATTTAGTATTTAAAGACATGGTCAAATAACGTCTCAAAAGCCTAAAAGCCCTTCATTGGTTAACAACATGATCTGAAAAAAAATAAAAATGAAACGTTCTACATTTCATTACCAATACCTTGAATATGAAGTTTTATTTCTATTCTTTACAATGCCTTGTTATAACTGCTTCAATTTGTGAAGATTATAATCCGGTCCTAAGAGGACCACATGGCAATTAGTTGTTATTGTTGTTATTGTACAATGTGGAATGTCCAGAACTGCTAAACACAACACCGAATTCATAAAATAAGACACAATGATGCAGTAGTTTTAAGAGAACTGAATTATGCTTACTGTTCTCTCCAAGCGCATAAAACCAAGCCCGATTGTTCATTCCTACAGCCAAATGATAAACACCTATAGCAACAAAACTGGGCTCTACTTCAACAGAGACTATGACTGGTAGCTCCTGTAAGAAAACAAAACAAAACAAAATAAAACAATTTTCATCCACTATTAATACTTACTTTACTTATATCTAAATGAAGTTTAAAAGGAAGAGGTTATCATACTCTCTCCACATGATTGGCTATAGTAACTTCAAGAAGAGAAGTGAGGTATGCAATCCGTGTACTGCAAGCATCTCCAAGGATTGGAAGCTTTGTCAAGAAAACATGAAGGGATCCTCTTCGTGTAGATACTGCCAACAACTGTCCATCATCTGTCCAAGCCAGCTGATCTACACCTAAAACATTTACAAGTTTTTAGGAAAAAGAAAAAAAAAAAAGAAAAAAAAAGAAAATTCCTTTCTTGAACTACTGAAACGAAGAAACAATTATTTTGCTTTAAAATGTGAAAATGGTAGGAATTCATACCTAGGAATATATGTACTAATGTACTCAAACATAACCAAGTAATATGATTCCAAGATTAACTGGAATCACTCAAGCCAAACCCATAATCTACTAATTTAGCATTTTCCTAAGCATGAAGACTTGATAATAACTGAAGTATTTACAGACACTACAAGAGGAGATAATAGTGGTAACTAGTCTTGTAACAATGTTCTGGAAGCCACAGGCACAAATCCTGTATTATCAGGATGAGAACAGATTAAGTATTGTATGTCAGTACAAGAGATGCTGAAAAGCACAAAAAACCCACCAAAGAAAACATAGAAAGAAGCAGAAACCAGTTAAGTATATTACTTTAGTAATCTGAATATACTGTATTACAGATTCAAAAAACCGAAACACTAACTGATCAAATATTCTGAGACCTGTACTTCTCTATACTTTGAACAGATAAAATATGCTTCCATTTTGCTATAGGTCACCTAATAAATACAAGTTGGGAAAGAAGGAATTTATGATAAATTCTGTATTTACACAGTTTTTTCCAATAACAGTACTTTCACTCATGTAAACAGAGTCACCATCAAAATTCTGTTTTACTTAATTTGTAAAAATTTCTATCCTCATGGAGACTGTTAACATACCTTTGTTTTCATCATCCAAGTTTATTATGGCATACATTTCTCTCAGGTCTGATAGATCATGGATTTTAATGCTAAAATAAAAATAAACAGTCATTCTCACTTATATAAATCTCAGTCATCATAAACTGGAAGAAACCCAGCCCAAACAAGACAGCCTAATGGAGCAAAAAATAGAGCGCAAATGCAAAATGCCTTCTGCTTCCTAAAGACCAACACACACTCATTATTATCCATCACTCCAAATAGTGTTTCACTATCACGGTACAAAGAGATTTGCTCAGGGAACTAAAATTTGAGGAGAAGGCACAAATCCAGTTCGAGAGAACTCAGGGGTAGGAAACACACACTATTATTCCCTTTTGACCTGTTACAATACAGGTTAGCTTAAAAACACATTCCTGATGGACAAACACTGCTTGAAACACAGATGCAAAAAACAAGCTTTCAGTCCTGCTTCACATAAGAAGGGACAGAGCGAGAGTTTACTTATGCTGTCATGTTACTAAGTATATGCTAAAGAACCTGTTAAAGAAATAATAATTATTGTACAGTAGCTGAAGTGCTTGAAGTTGCAGCATGTTTTGCTCATAGTTATACCACTCTTGATGTGCAAGTGTCATAAATCAGCATTCTGTTAAGGTCATACATAGAACTGAGGACAGACAGAACGGTCTGACTCCTACCATCACTCAGCTCCTTTTTTGCTGAAGAATTCAGACATCACAGAATCAGGGAGTAGCAGATGAGGAGCTAAAAGAGATATTCTACCATATGCACAACATATTTTTGAAAAACTCCAGTCACTTTAACTATTTTTTTTCCTCAATTGCTTACACATTCATACTTTTGTCTAGATTGCAGGTAAGACAAAACACCAGGGAGGAGGATATCAGGATATCAGCATACTCAGCACAGCTTTAAATGACTTGTTCTCCTATTGCTAAGCAGATGTTTATGTCCAACCAATAAATCATGGTGAAGAAATCTGGACATTTTTGTAGCCAAGTAACATAGTAGAAAAAGAAAGAATCGAAAGGAATAATGTATACTAAAGTTTAATTAAATTTTTTTGTTTACAACTAATTACAATAAAGTTAATAACTACAACTGCCAAAATTAGCTTCTCCTAACTTCAGGCAGAGAGGCAGTTCCACAGAGCAATTCATCTCACCTTCTCTGCATTGACTTCTTAGGGAGCCTTGACACCTTAGGGAGCCTAGCTTTAATGCCTAACAGCTACAGTTATGTGAGGTGAACTCCATTCTTTATGTATAAAACTACCACTTACCAATTGTCTCCACATGATGCAGCTTTGTTTAATGACTGTGATATAGCAATGCTGCTTAGATTATCCTTATGATTATGAGCTTGAAAGATTTCTTGACCTATCTCACGAATGTGTGTAGAAATGACTACAAAACACCCTCGTGAGAAACCAATCATAATGTAGCCATCACCATACCTGTTACAAAAAAACAACAATTAAGAGATCTATTTATGCAATATACAAGATGCATTTTCTTTCAGGCTACTGGGGTATCTGTCAATGCCTCCCGTTAACAGGAAAAATAATAAAATTATGGGAATTTATATACATAATGTAGAACAATATGGTATAAAATAGATTACGGGAAAAACAACCAAAGATTCTTAAAGGACAAAATCATGTTCGTGCCCAGAGTTCATTCATAAGTCATCTTTATTCTCTCTTCTACATTCTATAATGCCACTTTACTTTCAGCAAGCTGCATACATGGCAGTGATGCCAGGAGAAAGATATCTTCATTGGAATAAGCATGTCAGAAGATGGAAACTTCCATTTCAAGGTTCTGGCTAACTTGGTCAGCCATCAAAGTTATGCTAAAAATAATGCCAGTCACTGTGCCCTTAAGGCATACTACTGCAAACACAGTGGAAGTACCAAAGCTACAATTGGTATTTGTGAATAGATAGTCTGTTTACTTTTCATAGTCTCAAGTAGAAATAATGAGGTTAAGGCAGAAATAGTTACAGTGTGTAAGGCTGAATTCAAACAATATCTCATCAGTTTAGTTGCGCAAAAACGTCATTGCAAGGGAAACAGCGCAGGTATGTCTTGTTAGACATGTGGCCATAAATTAAGCAGCATATAGCTACACGTTTTCTTACACGGTTGTAGTGTAAAGGGATAAATGTCAATTCCACGTTGACTGAACAAGCATTAAAAGACATGGTGTCATGATTCAAAGATATACAAACAGTACAGCTACTTTTTGGGTACAGAGTTGAAACTTCTAGCTTGGGATTTCTTCAAAGGAACATTACCAATTAGATTACATAGCAGGGAGGCTACAAGAACTTCTCACAACTTTTTATACTAATAAACTAGCTGAAGGATACAACTCTACCCCTAGCTCTTTCATCAGTTACTCATCCAAACAGAAAACAACCTATAAACCCCTCAGTTAAATCTACTGTCAGGACAGTTCTAAATCTGAGCATACCAACAGCAATTATATTTGAAAATACTGCTTTTATAATCATTGAATTGTCAAGTAAAACAATTACAAAATGTAGACTTCTTTGTGTTTGGAAAGGAATTATTAAAAAGGCTACAATACATCCAATAAAAATCCAGTGTAAGCAAGGGATATACGATTTCATTTCTAGTATTTATCAGAACTACTGGGAAAATCTTCAGCTCATTAATACTAGAATGCTTCATTAAGAAAGTTCTGCTCACCATCTGTAGGTTACAATACTGCCATAAGGCTGCTGAAATTTCAGATCAATCGGGTTATCAGGATCATTCAAATTAAAAAGAAAGAGAGTCTTCTTGCCGACCACTACACTTACCTGCCAATGAATGAAAAGAAAAATTAACTTGATAAGAATGGCATCACTTTAAAATAAGGCTCTACAACTTCACTAAAAGATGAGATTTAGGACTTTCAATAATCCTTGAGAATCCCATGGATCTGAATTCTGAATCTTTATCAACAGTGGAAGAGATTTTCAGGATATTCCCCTAGTGAGCCAGTGGTTCACAGTCTAAATGCAAGCCCAGCAGAACACACATTTCAAACTGAAGACTTTTCCCTACAGAAGCATTAAGTCAGCTCCATTTGCTCAGAGGAAAAGGCAGCAGGTCACATGGAATTATCCTGTTGGACTACTCTCACTTGAAGTACGATGTGTTTTTTGATCCACAGAATTTTTATCTGGGCAGTTGAAGGGAAGACTATCACAACATTACTATCTCAAGTAACTTGCTGAGATTTCAAAGACAGAAAGACAATTCCAAAAGAAATAGCTTGTTCAGTGTGTATTAAACATGCAATATTTACAGTTTGATATCAGTCTAGGTGAGTGCATTTTATTTGATGAATCCCACAGAGATGTTGGACTTCAGAGTGGAATACAGGTTGAACTTCAGGGGTTTTTTTTAAAGATTATTTTTGTTACTAGAGTGTGTGTTATTGTCAGGCACAAATAAAACTCATTTTAGAAAAAGCAAGGAGAAGCAGCTTGTTTCACCTTATTCTTTGGCAAAGATACTTTGAAGGGCTATTTACAAGTTTACTTTACATTACCCACTGTTCCAGCTCTCCTTGTGTACAAAGGAGTTTATTCCTAAAATAGGAGTTGGAAGAATGAAATACAAAGCTGGTATTTTCAAACTGAGAAAAAAAGGCATACGTTGACCTAAAAATCCATTAATCCAGAATTACCAACTCAAATTCTGACCTATAATTTCTAAAGCTACCCCAAATATAAAAAGTATGTTTTCTGCCTTTTAAAATAGTTTGCTTATAATTCCATTGCAGCTTAATGATGACGTATTTAAGAAATACTATTTCTTAAACTCTTCTAAGAAATTACAGGAATTTTGTTACGTTGCAGGGCAAGTAACTCTAGTACTAATTATTTTGATCCAACTTGCAGGTTGTTTCTTTTCTGATGTCATAGCTAACAGCCTGGAAGTGATCATTATCAAGCCAAGCCCCCCCCAACAACAGAGGCCTAGACAATAAATGCTATGTGGTTTAGAGCTGCTGACAGACCATCCAAGCACAAACACCAAGAACTACAGAATTACAGAATGTTCCCTAACATTTTACAGCAAACTTGAGAGCTGTAATAAAAAACCTGCAAAGCTTAGGCTATCGCATGCCCCAGAAAGCAGCAGAAGAAAACAAGGCTGAAGTCCTCAGTTCCTGCATTTTCAAACATTCTGTTAATTAAATTTCCCTAGGAAGCAGAAAACATTTCACTCCATGCAGAGAGGCAAAAAACTCCTACAGGTCCTTGTCAATGTAAACATGTGGAAAAATTCCTTCTTGACACCTATACTCCATAGATTAAAGCTGACTGTGAGAATTTAATTATGTTGTGTAAGTGTATAGATCTGGACAAATTCTAACACAGTACCACCTTTCTATCCATGGATTTTCTATGTCTTGTCTGGGTATTTCATTGCTGATCATTTAATAATATGCTCTGCTAATAGTTATCATTACCCCATTTTTCTGTATTTCACCATTGACCAATCTGATGGATTTTGATTCATTCAAGAAAGACAATGAAGGCAATGAAACTGTAGCCATTTAGACAGAGACAGGATAGTGCTCGCACCAGAAGACTGACACCAGGGCTTTCAGTCTCATTGATGCTGAGGTTTGCATAAGATGAAAACCTAGAGAGCAGTGATCTGTTCCCAAAACTGACAGCTGAAAATCTGTCTTCTGAGAGGTAGCATCTCTGCAATTTTGACAATCCTGCTCCATTTCCATCTGCCACGTTGCATATACTGTTCTATATTTATATTGTATGTATGTCTTTAAGTCCCTGCACACATCTCCATCTATTATGTTAACTACCACTGCAAAACTGCTCTGTTATCTGTCATATTGCTAACACTGCACTTTTCATGAATACATCCTTAATGAACAAAGGGTTTACTTTAAAGGAAAGTTTTGGAAAAGAAAAAAAAACCTTCAACATCAAATTTTAAGCCAAGGAGGAACAAATTGCTTCCTGGCCCACACTGGTTGCCAGCAGAAACCCTGAAACATCAGACCAACACTTTTTGCAGTATTTTGTATTGACTTCTTACTGTGCTTTCCCTGGTTGATATTCTTTCATCAGTCTTCATAACTGAGAACTGCATATCACTGGGATCTGAGCTCACTGAGGTCTGCAAGAAAGAAGTTCAGATTGAGAAATCAACAGTTAATGTAGCAAATACTTATGATAAATAATTGCATTATTCCTGCCCTGTACATTTTAGTGTTAAGGATAGATAGATAGTTATTGCATTTAGTACCAAAACCAAGAAAAAAGTTGGAGAAAACATGACTTCAGTTTGGATCATAATGACATGTTATCATGGAATATACTGAAAAAATATCTAGGAAACAGTTATAAATACAAATCCAAATAGAGAAGGAAAGATCCAGATGAGGAAGAAGACTTGCAAGATGACATTATACAGACAGTACTAACTTGAAGCAGTACAAACAAGGTCATTCCAATGCAAATTCAAAGAAGGAAGACCAAGAATAAGGCATACAGGTTAAATATTTACAATGCATTTTAATATGGACATACCTGATCTGGTTTAGGTAGTGATAGCAATCTAGTTGCTTTTGTAGTCAATATGAGGTTACAAAACCTCATAAGCAAGCCTCTTAGGTCTCTGCTGTCTGAGCTACACTGCTTCTACTACCTAAGTCAGCTAGTTTAAAGCACAGACATACCCTAATAAATTTATTAGGGTATTCTTCTCCAGTTGTGGTCTTCACACATAAAGATAGAAGCATATGAAATGAACTATGAAAGATTTGTTCTTCGAAAATCTCGAGTGAAACACTGTTCATTAAAGTTAAAAAAAAAAGTGAATTCTATCCATTTGCACGTTATGCAGCAACTGCCATTGCTCTGTATGTAAATAAACAGAATGCTCGATTAGAGAATCTGAGCATACTTGGAGGAAGCGCTGGAATCAGCCTCTCAACAATGCAATGGAGGTCCAGCCTACGAGTAATCCTTGCACATCAGAGGCAAGATCTTTGTTTAACCAATCTAAAGCAAAACCAACACTAGAAGTCCTTCCTAAAGACCTTATAAACAGTCATGTGAGAGCTGTCTTGTGCTGCTACTGGGGAAGTCAACCTAAGACTGCATTCATAGGATCCTCTTGTAACAGGTACAGATCAGGATCAAGGATGAGAGAAGCATGTTTAGGCAGGACCACAGCAAAAT
Organism: Oceanodroma leucorhoa; assembly: GCA_030449065.1. Lineage (NCBI taxonomy): Eukaryota > Metazoa > Chordata > Aves > Procellariiformes > Oceanodroma > Oceanodroma leucorhoa. The sequence continues at coordinate 19,605,933 of JASVER010000005.1, forward strand.
TGCAGAGACTCTAATATCATAAATCACGTTGCATAACACAGAGGCTCAGGTGTTTAGATATGCCCTCATCCTACATGAGGTTTCCCAAAGGCTCCTAGTCCTTGAAAGCAGCGGGATTGAAAAGGCATAAGCTCCCATAGGTCCCAGCTTTCTCGGGAACCAGGAGTATTAATGTATGCCTTAAAATCAAATGGAGGTTATAAATACTACCTGTCTTATAGTATCCCCTTCCTGATTGCTTATAGTAATCATTTTGTCTTCACCGCCTAGAGCCAGAAGGTTTTCAGTACTCCAACAACCACAAGTAATCCGCTTAGTGTGCTTACCTGAAAAAGAAACAAACCTATACAACACAAATGAACACAACCACAAAAAAAATCTGGAATGGAAATACACTCTATTTGGCCACTCAAACACAGATTGTCAGAATGTGAAACAACTTATCAGAGCAATTACAAATTCAAGAGTAATTTTTTTTTTTTTTAAATCTACTCCCAKATGGAAGCCTTTTGACCTTATAGGAAATTGCACAGCCCCTGTTCTTCCATTTCTTTGCATCAAATTTCTGGGAACTGTGCTATATCCTTAACCCTTCTGCTCAGAGATACTCTAAGCAGGTAAGAAAAAGTAACTTAGCAACAGAACAACCACACAAATCCTTTGCAAGAAAGATAACACGAGTTTCCCTGATAAGGTAGTATCAGGTATGTGTATATATATTTTTAACTTACTATACTATAAAAACACTGGTAAGTACAACAAAACAGAAGGTGCAAGTTGAGTATGAGCACATTTTTGACTTGCATGTTCATATACAGAAGCAAAAAGGAATCTAAGAATATTAGCAAAATTCCACTTTCACATGTGCAAGCTTAGTTTCAAACGAACGCATACCAAGAACAGGAATCTTGCGAGAAGTCTGACAGTTATATATAAGTAAGTTTCCCTTTGTTGTTCCAACAGCAAGTAAAGTTCCGACTCGAGACCATAATAAGAAAGACATTGCATCCCTACAATAAAGAAAAATTGTACTTTGTAGAGATTCCTTTCATGTGCTTACATATAAAAACATTTTGCATATTTGAAGTTCTATGAAATCACACAGACCAAGCAGAATTTTTAAATTAAGCAAATGTTCTCTACAACAAGTATCAGAATTATTTAAGTGTGCATGAAATAGTGAAAATAATAAAAAGTTGTATGAGGTAATGTAAAGACTTGTACAAATGGAAATCTGTCTGCAAAGTCTTTGACTGAATCATGGGTAATTTGGCCAAATACGCAGCTTTAAAAAACACTCAGATACCATGAAGGTACGCAAAATTTTCCAGTCACTTTCTGCATTGTTTTTTTGTACTTCAATAATCCTACGAATTCAGCCAACTCCAAGTGAATAGGGTCTAGCTCTAGTCAATGTAATGAGAACGTTAGAAAGAGCCATTTTAACTTTAAGTTTCAGATACAGCAAGGCCTATTTTGGTGTATATTTAAGGGTACACAGATAAATACCATACATCACATTTAAAAAAAAAAGCCTCTTAGGTAAAACCATTTTAATCAGAATTTTCTACTTAGTGCAGTTGTTTCCATCAATGCCTCTCCCATCTTTTTAAATTTTACTGTAAGCGTACCATAGCAATTTGAAACAAATTTCAGATATTGACACATGAAATGACCTCCAATATACTTTTGGTTTGCATGTGAGGATTTTTGTTTGTGCTTTCTAATTTCAAAAAGAGAAGGATAACAGAAAAGCCTGATTATCACACTGTTTATATGTCTTAGTGCTTAAGCAATAACATTGTGACAAAAGAAGGATTAGGCACTTAAATTGATATATATTGTTCCAGCGAAGACTGCCTCCAGGAAGCAATTTACCTCAGATATTAGAGAGAAAGATCATGAAGGAATTGCAATAACGGCATATTCCATTCTGATAAGTACCTTCTATACTCTTTTATGCTTGCATACTGGCAAGTTACTCTTCCCCCCAAATTATTTGTTCACACATGAAAAGGAGGTACAATATGGTCTATTCCTTCACACAATATAACATGTATATACATCTTCATAAATTGCTTTGATTATATAAATAGCAATAGTTTAAAACTGACCTATCAAAAAACCCCAAACCTCTACTTGGGAAAACTTTACAAAAAAAAAAAATATTAATGCCAAAGTCGATGTATTCCACCAGAAAAGAAGATTATAAACAATAATCATTATAACATCTGTGCTAAAAAGGCATATTGTTGATAATATATAATAACTAATAAATAATGACACAAATGTAATGACTAAGAAATAACTGAGTAATCCACAAATACCTAAACAAGATGCCTATATAATGCTACATATAATTAATTAGACAGTAGGAAGAAGTAATCACTTTAAATTTCTCATTTGTATGTACAATCATTTGCTTGTTTTGAAACTGTTATCTAACATGACTTATTCTGCTGACAAACAATATTCATAATATAACTTCATTAAATCATGTATAGGTTAAGTCACTGTATTCTGTGCAAAGTGGCAATACTTTTAATTTTTCAGGAGTGGAACAACTTGTATAGAAGTTATTTTTTGTTTCAGTACAGTTCCGTTTCAATGTGCACATACAGGATACCAGGCTGTAACATATGGAAATATCCCATAATCAAATATCCAATATTCAAAATGAGTTTTACAAAGTGTGAGTGTACATGTTAATGGAAATACAGAATATTTCCATATTTCAGACATGGAGTTTTCAACCTAAATCTGGAAAAAAACCACACTCATAGAAACCCAACATAACCCCCACCCTCCAATTTTTCCAGCTGAACTAAATTTTTTTTGATTTAATGGATAAAACACTCCAATTTTGGTATCTTTGACTACTTAAAAAAAAACAAACAAACAAACAAACAAAAACAACCACACCAAAAAACTCCCCAAAACATACACAAAGGAAATTTAGAAATGAAGGGTTAAATCAGAAGGAGTGTTTGTCTCAAGTAAATAACATAGCAGCAATATCCAAAATTAGCTGTTTCTCTTCTCAGGTGAGTGCCCTAATAAACATGAGACAGATACATTTCCACTGTCTTTCCTACAGACAGAATGTTTATGTAGAGTGCAATAGTTTAGTCGAATAGATTCAAAGAAGCTAGAAGTTTAATTGTTAAACCAAGCTTATTTGTTAACCCAGTGCTTGATTGTTATGTAGGGCTCAGGACAGTTTTAAGTCTGTGGGTAAATTCAAAGAGGTAGGGATTTGAACCTTAGAGTAGGATCGCCTTAGATATCTCCTCCCATCCTAAATCAATCTGCTTTGTGAATAGCATTTTAGCCCCCTTATAAATCTAAGGGGAAAAAATTCTGGCACCACTAAAAACGCTTTCCTTACTTTTAGGCTTTGTTTTACTTGTGTGAAATACTGTGGAGAAAGTGTACTGGTGAAGATACACAAAAAATTCACCCATCCTTGTTGCTACCACAAAGTGGAAACATTGAAGAGAAGCTCTCTGTGGACTTTGGCACTGTTGACAATTAGAAAAGAATCAAAACCCCTACCAACCCCAAAAGCCCCACCACAACAAACACTTCAGCAAATCATACCAAAAAAAATTTAGCAACAAACTGTAGCATATTAGGTTAACAGTATATGTGCTATGAGGACTCCAATAAAAAGATGATCTTTGCAATATATCCTCCACATCAACAAGCCACAGTGGTCCAAGTCTTCAAATAGACACTTTAAAATAACCTTTCTTACCTCATGCCACTGTCTACTTGGCTTGTTTTGTTTGTGTTCGCATCCCACAGAAATATGGCACTAGATTTGTCTGTGATTATTGCTAGAGTATCTCCATCCTTATCCCAGTCCATAGCAACACAGTTACTGAAGAAAAAAAAAAAAGATGACTTTCACTAATAATGTAAAATATGTTTGTAAGTGTACAGAATCCACCAGAATTATTCAGTTGAAGTCCCTGTCCTTCCTTTTCCCTCCCAAGCAAACCCATGACAAATTGCAGATTTACCTGTAAAGTGTACTTTTATAGGAACCACACCCTTATTCAAATCTCATCGAAATGACAGAGGCTGAAAGGAAGGTCATAAAAAAGAGACTGCTACCTACATTCTAGTACTTGGAATATTGCCACCTTGATTTTCAAGAGAGAGTGAAAATCCCCTGTAATCCCTCTATTTTGTTAGAGGCTATTCAGTGTTGGGATTATTTTTCTTATAGTTCAACAAGCATAATGAACTTGGACAAGAAACCTATACAGAAGCTGGAAAAACCTCTACTTGCAAATAGTTCCCAGAATGAAGAGGACAGCAGACTTACCCACAAGCCTCTAGTGAATTGGAAAGAGTGTTGTTTATAACACATATTTAAAGCACCATATACTGCAGACTAAGAACCTATGCCATCTGACACCACTCTTTTCTTTCTTGATAAATTGATAATTTCAGGTTAAAGAGGTATCTCTATGAAAAATTTCACTCTCATACCACTCAAATGAAAACTCCTAATGCAAGCAATTTCAAAAGTGTCCTACTGAAACACACATTGCTGTAAACTAATTCAGCAAGCCTTCAGTTCCAGTTTCTCCTATCTTTCTTTTTAAAACCTTAGCAGTTTATTCTAGAGAATAAGTATGGTCTAGTCCCAAAACACACCCATGAATACTTAACAGCCAATGAGAACATCAAGAGCAGGAATAACAAGGACAAAAAGAAAAAAACAGGGAAAACCACAAATTGATAAGGAGTAAACAAAACCAATTCTATCATTGTAACTACCATAGCAGAGAATATTTGACATTCTGAACTCCATTCTTACGCAAGCAGAGGTCTAGCAGTTAACAATTGCAGTTGGCTAGCAGTTAACCAACAAATAAAGAAGCAAAGCTGGCCTGAGGGGGAGAACCTCCATATAAGCACACTTGTTTCTCTTTAAACTGGATATCACAAAAATTGAATTTTATTCTAATAGTAATAATTAGAGAGAATTTATTCTTCAATCACAGCAAAAGGTCRGAAATAAGAATTCAAAAGAATGACCTAACCTAGGTAGAAGATCTGCTGTCAGGCCTCAAAAAGTCACTACTATTCAAACTACCATAAGCAGATGTTAATTATTTCGACAAACTTTCAGGATATGTGGTTATTAGACAAGTTTTTTCTCCTCTTTGCCTTGCCATGAGAACACAACATTATTTTATAACTGGTTTAGATGTTATATGTTTCCCTGAAGGAAAGGGTCACACCTGTTCATCAATAAGGTAGTGCTATCAGTGTCCATCAGTAAGGTAGACTCCCCTTCACACCACCCTCACTAACCCAGTAGACAGTAGAGGATCCCCAGTCCAACACAAGCTCTTCTCAGAGTTCACCACTGATTCCATACAGCTTTCCTCACTTTTGGCAGTTTGCTGGAGAGAATGAGCATTTATCATACATCGTGCAAAATACAGCGCAGAATGAGCTGGGCCATGGGTACTACCAAGCAAAAGACACTGACACAGCCAGCCCACATCATGAATGGCACCTATCCAGAACAGGATTTTGAAACAAGACAGCAAGATGCGATGGTCAGTAAGATACAAGCGAGTCTGGTAAAGACAATGAGAATTGTATCTCTTGGTTTGGTGTAAGGTGGCAACTACCATGAACGGCAAAAACTGGATTTCTAGAGAGTTCTTGGGGAGCTAAGTGATTCTGGCTCATATCTACCAGGGATATGTAAGTGACATTCTAGAAATGAAAGTTAGACTTCTAGATTAGAGGCTTCAGATTTAAAGCCTTAGTGGGAGTTTTGCCCTGACTAAGGGCTCCACCTTAATAAAAATGAATCAGGTTGTTCGAAATAAAATTAAAAAATCAGGAATTTGCATGAATACTTAATCTAAGAGCAGGTAAAATACTAAAAAGAAATGAGGAGTACACAAATGAAACTATTGTTACACCAGGTAGTAATGGTGCCCCAATAAAAGTAGATTTATAGAGCCAAATGGTATGACGACCTGATGTCGTAGTGTTTGCACCTAGGGAGGTTTCCTCTGGGCCACATCTAGCCTGTTCCTATGGGCTGACTGCCTTTTAATAGTTAGACTGTGTCTTCCAAAGTACACCACTTTTCAAATTCATCTGAAAGGAATCCAGTTCGTACACTCCAACACCACTCTCTGATGTGAACCAAAGTGTGATAAGCAGGAAAAACAGTGAGATTCACTTCAGAAGTACACTCCCAATCTAAAGTAAAAATGCCAATGTATACGTTATGCCAGTGACATAAGCAAAAACACTAAACCAAAAGGATATCTTTCCTCAGTAAGGCTATGATAAATTACTAGAAAACTGACAGTAGCAAGAATGCAGTCGTAATCAGCAGGACACAGATATATTGTATACAACCTCATTATGTTCTTTCTTAATATTACAGATCTTTTTCTAACATTTTAATGAAGTAGATTGAGTTTATTACTAATAAGGAGTGCTTTGGGTAAGAGAATATATTTTTCTGACTATCCTTGATAGCTTACTGAGTTCAGCTTTTACTGTCTCAGATTCCATACATGCTCAGCAGTTTGTCTTCTTTTCCAGGTATGTTTACCAGAGATAGTATCTCTTCCTACAAAGTTCTCACACTGTATGAGCACCTTTTTAAAGGAGAAGCATTTTTAAAGAAAACAACAAAGAAAATAATTTAAACCCATCTTAGTACCTACCTTGGTAAGCTGATTTCATTTCTCTTCTGACCATGACGATCAAAAATTTTCACAGCACGATCACCTCTAAAAAAGATTAAGATACAGAATAATTCCCTTTCTTCATCAGTGATTTCTATGAACAAATGCAATAAATATTTGTAATCTTACCCTGTTACAGCAAGGAAATTTCCCAAAGTTTTCTGCCAAGCAAACTGCACTGGGGAACCAGACCAAGCTTTTTCTAATAGACTGAATACTTGCTGGGAGACAAAAAGAAGTGAGAAATCACGTATCTTAAAATCATAAGCATATAACAATAAGCAACTTCCTAACGTGTTAGCAACTGCGAGTACTGTGGAGGGGAAAAAAAAAAGACCTCAAACACAACTTCCGGGTGATTCTAATGCACCAAAGTACCAAAATTCCACAGAAAAATCTTTTGGTTTGTGCTAGAAAAACTGAAATTTGTGGTGCTGGGTGTCTGCATTGAGAACTTCTGTGACTCCACCAACTATTATTTTTTCTCTTACAGAGTAACTGGAATAAAAACATTATATGAGACTCTCCCCCTCATGTCCAGAGACCAGAATGCTTAGTTCTCTAAATCTCATAGAAAAGTCCAGGACCAGAAAGCATCCTTAGTGTGTAAAACAGAGAAGGCTCAACATCTATGCTTTTAAAGATTTGTAACTATTGTCCTCTCTGAATTGTTGGGTCTTAAAAGCTAGGACCTCAGAGCTACTCAACCATAAAGATTCTGACTTCTGACTACGAAAGTTTCTCAAACTCCTTTTCCTTGCACACTACCTGCACAGGTAGTTCTATAACTTGGGTGTAAGATAAAGCCCACAACTTTCACAGCTTGCTACCATGACTTTTTCCCTCCCATGTCATCAGAGAAACACCAACACCTGGTGTCCACCAAATGCCTGGCAGGCTTACTCAATCCTTTGCCAAAGGCCCCCCCACCCTTTCTTTTGGGTGAATGTAAACTGAGGCATTCTTCAAAATTGAATTTACATTTTACTCACAAAAAGTGTGAAATTATGAGCACCATATGCCACAAGCACAAAGAACATCTGACAACTATGATTTTGAGAAAAATTTAATAAAATCTGTAATAAACCAACGATAAAGAAAATCATTATGGGAGTGCAGGCAAGCTCTGGCTCTTCATGCTCTCACTGTACAGTAACAGGGGTTTGAGTAGGAAACCTTCCTTTTGGCCCAATCACTTAACCGCTGCCCGAGGAGGGCTTCTCGCACCCCTCTGCGCTGCCAGGGCCAGCGTTAGGGCACAGCGACACGGCGGCGGGAGACGTTACAGAGGAGGCAGGAGACCCGACCTCCGCCGGTAACGGCTTCGGGCGACGCGGCGGCTCAGGCAACTGGCGCGGCAAGAACCAGCCTGGCCGGAGTCTGAGCCTCCCGGGGCCCGTCCCCGGGAGCCAGGCGCAGGGAGCGGCCTCGGCTCCCCTGAGGAAGCCGGCGCCTCTCAGCGGCGTCAGGCTCCCGCTTGCCGGAGGCCGGCACGAGCGAGCGGTTCCCGCCGCGCCCCTCTCCCTCCTCTCCCCAGGCCGCAAGCACCGCCCGCCCGCGGCGGGCCCCCTCGACGCCCCCCGACCCGGATCGTGCAGCGCGGAGCGGGAACCACGGCCCCGACCGACCGACCGACCGCCTTCGCCCCCGCGGCTCCCCGGCGGCCCCCCCCCGCCACCCGCGCGTACGGCGGCCGAAGAGACTCACCTTCATCGCGCCCACCACTCGCTGCGCAGCGCCCCCCTCGCGCATGCGCCGCCCCCCCTCCCCGGCCGACCAGCGATCCAGACCCCGCCCGCCCACGGCGTCGCTGTCACCCCGGAGACGGGGCGGTAGAGGGCGGCCGGAGCCGTCCCCAATGGGGAGGCGCGCCCGAGGCGCCGGGCCGCACCGGGCCCTCCCTCCGCCGGCGGGGCGGGGCGCGGAGCTCTGCAGCGCCGTCGTCCGTGGGAGAGGCGAGCGTCGCGGGGCACGCTTGTGCCTGAAGGCTTGGAAGGGAAATACCGTTTTTCTAAAACCAGAAGTTCATCAAGAGGAGCAGTAAACATGACATTTCTGAATGAGGCCTCTTAAGCCGCGGGTACAGGTACGCAAAATGGACTGTAAGCTAGAGAAAAAAGGCTCTAACCCAACAACGCTGCATTTCAGTTCAGCTGTATTCAATTGCAAACAGTGCAGGTTTCATCACAAAGTTTCACTGCTTAGTAATTTCTTTTAAAACAATAAATAGTTCACTGAGAGCATTAACACATTTAAAATTACAAATGTACAAAGACTTTGGGTATCAGATGCTTCAAACTTTTGAAAAACATGAGCTCACATCTTCCCATTTTCCATTACAAACACACACATATTACCTACTGTTTTGAAAACATAAGGAACAAGGCACAGAAAAGGAAATACAAGGACTTTCCGAGAACATTCAGACCCTTCAAAGCAATTCTGTGTAACAGCATAAGGTTTAAGAAAGGCAAATTATAAAGTATCTCAAAACATTAGATAACTGTTAAATAAGGTAACTAATTCGATATAATCCTGCGAGGCACACATAACTCTCCTGTAAGATGCTGAACATGCTTAAACGGTGGCAGTTAAGCACCTTGCGGGATGGGGCCCTTTACATTTTGAAGTAACCTTACTGGAAAGATAGTCAATTGTTTCATTTCATCTTATAAAATTATACTTTTCAAATTAGTGCAAAGCCTCATGTAAAAATGTAATTAGTCTAGATGTAATGGAATGCTTCAAAAATTCCAAAGTGCAAATATTAAACTTAAATTGGTTAACTTTTAATCACACTTTAGAATTCTTCCAATAACTCATGCTGATAGATTTTTCCTTAAAAATAGCAAAGTAAATACAAGACCCAAAGTAGAGAAAAAGGTATGATTTTCTACATCTCACATAAAAGCTTTGAAAATCCAAAAAGTACACTGGATGTCAAAAATCTCCGGCAGAAATTATTAAATAGCAGATTTCTATCAGCATAATAAGAAAACATTTAAAATAAGGCTTTGGTTAAATAAAAAGTTTGCTAAACTAGGAATGATGATAAAAGTGCAATAGATTCACCAAATACTCAACTTCATTTCCAAGGCAGGCAATACCCCTGCCATTTACAATGGTTTGCATTGGTTTGTCAGCCTGCGTTGTAATAGCTCAGATACCTATAGACAAACATGTTTATTATAGGCAAATTAAATATATGGGGTCCAATCCTATAACTTGTTTCACCCAAAGATTGACTCAATTATATCAGTGGAAGTATATCTGTTTATAGCATCATTCCTCTGCATGTTTGGGGAATCAAGGCCCTGGATCTGTAACATTTGATTATTATAGTGAGTTCACTAATGAGTTTAACTCATTTCTTAGCACTTCCTAAACAGAAGTCCTCTGCTGGCAACTGGCTGGTTGCAGCTGATTTTCTTACAAATAGAATTCTTGTAACATATGGGTAACAAAGATGATTTTTTAAAAGTGCTTATTATTGGTCCGTAAGAACAACATGTACATGTTAGCTTGAGACGAAACACTTTGCCGTGGTAGATATCCTGCACCTTGTGTTTATTGGTGCACTGGTAGTTCGCTTGAGGAAAAAAGAAATTGGCTGATTCTACGCAGCAGAATGTCACCTTCATAGAGAAAATAATTTACAGTTTTACAGTCACAACACATGCTCCAGCTCTTCCTAAGCACAATGGTGCAACCTGTAAGAAAAAAAAATAAATAAATTTGTGAGATAAATGCCATCAGCTAAAGTATTTTTTTTTGCCTAAAACTGCAGTGTTTAGTTAATGCTTGTAATAATAGTTGTACAGCTGCAGCAGAGTGGCAATATCAGCCACACTCTGTTAACTTGACTTAAAAAAAAATAGCAAATTTGTCCAAAACTTGGATAAAAACCCACAGAAAAGGTGAAGATATTTTATATGATAGAGTGAAGCACTTTGAGAGCAATAGCAAACCCCAAGAATATGAAACAATTCTTATTGATAATTTCAATTACTTGGTATTACAGGAGAAAGAATCCATTGTTATGGTACAATCTGGACACCTGAGCTAGACAGTCTGACAACCGAGTTAACGATTAGCAAAACGATGCATTTTTCTCTCAAACAGAAAATGCCAAACATGACAGGGGCAACCTCTCCTTTTTACTTGAATATTTGATAAAATCCTGTTAAGAGTTCTTGAAACCAGAATCACTTCCCAGAATAACAGAAGTTACTTCTGGCAAGACCCTTTTCTGCTGAGATTCTGTTGGACTTGAAAAGAGGAAGGTAGTTTCTAACACCTTAGCTTCCCCTTTTAAACTTCACAGTATTGGAGTGTGTGTGAATAGCACACCAACTGCTACAGAGGTTATCCTGAAGACAAAAAAGGGTGTTTATGCCAACTCCCCCATTTCTTTTTTTCCCCAGGAACAACAGACTTATCCTGAGCTGTCTGTGGCTCTGACAAACTTCAGTTGAGAAAACTCCACAACCCTCTTTTGTGTGCGGATGAAGTGGTGGCAGCCTGCTGACAGAACTAGAGAAGGAAGGTACACAGACACTTCCAAATCCCTCTAGGAAGGGTTCAAAACTGTCCTATATACTGGGATCACGGGATTCAGTGAGATATAGAAGATCAAGGCTGAGGATACAAAGATACATAGAGATGGTCACCACCTAGACATCATGCAAGATTCATTTAGATGCAATGGTGAGAAGCACTGTTTCTCTCCTCTGGTAAACTTTTTTTTTTTCTTTAGCAGGACAAATAATGCCATGGGTTATCATTACCAGTACTGTCACTGGAGGCCCCAAGCTCTGATGAGCCTCCTAGATGACTTGCATTTTAAGATCTTGCAGCAGTATGAAGTGGGGGGGAAATGGACAGCTCAGTTTTCTGTGTTACAAAGATTTTGATAGAGAGCAGTTGAGTTCTCTTTTTGAATTAGCAATTTGGGGCTATTACTGGGATAACATATTCAGGAGGTCAGAATTCAGCTGCCTAAATCCTGGTGTCTAATGCCTGTTGTAGATGACCTTGGACATTCATCCTGGCCTGCAACTGGACTCCAGAAAGGCCTTGGTCTCCCATAGATTCTGTGCTGTATCTGCCAGCCTTCTGTGGATGTAGAGTATCTCAAATGGCAGTAGATACCAAAGGACAGCCTGCCCAGGATGTCCTTGTGTGTGCTCTTCCCACAGAGAGGCACATTCCTGGAGCTATAAAAAAGTAAAAGTAACCAAGCTTTGAATTTAGAGTAATGGTTTCTGATCATGAATTGAAGATTTTTTTTTTTTTTTTTGAGCTTGGTGAAGAGAAATGGGAAAAGGCTTCCTGAAAGTTGCACACACTGTACATAGCATTTACATCAGGAAGGATTTATTTATGAAAAGATGACCAAAACCTCAAAGAAATTGATTAACTTGCTGAAAGACATATTAGAGCTAAAACTAATCTATATTTATCATTTATCTTCAGAATAGGAAGTCATGTAAACAGAACCCTTTATGACAGTTTCAATACATTTTATTAACAGTAGTTGAAATTATCAGAGAAAATAGCTATACTCTTGCCAAAGAAAGAGGGGCAGTTTATTAGAAGTTAACAACTGTCCAAGGTAAATCATCTTGAGATGGTAGACAAAGAAAAAAAAGAGAGAGACTTACAACAGACTAGTAAGAAAGTGCTTCTCGGAGGAGGAGTATTTGAATTCTCCTTGTAAAAAGAGGCACACTTGAAATAACATGATAAATAGTAGCATATGGTCTGATCAGAAACTATACCTGTGTCCATTCATTTGTCTGGGGATCATAAGACTCCACTGTATTAAGATATGTTTGACCATCATATCCTCCAACAGCATACAACTTGTCACCAAGAAGACATACTCCCACTGCATCTCTGCTAATGCTCATAGAGGCCACGGCAGTCCACATATCTGTTTTTGGATCATACCTAAAAGGTAATTGGTGTTATGCTCTAAAATTGTTGCCAAAATTCAATAGAAAAAATGTACTGAAATTGATGCTCTCAAGGTAGTAGAAAACAGGTATTATTAGGACAGCACAGATTTGGATGTTATTTTCAAAGGTCTTGGCAACATGTTGAATCATATTACGACTACACAGTATGTTTTTATACGTAAGTTTCCTCTGCTCATGTTAAAAATAACACAGCTATTTTATTTGGTTTCTGCTTACAGCTCTTTCCATAAATCACTCTATAGACTAGCACTATTAGAATTACTAGCAGGATATGCCTTCATCAGGATATTACCTTTCTACGCAGTCTGACAGCCTGGATGTTAAGTTTGATGCTGGGGCATCGTGACCACCTATTGCATACAAGAACCCATTCCAGGTGGTTACACCTACACCACCTCTTCTTTTTGACATCTGAGCACAGAGGGTCCATTTGTTTGTATGAGGATCAAAACATTCTACTGACTTAAGACAAGAACTTCCATCTCGACCACCAACTGCATAAAGCCTACAAAGTAAAAAAAAAAAAAAAAGTAAATAAATATTGTCTGAACAAGACAAAGTTTCCAGTGATATATGAAGGACTTTCAAGTTTGTTAAAAAGGGAAGTTTCGAAGGAGACTTTCAACTTTCAATAAAATGTTCTGTTGTGAAAACTCAGATAAGATTTTGCTCCAGTCTTTTCCTATTGTCATGATCTATGCATAATAACAATAACTTACAGAAAATTGATATCTGTAACACAGCATTTGTTCCAACCTATGCATATAGCTAACATTTCAAAATTACTTCTGTGACTACTTGAAGACAAAGGCCCATTTCTAGCAGGGTCAGAGGGACAAATTCAGTAGTGGATCTGTGCATGCAACAACTCTGCCCTGCCTCATCTTAGGCATTTGAGTATTTTTCTGGACCTGTGTTTTAGTTTATGAATGACAGCGCTATGTTAGGTCCCTCACACCCACTAGATGGCCTAGTTTGCTCAGTTCTAACAAAAAGGTTTCTAGCATTTGGTATTAACAAAGGATTTCAACTTTTTGGCTAGGCTAGAAGGAAAAGATTGGTTTTAGGAGCACTCCGTCACTTACGAATCTTTAAAACTAATCAAATAATCAAGCTTGATAGAGTTTATGCACAGAATTTATGAGCAATCTATGCTTAGAAGCAGAAATGCCCAGTACTATTATTTGGAAAGGTAGGAACTTGGAAGCCATTCTAAAAAGGAAGCAATGCATCAGAAATAAAGTCCAGGTTGAGAGATCACCTGAAATATCATTAATGAAATCCTTTCATAGCCTAAGGTACATTATAGTATGGTTAAATAATCAAATAAACATTAGATACTGTATATGATGATAGTGTGAACAATTTACAACAGTTACTATGAAGCACTATTCAAGATACCCTCAGTCTGGGAAACACCGTTGTTTGTTTTTTTAAATATACTGACCAGCAAACTTAAATACAAACATCTTGTAAATATAGTTGACCTAGTAGTTCTCAGTAATAATTTTAATACCCTTTTAAAAAAATACATTTGCATGGAAGTTCCCATGTGTAATAACACAACTTGTTTAAGGTAAAGAATGTACTGAAGGATATTGAAAAATTGTGTTGCAGCTCCAAAAAGTTCATGACTAAAAATTAATCCTTTATGCAACACAGCATTTAAATGAAGCCTCCCACCTTACCTCCCCCCAAAACATGACGGAGTTTTGATCACTTATGCAGTGATCTCACATTTTGGACATGGAGAAAGATAAGTTACTTTCTCTAGATGAAGGTTTTGAGCAAATCTGAAATATATCAAGTTACAGATAGATACTACTAGAAAGTGCAGAAGTTACTGCTCCCTCAGCTGAAATGCTGCATGCACTTTTAAGCTTTTTAACAATAGGTATCTAGTGTCACTGCCTAAATTAAGAGTCTAGGGAATGTTCTATAATAATAGAGAAATGTGAGGCTCTAATTCTGCTGCTTTTCACCACACCTGAGACCTTCTGCTTAGGTCCCAGGAATATATAGGAAGCTTCGAGACCTAACTTAGACATCTGAGACTGAAGTTCCAAGGCAGCCCAAGGCACTCTGCTTGCTGGTTGTTCAAGTTCTTCCCTCCTTCCTGCACCCAGTGAGCATTTCCACTCATTCCTGGACTTGTTTTCCAGATCTCACAGGACCCTTTGTAGGTACATTTCAGCTGTACTAATTTAGCAGGAGACTAAATTTAAAAAAAAAAAAAAAAAAGTGAAAAGCTTTTTGCTACCTTACGATATTCAAACAGCTCAAGGGAGATGGGTCAGATATTACACATAAGCAGGAAGTGCAAATTTGTGGTCAAGAGAGTGTAAATATTCTGCCACAACCACAATACTACTCAGCAAATCAGGTTAGCTTTGTCTACTATGGTATTCCTGTAGCCACCCTGGCAAAATATGGTTTGGATAAGCCCACTACAAGGCTAGTGGAAAACTGGAAGGACTACTGGGCTCAAAGGGCTGTGATCAGCAGGATGAAGCCCAGCTGGCAGCTGGTTACTAGTGGTGTTCCTCCCAGGCTGATACTGCTCMATGTCTTCATTAATTATCTGAAAGATGTAATGGAAATCAGCCTTAGCAAGTTTACTGATAATATCAAATTAATGGGAGTTGCTGATATGCTGGAGGGCTTGGTTACTATTCAGAGAGACCTAGACAGGTTGGAAAAACGGGCTGACTGTAATCTCATGAAGTTCAGCAAAGGCAAATGCAAAGTCCTGTACCTGGGATGGCATATTCCCATGCAATAGTACAGACTGGGAGCTGACAGGAGAGGCGGCAGCTTAGCAAAAATAGACTTGGAAGTCCTGGCAGACAACAAGTCAGAAGTATGCCCTTGAAGTAATGACAGCTGATCCCCTTTATTCAGTACATACAAGACTGCTTCTGGATACTGTGTCCAGCTTTGGGCTCTCAGTACAAGAAAGATCTTGCCATACCAGAGCAAGTCCAGCTGATGGTCACTAAGATGATTAGGGAGCTACAACACGTGACATATGAGGAGAAGCTGAGAGAGCTGCCTTTGTGCAGTCTTAAGAATTCTTGAGACCGCTAAGGAGGCATCTTACTGCTGTCTTCAGCCACCTGATGGGAGGTTATATAGAAGACAGATCATTCTCAGAGGTATGCAGTGAAAGGAGGAAGGACAAGAGACAAGTTCATGGGATATTTCAACTGAATTAGAAGAAAAATGTTCAGTACAACGGTGGTCAAACATCGGAACAGGTTGCCCAGAGAGGCTGTTGAATCTCCATCCTTGGAGATATTCAAAACTCAGATATGACCTGAGCTACCTCAGCTAACTTTGAAACTAGATTCAACTTTAAGGTTGGCCCTGCTTTGAGTTGATGTTGGATCAGATGACTCCAGAYGTCCCTTCCAATCCAAATTATTCTATGATTCTGTGACTCCAACTGATCTTTATTTTCGTAATAGCTTGATTCAAATCCCACTTGCATTTTGGGATGCTATAGAACAATTACACTTAGTCCAAAGGAAAACAATGAAAATCACTCAAAGTCTAGGAATCATGGCCTACAAATAAAGACTGAAGGAGCTAGAGTTATTCAGATCTGGTGACGGAATACTGAGGGGATGTGTCTTTAAATACAAAAGGCTGTTACAAATAGGAAAGAAAAGATGCATTTTTCCAGATTCACTTTGGATAGTACAAACAATAATAATATAAATCAGCAAAAGGTATTTAAGACTTGACATGAGGAGAACTTCACAGATGTATTAATAGTTAAGCAGATTGCTTAAGGAAGTTACAGAAACTTTACCACTGGAGATTAAGAACAATATCACTCTGGCTATGAGTGTTTTAGATAGAATTGATTCAGCTTTGGGGTAGCAGAATGGATTCGGGAGCTCCTTGAGGTCACTTCCAGCCATTTCCTCTGACTGCAACATAAAATGACTTAGTTGTCTGAATATGCTACATTTTAGGAATTAGGCATATTTTCACTGACAAACAGCTGTAGAAATTTCAGATACCACTCCAGATCAGATTCATTCTGCCAGAGCTTACTGTTCTGACTTGATGCAATATAACATGAGTACTCCTCCATGACTTCATGGTAATTTTGGAAGTTGATTGTTCATACTATCACAGTAAGAGTAAATCACTGGAGTCTCAGTGAAAGAGAACAACCATTTACTCCTTTCTTAATTATTGAGGAGATGGTAACTACTTACTGGCCTATAGAGACAGTGTCTCATAAGCGATACTGAGGGGCACTATGACGCTGTGGGGGAGCTTGCTTGACCCAAATCAGTATCTTTTCTGTGAATGAAGAAACTTGGTTCTTAATGCTATCAACAGGCATCTATCAAGAGAAATTATTAATAGTCATTTAGGATGGTCCTGTAATTACATTAAAATAATGAGATAGAAAATGGAAGTTGCCTTCACATACTTTCCATTTAATATTGCTACACCAACAGTGCTCCTTGGAGTTGACATACTAGCTACAAAGTTCCACTGACGAGCCTGTGGATCCCATCTTTCTACTGTATTCAGGTAGCTCCAGCCATCATGTCCTCCTACAGCATACATGGGACCTTCCAATACAGCTACTCCTAAAAAAACAGATATGAAAAACAATTGCTTCTGGATAAGGGGAAAAAAGATCATATTTTCCTAGTGACAGTCCAGTGTGCACCACAAAATATTTAAAAACAAATAAAAAGAAATTTCCTTTTGGTAGCCAATGCTGGATATCATCTGAAGGAGAAAAGGTGTTCAATAAGCAATTGGCATTAAAACAGTTTCTGCTCCCCTAAACTGAATTTCTGAATGTTTTTTGACCAATCTTAAACCAGGTAACTTTTTAAAAATATGCATTCAGCCTTTACAGAACTCTACATACCAAGACCATGACGATGAGTGGACATAGGTGGCATTACACTCCAAGTTTTTGTTCTAGGGTTGTAGCACTCCACAGTATTCAATGTTTTGAGTCCATCTCTGCCACCAACAACATACAATTTATCATCTAAGACTGCAACTCCAAACTGTAATCTTCGTCCATTCATGTTTGCAACAGGAGTCCACATGTTGGTACGAAGTTCATACTTTTCGATGCTTGTAGCTCCTGAATGACAACATATGCAAGTTATTAAAAAAAAATAAAGTCTGAATTATTAGGATATTTTTTATTTCAGCAATATGCTGACCCCACAAGACAACATGACATGCTGCAGCATGTTCTTAATGCTATGTATACAAATAGTCTTTTTTGACTTCCTCAGGAATTAACTGCACCATTATGAAAGAGGACTTTCTCAGTGCTTTTCAGACAAAAACCAGGATTTCTAACTGCTTTGCAGAATGAAGCCTTCAGAAATACAAATGTTAGGAATATAAAACAACCCTTGTGAAATGCAATTATATATTGAAATCAACTGTTTTGTAATATTTGAAAAAAAATCTGAAGCTATGTGACGTGAAGTACTAAAAGTTCTAACTTTAAAACAAGTGAAAGAAAACACTTTCTCTGCCATAACTTTTCTAACTTGCCAGATTCCTTCTAACTACCATTGAACAGTATGCCAGTGCCTATAAAAAAGAAAATCCAAGTAGCTCTGACAGAACCATTTAACAGTTAGTCAAAAAGCGTATTTTGGGGGTTTGTTTTTGTTGGTTTGTTTTTTTTTTTTTTTTTTTTTTAATGCATGTGCAGGTCACCTTTGTGCCGTTTCTGTCATTTTCTTCCTTTTCCAAATTACTTCCCACTCAAGTAAATAAAGATTAGTTTTCACTCAATTCAACACCTCAACACTCAGAAATCAGATATTCCCTTGATAATTTCAAATCAATAACTCCAGCTTCCAGAATGTTTACAGTATTATCAAAGCTACACAGGGTTTTTTAACCTAATAAACAGTGTACATTTAAGATGTTTCATGTTCTATGCTCCAGAATCTTTGAATTTTAGAATTAACATGTTGTAAAAATATCTATCAAACATTTCTTTTAAAAAGAACCAAAACAGTTCATCAACTAATCATTATATAAACCAATACCTTTTGTTGCATCCATTCCTCCAACTGCAAACAACACACCCACTGTAGATTTTCTAGGTTTGGTGCGAGGACTTTGCAACATAGGTCGTCTCTCTGGCAACAGATGGTACTTCATTGCTTCCATAATGAGTTTTTGACATTCGATGTCATCCCTAAAGAGTGCATTATTTTCCATATCTGCCAGAAACTGTGAAAAAGAAAGAAAATTAAACAAGCTGTATTGCTATAAACCACAGGAAGAATAAAAACAAGATTACAAAAAAACATTTTATCCAAAGACTTCCATTGCCTGATTTAAAATCTATGTATTTTCAAAATGGTCATATAAAAAAAGACTAGAGTAAAGATAAACTTGTAATAAACAAAACATTCACATTTTAAGCTAAGCCATTAAGTACAAAAAAAGGAAGGCCATCTGATCTTAATGGATGATTTAAGCTTAATGGTCCAAAGGAAGAAAACAAAATCTCCTCTGTTCCAGTGCAACTACAGGTATGTTCAAGGAAATGGAATCAGGCTCCGGGTATGTCAGTCAGTTTAACCTCACCCTCTTACTCCCGAATCCACCCAATCCAGAGGTCTGTAAAAGGCGCTTCAGGCACGGGCTGAATATTTTAATATATATTCTATTCCTCGCTCTGACAGTGACCCAGATCACGGTGTGTATCAATTAATACAAGCCTTTGTTAAAAATTTTAAGATCAAGGATGCAAGCAAATTTGATAAGTGTTAAATTTTAAATCTGACTTAAATAAAATTAAAGTTAAATAAAGACTACTAATAAAAGTTACTAAGTTTAAAGATTCTGGAGTCTTTTGTACTCCATGTTTGTCAGACTGCAGGAAAAATATATTAGTAGGTTGAGTGTCCCAACTGTAATTATTAGAAGTCTAGACAACTGGCATTTTTCTGAGCTGCAAGACATGGCCTGAGTAACAGAGAAAAAAGCAAGTGAAGTGCCCCACTGGGACCTGGACAGTTGTCAGAACAATGAGAAAAAGGCAAATGCCTCTGAACTGCCATCGCAAAATCCAAACACTTTGTGAATATTAGAAATAGAAGTCCACAAACCAGA
Organism: Oceanodroma leucorhoa; assembly: GCA_030449065.1. Lineage (NCBI taxonomy): Eukaryota > Metazoa > Chordata > Aves > Procellariiformes > Oceanodroma > Oceanodroma leucorhoa. The sequence goes on from JASVER010000005.1 coordinate 19,625,788, forward strand.
ATGAGATGCCATTGTTGACTGTTGACAGCCAACTGATAACAGGTACAAAACTGCTGTGAAATTAGTAATCAGGAGTACTAAAGGGTCTCGTTATAAAATAGTTGTGCATAATATGGTGTTCATATCTCTGGCTTAAAGCTGACTTAGGACTGCAAAGTGGCAAATATGACATCTGTGGTTCCAGAAGAGATACAGATTAGTACAGACTGCTAAGCCTGAACATCTCTGTATCAGGCAAATCAACAGAAACCTATAAAGAAGTTTTCTCATAGCACAGAGTCTCAATCTCTGAAAGCAACTTCATCTCAGTTAAAAAGAAATGCAATCTAAGATTGTTTTGGTACCCAAAAAACATGCAGGCTCTTGAAACGAAACCTACTGTATTACAATTTTCTGTAAATATTCTTCACTCAAAGAACTTGCAATGGGCTTAAATGAAAACCAATTTTTTCGAAGTTTTGTTATTTATATAGCTCCTTGTACTAAAAACATTCATAACTGAGCAGTTACAAATGATGTGTTAGCATGCAATCATAGTCATTAGAAACCTGACGAAGAGAAAGGTAGTGCAGATACTTAAGTACTACGAAATTCTGTCTAAAAGGAAGCTGAACCATCCTGTAACTCAGAAATTGCTTTATCATCTTTTTCATTAATTTATCAGAGATGGAATACTTGCCACCTTACAGCTTAAGAAGCTGACAAATATTAATCTTTAGCCTTTGTAAGAGCAAAAAGAGACTTACAAATATTGAGGACACTGCTTGCATTAACCAAAGAGATGACAGAATGCTATGTACAAAGAGATGCATAAAAACACAACCAATAAAACTGACAATTCATTACGATTTTTTGCTTCCAGTGCTAGTTTCACAGTATTTCCCAAAGGTTTTTTTTTTAAAGCGTATGAATCTAATATTCTTTGCATTTCTGCTTGCAGCATTATTGATTTCAGCAAGTTGTTCAATTTTCTAATTTAATTTCTTTCAAATAGCTTTAACCCTTCAACCGTAAAATTGGAAACCTTTTAATTGTGTTATGTTTGCTGTCAGATTGCCTAATGTCACGTGATCGTGAAGCAAAACATGATTCTTAAAACGTTAAGACTGTTCTGGGCACTTTGAACCAATTTACTCAATGCACTAATTGTTGCCATATTAAAATCACAGCTTTAACACTTTAATTTGTTAAAGAAAGTAATAATAAAAACGCAACAGAAAAATATTGTATTATAAATATATTTGGAGAAAACAAGAAAAATTAAAGATAAAATAATAGTGAAATATGATTTTGCTTTTGTGTTTCATTCTGCTATTTTCCTAATCAGTTACTGAGTGGACATAATTTGATTTCAGTACATATTTCTGGGATAAATTCTGTACTTTCAGTTTCTAAAGATGTTTCAGTTACAGTCAACTAAAAGGAATACAGCAGTGGTTACTTAGTTATCAATTAATTAAATGCTCAACAAAAGAATGATTTCCTCCAGGTCAACTGGCTTAAACTGTATTATGTTTCTAGAAAAAGTGAATTACAAAGTCAAGGCCACAACTGAGAAAATCCTGCCATTGCATATATAATAATCGGTATGGAAATATTAATACTAAAATACTTGTTAGTGAATCTTCCTATCCAGCAAGAGGATACCAGATTAGAGGTAATACACAGAATGTTGTGTATGTGATTTATCACTATGCATGAATCGAACTCAGTTTTTGTTAACGAATTCTACTTATTATTCAGGTTCCATAAAGATCCTATTTTCTTAATTTAACAGAAATAATTCTCACTAAACAAACTGGAAACTGTAAAGGAAAAACCTTTGAGTGTATAGTAAGTGTTAAATATTACTAATGAAGGTCCTGCAAGGAAGGCTGGGCACCAGAGAAGAAGGGGGGGGGGGGAGGTCAAACCTTGTTTACATACATGCCATCAGATAACAAATACAATGCTTCACATGACACTAACAAGAGTAGTCATTCCTACAGGACTTGGAAAACTGTAATTCACAACTATTTGAACAAACTGAGCTCAAGTCTTCCTCAACATTGTGTGTAAACGTCCAAGAAGGAGAAACAGTATTGATTGGGAAGAACAAAAAGTACCCAAAGATGGTATTCTATTTCCTAAATCTCAAGGATAGCTATAATTATATGAAGGAAATGTAATAATATATGTAATATATTATTGTAATATGTAATAAATTGTAATGAATGTAACAAAAATAAACTGTGCAAGTTCCATAAAGAAGAAATTTAAAAAGGACACACCTTCTAGTGACAAACATATCCTTGATAAGCATTTTTCTAGGCAACAGAAGCAATTTTTTCCTAGCAGCTCCACCCCTTCTTGTGTCCCAACTGATCTCAGGTTAGGACCAGAATATGCTGCAGTTCACAAAGAGACACAAACTGTCATGCCTGTACAACATGCTAAGTCCTTCTATGCAGCTCTAAGAGTCCAAATCATTAAGAATCCTGAAGCTTTTATGATTTGTCACTATCAATATATCGATGCTGTAGACATTATGCCCACTGTAACCATGGTAGAAACTAGAGAGGAATTGAACAATTTACTTGTGGAGCAAGCAGAGGCAGTCTAATATAAGCCAGGAGTTTACTGAGATCTTTYCTTCTTTGTTCCAAATCATGTCGAACCCACGTAAGTAGTGCATTCAGTATAGTTTCTTCATTAGGAATATTCATGTCATCACTTGCTAAAAGCTTTGCAATTTCAGTGGCTGGCAATAATAGAAATTCCTGGTTTCTAATTACTTCCATGAAGTTTTCCTGAAAAAGAAAAGTATTTTTAATATAGGTGACATCATACTTGGAAGACATTTTATGGAACTCCTACTGTATCTTCCCCTCTTTTCCCTCCCTTCACGCCATCTCTCAGTTGTGCCAGTAAATACCACTGGAGAACTGACCTGGGAGAAAAAAAAAATCAAAATAAAAATGTACTGAGTGATTTTGACCCCTGATCATTTCCCCAACTCTGTCATTCAGTCCCACAGACATATGTGGGGGAACTGAGGGGGAAGTGTATGGACAGAAACAAGCAATGGGTTGTGGCGGTTACTATCCTGGCACTGCAAATTGAAGAAATACTTTCTGAAGTATAGTTTAAAAAACAATAAAAGGTGCAGTTTGTTCCTGTTGACAATGCAGAATACAATGTTTGATGCTGTGTCAAGCAAAAAGCACAACATGCTACAACTACTGGGCACTGTTTTCATTACTGCTAGATAAAACTATGGCATTAGGTTTTGAGAGGAAATAACACTAACAATTTTATTGTTGATTTTATATGGATGATTTTAAGTTTATTTTACTATTTTGTAGGTTTTATACAGCTGATCTGATTGAGTGGGGAGCAAAACATACAAAGAATCCACAATATTGTACATGCCTTACTTTATTAACAATATTTACTTTGATAGGATTCAATTTTTTAACTTTCATCCTGCCATTTCCAGCAATAAATCCTTACTTCAAAATAGGAAAGTTACAATATGTAACGTTTCCGACATTGATACCCTATTACTTCATAATACTAGGACTTGCAGAATATTCTGTAAGCATTCTTATGAACTTAGGCAGAAATAGCAGAAAAGTATGCAGAAACACAATCAGCACTATGAACTTACAGTGAGAAACCTGAATGTAACAGAAAAGGGTGAGTTCATGTCTATCCTCTTTCCCCACACACCTTTGCAAGGCAGCAAAGGAAAGAAAAGTAAAAGCAGTCTATGAATCACAACATGTTCTTATACTTTGGTAGTGCAAAACCCAGTTAACCTCATACTCCAAACTGAGAGTAACTTCATGGCAAGAAACAGTATTACAATCAATTTAGTAAACGCACTGTTGATTGCTAGATAGCTAGCCAACGGGATGCTGGTTTTGCTCTGCCATCACATGTACCTCCAAAACACCTGGAGGATAAAGTGCATTAGATCCACAGACAGGGAAGTCTAACTGGGCCTAATATAAAAATTAGCCTTAATTAGTATCTTGTTTAATAATTTAAAAAGAAAGAATTGAACACTAATGAAAAAACTCTGGATTAGAAGCACATACATGTCAGAAAAAAAATAGGATTTTTAGGCTAAAAAAACAGGGAGAAACTTGGGAGCAGAAGCAGGACCTGCACTGCAAAACAGGTGCAAATTTAGCATATAAAATGGCAACAAAAACATACAGTACAGTTTGGCATTGCATATGCAAAGGACATCATGACAACAAAGTGAAAAAGGTAACGCTTCTTCCTTTTCATTGCTTAGTCTAATAATTTCAAAGCTATACCTCAGTACTCCAAAAATATTAGCTAACTAAAGAATGCTGAACAAAGAGGAAAAAACTAATAAGGAGTAGACCAGCCCACCTTATATGAAAGCCACACATACATAAGATGGCTATAAGATGTCTAAGGGGGAAGATCAAAGTGACTCCACTCCACAGGTGGAAATTAGGAAAATAATTGAAAGTGTTATCTGTGCACATAACTGTATTCCTGGATAGAATTTGGAAACGAAAATTTTACATTTAATATCTGAAAAGCTTTCCTACTAGAGAGATCCAATTGGCTACACAAAAGTAGTGCTTCCAAGTGAAAAGTGTAGTAGATTAGAAGGGAGATAGAACTGTCTTTTCCTCTTTAATTTGTTTAACTCTGTATTACAAAATTAAACTTAAGGAAGTGAGCAAATACAGGAATTAAAAACAGTGAAAGGACTGTACCAATATTCCGTAGCACTACACATGCACTGTTATTTATTTTACTCTGATAGCAAATGCTTGGGAGTAAAATTGAAGCTGAAAAATGATCAAAATCATTTCCAGAGTTTAAACATGCAGTTCACAGAAATTCAGATTCCACTGAGTTCATTTTTTCTGCTGCTGGTTTTTTGTTGATTCTCTGTCCTAGAGAGTATGCAAGCTGGAGCTGTGCTTTTAGTTTTGCTGAATAAACAGGCAGTGAGCACTGACAAAGAGAAAAGCCAACACTTACTACCTTAAACTTTCCATATTGTCTATCCGGATCACAGGAAGAGGAAGGGGAAAGCACCTGCATGGAAAGTTTCCTTTGTCTCTGAAGGCAACGACAAGCTGATCTTGCGTAAGTCAGTCAGGGATCCTCTTTGGAAAGCTTTTTTCCAACTGGATTTCATCACTTCAACAGCTGTTGTGTGTAAAAAGCCTGATTTTCCTTCTTGTTGCTTGCAGACAATTGCTTTCTGATGGGAACAAGTTCAACTTCCTCTTGCTCCCATTCTATTTTTAAAGCAGAGACTCCTTTTGAGCATAGTATGAAAGCATTCCACTGGGAATACAGCCACTCTTTGGCCTACGTCTGGGGTTTTTTATAATCAGAATCTGACAATTCCTCTTCCTCTACAGACAGAGATTCTGAAGACAAAAAGGAGGAGCCAGTGTATCTCCTAGCATTCTTAACCTCCTCATTAGCCTTTTCTTTCCTTCTTCTTATGGGAACTCTCTGTGGAAGAACAGGATATTTCAGAGAACAAACGGTCTGCAGTTTCAGTCCCTTGCTTTCTGATCCTAAAAGTAAAAAAGAGTTTCCCACCCCCAAAATTAGCTCCTGAAAGAGCTTGCAAACTTTATCAAATGAGTAGCCTGAGGTTTATGTATTAGCTAAAACAGGGACATGTAGTTCCCGTGCTTAATGCTGTGCATTGCTCATTCACGTCACAACCTTAAATTCACCCTTCAGCAACTGCAGAGTGAATAATACTGATACTCTTAACCACAGGTCTGCCTTGGACTTGATACAGAGCAGTAAAATATTAGGAGCACATAAAAGATAAGACGTCATGATGCTCATTGCTAAGTGGCACTTAACCCCACAGTGGAACCCAGTGAGATGGTTAATCTCCCTCTGCGCTGTGTCAGAAGGTTAGAACCTTGGAGAGCACCAGAACACCTGCAGGCTGAGAAGGACGGTACACTGAGGTGGCCCAACAGGCAGCTCTAACCACAGGGCTCTGTTTAAACTCTGAACCTGGGCAGCCCAAAAGCGAGAGGTGCTTGACTCACAGGATCTGAATGAGAACAAACAGGGAATGTAATTTTGTCTACTGGTTGCTTCTGTCAGCTGGTCAACTGAGGTATGAATTCACTAAGAACTGAGCTATCTGACCTCCTAGTAAACTATTAATAGTCAGATGAATGTCAGATAGCAGCTACTTTACTTTTAGTCAGCTTTGACTGCTGCATTAAGCGATAAACCAACCTAATGCTTTCAGTGTGCCCAGGGTTTGTCTAGAGTACAACTATTGCAGCTTGACTCCTCTGCATAGTTTCTGGATTCCAAAACAGGCTGGGCAGCATGTGGAAACCTATTTAGTCTTGCCAAGGCAGTACTGATCTATTGTGCTAGGCAGAACTTAGGGAACTTGAAAGACAGAAATATCTTGGGTTTTCACAGGTGAAAAGAAGTGAATGACTATTTTGCAAGTCAGATGACTACTGAGCAGGACATTTTGGACTGCAATTTTAGGTGCAAGAATATAAAATCCTTGTTTTAGGCACTAACACAATCGTTGGGTCTGGCCCTTTATGGACAAAACAACACTGAAATTTCTCCCCTTTTCATGCTGCCTCCTACCAAAAGAACAAACCATCCTGGCTGTTGCAAGAAAAAAAGATAAATTATGCCTCTTTGCTTCCTGCTCCCAAATCACAAACACCATATTGCAATGATTTTTTTGTTACTCAACTCCTGCCTTAGAGGAGAAAGCAAGTCTAAGTGTCCCACATCTATTCTTCTACAAAATTCCTAGTTTCTATGCTTGGCCTCAATCTGTTACTCTATCCTCTCTAAGTTTTTCTTCTTATAAACAGCTGTTGGCTGTGCTCAGAAATCATGCAAACTCCAAAATTAAGTTCATCTGAATCTTGTAACATTATCACTACTCACATACGTCTGAAGACCTCTAATAAAAATCAAAAGGGCTTTTCACTCTGCTTTAAGCATGGAAAGCTGAGCCACAAAGATTACAAGCTGTCTACACAGGGAATGACTCTGGCACTATCATGTATAATGTTTAGAATGTCTACTTTTTCTTTTTGGTTGTAATTAAAGAAAGTTAAAATCTGGCTACTTAAGAAGCTACTGACACTTACCTAAGAACACCTCACTACTCACCATAGATATTTCATGTTCTGGAAATAACATAGGCTAGCTTTTCCTCATTGGAAAGTATTAACTTCCCTTTGGTTTACTTTTTTGTGGAAGAGGAGCTATTGGGTTTCATTCAAGGTACACTATCAACTGTTTCAAACAAACAAGATGACAAAAGGGGTGTTTCTTTTGACTTTGTCAAGACAGCAAGAAAAATGCACAGAAGCCATTTTGTGCAAAAAGGCTTTACGAATTAAAGTCAACAGATACACTACTGGCCAGCTTAATAAAATACCTAAATTTATAATTGTATTACCCCAATACTATATATAAACAGGATAACCTTTGTACAAGATACCTTTACCCAGATTCATCTCATGAGTCTTTCAACTGTATTTTAAAACCCTGATGCATAAAAATCAGAGTTGCTCTTTATACAGCATTAAATCCACTACTGATCACTTCAGTTTATTTCATGATTCACTTAATGCATCCTGAGGATTTTTCAAGCTTTAGTTTGCAATGTCAAAAATTGACCTGTTTTGATGATAACATTAAAAATTATTTTCCTCTGAAAAAACAACTTCTCAACTGTCAACACAGTAAGCAGTAGAGTGATGCAACACTTAAGTCCTTTTAGCATAACATACACCTACATTTTTAATATGAAGAAGTGCAGCAGTCAGATTCTTCTTATTAATTTATTTTTTTAATCGCACTGTATTATGCAATTAAAATCATGCCATAAAATTCATGCCAATGCTTTCCAATGACACTAATGAACATGATTCAGACAGAGCAGGTCTATTAACATAGGTAGGCTTACAGGGATAACTCACTGATTGGTCCTTCAGTTTAACCAAATGCTCATTTCATCTGAATTTCTAGTCTTCATGTAAACAACTATTTTAAAGAAGCAGGTAAGATGATTATCAAATTATAGCATGTGTCATAAAAACCTTTAAAACTGAGAAGTTGTTTTAATTGCAGAAAAACAGTTCTATGGCAATCTGATTTTTTTCTGTCAAAGAAAAACTCATAGAAAATAACGTATATAAATTAAAATTTAAGTATTTTATATTATTCATGACTTGAAGTTCAAGTGCTTTAAAAGAATCAAAATTACATGGAAAAGCCAGATGTACTATACTCAGTATAATCCCCCATTGTTCTATGCTGCCCATTGCAGCATAAAAATAATTCATTGTTTTAACAAACAGAATTTCCAGGTACTACAGGTGCGCTTAACCCTTATGCTGTAATACTTCTTAATGGAAAGAGCATCAAGTGGCTAGCATTTACTACTGTTGAACATGTTCTTTTTTCAAACAGCTTTTAAACAAATGAAATTACTCAGGGATTTATTTTAATTGAAGATTCAATTGGACTATACATTTCTATGCAGTTTCCATAGCAACATTCATTTCAAACTAAAGAAGCTGCTTCTCTATTACTCATTCTTACTAAAATTCAATTTCACGTCTCTGTTGGAACTAAACAACATTAAAAGAGGCCTTGGGAAGAATCCATCTAGCACAACTAATTAGTTTTGAAAATGGCTTTTTAAAATCCACCTAATTTAAATTTCATCCACATCGAAGCCTTAAAAGCAGCAATTTTGCCACTGAAGTAAACAAAGGCCAAAAGGCATACAACTATTTTCCTGTGGTCTGAACAAAAGAAATAGGTGCTGTAAAAGAATGGCTTTTAGAAAGTTCACAGCCCCTCTCCACCACAAGTCTTGAATTGCCAGTCAAAATAGTAAGACTATAATCCCTAACATTCATCTTTAAAGATGCATTAGTCTAACATTTCCTACCGTTCTGATCTTGGCAGTCCACTTATAAGGGACATGACCTTAGCACAGACCAAAATATACGCTTACTCTGAAAAAGAACAAATAGATCTGAGGAGGGAGGTTCTCTTTTTGCATACTTTTTGTATCGCTGTCTCGCGCAACGTTAATTCTAATATTCCTCAAAGGCATAAGCCACATTTATGTTTACTGTTTCATCCAACTGTCTACCTAATTGCAGTCTCCTTATTTTTGTTTGAGCAATAATGAAGATCAAGAATAGAAACATGTAATCTGCACACTATTTATTGACCTGTTTTGGTAAATTTTAGTGTGTACATGATTTTAAATACATCAGAGATCCACTCGCTGAGGAAGAATATTGTATCATATAGAAAAAAAAAAGAGAGCTATTTTAAACTGTTAAACATACTAAGCTAAGTTATTTTAAGCCAAGAAGAAATAACTGAAAAAGAAAAAAAAAAGATATTTTTAAACCAGCAAAAACTAAGGCAGCAAGAGCAAAAGCCATGGATTTCTAATACTAATTACAAGACAGAAATTACACCTCTTGGATATAAGCCAATAGCTTAACAGCAATGCAATGCCATGCCACATAAGCAAATTAAGTACTATCTTCATTCCCACATCTCTTACGCAGTATCTACATGCCCTCATTCAGGTCCCAAGAGCTTACACAGGTGAAATGTCATCAAGAAGAGAGAAAAATGCCTCACAAAACTGCAAAGAACAGATGAACTGACTTGCCTCAGAGATAATTCTCCTGCCTTCTTCTGCTGATAACATTACTAAAATACGCTTGTGAGAAGAAAAAGAAGAGCGTTTTACATGAAAATAAAAGGATTACTATTAAGAAGATGAAGTTTAATTAAGTTGGCAGGTCAGTCTTTCTACAAATCAACTCTGAAATATAATTGGCTAATTTGTATTTAGTCACATATTGCCTAGCCTAAGATTAAATTGTTTGATGCCATCCTGACATCCCATTACTAAAACATTAACGATAATACAGAATCTATATTGATGAATGCCCGCATTCATAACCCAGGTATAACTTAGAACCCGATTGCTCCAGCTCATTACCAAACAAGAATTCTACAGTTTCGTTTAGTAATGTGTTATTTTGGACTAGATGATGGCAGCTTGCCCACTGTTAAGTTTGTAGTTTTTGACTGACAGAAATAAGAACAAGCTTTTGAATGGTTTTATTAAATGCATATCACACAATCCCGTTACTGTTATGGGGAACCATTAGTGCTTGCCTATTTCCTTCCGACTCTAAACCAGCAACTTTATAGTTACGTTGTCATTTCTCATCATGGGAACATATTGCTTGGAAAATGAGAACATTCTTGCTTGGAAAATGATCAAGGCTTTCTGGGGAAAAACATTATTATTTTATTCAGGAAAATATTCTGTATTTTCCTTATTAAATAAAGCGGATGATACTTAAAGTAACAACATACCATAGTGTAATTGTGAGCCACCTTGTGCAAGTCAGTGCAACCCTGCACATCAGCGAAAGATCGGATTCCAAGGCAATTGGACGGGTGAAGCTGCTTCATTAGGAATTTACAGCATGCTTCTACAACCTGAGAGAGCTGAAGAAGGCAAGCTGTAGACAACAGGCACTCAATGTTATCTTCTTTTAATTCAAGACGACCTAGTAACATTAAAAAGGAGATCACATTAGTTTGCTTTTATCATTCGTTAAATTCCCTAAAACTCAGAGGCAACAGAATTATTTACAGATTATATGACAGAATATAAGGCTTAGCAAACATCATCCTCAGCAATAGATAACCAGCTTTTCAAAATTAGTACCTATAATGATGTAAGGAAAGGGAATCCTAATAAGATTCCTTTTTTTGTTAGTCGTAATACATTTAAAATATTCACACAATTTGTTAACTAACTGAATATAGTATTATCAGAGAAACTATATCCTACCAGGTTGCCTCAGGTAACGGCAATGATGATTTCTTTTTATTTATTTATAATTTATGATTTATAATGTGAATAATAATTTCTAAAGAGCATTTGAAATCTAGTCATGGAATATAATGTTCACAGAAGGACAATTCATTAGATGAAATTTCCATTTTCATTCTAATTACCTGTATATGCATATTGAACCAGGGCCCACAATGCATTTGGCTCCACACCTTCCATCTTGATTTCTTCCTGTCTTGCTTCCCTTACGTCATTAGTGAACATTGCCGCAAAGTAGTCCGAAACAGAGGAGAGAACCAATCTGAGCACATCGTGCAAAAGAAAAGAAGAGAGACAAAGAGGAAAAGAAAAAAACCTTCGTCAACCTGATGTTTGTTAATTTATGATTCATTACTTTGCCCTTTGAAGAAACATGGTACTGAGAAGAACATTTTAAAATTGACAAACTGCTCCATGCTCTAGTTCCCCTCTATGAATAATGAAGTAGTCACTGAATCTACATTTGCTGCTGAAGTAAATGAATTACCCTTTCAAAGCTCAATGACTTTTAATAGCCAACACAGAAACAACCCACAAAAAACACATAAATTGGAAATGGCATATAAATATACATTATGGAAATAAAAAAAAAAATTGGATTTACTCCCATTTATATTATGTCAGTTACTTTTTAAAACATGGAAGAATGACTTACTAGTCCTTTCTAAAGTGCTTTAAAATGCTTTTACTCTTGGTGCACACATATGCATTCATTTACTAATACTGATATAGAACTAGGCACAGTAAACACGGAGATGGTACAGACAGAGTAATCTCTTTTGTGGGTATCTATTTAGCCTTTTGTTAACAATTTTGAGTACTTTAAGATACTGAGTAAGTGAACATGTTAGTACACAACAGACATTTCTTTGGATTACCAAGAGTAAAACACTGAGTACATGTAACAATGCCACTCCACAAAATGTGCAAGGATTTTGCTGGCTCAGTAGGTGTTCACAGGACTAGGGTGATAGAGAAAGGAAATCATGTGGAGCAGGAATATTTAATCCATAGTTCTGTTGTATGAAACCTACCATAACTATTCATGAGGTCTGCTGGTCTCTTCCCTAAGAGACCTCCAGGAACAGCCTTGTGGTTTGGATCAATTTTTGTGCTGCAGCAGTTCACTGTTGCCTTACTCACAGGGAATTAAAATATAAATACACTTGCATATGTATGGAGCTATACAAACAGCAAGCCCAAGAATCAAGCCTACCACAAATACACTAGACAGTCCATCTGCATACCTTCAATGAATCTAATACTTCACAAAATGTCAGTTTATTCTGTGCCGAATCATTATATTGACTTGTTAGATGACATAGGTCAGGAACCACAAAACAGAGTAAAATTAATTGAAAAGGTGAGCACCAGTGCTTAGCAGTAAGTCTAAACATGCATTAATGGGGAGGATTTGCAGGTACATACACAAAATCATGAACTACAAAGAACTGTCTCTTAGTTAATTAACTGCAAAGTAATAAATTGTTGCCTAATTTAAACTACTTTTTTCTTGCTGATTTTTTGACTGTTGACCATTTGGTCAGGCCTACAGTAGGGTAATCTTTTTTTTCTAGTTGCTGAGGCAACAGAGTTGGGTTACGAGCGTACGGGGGAAAATATTTAATTTTATTTTAACATCTTGTATGATTAAAGTGAAGTTTTGTAATGAGAAAAAAAGTTCTGTTCTACTAAAGAACATATTGTTCTTGAAATATGAGATTTATTCTATGGCTGACTTGCTGAGAAAAATTAGACCATTCTGTCAAGGTAGTGCCCAGGCATCACTTCTAGGCATTTTAACCTCAGGTTTAATGACACCTGCAGTTGAATCAAAATACTGCCTCCCAGAGATCTGTAGAAGTTTAGTGAAATTAGAGTACATTCATGTAAGCATCAAGGGAGAGTTTCTGCAACTGCTTTTGATGCTAGAATGAGTTGACAAGATCAGATTTGTCTGTACAAAATAGGGGTTCTCACTGGAAGGGAAAGTGTGTAGATGAACAGATTTGAAAAACCCAAGTATCTCTGCAGGTCCAATTCAGAATTAGAAAAAAAAAAAAAAGGCAAAACAAACAGCTTAAAATATTCACCTCTAGCAATACTGACTTGAACTTCTACACAGAATAGAGCTTTAAAAAGAAAGGTCTCTGCGATGGGAAACAGAACCTAAAAACTAATCTTAACACAGTTTTGCATTTCGTTTTTTTCCCTTTTTTCTTCCCCCAACAGTGCAACTGGTTTAGTTAGCTGAACTATTATTTAGAAAATGGCTGGACTGTACATATCTTAGCAACAACTGTTGAAGAAATGCCAGATAATAACCCGAGCCTCTAGACAAACACCTTCTACCAGCTGTTTGATATCAGCAAATTTCTCCCTATAACTTCCAGTCTCGAAGTCCTCCAAAAGAAATTATTAGAAAGTTAAAATGCAATCCATTTGCTATTTTTGCAAACTTGTGTTTGGATTCATGAGAAGGTATACATGCTTCACAGTGTTAAGTGCTTTCCAGAGAGTGACGTGCATATGCCGAAACAGGACATGCAGCCCAGGAGCAGATTAATACAAGTAATATGCCAAAGCATAAGTTATACTGATAACAATTTTGTAATAGTTTTAGCCAAGAAGCATGTTCACAATGAAAAGCCTTAGAACAGGTATCCACACTTTCCTCTTAATTCAACTATTTAGAAAAAAAAGTTMTTTCAAAGAAAGAAAGGGAATTAAAAGACACAGTGACAATGCATCAAGGTGACACTGAGCTAGCATAAAAGAAAACAAAGGCAGACTTTCAGCCAGCTGGCCTTTTCCTGTCCTGTGTTTTTCCCACTAGTCAATAAAAATCAATTACTACTTTACTCATGCCATTTGACACCCACTTTTCATTGATCTTTTAATCTCATAGCTAGTAACTGATTTTTCTTTCAATCTTTTTTTGGAATGTCTGAAATTAAACTGCATTCCTACATACAGACTATGCAACGTGAAGCAGCTAATACCTTCATATAACTGAAGAATCCACAGAAGACTTTCCCCATCCATATTTGACCTTTTTGCTTAAAAAGTTCTAAAAGAGCTAAGTGACAATTATGATTTTTCAAAAGAAAATCTGTGCAATGACTATAAAAACTACACTTATATTCACAATCTCCTTGTTAAATAGAGCCATCATAGCTCTGTTAGTATTTGAATCTGTGTTATTTATTAATCATTAAAATTAACATATTCATCCATATCAAGAGTTCAACTGGGAACTACTGATGCTACAAAATACTGCTTTTCCTCAGTTTAGAAACTGAAGAAAGCTATGGTTTTTGTATTCTGAGTTTGTAGTCTTTTTTTCCCTATTTCTTTCATAATTGGCCCAACTAAAACGCCTACGAAATCAGTATATATTAACATTAGAGACGCCTCTTAACAGTATGAAAAAAAAAATCAAGAAAAAGCATTAATACAGTTGGCATTGTATTGTTCGACTGTGGATGTCGAACATATTTACCTTTACTCTCCTTCTTACCTAATTACCAGCTACTGCCAAATACTAAATTCTGCATAGATAAGATTACAAGAATTTGGCTACTGAATTATATGCAGTGGGTTGGCTGCTCTTTTTCAGTGCACAGGAAAAATGTAGAGAAAAAGGAACACATGAATACCAGAATTTTTCATCTGGAAGATCATAAAGATGTCTGAACAATTAATCTCTCTGGAAAAACACTCACCAGCTGTGGGTGGGCTAAATACTGACAAAATCTGGGTGTTTCAGTGTATCTGCCTGTTCTTATAGGACGTTCCAATGCTACTGATGTCTTTAATTTCTGTGGTTTGTACTGATCCAAAAATAGGAAGATCCACCATGACAGCTTAACTTATTTTGAAAAGTTTTCTGCTGAGATCCAGTAAAATATGTGTAAGCACAGGTGGCACGCCTGAATTAAATTGTACTTCTTGTTGGAATTGCCACAAGCTGCATCATCTAGACATTATTCTAGGTCTTCAAAGCAATTATTATGTAAAATTATGATAGCTGTCAAACTGGCAATGTACAGATTTAGCATCTCCCAACCTGATTCACCTGACAGAATGACGTGAAGCTTAACATCTTGCAGATAAAAGGGACACTTCCTAGGCAACTCCTTGTTTGTGCCTGTGTAAGAGCTGAAAATAGTCCTAGGGAACTCACTAATAAGATTCACTGAAGTTGTAAGGTGGCACTGAACAGTTCATGCATCCTAGTATGAAGCACCTCATACACTGGTGGCTTCAGCTAGTTTCTATTCTTGATAACAAAGCATGTCAGTAATAAAAAGAATATATGAAAGTGGTACTACCCCACACTACTAATATATCTATTTATTTAAATTAAATTTGTTTAAAAGCAAGCAATACCTAAAAATACATGCAGTATGTTTATGTTAAAATTATTTCCAATTACAGCTCTCTTCCAGGGAAATCAAACCTTTCAAAATTTGTTTGCTGCTTCTGACACTGAAATCATGATTGAAATAAACCCTTCAGTAAAATTTTTCAAAACAACCACACTGTTAGTAGCAATAGTACCTTTTTAACATGAAGCTATCACAGAACTGCTTTTTTGACTTTTTAGAAAGACACTTTTTGTTAAACTTTTATAAACATGTAGCTAAAACAAAAAAAAAGGCTGCAGTGAAGTTACAAACTAAGGCAATACAGACTGTGAAAGAAAGGAAATATTATTAAGCCATATGGAAAAGAAGTACAAAGATAAGTAACCCTCAAGATAAAAAATGCCTGCAAACCAGGATTTGTGCTCTTCCAAACAAGCTTCCTAACCCCTAGAGTACATAAGCTTCCATTTGCCTTCCTTCCTTCAGTCCCATGTCTTTTTTATTTCCATCTTTCAGCGTCAACAGGAAGAAAGAAAATGGCTCTGCACAGATTTTCAGATTGCTGGTTAAAGGATGCAGAGCAGGCTTTAAATCACCTCTGGCCAGGAATTTACACAGACCTGCCTTTTCTTATCTGAATGTGCTGATCAGCAGGTTATTACAAAACAAAAAACCCTTTTATTATGGATATAGCAGTTAGCTGAATGTAATAAATAGGAACACAATAAATAGGAATGCAATAAATGACTTGGACATCTGAAATTGCAGTGGACACAGAAAAAGCATCTGATATTAAAAACTTAATTAAATTAATTTAATTAAATTTAATTAAAAGTCTGGCAAAATTTCTTTATGGAACTGCAGGGTAAAGGAGTGCAAATATAATGCATTTTTTCCTTGTGGAGAACTGTCCCCTTTCCTACTTGCTTCTTGACCTCCTAAATAAGTTCTTAGCTATAATTTCAGCACAGACTGAGAAGATAAACAGTCTTAGAATAATAGATAATGCCATATTCAGAAACATTATGACTACATGTGATACTTTTATTTGTAGTAGACTTATAGCCTGAATTCTTTGCATAGATACAAACCAAAACCCTTCAGAATTTTACAGTAGTGTATTACCTGTGCCTATTACTATTGCAGACACCAAACTCACTGCTTTTTTCTCTAAAAACATACATCATACACCTCAGAACATTCAAGTATCATCAAAAGTAGAAACTGAGAATTAAGAAAAAAAATACAGGAACTACTAAAAATATCAGGTTCAAAACAGTAAATCTGAAAACTCTCTCTATATAAGCGTGATTAATAATAGTAATGAAAAATGTTCTTTCTTACCAATTCTATGTGACCACATATTAAGAAAGACCCTTTTATTTTTCTTAAGAAAAAAACAGGAAAAAAAAAAAAAGCTGTCCAGTGTAAGCAAACTTTCTATTTTCTTATACACCCTAGAATGCCAAGCCATTAAGCTAATATCTATTTAATACATCTTTTGTTGCTTATTAAGTCTTAAGATAAAATAATCACTAGTGTTCTGAAATACACTGACTGCTCCAGCCTGCAGTCAATACTAAAGAAGCCAGAACTTGGATGTAGGCAGTAAAAAATTCTACAATTTTTTTTTTTTTCTTATAACATAGGCTACTACAAGTACATAAAGCCAGTCTTCTGACTGAATTTCTATAAATTCTGAACCAAATTTAAGATTTCCATCTTTATGTTTCCTACTACGGAAAAGTTCAATTTTCAGTGAGGTACATACCTCTTACTTCTCCAGAGGTATGTTCTTAACCACATTTTAGATTCTAATTTCTCAACTACAGTAATATTTGGTATTACTGCTCCCAAAGTACATATTCCTGACCAATTTGGTGGCAAGGTCTTACGGGCTGTGTTTCCATAAATCCAATACCAACCTCTTCCTTCAGGTACCGGCCATTTGAAGGGGCTTAAACCTCCAATATCTATAGTCTTACTACAATCAGAGTAATTTCCAACAGTTAGTCTTTGTTAAACACTGAACTTTGTTCATTCCTTTCGGGGGGCTACACCGTTGTACACAGGTACAATATTTTTGTTTTGGAGTCTCAATTATCCATTCTTGTTCCTCTAATTCTCTATTAATATTAAAAGAGGTATTTGCCAATAAAGCAGTCTAAGATATATTGGCTGGTATAGGAATCCCAATTAAGGGAACTCCCTTCTTCGAATGTTCCAGAAAATGGGTACAGACCCAATGATCTGACTTATTAGCATTTTGAACTGTCTTTTGTAACAAGTAAAGACGTAAATTCTTTTCCCATGGATTTCCTGGTCCCTCATGGAATACTCCTATCTGAAAACAACAAAGGAGTATCACCCTCCTTAGTCCCTTCATTCCTTATTCTAAGAAGATTTGTATACTTGCACAAATATCTCAATATCAGCATAGAAACAGTAGCTAAAATACAATATAAAAACACTAGGCCCTGCATATAATCTAATTCCGTGTATGATTTGTCAAAGCTCCAAGTGCAATTCGTTATTTTTGAGAAAGCTTCAGCTTCAATGGCCCTGACTTTTCAGAAGTCCATTCTCCTTGTGGAGGTTTCTTCACACGAGTATAATGTATGCAAGAGTCCAAACTCTTCACTTTCACAGCAGTATAAGTGGTAAGTAACACCAAATAGGGTCCTTTCCACTTCTCCTTTAAAGGTTCATCCTTCCATGTGCGAATATCAACTTCATCTCCGTGTTGGAATTCATGTACCAGTGTATCTAGAGGCAAAGGAGCTCGTTGGTTAAGATAGCTGTGTAAGGTAGAGTCTGCGACAAAGACAGTAATGCTTCATCACCTCTTCTCCTTTTACATGCACTTGGTCTCCTTTTCCTACAACTAAAGTAGCAGGGTATGGTTTCCCATATAATATTTCAAAAGGACTTACTCCTTCCCTAACTCTAGGAATAATTTGAATTCTCGTTAATGCTATGGGCAGCACATCTACCCACTTCATCTGCATTTCTTGACACAGCTTTGAAATCTGTCTCTTCAGAGTCTGATTCATCCTTTCTGGGGTCTGCACTTGACTGGGGTCTCCAAGGTGTATGTAAATCCCATTGTATGTGTTAAAATTTAGTTACTCCTTGGATTATTTCTGCTATAAAATGAGGCCCGTTATCTGAGGACATCCCTTCCAGTATACCAAACCTTGGAATCACTTCCTTGAGTAAAACTCTAACCACTTCTCCAGCCTTGTTGGTATGACACGGGAAGGCTTCAGGCCACCTGGAGAAAGTATCTACCAAAACTAAGAGGTACTTAAACTGGTTACATTTTGGCAACTCAGAAAAATCTATCTGCCCATATTCCTCAGGGGAGTGACCTTCTTTCACTTTTCCAACTGAAGGCTTCTTTTGAAATTTTGGATTGTTCACACAACACCGTTGACATTGTCACACAGTTATATCAGCTAATTTTTGCGTTTTTGGTGCTATAGCATATCTTTTAATGCTTGCTACTAAAGCATCTGCTCCCAGGTGGGACTCATTATCTCTCATACCATTGGAGTGGTAATTAAAACCTGCCCATCACTAGTTACCCACCAACCTTCCTTTGATTTTGTGCTTTCTAAATATTTAGCGAGTTTATCTTCCTCCTCCAAATATTTTGGGGGTTCCCACTGAATTTTTCTTGGAGGGATTAATGCTCCTATTAGTTGTCCTGTCATTGCAATCCTTTTAACTGTTTCATCTGCTTTCCGATTTACTTTAGCTACTTCTGTTGGTCCTTACTGGTGGGCTTTGCAATGTGCAATTGCAACTTCTTTTGGCTGTTGGAAACTAATAGCACCACCGAAGCTACTGCCCTCAGGCATGCTGCAGACACAATTGGGCTTTCCATGCAGTCTCCGCAGGCACATGTAGGTGAATAGACTTATCAGAGAACGTCAGTTGAGCCTTCAGTTCAAACAAGTCACATGCCAATAATGGTAGAGGGCATTCTAGGATATATAGAAATTCATGAGTCTATGTAGTGTTTCCAATTGTACATTCCACAGGTTTTAAAAATGGCCTAAGGGCTCATCTTCCCGTGACCCCAACAATTGGCATGGAAGTTTTACTTAGGGGTCCTTTACAACTAGTTACTACACGGTCTGTTGCTCCACTATCTACTAAGAAATCTATAACTTCATTCCCCAGCCTTACTGGAACCAGAGGTGAAACAAAGTTGGTACCAAGCCCGCACCTTTCAACGCTCCTCACAGGAAGAGGCTTGATTGGGATAGTTTTCCGAGAGAAATAACTCAATAACAACTAGTTTGTTATTAAGCAGGCATTCTTTAATACAGCACTGGGCAGCACTGGGGATCGCTCCGCCATGAGTGCTCCAAACGGGTTAGCAAAGCACATCAGTTCATATGCAGAAAAATCATACATATTCATCAGATTTCCTGGAAAGGGCACTCTTATGGTGATGAGTTCCTGGAATTCATTTACATAGTCCAAGCATGAGCAGTAGAATTAGGGTTAGGGTCTTTTCACCCTCCGGTGGCCCTCCATAGCCTTCCTCAAGCTGCCCGCCAGTTGAACTTTGGGCTTCCTTTGTCCATATATAGTCATGGAATTAGCGCAGCACAAGGCGGCCAGTTTAAACTGGTTTTTTTGCACTTACCTCGACACAGTTGTCCTGAGTTCCTATTACCAATGATTTACACAGTAAGTCTAACGAGCTAGCCCAAGGCCTGTTTAATCTTACCGGGCAAGGAGTTACATGTTTCAAAACATCCTATTATCAACTCTGCTCAGCAAGTAACTAAAACTATGCAAGTGAAGCTAAGAAAAATGCAAGTAAGTCTTCTGTGTATCACAGTAAGGCCTTAGTCAGGGATTGTCAGGGATTTAACCCTTTCAGGGGATCAGCTGGGAAGATCTTAATACTTTACCCCGGTCCTCTTCATTCAGAGTCAGAGGTTTCCAACACAATCAGGTTAGTATCTGTCTCTTGCACCCCTTGCTCCATAGATTCAACAAACCATTTTTCCCTCCGCGGATATTAAGTTTTCCAATGTCCCTCCTTTTTACAAAGAGCACACTGGTTAGGGCCCCAAAGGGGCACGGCTCGAGGGATTCTGTCCTCGCCCTACCCGGTTCCACCCAATTCCCCCTCTCCCTCTGCCAGGGCCCCTACCTCTCCCTCTGCCTGAATTTCCAGCGATTGCAGCTGCTAGCTATGAGGTTTGTAATTTTATTCCTTTCTGTTTTTCTTTGTTTTTCTCTTTTTTCTTTCTCATCTCTAATATTGCATACCTTGTATGCTATTTCAATTAATTGTGATGCACACATTCCCCCACCTCCATCTACTCGCTGCAGTTTCTTTCTAATATCAGAGGCCAATTGTCCTATAAATAACATATTAAACATTTTTCTATTAGCTTCATCCTCCGGATCTAAATCCATCCATCTACGAGCAGTTTCACGTAACCTTTCATAAAAGGCCGAGGAATTCTCCTCCGACCCCTGCCTTACTTCATATAACTTTGAAACATTTTTAGGCTTTGGTATTCCATGCTGGACCCCATACAGAATCAATTGCTGGTATTGTGTTAACATTGCTTTCCCAGCCTTATCATTCAGATCCCAGGCAGGTTCTGGTTTTGGTACATAATCATCTACATTTTCACCTTCCTTTCTCCTCCTTTTTACTGCACCCCACTTGGGGACCAACATCTGCACATCTTCAGCCTCCCCACAATCCTTAACACCTTTCTTTCCTTTTTCACATTTCTCACAACAATTCTTTTTCTTTCCTTTTCATTAACATTTTCTGCTAACACATATATCCCATTAGCATCATTCATCAACAATTTACATTTCTTACAAGTTTCATGATAATTTCTCGAAGTGAAAAACAAATCAACATACACAACTTCATCTCATTTCCCGTCCAACGGCAAAATAACATCAATTGTAATTTAGTATTATAATTTACCGACCCATTTTCTGGCCAGACCTCACCACCGTCCAATTTATAATACAGCCACCATTGGTTACAGTAAGTTATCAAGCTATCTTTCCTTAGAGGATCCCCTCCAAACTTATTCTAATTTTTCAGGATGCATCCTAAAGGAGAGCATAGGGGCACCTTAGTGGAAGCAACTGCACCCATATTACACGTAATATGTTCTCCAATAATTCCTTAACTCACGGCTTCATACACTCGGCTCCGACCCACTGCCGGTAAAGGTGAAATCCTACCACACCCCCAGCTCCGACCCACTGTCGGTAAGGGTAAGATTTTACCACGCGTGTACATGAGAAGCCTTTACTTAAGCTCCTACCGCGGGCCTTTTTCTAGGCGCGTCTTACGCAGAGCAATCCCGAAAAGCGGCTACTTACCTGTGCAGTCCCTTGCCTCCTTGCAGGTATCTCGTACTGTGGCGTGGCACCGCCTGTCGCCCGCCAGAGGAGAGGAACCGGCGGAGTCCCCGACCGAGAGGTGGGTGCGCGCTGGAGCCCTGCCCGGTCCCGTCTCCCGTCCAGAACGGCGGGACGGTCCGGGCAAGGCTAGAACGGCGGTCCCGTCTGGGTCGCCAAAACCGCTGTCCCCCAAGCGGGGTTCGTTACCCGCTGTACAATAAGCCAATCCCACACACAGAGACGAGATACTTGTTTATTCCACGGCTGCGCAGAGATGGGTGCTAGGCGGTCACTCCACAAAGGCAGCACCCCCCAGGTAACACACGGTAAGCATTTTATACTTCCCGAGCAAAAGTCATCAGGAGTTTTTACATTTACACGTAGTCACCCTTGCTTCTACTGGTTCTTTGCAATGCCCCGTCTTCACTTAAAGCCACAGCGTCCTTTCTTTTTACTGCCCATATTCTGCGGGGAAGGGGCTTTGGGGGGTAGGGTGCTTTCCTGCCCGGGGGTGGGGTTTTTTATCATGCTAATTAGGATAGTTCACCCGTACTTCAAGTAGTTGTCTCTGTAGTTTTATCGGCGGTTTCTGTGCTCTTAGTGCTTATGTTTCTTCCCCCAAGGCCATGCCCAGTTAACTCTCTACAGAGGCTGAATAATGTCTTTTGTTTCATTCCTTGCATACCTCCTCATTTATCCCACCACAGCTTTCCTGGGATTCACCGTCCTTGGCGCATCTAATCCCTCAGATAAACAATGTCAGTGTAACCTAAAAGCTAACTCAAACATATGGATTTGATTAGACTACAGTAAGAGAAAGAACTTACTGTGCAAAAGGCAAAGCTTCTTTCTAAGTTGCCCCAACATTATGAAGTGAACTAAGGACAATCATAAGCCTCCCACCTCCTGCTACAAGCACAAGGTGTGCTTCTTCGGCCTTAAATTTCATACATACTTAAAACACACTATACCAACTACAGCCATATGTTTCTCCTCCTAAGAAGAGAAGACCAGAGCAAATAACAAGTGGTAGCGTATGCCTAATGCACTACAGAAATAGATGCAGCAGCAGAAACTAGAGGAGCAAAGTCAGTTCTCTAGATAAATGAGAAACAGGTACAAACTACATTAAAGAACTTTTTAGCATGTTGTCTTTATCTTGTTGCAAAAAAAATATCTTCCAGTCCTTGCAAGATATTCGCAGCTGTCCTCTGCACCCTTTCTACACTTTTTAACTATTACATAAATCATACTCCAGAACTGTATACTGCAAAGGTGCTACCTTGGCCACATAAGGAAGTAAAATTATTTCCTTATTATAATCACTATTTTTCCTGTTTACAGCACTTCAATGCTCTTTGACTTCTAAATTACTTCAAGGGGTACAAATCCACTAGGGGTGTGTGCGTCCCGGTTTGCATCTGATTCACTCTTTCCACAGGGACAATGCAGTTTTACAACTAATTTGAACAAACTGAAGACCAATCTTAAGCAACTCTGTAGCCACACAGAAAGCCAAATCATCTTGCTCACCCTACTATCTCTCCAAAAAGATTCATCATCATCCACAGCTACGTGGCTATAAGTGTTTACAAAGGAATTCAGGTCAGGGGTTGGGTGGAGAGCAGGACCACCCATTTTAGCAATAACTGCAGTAAGATTTGCTTAAATCAACTTGGAAAAATCAGGGAGAGTCTTGACTGTTTAAAAATGAAGTTTCATAAAATGAAGTCTCTGAGAGCAAGTTACGGTGTAACTGCCTCCCTGTTCCTCAAGTCAGTTCCCGTGCCCATGCTACCATTCCTCCGTTGTGTCAGCACAACAGCGTGGATGATATCTGAATAAAAGCAGAGATCTGTCTTTTAAGAAAAATACCAAACTCAAACCAGCAACCTCTTCCCATCTTTTTATAACTATTACAGTAGTAAGCTGTAGTTTCACTGTGGGGGTAGGAATGAGCAATGGAAAATAGGAATGCTTTAGGCTGCTATTTCTGTTGTAGACCTAACCTTATGAAACCACAGCTTAATTATACCTAGGTTCCTATTGGAACTATTAACACTGTACATTAATTACTGTAATATGCTTCAGTTATTCATACTTTTGTTTCACAATCTTTGGTATTTTCCTAGCTTTTAAGTGGCATGCTATATGATCTGTTAATTACACAGATGACGAATAGGGTAACGTTTGATCTAATTTAGCCCTCTAACACTTACTGGCAGTGTTCAGCAGTCTGCTATCAAAGGACTCTTCTTACTATGGGAGCAAAAAGACTTTATGCGGACAGAAGACTGTCCTTATTGCTAATTATGACTCCAACAACTTAACTGTTTGTACAAAGAAAAAATAAAATCAAAGAAAAAATTTTTACATCATTCTATGCTACAGAAACCACTATTACTTATAATATTCTGAGGGTGCATTTGGGACTTTTGGGGGTTTTGTTATGCAAATATCTTATCATATGCTTGAAGACAAAAAGTAGAACGTGAAAACATCACCATTATTTTTTATGCTGTATCACATACAATATACAGAAATTAACTTCTAGTTTCCAAATAAATGTTAAAAAACATAAGCATGTTTAAAGTATTCTAAATTGTTTAGGATGTTCTGACCTTTTTTAAACAAAACACGGGACACACTTTGAAGGTGCATTTGTAAATGAAGTTACTTCAAATTATAATAAACTTACCTGTGAGCTGGAATTCTACGATCACCAGCAACTAACACCACATCACATAGCTGTTTGTGCCTAAGATAATTCTCCATCTTTTTAAAAGTTTGTTCAGCGTGGTTGAGAGCCTGAAAAAATTCATCTGAGGTACAGGGCTCCATAGTTTGACAAGACGATAAGGTATGACTGCTGTTGGAGGTTCTGCTGAAGACAATAACAGAAATCTTAGTTCACACAATATTAAGGTGCAGCAATTCTATCTACAGATGATAAAATAAAAATCACATGTGATTTTAAAATTGACGTACATGATTTGTTTTAATATATTAGGAAAAATTTCTTCGCTGAAAGGGTAGTCAGGCATTGGAACAGGCTGCCCAGGGAAGTGGTGGAGTCACCATCCCTGGAGGTGTTCAAAAAACGTGTGGATGTGGTGCTTCGGGACATGGTTTAGTGGGCATGGGTACTGGGTTGATGGTTGGACTCGATGATCTTAGAGGTCTTTTCCAACCTTAAGGATTCTATGATTCTATGATATATTCCCTTGCTATCTTATTTCTCTTCATATTCATACTATATCTCTTCCTCCAAACCTAATCTAAACTCTTGTGAAAAAGGTACGATCATTTAATGTTGTACTCTTCAACTAACAGACACACAAAGATGAGTCCAGTAATCATATCTATAGCGTTGTCAGATGGTTAAGGAAGAACAGACATCTACCAAGACCCTGCAAACTGAAAAAGTAATGGAAGGATGCAATAAGGAATCAAACCTTTCCCTGCCACATATGTTAAAGTCTTACTTCACATGTATGTTAAAGTCTTGCTTCACCACTTCACCACTCCTACTGCATGAAGCCTTATGTGTTTGAAATGAGATCTAGCACAGCAGAAGCCAACACAGGGGAAAAGCAAGGGTGGATGGGGAGAAAAATTATTCCTGTCCATAGACACAGCAGCTTGGGAGAAAAGAGGAACAGAGGAAACATAAAAGGAATGCATGGGCCTAGGACATAAAGGAGATGAATCCTAATTATGTACACTGAGAGAAGCACCTTTTCTTGCTCATAGTCCTTTAAGTGACTATTACTTCCTTTTCCACAATGCAGGCAACTTATAAAATACTCTGGACCTACCATAATATTTGGAAGGACATGGATACACAAGATCTGCATCCAGGCCCCTGCTTTCACAAAGATGTCATGAACTCAGGCAGCATGCTCAGGGCTAAATCCACCAAAAGACTTAGCTCAGTCTTTAGCCTAGGATATTAATTTCAAGACAGAGCTCCTCAAAATCAAAATCTAAATTTTCAGCAAAAAGTGTTCTGTAAAGTGTGGATTTTTTTTTTTTTTTTTTTTTTTAATATGCCCAGATAGCTAAAAAGGCCAAGTAATTTGGCACTTAATTCAAACCTAAATCTAGTAATGTATCAGAAATGAGATACCTGCCTACCTGGTTCCCGTGGAGGACTTTATCTTAAATGTGCTCTCTGAAGCTGTGGTTAGCCATTTATTTAAGCTGGGTCAACTTCTTTTCACCCCTGCCGTGAGTCACTTGTTCTGTTCCACCACTGGCCTTCTGACAAGCTGGAACAAGTATTCTTTGTGGCCATTTTGGAAACTGAATCAAGGAACTCATATGTGAAAAACGTAACCATGTAACCATAAAAAACATTATATTGGCAAAACTGGTGGCATTCTCACAGTGAATGAGCAAGAAGTACTCATGGAAAGCAACTCTTAAACCAGCAACCCTGCAAAAGAAACAGAAGTGGAAAGAACAGGCTGCTGGTCAACTAGAAAATGCTTAGGACATTCTTGTTCCCTAATACAATTTATCACACCCTCAATTGTGTTAACACAGGTTGGGTTGGTGTTTTTTTTTTTGGTTGAACCATATTTTAACCCAGATTCCTCAAGATTAATAATGATAAAAAAATTACATCATATCAGGGATTTGATTTACATTACAACCTCAAAAGGAGTTGTGCCAATAGAACTGAAGAAGCCACAAACTAGTATGGAGAAGGAAAAAACTTTCTAAGCCAGCACTTTGCTGGACCACATCCTCACCAGAGCTATTGCCAGCCCCAAGACTGCACGCACGGACTTTCTGCACAGAACTCGGTGGCAGTCATCACTCTCGTTCAATAAGCAAAAATAATTGCAGTAGTGTCTGTTTTCCACTACCCACAACACAACAGAGCCAAGCCTAGTGCTTCCCCTCACCTGAAGAAGTTCAACCCTATACCTGTCCTCTAGCCAGTAACTTACAAACCATTTTCCATAAGGAAAGAAAAGGAGAAGGAAAGAAAGATTAAGCTTCAGTGGTCCATAAAAAGAACATGAAAGAGACAGTCTAATAGTTGAGGTACTTGCAAAAAAGGAAAGATATAGCTTCAAGGRCTACTTATGCCATTTACCCAATGACTGGTTATGAAAAATTCTAATCTCCCTCCTCCCCCAAACTGTTTTACGAATCTGTTTCACAGTTCCTTTTGCCACAGCCATGACTGTTTGGGAGAATACACAAGCAAGGAAAGAACAGAGGAAGGGAAGGACCTGCTTTTCTCTCTCCCAGCAGCAGTACTGAAATGCCTTCCAATATTCTTGGCCTACATCCCTTCCACCTAGAGAGAGGAAACCTGGGTATCTAACACTGACCTGTGAATCCCATGCTCAGACCAAACACCCGGGCACGAGGTCCTGCAGCTCTGAGTATCAAGGTGGCTCTGCTCCTTTTGGATTTGGCTCGTGACTCAAATTTATGTTTAAGTATAGTATGAATTTCCCCTCCCATAGGCTAGAGGTATTGCTACTTCTGCACACCTCACACATACTACTAAGAAAATTACATTAAAGAGTAAGGAGGCTGTCAGCGCATGAGGTAAGTGTATCAAAGAACCCCTTCTGCATATTCTTTAAGATTAAGATTTAAGATAGTATTTTTAACACATTAAGTGGAAATATTATTATGAGTATCTTAGAATGTTAGTCAGTAGGGTTTTCTTTTTGTATTCTTAAACTTCAGTCACACTTTTCTTGGTCTTTCTCTTCTTTCCCTATTTATGTCAAAAAGATCCTATCTAGCACTGACCAATTTTTATTAAGTATGGTACAATTTCAGGATGACTGTAAAAATACAAGTTACTCTAAGGACAAGGTCTTTCCCATGCTAGCTACGCATTTTACTACCCTGGTAACAAACATTCATATACTAGAGATGCTAGCTTTCTTCAACTTCTCTGTCTAATAAAGACTTCATATAAGAGTATGCCTTCTGAAATAAAAATTATGTATAAGCCATGCTATAAACCCATTGATTTTTAAAGAATTTTATTTCTTGAAGCAGGATGTTTGGAATAAGTTCCTAATATAACAGTTCATTGCAAAGCAATGAAGCAATTAACTGGGCTAGTAAAGTGGTGATAAATGAGTTTCAAAAGTAAAAGCATACATAATGATGACAACTGGAGAGCTGAATTCACACCTCTCCTTCTGCTGTTGTTTCAGGCTTTATTGTTGCAACTTAAACAAAGCTACAGCAGAGTTTTAAATATAAAACCAAACCAAGCCATAACATATACAAGCCTTCTTTCCTCCTACTTTTACTAAACTCTCTCTCTCCAAAGAGAGGCATCAGTGTTTTTCAAATTTTATGGGGGAGAAGCACAATCTGTTCCTATTAACACAACTTGTTATTTTAATTATTTTAAAGCATTGAGATTAATTTTAAAGGAGGTGTTACAATGGTTACTTTATAGCAATCACACATATTAGTTAACAACCTATGAATTCCAGTAAGTATTAACTTGGCCATAACAAAGGTTGCAAAACTTTTTTCAAGCATTTTATTTTATGCATTTAAAATTATTTTAGGAAGGCATCTTTTAGGTTAAATGTCTCCATGTTTGTCTTTGAAATAAAAATGAAGCAATAAAGGCTTTATTATGACTAAGAAAAAAATACAAATACACATTTCAAACTATTCACTTTGGAACAGAAATAGAGGAACAAAATCCGAAATTTGAAATTAATTGTAAAATATTTTTTCTGAAAAATTGTGTAAAATTCTGTCTAAAAAATTATCTCTGAAAATTATGCGTAGATTCACTCAAGCTGTCACGATTAGTTCACCTAATTTAGCTGTAACCTCATCTGTACTTCTAAAAGAGGTCAACTTCTCCACAAGATAATGTGAAATCCTATGAATCTGCAAAAATGTAGTTTTACTGCAAGGTAAGAGTGACACGGTTAGATCAAGGCTGTGTAGTACAGATGCTGACCTTATATATGTACCACCTTGTCTCTTCTAACCTTTTGCAGCAAGTAACAGCTTATTTCCTTGCATTAAAAAGTCCCATTTCTTTTGACAGAAGCAACATGTTGAAGTGCAGCTGGTTACCAGAGCCTTGACTGGACAAAGGAGTCAGACAGCATTACAATGCGATTTCTATCTGCAAAATCTTGATGGAGAAAATATCCCAAATATACTGCTACTATGTCTACTCAACTGGCTGGTTCACAGAATCAACAAATGAAGTCTGTTTTTCAGAAGATTTCTATGCTCTGTCTCCTTTTCCCACTCCATCTACCACCACAAGTCTCTCTCTTCTCCTTTCCCCACAATTCCTTAAGGCATTGCCTCACTAGGCGAGAGACAGCAAGTAATGTGACTGGCGGGAAGCTGCGCTGCGCAGCCAGCTTTGCAGCAGATGAATCCTGCCCTTTTTCAGTGAAGGCAATAAGCTGGGTTTCTCCCTATTAACTAGCTGCCATTTGCGAGGAGTGACGTTATCTTTGAGACTTCTGCCTACCCTCACATTAAGATGAAAACGGCCCATGGGTTTTAAAGCTACCAGGGAAATGGCAGAGGTGATGCAGAACACAACTGCATAAACTTGGTCCCTTTAGAAAACCAAACTAAAAGCAAATGCTCTATCTACGCTACTGAAATTTGCAGGCAGACTACACACCAACCCAAATGGCTTTCATAGATACACTGAAAACAGTGCAAAATGGGAACTGGAGCAAGAATAAGCTGTGCATAGAATTGGCTTAAATTCTGTTTTACATCTGTTTCTCTAACATCAACTGCGTGTAGATGAAAGCATTAGAAGTAGTAAACACTGGCAAAACTGTAGAGATGGTAAAAAATACACATTTTTCTCCTCACGACTATGTTTCCAGTGAACACCACTTTGTTTCTCAGAAAATAAAGTAACTGACATCAACATTTTAAATCTGAATTCATGCATAAAGAATATTACCTTTATAAATGTGACATGTAAATAAACGGAAAATCAACAAACCAATTTAGACATCTCAATGTATACAGATATTAAAAAAGTATCATGACATTTCAAAGACGAAAAATAGTAAAAATATTAGTTTTATTCACACCTCAAAAGGGTTCAAAATACAGTTCAAAATAATAGAAGAGGTTTAGAGATAAATGATGAAAATTATTAAGTATGTGCAGGTGTCCTGGTTCCGACTGGGACAGAGTTAACTCTCTTCCCACTAGCTGGAGGGGGTGCTGTGTTTGGGTTTGGTAATGAAGGGAACGTTGATGGCCCATTGATGGTTTGGTTGTTGCTGGGTGGTGCTTGCACCAGGACTTTTCAGCCTCTCATGCTCTGCCGGGTGCAGGGGGAGCTGGGGAGCATAGCTGGGGCGGTTGACCCAGCTGGCCAATGGGGTATTCTATACCATGTGACATCATGCTCAGTATAAAACTGGGGGCGGGGGAGGGGGGAGGCAGCGGCGACTCTGGGGGGTTCATCTCTCACCGTTTGTTCGGAACACGTGGGGGTGAGCAGTTGCACTGTGCATCGCCTGTTTTGTATATTCTGTTATTGTTGTTGTTATCATTGTTACTACTGTTCTACTTTGTTTTATTTCCATTATTAAACTGTTTTTATCTCAATCCTCAGGTTTTCCTCCGCGTGCCCTCCCGATTCTCTCCCCCATCCTACCAGAGTGGGGGGGTGAGCGAGCAGCTGCGTGGTGTTTGGTTGCTGGCTGGGGTTAAACCACGACAGCAGGAAAATGGGTGCGAGTGCCTTGTGTTTAGAGAAGGCAATAAAAGGAAGAAAAATAATGCATAGTACCTCTGACTATAAATTACATTCTTGTAATGCAAATCCAAGAATAATGTCAATGAAATCAAAAGCCAGTGTTTGACTGATCAATGCAGAGCTCTGCAATCATAAATGAAGTGTATGGAATTTAGTCTAGGAAATCAGCAATAAGCTGTAAGTTTCACTACTGTTCAAAACCAGTGAAGGCATTTATTCTCTTACTAGAACAGACAAAGGTCCAGTAGCTGGACTTCCTAAAAAAAAAAAAAAAAAAAAAAAAAAAAAGAGTCCTGTGCAGCCAAAAGTTAAGCTAATTATCTATCTTGAGACAGGACATTGCATTTGCTATACTGCATAACAAACCCATGATCTCAAGGTATTTTTTTGGTAATAATGTAACTAGAAGATCTGTTGCAATTTCAAGCCATCTTTAGGCTAGGGCAGACAATTGTTTAGGTCATACACATTAGAGAAAATAAGAGTATGTCTCCCCTTGGACAAATTAGGATACATATTAAGATACACCTTTTGCATTTTTAAACAAATCTTAATTTTGCAACTTTCTTGCTGCATTAAGATAGCTTCCGGCATTGCAGTTTTTACATACAATGTTTCAAAATAGTTTTAAAAAATATTTGTTTCAACAATTTGGTTGTTTACACTGCTGTCTTCAAGCTAGCTGACATTTTATTGCATACAGAGACCAGAACACAACTTACTAAAATAATAACATGCCCGCTTTCATGCCAGCTTCCATGATTTTATATTATACTTTGTAAGGAGTAAAATGTTTCCTTCTTCAAAGTTAGTAAGACAAGAACCTCAGCTACAGAGAATGGAGTTTGTTGAGAAGGATGCTGAAAGGATTCTTGGAAAAAGCAAGCAATGGTAAAAACCAGGACACTCTTCCAAAGGCTGGGAAGAGCATAAATAAAAGGAAGAAGCCATAGATGGTAACAACAAAGACTGCTAAAAATCCCTAGTGTATCATAATTGAAGATAAGAAAAGAGAACGGAAAGAAGACAAAAGTGACTCTGGAGAGACTGAAGAGCACAATAAGGCTATACATGCATGTGAACTTGAAGGCTAGTGATCTACTCTATGCTAGAGAAAAGAATTATAGCAATAGCCAGCACTACAATCTTGCAATCAAAAGGCACAGGTTCAAGCAAACACAAATATATCCTCATTAACCTTAATCTAACTGGCATGAGTAACAACAGACACAAGAAGCTGGAGCACAGGCTCCAGTGTTACCTGTGCTAGCCCAACAAAGACACATATACACAGCCTGCTAAGCCAATACCACTGCATTATTATTTGTTTCTAATTTTGATAAGAAATAATGTAGGCATGTTTCATTGCAGCTAGACCTTTGATTATAGCACTGATGTTTCCTGTCTTAATTCTAAGAGATGTCTTGGATTTAGTGCAATGAATTCCATGTACCCACACAAATGTCACCAGTTATATGCATCCTGTCTGGAAAACAACCACTTAGTCTACCTCATGACACATCTACAGTGCAGTAGTACAAAAACATACCTGACCGAGATTTAACGTAGTCAAAGCATGTGACAATCACTGCAAAAATATGGTCATCTCCTGTGGAAGCCCATTCCATCCAAATAAATAGCTGGAATCCCCTGTGGCTTTGCAAGAAGTCTACACTGAAGCCTCTTGTTACCTTATCTTCATTACAACATCTACTGTTCAAGCTTACTAGATCAAATTTGCTTCATATATGCTATATAATTGTGCTGCACTAACTCTTTTCAAATGTGCAGAGACATAACCCAAGTGAAGATGTAATAGGCACAGAGAAAAAAGAAAGAATTTTAGCAGTAGCATGGAAGAAAAGAAACAAGAAGGCTAAAGATTCTACCCTGTAAAATAACTTGTTTTTCAATAACAAAAGTTTATTATTTTTGTCTAATTCATGCACATATCTAGCAAAAAAAATGCACTTTTAATAGTTTTTCAGTTAATTTCAAGAATCATACTACTATCATGCCACAACTAGGGAATCTATCAACTGTCCTTATTTGACAGTTTGCATTATTTTGAGATAGGAGATATACAGAAATACACAGCACAATTGGGGGTCCTAGAGAACTTACAGCCTCAAAGGTCAGTAAGTCAGAGGTTAAAGATGTATCAAAGGTTTCTGTAGACTGAAAACTGTTGTGGGGGGCAGACTTAGATTAGAAGTTACAATGTACTAACTCTTAAGACTGTTCACAGCGAGCAATACCGTGAAGTAGCCACCAGCCAGTACATTCAGACCTTGTCTTAAAATTGATTACAGATACCTTACTAAACTGTTCAAGGATAGGACACAACTGATTAATTCTGAAATACTGCTTGTATTTAATGCTCAAATACAAATATACATTTTATACTACATTTGAATACATTTCCATACTTAAATCTACAGTAAAATAATACCACAATTTTAATGCATGCCTGGGTGAAATGAATCAGATACAATACTCTGCATACTAGGTATGCTCTAGGTATTTTTAGCTTGATATACACTGTGCCTTAAGGTCTGTGGACTGCTGCTAAGGCACCCACAAAAAGTTAAGAAAAACAAGTCTATTGCTAATAGGCTTAAATTTGCTATACAAGAGCCTGCACAGCTGTTGGAAAATTTTAAAAAGTGTACAAATCCAAAATGATGACCATCGCCTCAGGAATGTAGGAGAGTTAACAAACAGCAACAGAGGAAATCTAGGAGACAAAAACCAGCAAAGTATTCAAACCCCACTGGCCCAGTAAACAATCATTCAAGCTAATGCTGGTTACAAACAACACATAGGAGTGTGATGTGAACAGCATTATAGCTGACTAGCTCTGATCCCTGAATCCGGATGATCTGTTTGCATCTCAGATGCAGCCTTTGTCAAAGATCTGCTACTAAACTTGGAATTTGCTTACCCGTTATGCCACCAAATGAATTCTACAGTGGCTCTCCTCTAAATGGATCACGTAATGATCTAACACTTTCATAATGACAAAGACCTGATCTAAATGCTTTTCTACCTGTGCTATATGACATGGCAAAGAGGAAGGATGATTGATACACACAAAGCAGTAGAGCTGCTTCTGTCACTTCATGCTTTTAGGGCTTGTAACTGGGCAGTAAGTTACAGAGGAGCGATGAAGCTTCAACATAAAGTTTAAAAAAAAGGATTTTTTTCTTTCACACAATTTGTTTCTAACAGAGGTAACAGGGTTTTCATATGGGAAAAAAGCCCTTTGAAAACTACATAGATGACAGTGTTGGGGTTTTTTTTCCTCAAGTCGATAGGTAAGAAGCTATAATTTAGACTAATAAAAAAGACCATTTAATTAAGCTCTTAAACATCAGAAAAATTCCAGCTGTTAGGCAGACTTATGTAGTCTGCCCAACAGCTTCTGCCTAACAGCTTATACATTCTTAACAAAGGGAGTAAACAAAACATGGTTTATGTACAGTCTCCCCATGAGACTAGAGATACAGATAACAATACAAAGCAAGTTCTTACATTACCATTAGTTAAATATTAAATTGTACCAACACTGAACTCAAAATTTATCTAAATTATTTATTTTAAAGCATGAAAGTAAAACACTAGCAAGAATTACAAGACAATAAAGGAATTACAAGTAACTCTAGATGCTAGAGATGATTAAGTACATCATTAAAAAGATACTCCAAATTTCCTCAGTTCAAATCCTACATGCATTTCCTGCAGTATACAACTCGGCCTGCAAAAACAAAACAAAACAACCCCACCCAAAACCAAAAAAACCCCAATGCTATATAGACTTCTCACACCCCCTAAATATCTGCAGTTCTCCAATTCTACAAAGTAACAAATTAATTTTGTCATATGTAAATTCTTCTCCTACAATTAAGAACAACTTTGTAATAATTTCAATCTACACATTTATCTCTTAAAATTATATGTTTTTTCTACACTGATTGCCTTGCTATGGTAAGAATACTCTATATGGGGTAATGCTGTACATAAAAATTTCACATCACAAGTAGATGTTGTTGAAATGCAAGGTGATGTTACACCTATATTATATATATTATCCAGTGACACAGTTATTTAAAAATTTGTACCTGAATATCACTTAAAATAGGACCTCTTCAGAGATATGTTATTTATAGCTATATAGTTGTTGTAGCACAATAAGACTGCTGTTATGAAGCACCAGTATACAGGATTTCCCTTCCCTGTAATTCTAGTACTTTTGCCATTCAGTGATAAAAGCAAATACACTGTGTTGACTCCTAAGCATTTTTACCCTCCCTCCTTTACTTGAATCTTTAAAGGTTATGTAAACCATAAATAGTTAGTGTTTATATGATGAACTACTTTGCCCTTGCACTAAATGAATTCTTCTCCTAGGGAATGCAAAATACTAAAACTGCTATAACTAGATTGATCTGTCAATAATAGGCTTTATTAAACAGCGTACCCTTTTAAATAGACATACTTTCTGAAATGTCGTGTCATCGCAAAGTTATCTTAAAAGTGAGAAAACACACACCATAAAATTTACTTGCAATGGTAAGCTATTATGCACAACATGCGCTATAAAACAGGAAAAATACTTATGCAGTAAAAGGAAATAAAAGAATTAAACTGATACTTAACAAGAAATATTAGCTTGCCTAATTTACAACTAGTAAACACCTTTCATTTAAGAACAAATTTTAGTTTCATCTTCAGTAACGATAGGTAAAAGAACACCACCAAAACATCTTTATAGACACAACAAAACCGTTTTTTCTTTTTAAGCTAGATACACCGTTTAAGACACCTGGACAGACAACTGCAATCACTTTAAAGCACAAATTGGTTGGCTTTCAATAGATGAATTTTTTTTTTTTTACTTCAAGTTGCATATGCACAAGAAAAAAAATACCTTTGTTTTATAGTCTAAGTATTTTTTACAGTTTCATCTCCCTCATCTATAGAAACATGTGGAAATATCAGATAAGAGTCACAAGAAGCTTACATTTTCATAGTTTTCTCCTAACTGGCATGGAACTAATTCTCAGCATAACTCAACAATCAGTGCCACTTCAAAATAATTTAGAAAGCATCCTGTAGCATTACCATATAATGGACAAGTACCTTGTTCATAGCAGCATGTACTTGGTATACTATTTAAACCACAAGTAAGTGCATCCACATTTGCACTTTATTTATCCACATTGACTAAAGTTGCCTTTTAAAAATGTCCTAGTAAACACACAGAACCATGATAATAAATCATTTTCTGTTTCTGATGCACAGCAGCTGCTAGGTTTCTGCAGCATTTTAATCTAGAATAAAGGCTACCCTATATATGCATGCTATCTGTAAACACGAAATGAAAACACATTTCTCACAATAGGAAAGTAATAATTAACCTGCACGAACTGCTGTCCGATTCATTTTCTTCTTCGCTTGCTCTATCATTTGTTTCTTGTTTGTCAAGCCAACGTGTACCTCCACAGTCTTCTGCTGAGAATTCAAATGTAGGGATTTCTGAGGTGGATGCCATTGGCCAAGGAAGTGAATTCTGGAAATCCTGTTGGCTGGACCTTCTGTAACCAGCTGATGTTAAAGGTAGGTTACCGGAATCTAAAAACTTCGTGCCACCAGTTGTTACATTTTGTCCTCTATTCCAGAAGTCTCCCTGGTGGTTTTCTATTGTGGAGTTAGGGGCTGACGCCTGATGACCAAACCACCTCCATCTGATTTTTAAAATCTGCTTCACGTCAAACTCTTTACGAGAACCAGACATCCTTGGTGAAAGCCAGTGATCGTCTAGGCAACAGGGTAAGAAGCAGCACACATAAAAGAAGATTTGTGCACCCAACCAAGACAAGAGAAACACATGCTCTGCCTGTCTGTGGCAAGCAGATTTTCTACAGAAGGACGGGAGAAAGCATTGCATTCACATAAAAAAGGCTTCTTTAAAGGGTATGTCATTTGAATATCAACAAAAGGCAATAGACGGTGAAAAATCCTGAGATAAAAAGAGGAGGTGAAACAATCACCTCAATCAGGAAAAATGCTAATTAGTTTACCCTAAAAGCTCCAAGGCTGTTTCTGTTGCTCTCCTCTGACCATTAGCTTTCAAAACCACCAAACAGTATTCATTAAAGCCCTTTCAAGAGCTGAATACCACCCCTTTTCTTAAACCACAACTGACAGAGAACTGTAATTCCTGTACTGCATCTTAGAATCTCTGCTTCTTATTCTGTTAACTCTTGCTACTACAGAGGGGAAAAACTCCACAAAAAGCAAATTAAATTCTTCCTGCACTGCTAAAGAATAAATTTACAGAAAACACTTAAAACCAATCCAAAGATAACTGATTATGCTGGGGAGAAACTGAACTGTAAATAATTCTTTTTCCCATTACAGGACATGCACTAACTTAAAAAGGACAACAGCAGCCTGGGAGGCTCAAGGGACTAGTACTGGCTTATAGAGCCTTTCATGTTGACGTGCTTTGATTCAAATCTAGGTCTGCAGTAACTGAAAATTTCTATCTGAAATGAGCTAATGGTTTCCATTTGCTTACACATCATTAAAAGCAAAAGCAAGAAAAAGCTAACTGGTCACTACCCAAGACACCAGAAACACCCCCTGCAAAATAGACAACAAAAGATGACTTCTCAAAAGGCTTCTTTCGTATCATATACAATCAGCTGTTCCAGATCAGGTTAAAAGTACTGTGATGGAACAGTGAAAGAGAGATGCATACTTTTGAGACAGAATTCCCTCTAGACTGGTAATTTATGTAGTGTATTAAAATATCCAACAGAAGTTTTTACTTGAATGAGGAAGAGAAAGCCAAAAGGACAAAATACACAATGACCAATTTACATTTCCTATGAAAAACAGCCTATTTCCTCTATGACATATGGAGCTAGTTAGGTATAAAATGCTGAGACTCATTCCAATCACATGCAAATAGCAATAACAATTTTAGAACAACAAATAGGCACTGGATTTTATCAGTCCTCGATAAACAGATCTACGTTTTCAATCTTCACAGTTCAGTTAGTCTGTTCAACTCTCCAGGATACATATGCAACAAATTTTTAAGAAGTGCTTCTTTTCTACCTACAGTTTTCATCAAAAGTGAAAGTTGTTATCTTTCAGATGAACATTATGAGCTACAAAATACGTGATCTTGTAATTAGGATACCTGCAGTGTTCTTTAAAACAGGTTACATACAGAGTCCATATGAAAACTTAAACAGTGCCCAATTTTACCACCCAAAAAACAAACACTTGAGACAAGGGGCTAAGGGAGATGTTGGTAGCAAAATCCCCGATGGCTCCAGTATCCAGATAATAGATAATGCTCTATTGTGTAAGTCTAACACTTTGCTAACTACTGGGTGAGTCCGGTGCTTTGCCGGCTATCTGCAAGACCAGTTCCTGATAAGAACCAGAGATTCGCCTTAAGAAACCGACCCTGCAATTTGGATAAGAGCCAAGGACCAACTGAGTCTGCGCAAGAACAAAAGGTTACTAGCGGTGATGAAGAGGAACCACTAGCCTTCATCCCCACGACCCCCGACGACCACCACCAGACTGCAGTGCGCAAGCGCAGATGGGAGGGGAACTCATTTTAATACAAAGCGGGGACAGGTCATGTGTATGTATAGGCATATTGCGAAACTTTATGCATATGCAACACTTTGCTGTATATGTTTGGATGAGTGCCGCGCTGGGGCGCGCACGACTTTGGTGGGACTACCCCCCGTGCTGCCCAGCGCTGAATAAACATACCTACTTTACAGTCTTACAGATTGTGGAGTCCGTTTTCCGCACGTCACACTCCATTTCATACTCAATGCCAGGAGTAAATCATGCTATTTTCTTGGGAACCACAATGCTGAAAGGGCTAGTTTTAACCTGGAAAGCTCACCCATCATTGCTCAGAACACAGTTATTTATGAAAGTGCTTCTCACAAATGCTAGCAAAGCTCATTTCTATAGAAACAGCATTCCAGCTGTTCTCTACAAAGAGATGCTCCATTTCAGAATGTGTACCTTGCCAGCATCCTGGCCTACCAGAAGCTATATACCAAGGCCTTTGCAGCATGTCCAGAAAACAGTTGAAGATACTTGGAAAGTGAGATGATTAAGTAGGTAAATATACAAAGTTGTTACCATCTTTACTGGGGATTTCATTTAAACACAAACCAAGAAATATTTAAGAAGGATAATGATTTAATATATAATAAAAATAAAAATTGCACAGATGTTTAACCAAAATGATATGACATGCAGACCCTACTCATCTTGTACACATACAGCTAACTGTTAAAAGCTTAACTGCAGTGTTCAAACACCATCATTTGTGTAACTGCAAGTTGGGTGAAACTACAGTACAGCTTAAGAAGTAATAACAAAACGGCATCTTTTTATTTATCCTTTCCTTACATTTTGTGTTGCTGTCAGGTGTTCATCAAGGGTGGAGAAGCAGGACAAGCAATTGGTATATTTGTTAACATTCATCACAGCAGTAGTATTTTAATTACCCATTTAACCATGAAAAGTAAACTTTAAATACCTTTATTTCTGCTGGTATGGTAAATCCATTATACATAAGGACTGACCTGGATTCTCTTTCTTTTATAACAGACTCATTCAAAATTCAAACTGTCCCAGTACAAATCTACTAAGTAGACAATGGCAGTTTTGCTGATTCCAGTGGTTTTTCAGCACTTCCTCATGACTTATTGGGAAATACAGCCTAATAACTGCTTTTCTTCACCTGTGAACCTATGGGCTCAAACAGAGATTAGAAAACAAAATGTGTTGTAGTTTCAAAAGACAAAACACAAAACTGTTTTCTATTTTCTTTCATTTTTCTAGATTATACAAACCCTCACTCCTCTAGACACTCTCCCAAATTACAGTTCTAAGACAGACTGCATAAATATCTAAAATATTTCTCTGTTTCATATAAATTAGATACAAGTTTGTATTACAAATGACAAGATGAGACAAGTGCCACTTAATTCTTCAGTTTAAATTGACAACATTGCTCAGAAATAATTGAGGGCCTCTTCTTGTTCTGGATAATCTTTATTACTATGAATAATGTGATAGCTTTTATCAGGTCCCATGTTGGGAGTTAACAGACTTTTGAGGAGATCTCAAATGAACTGTTAGGACTTCCACTTACTAGGACCACCCAAACCTCATCTTTGCCATCTCCTCTGGTGATTGGTGCTCACAAATCCAAATGCCCACCCCTAGTCGATGGCCTCCCATCATGTGTCTTTCTAATGCACTAACACATTTCTGAGAAACCTGCTAAAAAGGTAAGCTGAACGGTACCATCTTAGTCACAGTATACACAGACTTTACAAGGATTCTGAAATATTTTTTCATTTACTAAGGCAAAAGTTTTCATTTAATGAAAAAACAAGAATGCTTATACCCATTTTTTCTGACCTTTGTCACTGTTGCAGCTGAACAACCATTTTCTATTTTGTGGTGAATCATAACATTTTAAATACAGATACACTGTCCCCTTTGGGAACGTAATTCTGTTCACATTAATGAGGTTGTGTAAGCTTACTGTGAAGGCAATTTTGAGAACTCCGATTTTGACTGATCAGATTGATATTCCTAAGAGTGGAGCACCTGAATGTTTAAGTATATAACTTCTCTCACATGAGCAGCTCCACAAAGTAATAAATTCCTGCAGCTAGCAGTGGGTGACAGTTTCCCAGATTCTGCCTTGTGAACAAAAGGAAAACATTTAAATGTATACCGTATGTTAAATCTGCAATTGTGCAAACAGGTAACACCAAGAACATAGCATGGCAGCTTTATAAATTGCTCTTTTCAAGATCTTCAGAACAGTTTATCTCCAGAGATATAAAAATCTTTTTTTTTTTTTCACTAGCCAAAAACTTCACTACACTGACATTCTTTGATATTATTTATGTTTATTCATATAAGTGTTAAAGGAAGATTGCAATCCAGCATAACTAGTTAAAATTCAGACAACATTTTTACTCCTAAGATACTTCTACTGTATATTTTGAGGGAAGATACACTCTAAATATTAAGTACATCACTGGGAAATATGCAAAAATTATTATTTAAATAATCAGGTCTAAGCACTTTTATTCATTATGACTTTTCCTTTTTCACTCAGTTAAATTTTCAAATAAACAAATATATTTACAGCATACTTTTTTGAGGCACTTTTAAGATTTGAATCTCAACACCACTTTTCACGGTAACATTTTTCCTGTCACTGCTATGTTTTGGCTTCAAAAAACTATCACCACTCAACTTCAGGGCAACTCAGATATAATATTTTCAAGGTATCTAGTTTGCCAAATGAATTTAAAATTATCCGTTTTTAAATTGAAGATCTAGGGACATAAACGCTCAGCTAGTCCCTAGAAGATATTAATGATCCTTTTAAGTGCCAATTAAGAATGAAAATGTCAAAATAATTAGATAAAGCCTTTGACTTTACTGTGAGTTGTTTCTCTCTTGAAAAAAATACTGCTTAACAAAAGCATTAAATACAAAAAGATATATTTTAGACATAACTAGTCTCATTAAGATGTGATAAAGTAATATATTATTGCCAAAGTTTAGCAATCCTAGATATGTATTCTAAAGCATAAGAAAGGTTCACGACTGTAAGATGTTCATCAATTAATCAAGTGCATACTTACAGCATTAAAAGGCATTAAAAATTTAACACTTTTTAAAAAAGGATTTTTAAACTTTAAAATATTAATTTGAGGCATTAAAATAACAAAGACAGTTGAAAGATGTCTTTGACTGCTATAGACAAACCCCAAACTGCAATTCTGCTTATAACTATGCTCATGTTAAAAGAAATGTATAATGTTTACTTTCTTTGTTCTTCCCTATTCCTGTGTTCCAGCCCCAAAATTACAGAAATAGCTCAACAAAGACTCTGTGATTCTATAAAACAATAATCACTTCCTATCCCAAAGTTTTTTATAAGTGCAAACACTTCTGGTTAATGGTTATGTGAAAAGTTCCTTAAAGCAGCAACAGCATAGTTCATCCAGGAGAAAAAGAGGAAGACACCCTACAGTTACTGACTGTATGCACTTAAAATTCATTGTTCTGACTGACAGAAATGAGCTGCAGCCAAATTACTGGCACTACATCGCAACTTTCTACCACCTTGCATTGCACATTTCCTTTGAGAGGTGCAAGCCATATGTTTAGAAACACTGACTTTAAAGCACTCAGCTTAACAGTAGCTTGAAAAGACCTGTACAGAGCAACAGTTTGTTTTGCTGTTTATTTTATTCAGATAAGGGTGGGGGGAGAGGGGAAAGAGAGAAAGATATGTAATAGAAGACTATGCTGTCAGATCCTAGATGTTTTTAGCTCAAGCATCATACTGGTTCACACAGAACAATAGTTGTGATCCAGGACATTTACATTTCTTTAACATTAAAACATTAACATTGATTTCTGTCTATCCAAGTAATACCGAAGCATTATGAGGATCTGCACCATCTAGAAGTAAAACTGTAATGCCAAGTTATTCCTGACTAAACAGTGCAGTAAATTCCCTGAAGCTTAGTCACCCTCAAAAAGTTTGCACTCCGAGTCCATCAGGTCAGCTGTGGTTTTTCAGTTAAAACTTGTTTATAATACAAAATGGACAACACTGTGAAAGGCCAATCCCCCAAATCACAAAACCAGTTTTCTGTACCAAAAGGCTCAAGGAGCCACACAAAGATTAAGGCAAGCAAAAGGCTTCCAGTTCATACACTCCAGGAATAATGGTACTGCCGATTCTAATGGAAACAAGGTAGTCATCAATCTAGAGACAGTAATACTCCAGCACAAATCATCTCCTCTAGAAACATCACTGTTAAGGAAGAGTGGTAACAAGAAACTGTTCTGCAGATATTTAAAGAACTCCTGCCGAAAGTAAAGCCATTCTTTAGAACCAGGTTAGGAAGGTATTGTCTAATAAAGCTACAAAAGGCCATATACCACAGATGGAAGGATTGCAGCAAATTCAAATAAAATAACATGGAGATAGTTTCTTTTTATCAAGGTAATATAAATATGGCCAAGGTCACCTTTATAGGCAAATTTGCAGGCAAACTGAAGAGGATATTTTTACATTTTTCCAAGACAGCAGCAGCTTTATCACCACGAAGCATTCAGTTCTCAAAAACCTACAGAAAAATGGGTAAAGAACGACACTACCAATATTGTCAACAGCAGAGTGGATGCTTGTTTGGTAAAAAATTACAGGTACTCACAGTTCTACATTAGGCCCCATATAGAAAACTGCCAGATTACAACACAGTAAAAGAACAGTGAAGAAAGATATTTGCAAGTGATTAGGTAATACAAGATAGTGCTCCATGCTAGACTACACAAACTTCTAAGAGAAATACATAGAGGTCCCTGGGCAAAAAGTTTACACTGGATTTAAATGTCAAGCTATACAATGCCACAGCTACTTAAGCAAAGTACTTCAAGACAGGGACTTGAGCGTTCTAAATGAATGATTTAACACCAAAAGACACCTCAAGAGACATATTATTTCTCTCTCAATGAGGACCTCTGTTTATTTAGCAGCTTCAGTTAACACCCCCCGCCCCCAATTGAGACTTTCAGCTGCGTAAGGGATAATATATGAGGATATCATATTTTATTACATATTTATAAAACAAATGGTGTGACTTCATCTGGAATTCCTTGTGTGTAATTGATCATTGCAACTCAAAAATAGTGTTGCAGAATACAGGGTTCACAGGAAGGCAACACAAATGATCAAAGTATAAAACCAACAATCATCACACTAAAAGGCAGAATGCTTATAAGAACCATATCAGTGTTTACAAGTATCAGATTGTTTATGAGAACCATATTAATGTCTCATTAATATGAAAACCAGCACTTTTATTTAGTTTTAAGAATTAATGTTCCATCTACACAAGACATGCACTTATGACATTTTACGAACCCAACTGTGCGTAACATCACAGATGTCAAACAGAACTTCTTAGAAAAATCCTTGCAATATAAAGAATTTACCACTGTATCCCCATCTTGAGCTGACTCTCACAAGGGACGTCAAAGGCAACATGAAGGACTTCTATAGATACACAGGTGACAAAAGGAAGACTAGGGAAAATGTGGGCCTGCTGCTGAATGGGGCAGGGCCCTGGTGACACAGGACATGGAAAAGGCTGAGGTACTGAATGCCCTCTGACTCTGTCTTTACCAGCAAGATCGGCCTTCAGAAGTTCATGAAGTTCAACAAAGGGAAGGGCAAAATCCTGCACCTGGGGAAGAACAACTCCATGTGCCAGTACATGCTGGGAGCCACCCAGCTGGAAAGCAGCTTTGCAGAAAAGGACCTGGGGGTCACCGAGTTGAACATGAGTCACCAATCTGCCCTTGCAGCAAA
This sequence comes from Oceanodroma leucorhoa, assembly GCA_030449065.1. NCBI lineage: Eukaryota > Metazoa > Chordata > Aves > Procellariiformes > Oceanodroma > Oceanodroma leucorhoa. The sequence goes on from JASVER010000005.1 coordinate 19,669,752, forward strand.
GAAAGCTAATGGTATCCTGGGCTGCATTAGGAGGAGTGTTACCAGCAAGGCAAGGCAGGTGATCATTCCCCTCTACTCCAGGTGAGGCCACACCTGGAGTACTGTGTCCAGTTCTGGGTTCCTCAGTACAAGAGAGATATGGACATACTGGAGAGAGTCCAGCAAAAGGCCACTAAGATGATGAAGGGCCTGGAGCATCTCTCATATGAGGGAAGTCTGAGCGAGCTGGGACTGTTTAGCCTAGAGAAGCCTCAGGGGGGGGGTCTCATCAATGTGTACAAATATCTGAAGGGAAGGTGCAAAGAAGACAGAGCCAGGCTCTTTTCAGGAGTGTCCAGTGACAGCACAAGAAGCAACAGGTAACAACTAAAACATATGAGGTTCCACCTAAACATAAGGAAACACTTTTTCGCCGTGAGGATGACTGAGTACAGGTTTCCCAGGAAGGTTGTAGAGTCTACATCCTTGGAAATATTCAAAAGCTGTCTGGACACAGCCCTGGGCAACCTGCTTTTAGTGACCCTACTTGAGTAGGGGAGATTGAACCAGATGACCTCCAGAGGTCCCTTCCAATCTCAACCATTCTGTGAAATATTGATCTGTTTGTAAGGTGGTAAAAGACAAACCAAGTATCTAGTTGACCATCATCTACTTATGCCATGGACTTATGTCCCTTCCTTAAACTGACTTTACAGGAATGGCTGCTGTGACAAGTAAAGAATTATTTTAACTAATAACAATCTGCATTTATAATACAAGTAATATGAAAGCAACATAACCTATCAAATTATCATCCTAATTCTATTTGTACACTCACATCAATTAACTGCCTTTATGCCATCAGAGCCTTAAAAGTAACAGCTGGATAGAAATAAACCATTTTGATAAGCTCAAGGTTAGACAGATAAAAAAGAAAACATTTTGATCTACTGCCAGTTTGCGATTATGATGCTTACAAGTACAGAAGATGACTGCCAAGCATGGTAACTAGATGTACAGGAGGTAAGGAATTCAACGCATCGGTTCCACGCTACTGAATGGAAATGTTGCTCCATAACAGGTTATTCTCATCCCCCTGCTAAATGAAGTATTTCTTCATCTTTATACATATAAACAAAAGTAGTAAGTGCCTTACTTTTTAAAGAAATACTTTAGAAGCATTTTGTTAGAACATTATCAAAAGGATACTGTACATACACACATTCTCCCTCCTCCAGTATGGTATTAAGATTTTCTATGCCAACTCTAAATATATATGATTTATTTTAATACAACAGTATGGTACAGAAGAGCACTTTTCCAATTCAGCTTGCCAGTGATGATTGCTCCTTATACAGTTCATTGAACACAGATGATGCAATGACTATGCAAGAAATGCCACACAAAGAAATTATCTCAATTTCTTATGAAATATATGTATTATAGTAAAGATTTTTAAAAGAGCATTTAAGTGTTCATACTCCAGTTAAGGACTTGTGAGATGAATCATCACCAATCACTACTAAAAATCCTGTTTATAATTAGACACACTAGTAGCTGACAGTTACACGTTACTAGAAAGTATTATCTTGTAGAGTAGAAAACCCAACTTTTTCATCTTATTTCTCCGTAACAAGTGACATTTACAGCAGTAACTGTAAGTCTGAAATTAAGCACCGAAATGAGATCAATACCAGAGAGCAGTATTCATAATCAAATAGTCCCAGAGATGTTTAAATTGGATCATACATATATTTGTTTATAAATACACACTAAAATGCCTTGTATTACTTGCTTTAATTACAAGCATTGTATCTTGACAATAGGTTTCTCATGTTACAATAAGCTTTACAAAGTCGTAAAAGCAACATGATCAAATTAGAGATGTTAATTAAAGTTTTCCATTGATTTTACCAGTGATTTGGCTCTAGGAAGTATTATTAGGAAAAAAACACGCAGAACAAATCACAGTACATTTAATTATCCCCTTCACTCTAAAACCAAACTAGTCCTTTGCCTTGGGTCAATGTTGCTTAAAATAATATGTATCTGAGGCACATAAGGAAAAATATCCTTTAATTCTGTATTTAGATACATTAAATCTCAGATTAAACTATGTATCAAGTCACCATGTATTCCTAAATATAATCAGAAAAAATGGTTTCTTAGGTTCTCCATTCTGCCTCTGCAGTTTCATGCAGAAGTAATCTCAGGTTCCCCACTATTATTTATTTTACAAGCTCTTCTAACAGTAACTCCAGTTCTCCTGATTGCTTCATCTCACACAGTCTCCCTCACCGACATGCACGCATATCCCTCCCTACTAAGTACCAGGACAGGCAGGACAAGCAAATCCTTTGTCGTATTCAGACCCAGAAGCCGACGGGCTCATCAGCTGGCAGGTCAAGTAGTATTACTTATTTGGCCTTCCCTACCTACCCATATTTTCAAAACTTTTCAGGAGTTTAAACACAATAAGGGCTCCACTCTGTCAGAGTTTGACTGAAATTGGCAAGTAGACAGAAATGTTATTAGGGAGGAACTGATAAACCAAAAGACATAAAGCCAACTCGTCTGGGGAACTTACAGACTCAAAAACTGCTTATCTTTTGCTTCTGAGTATGCACAACTGCCTTAGCTTGAGTGGCTACGTATAGAAACAAAGTAGAACAGAAATCATCACAATATCTGACTGATTGTTCAAACACAACTATGAGCTCCTACTCTTCCACAATTGTGTGAAACTGAAATGACCTTGAGAAAGAAGGCAACAATGGTAGAAACCTAGACTATCTATTAAACCTTTAAATCGTTAAGGTACTTGCAGAGTTAACTGTTCAGCTATCCTAAGAGGCATACTGATCCCCATCTTAGCTGCCTCACCCCTGTTTTTACAGGGATCCCGCACAGAGAGTGAGAAGTAGACAAGAGCAATATAAATAAACTGCCAGCAGGAACACAGGATACTAATCCAAACTGTTGGCACTCCCAGGGGCATGAGGTCCACTACTGAAGCAGCATGCCCAAAAAAGAGAAAACTCTTAAACCCAGATGGCTAAACTGGCAGAAGGAAAAGGCATAATTGAGAAAAAACTCATTATTTGCATACCAAGTGTTTTTTTAGTTTGTCTCCTATCAACTGTGGCTAAATCTAAAGGGAAATACAAAACCAACATGTTGTACTGCTGCATGTGGATCTCGTCAGATTTAGATGGTCTGCAATCATTTGCCCATCTATCATCCCCATTAGCTCAAAGTTCTAAGATTTCCTAATTTAGCTTTCAGTATTTATAAAAAGTATTTCTCATTCATTGAGCTTGTAAGTTTTCAAATAATAATGTTTGAATATTTACTGAAACTATCACTTAATCTGTTTTAAGTACAATTGTTCTTTGGTCAAAACATCAGTCAACTTCTTATGCAAAGGTGCAATTTAAATTTGTATTTGTTAATGAAAAAAAAGTGAGAGGAAGTACAAAAGAGTGAAGTTCTATTACTTATCACTTGATCTGCCCACATGTTTATAAACTCATAGATTAATTTTAGTTAATTACTTTTACTTACTTAGAAAATATTTCCAAGCTTAAAATGCTATAGTTCTTGATGAAGAGCTTGCCAAGCCTTATCAAGTTATGATAACATMATTAAATGCTGTACTTTCTTAATGTTTTAATTATAGTTTGAATGCACAACCTCGTAATTACATTTACACCTAAAATACCATTTCTCTTACTGCATGTGAAAGAGCAAGATTTAAACTTTGATTTCATCTTTGGCAAGGACCAAGTGATCATTTAATATCCAAAAATACTTCTTTTTGGAATATTAGAATATATTTTAGAATATCTACCAGACAAATGCATACGGACATAATGAATAATCAATGTAGAATGCTTTACTCATCTGGAAGGCAAGTGTCAGGCTAATAGTTTATTTGTGCAAAAGTCAACATAAAATGTCTACTCTGGTAACTAGTAAGAACTTGCTTGCAAACAATCCAATCCCCAAAACCACTGACAAAAACCTCATCTTCCTGTGAGCTTCTCCTATGTCTCCTCACCACATACACACCACTTGTAATCATTTAATTAATTTGGTAATTCAGCCATATTACTATTTGTATTCTTTACAGTTCAGGTTAGTAAACCTCTCTGAACTTGATTCTTGTCTTATTGTACATTATGAATATGTACCATATTACATAGCCAGGTGCTGTGAATATTTCACCTGTTCTATGGGTATAATTCAGCCCAATTTTGACAAGTTCTGTTGGCTCTGAAATTGAGGCTGCAGTAAGTGTAAGAATGGTGTGCACTTTTTTTTTTAATAATGAATGATACTATTTCCACCCAACTGAAATCCATACTAGACAAATTATATCATCATCTTGCCTATATAGCCCATATCAAAATGTTATCAGAATTTCCTCTTACAGCTTCATAAACATATTGGAGAAAGGAGGGGAAGTGGAAGAGATGGAAGATACATCAGAAAAAACACCAGAATTTAAAAAATAACCTAAAAGAGCTTTGAGATAATGCAGTCCTCTCTTTTTTTTTGGTTATGAATAGCTATGTTTGCACAATAGCTTAGCATACTTTGAAAGAAATTTTTGAGAGCAGGATGGTATAAAGACCTGACCACAGGTTTTTCTCCACTCTCCTTCACTGCTTTTTCCTTTTATGAACAATGTATACAGAAAATGGATTCAAAAGTGCCAGACAAAGAAGGAATGCTTAGAAAGTGAAACTGCTTATAGTTCGATAGGCTGCAAGATCTTCCTATCTGAAGTCAATATTAAAAATGTTATGTATGAACAGTCCTGCAGTTGAGAATATGGCCACCAATAAGCAACACTGAGCATGAAAGGGTTAGAAAACTATAACTAGATTATACTACCACACCCTCTCACCTATTCTGAAATAACTGTGTGAAACATGGAAGGAAGAATAGGAAATACATTCTGCTCCATCGAAGTCCAGCTTTTAAAATATATTGCCTATTAATTAAACTGATTAAAAAAAGATGAAAAGAGAGAACTTCAGAGAAACCAGTAGGAAGCAGATAGAGCAGAAATAGTTTAAAAATAGAAATGTTTCACTCAGCTGAAAACTTACAACTGCAAAGTTGAACTATTTTTATGTTTTGTGTTTAGCTTTTCAAAAGATTGAGGGTTTTTTTTTTCTTTTCTTTTTTGGTATTTGCTATTAATATGGCATTTCAGAAGAAAGTTGTACCTCAGATACTAGCTGGTAAAGAAAGTGTTTCCTGCAGAGCCTCTCTTCTTACAGGTTTAAGATCTAATCAGAACTGAGATTGGAGGGGAGGGATTTCTTTTTAACCAATCACAGAACACTATAATCACAAAACAAAGAGTGATTAAAGAAATAATCACAGTTCTGGCCTCATAATACCCAGCATTTCACAAAATAAATTAATTTTTCATGTAATGTTGTCCTTTCCAATGCTACTGGTGTAATGCTTTGCCAAGGTGACAACTGCTTCATCATTGGAGACAGAAAGTCTATGTAGCTGAACAAAAAGTCTTCAGTTGCAACCCACAGGAAATAATTAAGGGAAGACTATCAGAAACAGGTCTGAAAACATGAAGTTTTCCACATCACTCTTGTTAGTTACTTAGGCTTTCATTCTTTTTAGGTAAGACACATTCTGCTCCTCCACTCCCCCATAAAATCCAGTAAGCATAGGCATGAGAAACACCTTACATTTTCAAGATGTTTTTCAAAGGCTTCAAAGGCTGTAATTATACAAAACACTTGGGCAAGCTGTGGCTTTTTGAAACTGTAAGGGGTGTCATTTGTCAAAATTAAAAAGGTATTTATCCCTTAAGTAGGAAAGCACTTATATTCTATATCTAAAAAGATGTCTAGAACAATAGATATACTCGTGCAAGAACCAACTCCACCACTGAATGTGTAACACAGGGCCATAGGAGTTTTCACAAAATAAAAATGGAATGTTGATTTAAGTGGTAATTTCTTGAATTGGAAAGCATTTCAAATTTTAAGCAAGTTGATTAAATTCTTATTAAGTTTTAAATTAAGTTAAATTCTTTTCAATAGAGTCAATACAACACATATTGACTATTTTGACAAAAGTATCAGCTAAGGCAGTGGGACAAGTCTATCCAGATACATTTTAGAAGAGATGAAGGCAGTGCCTTACCTTAAATTTCACTGTTTTAAAAAAACATCTTGTACAATTTTATGGACATTTTTCCATTAATTCTGAAAATCTGATGGATGCCCTTGGAAGAATCCAAGTTACCAATCAAAAATTCTTCAAAGTATATCCTGTTGTTATGGAAGACATCAGGATTTTTAACATCAGTTGCACTTAGAATTGCACTTAGAATAGAAGAGGCAATTAATTGGTGAAGTATTCCTCTGAACAGATTGAAATCAATACCTCTCTCAACTTTACAGAAATTTGTCCTCTGGAAAAATGCCAGCATAGTCTATAAGACATAATTATTAATCAGCAGCCCTGCTTGATAATTAGTCATTCTACCTTGCAGTAAGACGGGAATATGGATTTCTCCCATAGTGATCCAATTTTTCAGTTCCTTCTCTTTGGAGTACATTTTGGCATTTGTTTCAAATTCTTTTTAACTTCCATGACCACTAGAGAAAAAGGTGCAGGCTAAGTCTAAAAATTCTGACAATCGGAGGAGGTCAGCTATTTTGGTAAGTGAAGCTACCACATTTTGAACTACTGCAAAATAGTGAAAACAAAAAGTCTGTTCTCACAGTAATTTCTAGGGAACCTTAGCAGTTTTAATAATTTTTAAAGCTCAGAAAAGTGTTGATGACATCTATGGTGGAAGAAACCAACAAGGATATAGATTGACTGAGGCGGGAAAGAAATGGAAAAAGGGAAAAAAAGGAAAAGGGAAAAAAGCCTGACTGGAGGTCAATCCTTTATGACCAGAAAGTAAATAAAGCCTATTATTTCCCAGAAAATATGGCAGTCAAGAAGGACTGGTTTCCCCAATTGCTTGATGCCATACATGTGTGACTCAATGATAATAATTTTCTGATTATCATTGCTGTTGGGTTAACAGGTTGTCTGGGAAAGGCTTCTAAACAGACAAGGGAGAGGATAAATAAAACAGTGTCAATATCTTCGTAGACCGAGCTGAATCTCAAGGCACCTGAAGGAAGACCAACTGACACTTGTTTGAGTTTCATTCTCATGTTCTTTATAACCCTATGCTTTTAATTTATCAGACCTGAGTAAAGACAGACATCAAGCTTAAGCAGGTGCCTCCCAACCTCCATCTGGGCACTAAGTTTGCAGCATCAGGTACCCAAAGCATCATTCTGCTATGCAATACTAAAATTTTGGTATGGATGAGAGCAACGCAGAGTGAGAAACAGGTTCTTGTTTTGGTGTAATATAAGCCTGCATTGAAGGAAAACGCACAGTAGACTAATATAACACCAAATACTCTTCTGTTGCTGGTACTGATGATTACCACAGCTAGTGCCAGTGGTTTGACCGCCAATTACTTGCCAAAGTCTGTACCACTTCAGCAACTACAAACTTGGAACAAGATCCTTAAGTGTCTTACAAGCATCTTCTTCTTTGGGACCAGAGAAACAGGAATACTAAAGTGCTATTTTGATATATGTTTCTAAGTATAAGAAGCTTATAAGGATGAATTTCATTTAGCCCAAACACTCACTATACTAAGTAAAAACACATTAGCTTTTTTTGGTGCATCAATGGGGGGAGAAATTAATATTTGAAATATGAAAGAAATTTATAATTATCTATACAAAAGAAAGTAAGAATACTGAAATTTCTCCCAATAGTTTAATAAGGAGCAATACAAAGAAATGAGACGATGGCAATGGACTCAAACTCTAAACTTCCCAAACTCATGATTCTCAACTGATGAGTATGATGGCCACACAGAAAATGCCCAAAGCAAAGCAAGACCTTGTAATAACTACACCCAGAATTCTCAAGTACTTCGTCATCACCCTTAATAAAAATTATGTCTCAAGAGTTGTGTACTTCTAGGCTAGAACTGTCTCAGCAGATAGCCACGAAGGACACTGCAGCTGGTGCTCAGCTATCACTCTGGGCTCAATTTATTTGAAAGAGACTTCCTGTTACTCCAGCACATAGAACTGCAACATTCCTCTAGACTTCTTGCTCCTGGAAAGCTAGTCAAAGGTTACAGCCCCCCAAAATACAATTAATAATACAATATACTATGCCAAAAAGTTTATCAAGAACCAGAGAAGTGGAAAAATACACAACAGAACAAATTAAAGCATCTACTGTTAAAAATGTTATGTATATGGTAAATTGCCAGCAATGTGACAGATGATGACACGAACAGTGAGAAAGACTATCTCTCTTCTGTATTTGTACCTGTCCTGGTTTCGGCTGGGATAGAGTTAAATTTCTTCCTAGTGCTGTGTTTTGGATTTAGTATGAGAAGAATGTTGATAACACACTGATGTTTTTAGTTGTTGCTAAGTAGTCTACTAGTCAAGGACTTTTCAGCTTCCCATGCTCTGCCAGGTGCACAAGAAGATGGGAGGGAGCATAGCCAGGACAGCTGACCCAACCGGCCAACAGGGTATGTCATACCATACGATGTCATGCTTGGTATATAAATAGGAGGCGTGGTCCAGAAAGTAGCAATCGCGGCTTGGTTATCAGTGTGGGTGGTGAGAATTGCATTGTGCATCTCTCATTTTGAATATTCTACCATTATTATTGTTTTTATTATCCCTTCCTTTTCTGTTCTATTAAACTGTCTTTATCTCAATCCACAAATTTTACTTTTTTTTTTCCGATTCTCTCCCCCATCCCACTGTGCAGGGGGGAGTGAGCAAGTGGCTGCGTGGTGTATGGCTGCCTGCTGGGTTAAACCGCAACAGTACCATGACATGAATAAATTCTAGACAATAAAGGAGTATGTTTCTTTATCAACATTCCCAAAGCAGAGAGATCTCACAGTCAAGAAAGAAGATTTTTTCATTTTAGTAAAACCTAGTATTCCTAAATTAATTCGACTGCTTTTCTCATCCTCACCACTATTTTTTCAGCAGTATTTCACTTTACAGAGAGTTCAGATAAAGCTAGATTCTTGCATGTATTCATGTTTTCAACACTCTTTTATCCCTTTGCTTTGTGTAAATGTCAAATCTATTCCCTTTGAAAATTACTTTAGCTTAGAACAGTCTTACTACTTTCCTGCTAAAAAAATGAAAGAAAGTGAAAGCCAGTCAGTATTACTGGAGTGATGAGCTTTGACTGTGCAGCTGGTGGGCCTCTATTCATAAGCATTTTTCTAAAGCTGTGTTTTGTCTTAGAGTCAGTATCAACTTTTCCTGGTTCTCCTATAATGATTAAAAGATTCAAAGTTAGAGGTTTCTCATGCATTTTGCAAAGATTAAAATTGAACTTTATAGTAATACTGACAGTCTTCTATAAAGCAGTTTGATAAAGACCAGAAGTGATGAAGTCACATAAAAATGTTCCAAACACTAGGACGTGAAGTCCACAAAAGCAAAGCCAATGCTGCTTGTGTACACTCACCAGAAGGAAGCCCTCACAAGATGTTTAACACAAAAAAAGATGAAATTTCAGGTGTAAGGAAGACCCAGTATTTTTGTGGGCTAAAATCACTTTCCTTGTAGCATAACTTACTGTTAGAATTGAGTAAATACAATAATTACCTATAACACTGGAATGATCTCTAGGTGTTCAAAGAATCATGTAGTTCCATTTGTCTTCCTCTTTCCAAAAATTTGAGGTAGCAGAAAAAAATCTAGAGGCAGAAAAATAACAGTGCAAGCAAATAAGAACCAGCCACTGGGGGAAAAAAAAAAAAAATCTTGACAGCAGATTGCCTACTCTGTTCAGATAGAACTTCCTTCCATTTGTCCTGTGATTCTTAAACTTTCTGAGAGGAAGGCAATAAAAGCGTGTCACTGCACAACTGTCACCTTAGCTCCTTCCACAACTTCAAGTTACATACACATCACCAAAGACTCCAAAGAAAGAGGGGAAATTAATATGTAATTTGAATACATAAACTCTCAAGAAACATTGGGTTACAAGACAGTATCTTTTTTTTTCTTTTTTTTTAAATAACCTTAGTGCATTTTCACCCCTATCTTTGGCTAGCTGCAATTCCACGAAGGGAAGAGCAGTGAAGAATTGCTCTGCCACATGAAGCACTTAAACTGAACACTGTTGCCAAGGAGTAACATCGACTGTATTGGTGAACAAAGCCAAGTACCACCACTAAACATGCTTCAATAAATGGAGCAGCTCTATAAAAAGTCACTTACTGTTACAGTGGTTCTCAACCCTTTCCTATTTACAGGCCACTAAAAATTTTCCAGTAAGACCTCTACTCAAAAAACCTAGCCTGCTGAAATAGTATGTGTCTACTTATGGCTCAGCACCAAACAAATTGACTATATGCACTTTAAAGTGAATGAAAACGTAGCCCCATAGGACACCTGCATGCATAATGTGATACCTAACATTTGACCTCTCATGGTCTGATCTTTTTTACTAGCTGCAAGAACCTTCTGGCTGTCTGAATAGTAACATCACCTCATTCTTGCATCTGGAGCATGTAACCTCATCTCTCCTATATGCTTGGTTTTTAAGGCCATATAGCCAATCAATACATGTATTTATGGTCAGCAGTTGCTTTGTTGGTAATTTTGAAGGAAAGATTTTGTTCTTATGAAAAAAACCAAACGGTGGATAGTTAGGTTTGTAATTAACATATTCTTCTACTTGGTAAGATTGCTATAATAAAAGGCAATTTAATTGATAGGGGAGGAGGCAAACCTTCCCATTCTAAGAGTTTTGTAAGAGAAATGTAAAATCACATTGTAATTTCTTAAGAGCTGCAGAAACTTTCATTATTGGGTCATGTTATGTCTGATCAGGTAATCATCTTTACCACTTCATGAAATACTGAATTACATCAACAAAAACACAAGACATCAACACAACCAAAGAACAATCTTTTTAAAAGCACTAGTGATACAAAAGTCCAGAGAGTTGGAACAGGTTCATCAATATGAATTGCCATTGTTAGTGACAGTTTGCAATTACTGTTTGACCATAATGCTCCAATGGAAGATTTTTTCATCTTCAAATTCTTTTCTATTTTAAATTTGCAGTCATTGCATTTCTGTGAAACACAATGTGTTAAAATCTGCTGCCATGGAGTAAGCATGCTGGCTTTGGCAGTGGACCTGCCCATCCAGAGGATATACTTGAGGGACGGTTCAATGAAGCTGATGCATGGCAGAGGAAAACACTATCTGACTCAGATTAGGGTTATTATTATTATTTTTGTTCTGTCCTGCTTCATGCTCCTTAGCATTGTTCAGCAAGGCAAAAACAGGAAAAACATAAGATGGGAATGCAATCTCCTCTATCAGGAATGCACCTATGAAGTTCAAGAACAAGGGGGGGGGTGTTGTTTTTTTGTTTGTTTGTTTTGCCTTTTTTTGTTTTAATATTCATCCACATATGCTTCTGGAAATTCTCATGCAAAAATATCTTCATGAGAAATGATCAGAGATCTTTTCTGGCAAAATTAATGAACTGCTCGTGAAAACACATCTTGTGATCTTTTTTTGAAAAGGATCTACCCCCACAATACATAGTTTGTCTACATACCGACATGAGTTCAAATTTTACTCCTACTCATGCTAGGAAGAAGACTTGAGCGATAATTTTTACTCGAAAATAAGACTGTATTTGGAGTTTAGCTTATATAATTTCATAGTTAACTTTTAAGTAAAAGAAACCAACAAACCCATGCCTCCCCTTTTTACTGTTCTGACGTTACTGGACAAACACTGACATTACTGCTAGAACACCCTGATAACGAGCCATAGATGGCTTGACTTCAGCTGGACTGCTAAGCTACATCACTGTCCACACAGCTAAACGAGTGCGAATTCAAAGCCCAAAGCCACAGAAAGGCTTTAAGTAAAAACATGATAATATATATAAACAGCAGTCGTTTGATGTTCAACACTTACACAGGAAAAAAAGAAGTATAATAACATCACTCCGCATTTTGGTATTTTGGCAGTCGCTGCTCTACTCTGTTCGACCAGCCCTTCCCCCACCCCACCCCGCAAAAAAAAAAAATTAAGTTTTTCACTATTTCATACTGTGATCGTGAAGGTTAAGAGACAAACAAATGGGAAAATACCTGAGAGCCTAGTGTGTTAAGTGCACTTTTACCGGGTCTTCGCTCTGAACGCCTTGAACTGAGGCAGCCACGGCGGCTACCCCGCCCGGCGGGACACAGACCCCCGCGTCTCCATGCGCGTGGGCGTCCTGCCCGGTACAACAGTCCCCCCGTCCTGCATCAGGCCGCCGCCTCCCCGCTCGGGTGCCAGCGCTTTCCTCAGGCGAGCGCCCCGGGCCCCCGCCTGACGGGGCTGCCACCGCGGCGGGGCGCGGGCTCCCGCCACAGCCCGGGGGACCGTTACCCCTCCTCCCCCCGCCCGGCAACGCTCCTCGGGGCGGCAGCCGCCAGCCGCTCTCCACAGCCGGCAGGCAGGCGGGCGGGCGAGAGCCCGGCGGAGGGGAGGGTGGGAGCCCGCCCCCCCCCCTCGCTCTCGCCCTCCTCCTCCTCCGCTTTCTCCTCCCCTCTCGGCAGCCCCAGAACCCCTCCTCTCACTGCCCAGCCCCGACCGCCCTCCTCACCTCTCAAGGTCCGGGAAGGGGGCGAGGTTGGGAGGGGGCGGGGAAAGAAAAACACCGCAGGGGAGGCCCCGGCACCCCTCTTCCTTCCCCTCCCTTCCCCTCCCACTCCGCCCCGGCGGCAGCCAGCGCTCCCGCTCTGCCGGGGGAGGCCGCGGGCACTGGGCGATCCCTCCCCGCCGCTAACGACTCCCCACGGGCCCTGCTCCCGGCCCCTCCCCTGCGCGCTCGGGCGGCTCCGGCCCCAGGGCCGGCCGCGCAAGCGGGGGGAGGGGCGGGGCGGGGGCGGTGGACCCAGAGGCGGGGCGGGGCGCCGCGCCACGCCCCCACCCCACCGAGCCGCCGGCTCCGCCTCCTGCCCCAGGGCGGGAGGCGCGCGCCGCCGCCAGCCAACCACTGGCTTCCGTGCGCCCAAGGGCAGGGGGAGCGTGTGGCCGCGTGTGGCGGGGCGGGGCCGGGCCGTAGCTGATGCCCCTCCCGGGGCAGGGGAAACGGCCGGGGGGACGGCTTCCCCTTTCGTGGGGTTTCTGTTGGTTAACCCTATAAAAGGCCTCATCCTGTTCCTGCGTACCCTTGCCTGTCTTCTAAAACCACAAAGCTAAGCGTTTTCGTAACTTCCCACTGCCCCATTTAAGAGAAATAAATCTGCAGTGACACACAACGCAACCGTTAACCTCCTCTCAGAACCGTGGCACCGTGTGGTGCTGAGGCAGTCTGTACTCACCCTCTAATGGGCAAACACGCTCCAGCCTTTGCCGGCCTTGTTAACGCAACGCCTTACCGGTGACCTCTGCCATCCGAAGGTAGAATAATTTTTCAAATTAATTGACTGTGTGACAGTCAGATGTGCATCTGACTGATAAAACTAATTTAAGGGCATGCAAGATCATTGCTGAGGTGTGGCGGTAAGAGTTTGATGCAGTAATGAGATATATAGTACTTTCTTTGCCTAATTCTGTAGGGAAATGTGGCCTATGTGGCTGTGTGCTTCGTCTGTCTGCGAGTTCTCATTCCGGCTGACTTTAAACAATTTAGCCAATTTTTACTAAATTTGACCAAAAGATAGGGTTTTCAAAGGTAGTAATTGTTCCGGCTGTGTAAAAATTATTAGCTAGGTGGAGGGAAGCATGCCTCCAAGAAGGAAAAGTCATGTTTTTCACTTCAGTTCGTGGGTCAGGCCACACACATGCACGACTGCTAAGGCTAATAGTCTAGAAGTCTAAAGCTTAGCGTGTCCCTGGGATGTGTGGGCAGATCGCACGTGGGCCTCCTGAACTCAGAAACTCAACTAAATTGTGCCATCACAATAGCCCTAAAATAGATATTCCCCATCTGCTTACTGCAGAGTTCTTGGAAACCTCCGTCTGTAGGATCTGAAACGCAACATATTCCACAGGCTATTATTATATCAGATTGAACTTGGGTGTGATCCTGTAGGGCAGTTTCTATTCTGGCCTTGGGCACTACCAACGACGATGAAAGTCTGAATGTATCAGAAAGGGATAGATACCATATTACTTGACAAAGTCCTTCTGTTATTTTCCAGTATTTTCTCCATTCCTTCTGGGCAGAAAGGATGGGTGAACATCATGCAACCCTGAAAACAGGAAAATATAAATAACTGATATGGAAGATAATTAAGGGGCAATGCAGTCTCTCGCAAAGTAAAGCTAATTTGCTAACAGATGACAAATATAAATTGCGCAGTGGGTGTATTTTACCTTTTAAATTCATACCTATGATTTTTTGTATCCTTATTACTTCTGTTGTACCATACTGTCAAAAAAAAATAGGTCATTTTGCTTTTGTTTCATTGCTTTCATTGCATAAAAGTGCTATATTTAAAATATCATATTAACAATTTTATATTCACTACAGCTCCATTAAGAGTCTTTCTATAGAATGAATACTGTACTTGTTTCCTCCTGGCTTACTCATCTTCTGAGATAACTAGGTGACAAGAAGGGCATTTCAGGTTTGTAGGACATTTCTTCTTTTAACTTCAACAGCATCGCTTCATTTTGGTAGTACTCAATATTTAATGGGTTGTGGAAAAAATACTATATCAGAAGAGAGCTTTCTAAATTGATTAAATCCTTCATACTGTATATACTCTATATTTGAGTCAAATTGTTTGTTTTTACATATGCATTATTCAGAGTACTTTTATTTGGAACTTTTCAGAAATGTTCTTTGCAGTCTCATCTGTAAGAAGAATTTATGGAATATCATGGTGGTTGTCAGAATGAACGACTTCACTTTTTTAACTGGAAAATTTAGCTGAAAAATTGTGACTACAATGTATAGGAATAGTAATGGCTCTATCCAGTCTTCTTGTGGTGTAAAGGACAGTTACATAGACACTGAAGACACTCTGCTGATTGGCAACACATCTGTGGTCTTTTAAGAATACAACAGCAATGATAATATGAACATCTCACACTCAGTTCATTGTACTTAGTACATCACTTATTTGCCAGATCAGAAACTTTATGTTGTAATGATCAAATTAATAGTCTATTAAAGTCTTAAATATTCTGTATTACATAAAATTATCCTCCCCCTGGCCCCAATGCATATGTGTATAAATAAAATAATAAAATCTCCATATCTGACTCATGTAGTTCTGACTCATTTTTATAATGAGGGTCTGACTCATTTTTAAAAAATCTTCTTGGCCAAATGAGAACAACATTCCTTCACAAAGATGATTCATTTACTGTTTAGAAGGTATATGAAAGTGGCCATTAGGGGGTGATGTTCCTAAAACAAAACTACCCCAAATGAGTAAAATAGTTTTTTATGCATGAGTTTTCTCTTATTTTCATCGTGGTACATGAGTTTTATCTTCAGCATATTAATTTGAATCATCCTCATCTATGCCAATGTAAGAACAGAACTTGGCTCTCTACAACTTAACGTAACGAGAAGTAAAAAGAAAAGTCATATTAGAAAAAGGAAATGAATAGACGTTGTTTTGCATAAAGTCTGCACTGAGTTAAAAGCTAAACCAGGAAGGAAGTTACCACTACTATGCTAGATGGGAGTGCTTCAGTGACATGTGCTTGCTTTTGAGAAAATCAGAGCTCTTCAGATTAGTACTAGGAATAATTACCATGTTTATTTTGTGTTTACCTGAATTTTTCAAAATCCATGAAGGTGAGTGATCAGCTTTTAAAATAGCCTTTTATTTATTCTAAAGTCTGATTGCAATTGAAAAGTTGGCACATGCTTTCCTAAAAGCGATGGTTAGCATGCTGTACTCATATGGACTTTGCAAAGCATATAGGTTTTTTCGTTAGATTTTTAACCAACAGAGTTAATTATATGCGGTGATTTGAAAGGAGTTTGTCATTCATTTACGTACACTGCAAAATTTTTGATAACTATTTCCATGCAACTGTACTTTTACTATCTTCATCTCGAAGAGAGTAGTTAAAATACATGTGTTCTTTTATAGCAGGTACTTATGTCTTAAAAAATAACTTTTTTTAAGCTTCTATACTTAAATGCCTATAAAACTTTGTACAATTACTATCTGGTATGAGATACTGTCTGTGAAAGAGATATGCAGTGGTAACCTGACAAAAAGTAGAGCGGAATAGGTGTAACTGAGTGAAACGAATCTTTTAACATAAATCCCAAATACATCTTGGTGATCCTAAAGGTCGATACTGGATTTAGGATGAATGCAAAATATATGTGTGTAAGTTATGCATTCAGTGCTTTCCCAAAAATCCATAAATAAATTAATATTAAAATAGTTTTGTCACATCCATCCCTAAGTAAGCTTTTGAACAGATAAATGTTATAATAAAAAACATCCCTTTGACAAATGGTGTGTATTCTCAGGCATCGTGAAATAAATTATTTATGAAGCATAATTTTCTGAAAAAAAAAAATTAGTATCAAAATATATCCAGATTAAGTTACTTATATTTACCTTTCTATTTTCATCAACCACAAAGAATAAACATGACAGTAACTAGAATATAATTTCTAGATTTCTATAGTTTATAAACGAACAAACTTGGTAAGCTGTCATAAGTTTCGAATATCATAAAATTGATGAGTCAATTTAAGATGTTGGAATAATTAATGTTTTACCTCCATGCAGAAGTAATCAAAGTATTTGCTATCACAGACTATGCAAATAAGCAATGACGTGACTATTACCTGAAGAAGACATTGACCTTACTGTCAAACATCAGAGACTAAATAGTTTCATTTTAATGGAACTGGATTTTCTATGGAAAAACACCCTGTAAATAGAGGCTTAATAAAGGAATTTCATAATCACAGAACTTCCTAACATTAAGCATGTGGGCTACAGATCTTTTAATATATAGCAGTTTCCTAGAGATACTTTGCATGGTTTCATCTCAGTGATCTTCTTAACTCTTCAGGCTGTCTGCGTTCAGATTTCGTAAAACCCTTTTCGCATTTCTAATGGTGTTTACATTTGGGAGGGTGCTTCCCAGTCCTGCAGTAAGGAGCAAGCCTCTTGCAGGTCTGGCTCTCTGCCTGCCATGTAATCCACTGGGAAAGTCTTGTCTTTTTGCAGCCCTACTTACAGTGTTCAACAATATGTATCCCTCCCTAGAAAGTCCACAGTCCTGTGACTTGGAAGCAAATAAAATTTACTGATGGTAGATCATAATTTGAATGGCTTTCTCAGTAGAGATCTTTCAAGAGGATGGTAAGCACCCTCCCTAACAGGACAGCACTGAAACTTTTTCCACTCGGGTAACAGGCCTCGGGTAACAACACGGCTCACAGGCAGCTCTGTAGCCTGTTTAGCCGCCTGTGAAGTCCAAAATGGACTTCATAGTGGTGTATGTAGACTGCTGTCACAGCACAGTCAGCGGATTCCCAAGTCCATGTACAAATTTCTCGGTGAAAGCGGTACGGTGGGGAATTACCATTAGTTGACCTTGAGAGCTGTAGCAGCAGTTTTAGACTGGTTGCCCAGATGCACACACGCCTTGCCATGAGAGCAAAATAAGCATTCAATTTCTGCTCCTGGCTCATCTCCACAGAGCAGCTCTGCACAAAACGCCTCCTGCAGCTGGAAGAATTTGGCCTGAAGACCTGCTCCACTCCAGGTTGCATGGGTCAGATTGTAAGCGTTTCAAAGAAAATGTTTGGACTTGCCTCAGGGAAAGATCAAGCCCTAAATTTTGTCTGACATTTTTCCTCTTTGTATTAAAATGAATTATTTTTGTACCTGCATAGGATGTGTATTTTACATTTCCACGTATTATGTTTTATAAGGAGTTTATGACTCTTTGAAATAGTGTTAGTAAAATGAAGATAATTGACTTTGGCGTTGGATTTTGGATTTTATTTCAGTATCCTGTCTGAAATCCTTCACTGAACTGTTTCTGAAGTCAGCCTCTGTGATGTGAGCACAGGTGGCCTGTTGAAGCTGTCAGATTGTGGCTGAGCACTGGAACAATTAAAAGCTATGTTTTTCTCTCTATACATAAGCATTTATGAACCTATTGCTCCGATTACTCATAATGGGAGTTAGATGCAAAATCTCCTCTTCATAGAGATGCAAGGGTACTACTAGAATTGGAAGCTCAGCTACAAAACTATAGGTTAGTGCTGCGTCAACTCCGGGAAGTGGTTATTTGTATTCATAAATGCATATTTCATGTTGGGGTTCCAGAAGTTTTTTTTCTTTTTTTTTTTTTTTTTTCATGTTAAAAAAATAGTTCAAAGTTAACTCAAGTAAAAATGCACAATTCGTACAATAAAGCCCTACTTTAGTGTGGAAGACAGCTACAATAACACTCATTAATAATTAATTCTATGTGGTTTTTGCTACTTGCCAGAACTGCATTAATGTACCCTAGCTACAGTAATTTGATACTGAAATTTGACTATGAATACGAAAACTGATGGTCATAATTAAGATTCGTGTTTGTTGACTGAATATAAGAGATCGTGAAGGGTGTGGTGAGAGGATTCAGCAGCGTTTCTGTGTATTTTCACTGTGTGGTTTCAATGTCATTGGAAAGAAAGTTTTCGTTCTGATTATAGCTATTTTACAACAGAATTGCACGCATGCGTTGCAACTACACGGTTCCAGGGCTAAGTTCCCCCTCCGAACATGAGTGCTTTCATCTTCTTTTCAAGTACAATCAAATCGGAGCAGCTTTGAAACAGGAATGTGACTAGATACCACCACAAATTCAAGTTAGTATTACAAGAGATTTCATCCAGTTCAGCAATAAAATCCAGCATCGAGGCTGGGGGAAGGCTCTGTGCTTGCTTTCTCTCACTTGTTGATGCATTCAATACGCTGCTATAACCCTCAAGAAAGAAAGTGCATTTCATTGTAAGGTGGTTAAAGTATCTGCTGCATGATGTTTCCATGCACGTATTTGCCCATGTCTCCTATATGACTGTCTTGCTAATATAGTACTCTTTCTTTTTTTTTTACAGCTAACACTGTAATTGTGTCGTGCATGGATACCTGTTCATCAAATAACACCACTTTTCCACTTTGTACTTTTAACAATTCTTGCAAAAAATCTCTGCAACAAAGAAGAGAAAACCAGAATATTTTACTGAAGGCCATTGTAAGCCATTCCAATTTCCAAAATATTCCATGTATTTGCCAGTCATCCAGAAGGGAACAACAGTCCCATACTAAACACGCAGAGTGTGAATCCAAGAGAGACGTGAATGTTGATCATCAAGGATCAGGGTCAGTAGCTAAAAAAAGTAAGTAGGGGAAGAGAAATACTTAATTTTTAAATAGTTATTTGCAACATAAAAGACGTTTTCATTTTGTAGTTAAAAGAAAATTATAATATGCTGCTGGTTCTCTATGGTCTTTGAAAATCTATGAACAATGGGGTTTTTTAGCTTGTCTTTGCATGGCTAGAAAATGCAGGTTTTATGCCAGATTCTCAGTGGCATTCGTTCCTGGCTGTCAGTGCAACATGTTGGTAGCAAAGTGCTGATTTCTTTGATGATCTTGTATAAAATCGTGGGTAGGGGGGATGTCATTATCTTTAGGGGGCTTTTTATTGGTCTGGAAGGAGGGTGATGTGAGAAAAGAGTGCCTTATCCAGCAGCCACCTGGAATATTTCTGTTGCAAATTTGACTTCTGCCACCTAGCTTTTATGAACACTCTTATATCCCCATCTTTATTCTTTTAATCTTGCTAAAATTTCTAAAATATTTCATTTATTTTTAAGGAGTTGTAGTTTCTGATCAGTTTTCATGCTGAATTTGCTTTTAAATGTCGTTGCGGAACTCTACATGTTGATTGCTGATATTATATGAAGATAGGTTGTGAGCAAGTATCTGAAGAACTAATTCAAAGATGGTAACTACTCAGATGGCAGCTATACAAGAAATAAGAATTTTTGTGCTTGTAGTCTATGATATCCACAACTGTGTAGTATCAGAAATGGCCCTGCATGTTTCGTAGAAGGCAGCACTGAGTAAGGACTGGCACAGCAATACAGAGAAGAGTTCAGCAATGTCCACATCTTTTCAGAGCAGTAGCAGCGTATTCCTTCTGTGCCATATACACTTGCAAAGTATCTGGAAACCTTTGGGGAAGAGGATGCCTCTGAATTTTGCTTTCCTAACATTGTCAGCAACAGGGGCAACAGGCCAAGTCCTGAATATAAGAAATGCAGATCTTTTCCAAATGCATCATTTTCTTATTACAAAATAGCTGTCTTAACAAGTATGGAAAATAACAAAACAAAAAATACGTGGACAAAGTCTGTTCTCAGTTATACCTATACAACTCTAACACTTTCGACAAGGTCTCACCTACCGATGTTTCTTGGTAACATTGTGCAAGTCTCACAGCTTGTGTGGTTTGAAGTGAAACAAGGACCTTGCACAGCTGACAGCAGGTAGACTAGACGTACACTTCAAATCTCTGTCATCATATGGCTTTTACTTGGTTTTTATTTTTTTCATAACCTGATTTTTGTCTCTGTTGCCTTTGGTAACACAACAAAACAACAAAAACCTGAAAAGCTCTGAAGCTGGTAGTAAAGCAAAAAAGGGGCTATAATTTGCAGGGGAAATATATTTTGTATAGATAATCAATACTCTTCAGATCTGTTCAGAATTACTTTACATGGTATCCTTTTGTCCATTTTATCATAGTCAATAATGTAAAAGCCTACTGTATGTTTTTGCAAATGAGGCAGAGAACTTATTTTTTTGTTATTTCTGAGAGTTGTCTCTTTGTCTACCATGTTATATAACAGTTTTGTTTTAATTTTTAGTTCCAAAAGCAAAAGGCTCACTTGAAGTGAAAACAAACGATGTTATTTATTTTTATAAATATTTTAACTTCACTACGGTTTCCGAGAAAGAAGAAGTAGTGCATAATACTTACTACCTGCTGGAAATCCACATCAACAATTCTATAGTCGGAGGAAGAAATGCAGCCAAAGAATACCTAAATCATTCCTGTCTAGTGGCAATGATGGAAGACCAAAATGACTGTATAAATATTTCACTGCAACTGAAGACTTATGTGGAATGTAAGTTACAAAGGAGAGTCAGAATAGAAATCAAACCAGGAACAATATGAATCTTGCAAAAAATCTCCAGGAGATAGTTCTCTGCTTTCAGCAACCATTTGAAAGTATTGAAGTATTTCACAAGAAAAGAATACAATTTTGATCATGTCTTAGTGAAAGACCATCTTTAGTAGGCAACTGACAGTTTTTATAGTGATTTAAAGCAGGTTTAGCTGTGGCTTTTTCTTTCCTAGAAGCAGCACAGCAAAGTAAGTGTCTGTACATTTTTTTGCTTAGCGGTGACAGACTCACAAACTGCATGTATGACAAAACCTGGAATTACGTTTTTTCGTCTCCCCTCCCTGATAATGGCATAACCCTGTTATCTTGGAAGTAAATTAAAAAATTCCTTTTAAGTGCAGTGGCAGAAGAACTAGGAGACAGGTTTGACTTTTCTTAATGTCATACTGCAATATCCTACTGTACAGCCTTACTACAGTACACTTAAAAGAGAAATCTTCAGCTGAACTAGGCCTAGTTTTCCCGGAGGACAGCCTGTCAGCTTTTTAAATTTCTCTTTGTGCTGCAGGAGTTTTTTGGCTGATTGCCTGACCGTGGTCAGGGCTTCCAGCCCGTCTATATGCAACGTTTGCCATCTGGGAACTGCTGAATTATTACATTCATTTAGTTTTGTATGGCAAATGTGTTTTATGCTGTACCTTTGCCGGAAAAAACATACATGTTTTGGAGTTGGCTAAACCCATGTCAAGTAAGTCCAGGTAAAATCCTAGAGAAGAGAGGGCAGCTTAGTTTTTTTTTTTAAATAAGAAGGTCTACCTATGAGAGGAGTATAGTTTGTAACTTGCCCTGCTACCTTGTGTCAAAACTACGAGCTAACTACCCTTTGCTAATGGTACTTACCCGGGGAAGTAGTTATCTCAAATTAACAACAAAAGTTAACAACGCATCTTTTTTCTATTTACTTCAAAGCAAAGCTAGAGAGGTGCTCAGGGCTTTGACTAGGCAAGGTTGATATACAAGTCATTACAAGTGACTACAAGACGGGGTAGAGTACTCTGAAAGGAGCCTAAATGGCTACATGAAAGATATTTTTAGTTCTGAATTAGGAGGGATGAGCTGTGCTTATCTCAAAGAGCCATGGGGTTATTGGCAGTTGCCTCATGACTTCTCAGTGGAAGGGAAGTTGATGTGGGTCTAATTATACTATTCTAAGTGAAGGAAAGGAAAACAGTGGTTTGGCTATAGTCTGTAATTAGATTTTATATGAGTCATAGTAACATAGTTGGTTTTTAAAATAGTTATTTGACAATGCTAAGGTATGCATTAACATGCAGCTGCCAAAGAAGTTGGAAAGGTTTTTCGAACAACCAGGGAGGAAAGTTCCCCACATCCTTTCTCTGTGGTATATAGTCCTGGCTTGTACTAGTTACTGAACTAATTCCCTGTGGAATGTGGGTGCATTTCTGCAGCAGCTGTTGTCCGAAAGAGCAGCCTACCTCCTACACCCAGTCCCATGCTGATTCTCCCCCAAGGCAGCTTTGGTTAAAAGAACTCCCCAGAGGGGTCCTGTTAGTGGCATTTCCTCACATTTTGATAAGAAAATTTCTATATGTAGAATCTTACTTTCTCCCCTGTATTGAAATGGACCAGGAGGTTGAGAATGCCAGTACAGGCCAGTGTTGGACAGTGGACCAATTCCTTCTGTGCTCCATCCAAACAAAGAGGGGATATAGATTACCCTTGTTCTACCTTAAATATAAATGTTGATCTTTGAAGCATTTTCTTCCTGGCTGAGTTGCATGTAACAGTTTATACAAATAGGAAAAGTTTTCATTCGCTTAGTTACGTATAACTATTTCAGACATGGGGAGATAGATACAGGTGAAAATGAAGCTAAATTCTATATAGGAAACTTAATTTTAAACAACAAAGGCAGCTGAAAGAAAAAGGCATGATCTTCTATTTTGTTTTAAATTTTCATCTTTGGGGATAGGCATGATTCAAAAACCTACCAAGATCGAATGTTCTGTTTTTCTCTGGCAGTGATTTCCTGCTTCATTTTATCTCTTCTACATTTTATGGACAGATCCAATGTGTATGACGAAGATCATTTGGCTCACTATGATTCCAGTAGTTTTTGTGTTTACTATTTCAATCGTCATCTACAAAATAGTCCAAGAAAATGAACAAAACTGTAAGTAACAAAAAGTTAATCTGCATGAATTTAAATTTCTGTGCAATGAAAAAGTATTAATTTACAATAACAAAGCTGTTGATTATTAATGTGATTCAGACACCAATATTTTATTTGTAATGTGGTAAAAGCTTCTTACAGAGGGACTGAAATACTCAGGTGATTGATACTATCACCTCTCACCTCTGAATGGTGAATGCAAATCCAAGCTTGTTGATGGTGAAGGAAATATGTTTTTTTTAACAGATGCTGGTGGCCTATGATCCTTAGTGATATGAACTTCTGGTTTCGGACTGATTCTAGTAGATAAAGCAATTGCAGTTGAACCTTGTTGAAGGTCTTAAGCAGAAATGCCAATGACCAATATAAGCAGATTGAAATACCCTTTCCTTCCTGAAGATGATTCATCTAGGTCATGGTCAAGAAAAATTACAGGATAGATATGAGAAGATATGCACTCAGCTGTCTGTCCTAAAAACTGGTTATCTAAATTCAGCAATGGTGTAATCCCATACAGGTCAACCGAGCTGTGCCTTCTTATCCCCAGAGCTGAATTAAGCCCAGATAACATTTCTTCTCTTTGCTGTTATTTCAGCAAAGCAAATATTGCTGTGATTTCTGAATCAGCACTATTGACTATTCCAGGTGATTCAAACTTAGCTATGAAAGAACTTGTCCTTAGTTCAGAGACTGAAACAATTGTTTCTACAGAATGCCTTCACCAGCCAAGACAGGCTGTTCCTATGCAATTCACTTGGGATACAGGCTGAAATCGGGATTTACAATATTTCTTCTAGCAATATACAGTGAAGAAAGCAAGAATAAAAGTGTAGGAGTACCCTGAGCTTGAGACCTTTGAGCAGTCAAGATAAAGTCCTCTGCACAAAAACAATGCAGAAAATTGATTGCTTGTCAGCTGCTGGTCCTTGTTTTTCATCCCAAGTCAGTGGTAGGTGGTACAGGGAACACGCTTCCTTTCGTTAGTGTGAAAAGAGTGTTACTTAACCTGTTACCTGAGAGAATAGCTCTTAGATGCTTTTCACAGCAATTTCCTGAGACTTTCTGCCTGTGTCAGCCCTGAGTGGGCAGAATGCCTCTGGACAGCGAGCATTTAGTTGCTATTACCAGGCAGATGTCCATTCCCCTTGTAGTCCAGAGCTGGCGAATGGAGACCTTGGTCACAGGGGTAATAAAAAAATGATGAGCCATACCCATTCCCCTGATCATCCTTACTGTATCCACAGGTGGTTTTGTAATTGAAAAGCAGTAGGAGTCTAGCTTTAATCATAAATGGACAGAAGGAAGAAGACTGCCCCCACACAAAATGTTGCTGTGATTTTTTTGCATAATGTAAATATTTTATGCATATATTTTTAATGAATAAGCAAAATAGTTGCTTAAAATGGCAAATCTGTGCCCCCCCAATGATTAGAGAAACTCCTTATGAAATTATCTTGGTTAAAATACATATCTTTTACTTATTGCTAGACCTGAATTCTGAGACCTATTTTATGTACATAAAAATCCCACAAAGTGTAAATTAGGTCTTTATAAGTGGGCTATTAAATGCTCTAATTTAAAGGACTTTTATTTGTAATTTCAAAGCTACCTATAAATGTCATGAGTATGATTTTCTATGCTTTGAGTAATAACATCCCATTTTTAATGCAGAACTATAAGTAGTGATGATTAATGATTTACTGCCTTTATTCTTAAACATCAGTTTTCGATTAAATGCAGGTTTTTCAGAATTGTCATGGACACAAGCAGGGAGGAAAAGATGCCCTTTTGAGGTTTCTAATTACTTATCTGCTTCTAGAATAGATTTTCTGTTAACAGAGGAATAGTGGTTTTATTAGTTAAATTTACAATATGTAACATTATAAACAACATCAATATGTTACTGACAAAAAGACAAGCACATAAAAATCAGATTTAAGGGTTGTATTCCTTATGTGTGTATATTACGATGCCACCTTTAATTGCAAGTCTATATACTGCTTTTTTCAGTGCTGCCCAAGGAACACAGCAGAATATTACTATGTGCCTAAAGCAGCTGCTAAGAATTTTTACAGTCATAATTCAGGTAGTAGTTTTTCTCTTAATTTCTGAGCACTACTGAAAGCTGTTAAGAAATATGGAATTATTAATATCCTCTTGAGACCTTCTAAGACATTCTGCTAGGCTGACTCTGAGACTCTCTGAAACATTAATGAGGTTATTTCCATGACTGCATAAAATAAAATATCCAAATAAACTTGGTGGAGGTTACAACTGATCCATGACAAAGGAGCTAAATTAGAAATCAGTCCTTTTGTCTTTTTCCTTCCACTCTTGTCTTACAACCACTTCCAGAGCTTCCTTTGACATTAACTATTGCAGTGCATGGTTAGGCCTTCAGCGCATTAGATCTCTGCAGGCTATTCATAAAAAAATCATGACCTAAATAATGCTATTTTAATGAATTTCCTAAAGATGAAGTTTTCTAGTGTTCTCAAAAGAAAAAGATAAAAATCAATTCTGTTATGTAGAATTGGAGTGAGCCTGTCATCAGAAGCTGGCTGAGCCCTGAACTGCTGTCATTGTGGAACAGGACTGACCATAACAGCTGTGAAATCAACTGCAATAACCCCACCAAGAGCACAGGATTAAGAGAGCAGCAGAAGGATGGAAAGCCTGAGGAGTTCATGAACTGGGTGCTGAGGACAGTCAGAGGTGTTCAACCCAGCTCTATCTTTCTCTGAGTGGCATAGAGCTTCCTCTCAAACTGTGCTTCCAAAGATGAACACTCCATACTTGCAAAGAATCTGTCAGCTTCTTAGGTTGCCAGTACACTCCATCCTTGCTATTCCACTGTCAACAGTGTGAGTCTGAACCTGTACTGGAACATATTCTTTTTTGATAACCTTGAAAATTTGTTCAAGGTACACAGGGTAGAGGAGGGCAGAAATAATTTGAAAGGGGCAAACCTGAATGGAATTTCCAGAAAATTTCATTCAGGAAAATATAAAACATCTGGCCCTAACTTTTCCTCATCACCTTATTTCAAAACCTTCCTGTTTTTTCATGGAAACTGTTTAACAGTTTAAGAATAAGGTGTTTACCAGCTTTCCGTCTAATCAGTGCCGTATGTAATTCCGTAGTTGAGGATAACACATTTTGTTTAAAACAGATTGTAAACACAGAGTAGCAGCTGTTTGTACTCTTCTAAGAAGAAGGAGTTCTAGACATGCAAGAAGAACTGTATGTGCTACTAAAATTCATCCCTTTCCTGGTAAGTAATATAAAAATAAAATAAAAACCTAGTAAATCTTGAGGAGGTCAAGAAAGACCTTTTAATTCTTTCCTGTCAGAGGATGCTTCAGGTTTGTTTCAGAGTTACCTTGATCTTACACAAATTTGATCTGGCTTATGTTATGGGAATATTTTTATATCATAAATAAATAATTCTGACCAGGAAACTATAAGAAGACTTATGTATATCATGTATATCAATGCTTCTCCCAGTCTTCCAAATGTGTTGCATTAATGACTTTGGGTTTTCTACTTCCTTTTAATTTTTGATCATGTTGTGTGCCACATTTGAGATCTGGCAGCTGAGTTCTCTGTATGTGTATGAAAAGTATACAGACGTGTACACACGTGTATATATGCTCTATGTGTTTATGACTCTTTACGAAATCTGCTACCAAAGGATGGAACGGATGGCTGTAGCAGGACTCAGAGAATGACTCTGCTGGCACTTTGTACCCTATTTCTAGGGAAAAAATTCCACAAAGTACAGTTTTCTAGTCTCAGATAGGAATTGAAATGTGGTCTTCTGAGAGTGTAGTATGTTTAGCACAGATAAATTAAATGGCATGGCTGAACTCAAAGTTCTGGTTCCAGAAATGATGATTTGGTAACAAATCTCTGTGTGAGGGGAAATTAGCAGCTGTAGCTCTGAGTGTTACTGATTTTGCTGGAAGAGTCATATGCTTTAATAAATTCCATGGATTCTGGGTTCACAAAGGGAGCTCTGTCTTTAAAAAGATTAACATGGACATATAGAATAATAGCTCTGAATGGCAAATCAACCTCCCTCCAAAACAAGAACAACTACAAAGCCAGCAAATGAAAAAAAATGGTTTTAAATTTGGCTAGGCTTGGGTACCTCCCTATTTGTCGGTTCTTCAGGAGTAAGAGGAGACTCAATAATTTCTCTCTACAACTCAGTAACTCATGGCATTTCAATTTTACCTAGGAAGGAGTGAATAGCTCCCCGTCTGTCTGAACTCTCCTGGGAGTACAATTTATGCTCCTGGCTTTTAAAGCACTGGCTACGTCTAAGATGTATTTATGAGATCATTATTTTCATCCTGCAGGAAAGGAATTATCTTTCTAACATCTTTTGTCTTGAGTGGCTTCACTAATACCATACCTGTTTTATCAGCGTGTTCACAATGGCATTTTTAGTGTGGTATATCCAAAGGCATTTTTGATAATGGAGTTTTGTGGAAATTAAAATCTAGTTTTACTAGATTTTACTGAAGAGAATAGGAATCCCATATTGGTCTGTCATGCTTACTTCTGTGTTCCTCCCACTTCAATCTATCCATTTAACCCAGAAAGATGCTTAGTTGTATGAACTGCTATAATGGGTTTTATTTTAATATGAAATTCCTTGATTTCACACACCATAATTCCAATCAATCAATTTCCTGATTTATACCAATATAATTTAAAGTGGAATCAAGACCATATGAAGAGTTCATTTTTTTCCACAGTTGCTAAGTTTAAGATTTGCTACTGTGATAATGGATTATAAATAGCTATAGGTGACTTCTTCGAAAGCCTTTGATAATATTTTCACTATCATTAGTGCATAGCATGGAATCTTGAAACAAAACATTGAGACCCACTGAAAACAATACAACCAGCCTGGAAACACTGTAATGAGACTAAATAACTATATATCTGAGAGGATGTGACAGTATCTCATATAGACAAAAAGATGTATAGGTACTACTAAAAGGTTATTCAAAGTTCAGAAAGGATAAAGGAAGAAAAAGAAGGAAACCTGTACTTTGAGAATGAAAATGATTTCCTAGGTAGACTCAGGAAATTACGGTCTTAATATCACTGTGGTCCTACCAAAAGATAATTTACAGCAGGGATGCTAGTTTTGTGAAATTGTTAGTGGCTCTAGATCCATGAATCATTACCATTAAGGCTGGTGGCCAGAGGAAAGGAGGAAAAATGTGCAGTATGTTCTCTAGGGTAGGATTAAAATTACAGCCTTCCAAATTCATGGCACTACAAAGGATTAAGCACATATAGTGAGGATAGGGGAGCTTTAGAGCATTATGGTCATAAATGTTGACTAAACATTGTCTGTGCTGTTAAGCCAAAAAAGTATGCACTAGAACGTGGGCTCTACAGAGCGTGTTTTGTAGACTTTGGATCTGTTCCTGCCATTGCATTTGTGTGAAACAGTCCCTTGAATGGTATGAATCGACAAAACGCAGTTGCCCTTAAATGCAGCCCCAAGAGAAGGGCAAGAGTACAGGGTGCTTTTTCTTCAGTGCAAGAAGTATTCTTTAAGTGGCTGATCTGTATTTCCAGACCCAGAGCATTTTCATATCAAATAGGACTTGATAGTAGTAGCACATGGAAAATAATCCGTAGAAGAAAAGTCAATTCCTTGCTTTGTGTTCACGACAGAGCATCTTAGGGGAATTCCCACATAAGAGACTTTTATTGCAAGAATTGCTTTGAGGAGCTTTCTCAAATTGAAGAGGCAGTAGAAGAGGTTTTGGAACAACTTAATAAATTAATAATAGCAATTAGAAGGACTAGACAGTATTCCCTACAGTGTTTTAAAAGAACTCAGGTAGAAACTGCTAAACTGTCATGCGCAGCTTACTGCTTAAATCAGCCTCAGTCCCAGAGAAAGGGAAGGCAGCAATACTTACCCTGCTCTTATACCTTTCCCTTAGCCCACTTTCCCTAAACCACTGTAGTACTTTTTCCACTACTAGTGACTGATTAAGTATAGCTATTCTCATATAGCTGTATTCT
Organism: Oceanodroma leucorhoa; assembly: GCA_030449065.1. Taxonomy (NCBI): domain Eukaryota; kingdom Metazoa; phylum Chordata; class Aves; order Procellariiformes; genus Oceanodroma; species Oceanodroma leucorhoa. The sequence goes on from JASVER010000005.1 coordinate 19,699,255, forward strand.
AAAAAAAAATAAGCCTGGGGACATGGCACAGAATTACTTGCTGGGAGCAGGACAGTGTGTGTGAATTGTACACTACATTATTAAAAAAAAAAAAAAAAGAAGTTGCACAGGAAACAGGTTGCATAAATCAGGGTGTTTAACACCTAGACTGAATCTGCCTAGCAGGGTCTTTTTGTACTGGAAGTTTCATTAATATAATTGTATGGGTTATACTTAAGTGTGAATTTATTTTACTAGAAGTCTACCACTATAAATTCCCATTTAGACCTTCTTTTCCTAGCATAAGAATGACATTCCTTGTTTATTTTTATCCTATTTTGAAAGCAGCATAAGGTCTATTGGAAAAAAGGCCTGCTCCCATTCCTATGCTAGAATGGTACCGTGCAGACAGGGAATCATATTGTTAATATCGTCATGTTAGTACTCTACACTCCGTGTGGGCAACCTTGGTTCAAACATAATGCCTTGTTCTACATTGCTTAAACAGTATAATTCTCTCATTTTCAGTGATACTCCATTGGCTCACGGAGTCACAGTTTGGTTCATTACATTTTAGGATACAAATACAGGATTCCCTGACTCACTTGTCTGGCTCACAGTAATGCAAAGTTAATTCTGATGGATGGTAATTTTATAACTCATCCTGAAAGAAGGACATTGTAGGATCATGGTCTCAGAGAACAAAACCTCAGGGGTTCTGGCCTGCAGTTGTTTTTGGGACTGTTCAGATTTTGTGACATCCGAAGTATTTGATATAAGTGGGCTTGACAGCTGTAATTTGCACATAAGAAACAACAAGACAAATTTCCTCTCAGTCATTTGAATTCCTGTATTGTTTTCTATGCTATCCTATTAAAATAATAGTTCCTCTCCTACAAGATTAGAGGAAATAAATAGGTGAAATTCTGCCATCTCTCTGATGTATTGCTACAGCTTCAGGTTAGTTGACAGATTGGAAATAGAAGCAAACACTGGCTCAGTAGTGTCAGGGCTGGCATCCCAGTGAATTCAGACTCACTCCTCCTTGTTTTCTACAATATATTTTCTTTTTAGCGAAGAGGACAGGCAAGAGACATCTTCTACAGCAGCAAATAGATGCAAAGCCAAGAAAGGAGACATTTGTTTAATTTTGGCCAAGTGAAGCATCACCTATTTGATTACGATCCTTCTCAGTTCCTGACACAGCTGAACAGTTGTCTTTTCCTCTGCAACTTAGATGAATAATGCTGGGAAAAGCAAAGCTTGTCACAGTGTTCAATGTTTAACACAGATTTACGTGTTTCTGAGACGCAACGTTTCCAGAGAAAAATGTGAAGCCTTATTACTGCTTGGGGTCTTTTTTTTTTTTGTTTCAGAAAGGAGGATAAAATCTACAGGATGCAGGTAATTTTAGGGAGCTTTTCATAGCCCCTGTATGCTTTCAGTAGAGCACTGACGCACAAGGGGCCATATCGCTGCTCAGTTACACCCAGGCTCTGAAGGGATGATCAGCCTACATTCCCATTCGCTCCAGGTTCATCCTGAGTGTGAAACAAGATCCATTGCTATTTTTAAAGCTACCCCAGTTTTATTTTAACTTTGCTTTTCATATTCAGTTGCTTAATTATCAAGATTGAAACTCCACTTTTTAATTGCATTTGTAAAGAGAGAAGCCCAAATGATATAGTAACTGGAGAAGGGATGTAGCTACATTTAAGTGACACGGTTCATCCTCTTGTTATGAACTTAGTAGAAAACCCATTTGTAGGTTTACAGAAGTTATAGTCAGGGACAGGATGGACCTGGAGTTAAGATGATATTTGTGTTCTACAGTAGTTCTTTGAAAAATGCGTTACATCAACAACTCTGACTTCATTAGCCTGACAATGGTTTTTCTGTGTTTCTTTATCTGTATCCCAGTAAGATATCCTATCAGTATCTGTGTTGCCAGTGTGCTAAAGGCATCACCACACCTCTCCCTGCTTCGGAGGTGCATGCTGTCATCTTTCTAACTGGGTCATATCCAGTAGCTCTCCCTGTGTGTATGACAAGTTAGCTGAACATCATGTGTTCCTGAGTGGCGTCTGGGCTGCCCTTATGTGAAAATGAATCAGAAAGTTTACACTCTAGATTTCAGTTGTTTCCGCTTAACTGGCCACCTGTAGGTTTTTGAATTTTAGGAGACTCTTAGTTAATCCCAAAGTTGCATGCTTTTACATTTTATTACTAGTAAAATTTCCAAGAGCAATTTAGTTGCCTACCTTCGAGCTGCTTCCCAGGGAGGCTTAGGATCAGCATGTTGTAGTCCCACTATTGTCAAGAGGAAGTTAAATAGAAAACATGGTTAGTACTTTCAGGCGTTCCTGACATGTATCTGCATCTCTAGGCGCTGTAATCCCACTGGAAAACTGGCTGTCCACCTACCTCTGCCTTGTGTTCAGATAGGTCTCAATTATTTTCAAACTTGCAGATTCAGCGTTTAACACTCTGTGGGTGTATTTGCTGTTTAATAATATTGATAAAAATGATTTTAACTTTCAATAGTGAAAACCAGCAAACAACAGATTCCACTTACTGCACAGACCACAAAGATACTGCCCATAATTCCTGAACAAGAGCATTGTCATGTGGATGCATCAACTGTAGAAGGTAAGTAAATATCTTACAACTCCGATTATTCTGTTTTGCCTCATATTTTTAGAATTAATAGTACGCAATATCTGCTCAAAATAAATTACTACTTCTTTTATCCAAGTATATGAGATGACAGACTGGAAAATGTGTTTTGTGAGAGCTAGGTGGCAGGGAAACAAAATCGATTTTCCTCTGCTACCAAGAGTCATCTATAAAGTAATGTGTTAGCCTTTTAAACCCTGTGTGTCCCTGAAGGCACCAGTGCAAATTCTGACACTATTTTTCCGGTGTAGAATATTGTGTCCTGGACTTCAGCATTATGTTGACATTTGTTTCTGACAAGGGCAGAGGAAAGAAGCAATTTGCAAATGATCTCTGAAGAGAATCACATGTTTGAAATAGTTTGCTGATCAAATTCCCCAAACAAAAAAAATCGATCGCTCTGTCATTTTTACACCAGTCAGGAGTGACAAGAAGTTGGTTTCAGCTTGGAAATAAAACTAGTCTCCCACTTCTAACTTTCTCCAGCCCTTGTACTCCAGTAATTGTTTCAGGAAGTCCAGATGTAAGGGAACAAATCTGAAAAGAAACATGCAGCAAGAGGTATCTCTTCCTGGCAATATTTGTAGTGCCTAGAAACTGAAGAGGTGCTACTTGAATAAGTAATAGAGACTAATATATCAATTGCGTAGACAAGGTTATGGCTACTCGCACAGATTATATTACTGTTTATGGTGAATTTTTTAGGTTAAAAGCTTACAAAGGTCCTTCTTTACATCTATTTAAATTGGATGGAATTTTATTGAAAACTCAATATCAAGTCATGCTATCTTTTTAATGTGTTAAAAAATCGATGTATTTAAGAGTGGTTTGATTTTTGTGCTTTATGTGGAACCATAAACAATGAAGTTGTATGTTGAGAGCAGACCTAAAGAAGAAATTTTGAACAGCATTGCTGACAAAAGATGAGGTACTGCCATAATAAATTCATAATTGAGCTAGATTATTGTTTGGCTTTTGAGAGAGACTAGCTGGGTTACAGGGCAGTGTATTATAGTAATTAAAAATACTGACCACTTTTTAAGTGATTCCCATCCATAGATCTCATGAGGATTTACAAAGGTGGAAAGTTGACATTATTACTATTCTAAAATGAGGATATCAGGAGGCAGAAAAAGATAACAGACTTGGGAAGTCCGTGACATAGATGAGAGCACTTCTCAGATCATCTGAGTTCCACTGTTTGCCATTTGGATGTCACGAGCTTTTGCTGCGGGAGCAGGCCCCTTCCCAGAGCCCCATCAGCCTTTCCAGAGGGCAGCTTCTTCCTTCCTCCAGGGACTCCTCCCAACCACTTCGGTACTAGACCATTTCTTTTTCTGACACCTGTCAACTGTCTCTCAGGTAAAGCTTTTGTCTTCCCATATCCCTGTCTGCCACATACCTGCCCACCTTCATTGTTTCCTGTGAGAGCATTTACTCGTGGGCTAAAAATAAGACATTTCTAAGGTTTTAATAGGATGTGTTGCTAAGGGGGTGCTCATTAGTATTCAGTGCCTTCATACAGTATTATGGCTGATCAGTAGCATGCTTTGTTCTTCCAGGATGTTGGGTTCACCAAAACTCATCTTCTAGAAGCAGGAAAAAAAAAGTCATGGCCCATTCCCATGCGAATTTAACTTGTGTTCCTAGAGGTGGGAGTAACCGTTGGGATCCACCTGCTAGCACTCCTTTTGCTTTCATTATCTTAAGTGTTATGTATTAAAGGGTAGAAAGAAGAGATGGAACAACTTTGCAGATCTTTGATTGCTCTGTGAGACAATATATGAGCATACTTTGGGATGAAGTTATCCCTTTCCTTAATCTCTGGGTCAGTGACTGAAAGGAAAAGATTAGGTATCTTGTTCCAGTGCTGCGCTGTATAGAAGCAGGCTTGCTTTCCAGGTCATAACACAGTCTTCCTGTCAGGACTGCTGGCAGTGAGGTGAAAACTGGATGTGATACGTGGGATTAATGCCAAATACATGAAATTGTAACATTACATGACACTGTGTGGAAAGATTATTAAAGGGTGTGGCTGGAGAGGCAAGAACTTAGATCTAGGTCTTGCCTTTCATCACATTAGGTTTTGACTAACATTTCTCAGAGGAATACTGTCTCAAACCTAAATACTAAAAGCACTTTCTGCTTTAGTTTTGCTGCATTTCCTGCAAAGAAACACTTCCCCCTTCATCTGATAAGGTCAGATTCAAGTCATTACTACTTGCGTTTGTGGGTGGCTCAGTGGCTAACGACACTGCAGTTACAGGAAAGCTTGCTAGCTAGAAGTCCTTTTGGTTACTTTGGCTGTGGAAGGAGGTTGTGGTCAGCTTTTCTCATGAGTGCTAGGGTTGTCTCTAAAGTCTCTAGAATGCTACTAAGGACTAGTTTGCTCAACAGGGAGGAGCTGGCTGTGTTAGAAGTACTGCACATGAACAGCTGAGTACTGAGGCTGAAAAACACCAAGATGATTAAATTCCCAGAGTTGACAAAGACAGTTATAGACTCCATCAACTTGATATAACCTGTTTTTTCCCAAGAAGGAGGTGGGGTGCAGATAAGTGTGTACCAGGAGCTTCTTGATCAAAAAGCACCATCTTTGTATCACACTACCAGTTGCTCCCCTGAGGCACATGCATTTCAGACCACGGATACCAGAGCCTCAAACAAGGAAGGGTTCTAGCCTGAGCTAGAAACCTGAGAGAGCTCCACTGGGGATGGTTCTTACATCTGCCCTTCTCTGCTTCGATTCCAGCTTCAGCCCCGTTAGTAAGAGTTACTTACTAGTGCCTGCCCTGGATCAAACAGGCAAGACGAGGACAGGCAAACCACTTTTGAGTTATGCTTTTCCTCATTTCCAGCTACCTGAAGCCGCACTCAGAGAAAGCGTTAACCACAGCACAGAGTGTTTATTTGATTCTTGTGTAAGGAGGCTAGCTACGCAGTAGGTGTGGTAGGTGCAACAGCCACTGTAAGGAGGAGGAAATGAAGGCTCAGTCTTATCACCATCGTTATTGCTACTGAGCTGGAGAACCTGGTGATGGCCTCAGCAACAGTCCTTAACCCAGGACATTGAAAGCTGAAAGGCTTGACAACATTGTTTTTAGCCAACAGGAATTTAGTATGTTAAAATCCAGATCGGACAGGAGAGCAAGTGTAAGGCGTATTATTTGCTCATTGTTCCAATCCGCGACAGGGAAGTATTTGTCTTGTTAATAGATGGAGAGGGATCAATAATCAATGACACATTACTACTTTCTGCTGAATTTTTATTTTTATGTCAGAAAAAGACGTTTCTTATGTTTTTTTAAATTTCTTTTAAATGTCTTTATATTTAAGACAATACTATTGATCATAGAATATATTGATAAACATATGACCACACACATATGCGTCGTCATGTTTATCAATATACTTCTATCCTATGTGTGTGTATATCTATATCTATACGTGTGTGTATTTGTGTGTGTGTGCACAGAGATGCGTGCACATCCTCCATCACTTACTGTTCGTTGCTTACTATCACACTGACAGCCAATTCAGCTAATAAAAAAAATGTACAAACTTCTGCACTCGTACCTTTGTCAAAGGGGAATCTTTTCAGCATAGGTCACTTAATATCTCTGTGTATTTTCACAGTTACTATTATTGTTACATTTGAGTGCTGAAGTTAAGAATCTTCCTCTGTTTCTGCCATCTTTCATTAAACCACCATATTAGCAACTGTCTTGGAAAAAATGAATGAGCCAAGTCTCTCAAGTGCTTTAAGACAGTCCTCTTTACACGTGACAGCTGCAGATGTATTTCCTTAGTGCTGTCAAAAGGTGACATTAATTACTGTAAATTTCAAGGCTGCTGTTTGTTTAGGTAGGAAGCATGAACATTTTATCCAGAGCAAATATTTGCATTCAGAGGCAATGCTTTTCAAGGGGACAGCAGGCTAGAATAAGGCTCTGGAGACCCAACTTTTTCTGTCTCTGCCGATGACACCTCATTACTAATTTGCACCATGGTAATAACTGTTTATCCTCAGCTAAAGCAGAGATTGTGTAGTGCTTTTAACGTACAAAGCACTACTTGCATCAACTGCTACTTTTAACTTTAAAAGCACTACTTGCATCAGCTATTATTTTTAGCAGCTCTAAAATGCTGTGGGATGTATATCTGGGACTGCTTTTTTTTTTTTTTTTAAGTGAATACTCTCTTCTGTGACAGATGAAAAGACAGAAACAAGAAGCTGGACTGATAGCAAGAAATCTGGGAGAGCAGACCAGAAGGATAAATACAGAATTTATATATTGAAGCGAGGCTACTAGCTCCCTTTATTTAAAAATATGCAGCATGTGAAACCATAAGAGGACTAACATTTCTGAACGTACTTGATTCAGTGGCTGTTCTCTAAAAACAAAGAATTATTAGAGTAAGAAATAAAGGTGGCCAAATAAGAGTCAAATCACCATGCCCATTAAAACACCTGCATATATGGTGAACAGCCTGTCTGAAGGTATTAGAGCGTTCAGCAAGATGATTTTGCTGACAGTTAGGCCTGAAATCATTGTTACGTAGGGAAGGTTTTGGCTAAACTTGCCCTTGGAGGCTCAAGAAAGCCTGTCCCAAGGAGTGACTTCTCCCTGTGTCCGTGTCTGTGTCCTGCCCTTGTGCCAGTCTGGCCTTCCCCAGTGGCAGGGCCCCGTGGAGTCCGGGCAGACCGGCTGTGCAGGTCTCGCTGGCCTCTTCCGTACCAAAGGTGCACTTCAATCTTGCAGTGATGAGGGCAGAATAAAAACCACATGTGTATAGCATGAAGAGTAATTGTGAGCCCTCTCCTGCAATACATCTGTCCTCTGCCTGTTTAAGGGGAAGCAGCATTGTATTCTCTGAATCAAAGGGAGCATGAATGGATTTAAGGAATGACTAGGGACAGAACAGGGTTCTCTCTTATTTGGGGAAATTAGAGACAGATACAGACCTGACAGTTCCTGGATGAAGTGCTGCCATTTTATGAGGAGAGAAAGAAGGAAAGCTCAGTGTCTTAAAGCCAACTGTTGTGGATTTTCTTTTTTTTTTTTTGGTAAAAAGTGTCCAGTGTCATGCTCTGAGCTGTTGTTAGTTCAAATTCTCACAAATTGGTCACTATTACCGCAAACACTTTATTTACTGCATCAGTCTTTTTGACAGTCAATGCTCCAAGGACAAGATGAAACAATCTTAGTGTCCTGTCTCCCATTAATTCTCTTAATAAAACTGGTGGATGAGTCAAAGGCTGCATAAAAGCTAATGAAAGTTCCACATCAGCAATTGCCAATGATTTTTAGGACATTGCCTTTCACCATCAGCACTTCCATCTCTCTTTGTAAGGAGCTTTGAGATCCTTGAACATGTAAGGTGCATCACGTCTCTGTATTTCTTTCTGAGTGACAGTGTAGCTGTATAGTTAGGTAAGACAAGTTGGTCTCCCAGTGAATATAAAATTTAAGACACAATCTTATCTTCAGGTGAAATGGATTATAAAACTGGAACATGAGGTAGATGACAGGTAACTGACAGGGAGGACGCACAGGGGAAGCTAAAAAGGTGAAAACCTTTTTCACAGAAATTGTGAAATGAAGGAAGTTGATGGGTCCCTTTCCTCTCTTACAATCTAAAAGCACGTGGACATGAAACCTCCCATGTGGGGTAGTTGGCACAAGAGATCAGTAAGTAACTAAGTGTATGAGAGGCTGATTCCTATCCAGCTACATTCAGAGTATCATCACTGCTGTCATTTTCTAAGGATACCATCCCCTAGCAATTTAGAAATTTAATTGTGCAGAGTCTAGTCTAATACCAGGAAAATTCAATGCAGGTCCATCTAGAGCATTACCTGGGCTTTGGCTCCAGCCCCTGCTGCCTTCCTGAAGAGGTCTTTAAATGCCATCATTGCAGAACTTAGTAGCACAAACAGAAAGGGCAACTAAAAATATTCTTTGCGTGCTTTTCCCTATGTGACTGTGGCTTTACAAAAATGTTTTCGTATTTAAAAGAATCCCTCTCTCTTTCTTCGAGCAAGACACCCACACAAACAACAGAAGATACAAATTATGCAGGGGAAACTGAAACTTGTAGTTCAGAACATTCTAGCAAAGACACGTACCCAGCGTACTCAGGAGCCAGAGGAAGATTACTGTTAAGTGGTTTTTGTAAATCATGCATGTATTTGTAAAGAGCAGTAGGTGTGATTTTAAATTGCTGGGATCCTTCCAATTATCCTTTTGACGCTTTTTCTGAAAAGCCTCATTTCAGTGCTCAGAAGTGATATTATTGTGGTTAAAGTCATCATAAAATTGGGCGTGATGCTGCTGAAGGTGTAAATTCCTGCTGGTACTGACATACTGGGTTTGCCAGTTGGCCATTTTGGTAAGACATCATTTTTTTGTGCTTTCATGAATTCCTGTAGATAACTATAAAAAAAGATTTATGCCCACATGCAGCTTTAAATTGTTTTCAGGACTGCATGCAGTCACTCAATTACATATTTATTTTTTAAATATCACGAAAGATAATACCTCCTCTGTTTCTGCTTCCATAATAGATTCAAGTCTTATCATACATTAAACCGAAAACTCCTCTCAGTACGAAAGAGCTCACAGAATCAGATTGCGAAGCGCATTCCAGGGTACTTGGCACAATTATTGGGCTCTGCATAAAACGCATGCCAGGATGTGTTTGTCTCCAAAACAGACACTTGGAGGTTTTTGAAGGGAAGCACTCCTGCTCGCTTGCAGAACTGGACTGTGGTGGGCACTGTGCAGGCTGTTGAACCCCTCTGTTCCATTAGCTGGCATCAATTTTTGATGCATTGTATCCTGCCTACGCTTGTCATTTTCTAGCTCACTTCTGCAGCTGCTGCCCCCAGTATGATTTCACAGCCAAAGAAACACTTCTTATCCCAGTTCTTATGATGTAAAGGAAAAGGGAGACAGATGTTGTTATTGGACCTGCAGTTACATGAACTACCAGAATGGGTGACAAGCTACATTTGCTTTTGCACTCAGTGTAATAAGAAGTACAGAAATCCTGTGCTTTTACCCCCGGCATTGTCTAGTTCCCTAAAAACTAAAGATGAGCTTGACTGGGATCTGGGCATTTTCATACTTCAAGGTTCCTCATCACGTGCTACTTTGGGAGCTGCAGTCCAAATTTCAGAAGTCTCAGTGATGATTACTGAGGAGTATTTTTCACTTGGCAATGTGGAAAAAGCTGCTCTTATTTAATTGTTTCCAAATTTGTCCTATTGCATATAAGTATAGTATGGGAAATGCAGTTGGGCACAGGTTTGCAAATTCTTCTGTCCAGCTGGTGGTTCGGATTGGTCTGTTTTTATTTTTTCCCATTAGGATAATTTAGTTTATTTTGGCTCAGTTGCAGTAAGACCTTGTTAATACCCCAAATTTACTTCTGAACACTCTGCTGCAGGTGGAGTGGTTTGTGAAGAGATGCCCAGGAGCTCGCACAGGGCAAGAGATTCTGGGGTGGAGGCAGGAATCACACAAAACTCTTCTCCCCTCACCTAGCTGCCAGGAGGGAAGAAGAGAGTGAAGCCTGCTCAGTTATTTGAAGGAAAGAGATCAATCACCACCTACCTTTAAAAGAGAGTTCCAGACGGAACCCTGTGTAGATGGAGACATTGCAGAAACACAGTTTGAGACACTTCAGGGACATCCTTACTGGCGCCCTTCAGCCTGGTGGATGTGATGAATGCTCTCTAAGGCAGCTTCTGGCTCTGCCCGCTCTTAGGTTGCCAAGCTTCCCTGCACGTGAATAAGGTCCAGTGCATCTCAGTCAGGTTCCTGTATCATACTCCTGCGGGGCAGGTACCTAAGCCACCATCCTGTTGGCAGGTACGTACCATTCTTAGATCTTTTGCTCCAATCTGAGGTGTATCCTTCTGTTTTGTCTGCCTCTTGGTTACACTGTTGTTTTCTTTTGCAATAAAGAGGAGAATTCATTACCGTGAAAGTCAAAAGAATGACATTTAAGATAAATTGGAAAAGACTGCTTTTTAAACCTCTTTTTTCTGATATTGTTTTCTTTAGTTTCAGATGTTGCCATATGAAGTGTGATTACTATTGGATGACACAAGACACATAGAATCATAGAATCATAGAATCATTAAGGTTGGAAAAGACCTCCAAGATCCTCAAGTCCAACCGTCGACCCAACACCGCCATGCCCACTAAACCATGTCCCGAAGCGCCACATCTACACGTCTTTTAAATACCTCCAGTGATGGTGACTCCACCACTTCCCTGGGCAGCCTGTTCCAACGCTTGACAACCCTTTTGGAGAAGAAATTTTTCCTAATATCCAATCTAAACCTCCCCTGGTGCAACTTGAGGCCATTTCGTCTCGTACTATCGCTAGTTACTTGGGAGAAGAGACCAACACCCACCTCGCTACAACCTCCTTTCAGGTAGTTGTAGAGAGCAATAAGGTCTCCCCTCAGCCTCCTTCTCTCCAGGCTAAACAACCCCAGCTCCCTCAGCCGCTCCTCATAAGACCTGTTCTCCAGACCCTTCACCAGCCTCGTTGCCCTTCTCTGGACACACTCCAGCACCTCAGTGTCCTTCTTGTAGTGAGGGGCCCAAAACTGAACACAGTATTCGAGGTGCGGCCTCACCAGTGCCGCGTACAGGGGCACGATCACCTCCCTCCGCCTACTGGCCACACTATTCCTGATACAGGCCAGGATGCTGTTGGCCTTCTTGGTCACCTGGGCACACTGCCGGCTCATGTTCAGCTGGCTGTCGACCAGCACCCCCAGGTCCTTTCCTGCCGGGCAGCTTTCCAGCCACTCTTCCCCAAGCCTGTAGCGTTGCCTGGGGTTGTTGTGACCCAAGTGCAGGACCTGGCACTTGGTCTTGTTGAACCTCATGCAATTGGCCTCGGCCCATCGATCCAGCCTGTCCAGATCCCTCTGCAGAGCCTTCCTACCCTCAGGCAGATCAACTTAGTGTCATCTGCAAACTTACTGAGGGAGCACTCTATCCCCTCGTCCAGATCATTGATAAAGACGTTAAACAAGATGGGCCCCAAAACTGAGCCCTGGGGAACACCACTCGTGACCGGCCACCAACTGGATTTGACTCCATTCACCACAACTCTCTGGGCTCGGCCGTCCAGCCAGATTTTTACCCAGCGAAGAGTACAGCTCCCAGCTTCGGAGCCCTTCACCTCAGTCATACACTCACATCATACACCACAGAAGAAAGGATCTCCATTTCAGGTCTGTGGAGCTACGTTACCCATCTTTTCATGAGAACGCCAACTATGCATTTTAGTGGATAAGCTCCATTTTATCTATCATAAGAATTATCTGGTATTAAGAAAATATGAATGATGGACAAACAAGTTTTGCTGTAGAATCAACTTCACTAGGAAGGTATAGATTTCACATCTATTTTCAGTTCATTCAGAATTTAATCATATGGATGTTGAGATAATCCTTGCAATAATTTCATTTTCTATCATCTGAGAAGAAATTTATTTTGTATTCTCCATAGGATAAGAAAGACTTTAAAGATAGAAACGATCCTCTACTTTCAGGAAACAAGCACAGTTTTCAGCCTGTTTAATGCTCTAGGTGACTAAGATGCCTAAAATACAGTTTCTGGCTGTTGAGCGGGGTGGCTGAAGGGTAATAGAATTCTGCAGTACATTTTAATTTCTGCAGTAAACCAGGAAGACCTTCATAAATTCTGCAATACCTTAGTGGATAAAGAAAAAAATGTGGAAAAATAGTAATTTGGCTTCAAACCACAAAATCGTTACTATTGTTTTTTAATAACTCATTAAGACACCAAACGTGTTTCATCCTTTTTGATAAATTGCATTTCTATCTTTTGTACTAGCTTAGGTCATTAGTATTCAGACTCATTATCTCCTGGAACTTTTCCTTACTTTCCATTTATTACTGCTCCTCTGAGCATAATGCAGCTGTTTGGGCTGAGCAGGGTCCCAAACTCATTCGGTGCCAACACATTATTTGTGGGTACAGTTTAACCATCAATTACTGGGCAGAGACAGAAATTGCAGAGCCAGGACTTCAGACTCCCTTGTGCTAGATCCATCAGGATGAACAGATTGTAAACTGCCCATTGCAAATATGATATGCAGCAATTTAGCATCATGTTAATACTTCATAACCTCTATCCCTTACATTTATATAGCTTTTCCCTCCCGAAGCTTTCCGAAATTGCTTCTCCAGTCATTATACTGCACCAAGCAGTTCAGATTTAATAGGAATTGTTGTGAACATAAGCTTCTGAATGATTTGAGGCCATGTGGAGTTTTTTATATTTAGTTGGATAAGTCTGAAGCATTTGTTTCTATTGTTTGTCACCATCTTATAAAAAAATCAGAGAAAAATACTGACTTTCTTGATTTGGGGGCTTTTGAGGCTTTATTGCTTATCTGTAGTAATAACTTAAAGCTTTTCAGAAATGGATTTTTTAATACAGTCTATAAAATAAACCCCTCACAATTTGCTTCTGGTTGGTTTTTTTTTCTTCTTACTATAGAACAGCAACTTACGGATAAAGAGATGTATCGATCTCAAATCACCGCAGAATTGCTAAGGCCATTGTAGTCAGTGTTTAAATGCTTCAAATGATGGCACTATCTCTCTCTCTTCCCCTTCAGTAATCCAGAGATCTTGTTCATATGGTCAGCCCTGCTCCTTATGACCCCAATTGAATTTCCTTTCTCCTATAATTTAATTCTATTGTTCTTGCTGCCTATAACCTCCCCCTTTTCTTTTCCTTGGATGGCTAAACTGTGATTTACTATTTTATTACCCACAGTTATCCCAGTGGTTGGTTTTACTACCCTGGAAGGTTCCATCTTTCAAGTTACCTTTACAAAACACCGAGAACAAGTAAACCTAAGAGGCTCTCCTAAGATTTTAATCTCTGCTGAGTAGAGCTTACCTTGTCTTGCAAGTATGATCCAAACTATAGGGAACAGTGAGAGAATGGGGAGACATTGGTAAGAATCGTAAGAAAAAAATGCGATCCTAAGGTAACTTGGGTTGAAAAGGACCTCAGGCAGCCTCTGGTCCAACCTCCTTATGCTGGAGGAGGAAGGAGGGGACTAAAAAGCAACAGGTTTAGTGTCTTCCCATTTTCAGCTGAGATCCTCTTGGTTTCTCTCCTGCCATGTCCTCTTATCCCCTTGTCTTCATCTCTGGCTTTTTCAAAACTGAACATGTGAGGAGAGAGAGGATGTCCTGGTGCAGCCTCTCAAGCACAAGATGATGGGCAGGAGGGAAGAACCTCAGCAACCAGTGGTGGAAAGGTGGAGGGGAGTGCGGCAAACAACTGGTGGGGATGGCAGAACTGATGGCGTACAGAAACATGCAGAAGGGACATGGGGCAGAACTGGTAAGGGAACTGGAGGAGAGGCACAGATGACCTTAAATACCAGCATCATATAAGCTGCTGAAACAGTGTCTGAGATAAGCAAGGGCAGGAGTAGGACTGCATTTTTACAAGTCTAGTAAATGGGTTGAGGCTTCTGAAGGTGTTTAAAAGTTGTTTGGATTACCCAGTGTTCTGGCTTTCATTTAGGTGACACTGTCCAACTCCAGAACTGGCACTGTCGAATGCCCTTCAGCCTCAACCCTGTAGCGCAGAAGAGAAATAGCACACATTTGTTTGAGTAATGTCTTCACACCTTTCTCCTTACAGCAGCAGCAAATTCAGTTCACTAAGAATTATGACTCGTCCTTGCCGCTGTTTTTTTAGACTCCTTTTGCACATTATTGTAGTATTGCATAAGAAATATTCTTTCACTCCTTGGGTAAAATGTTTGAAAGGCAGAATGAATAGCTAGTGCTCTGCTTTGAGTTTATGAGAGCACCTCCTCAAAAGATTGTAAAGGGAAGCTGTGAAAAGGAGATCAAAGTGGGGAGACTAGTAAGTTCTTAGCAGATGTGTGCTCAGGGACCAATTTTTGGGGTGCAAGCAATAAAGGGAGAATGACCACTGCAGATCTAGAGTGGTCAAATTAGCTGTCTTCTTTCCTTCGAGCTCTTCTTCCGCTTTGAATGTTCTTATCTTTGACTTACTTCCTTCAAGTTCATGCAGACTTTCGTTTTACTTCACTAAACGCCGTTACTCCGGTTCTGCTGGAACTAATCAGATGTCATCTCTTGTTTATTCTCAGCAATGCTGAAAAATTCTTTTAGAGAGTCTTTTCTCTAATCCAACCTCAAAAACTGTTGCAATTTCCAGATAGCATGTCCTTTCTTTTTCCTTTGAAAATCATTTTCCCTCTCTCATCTTTTTAATGCAGCTCATTTTTTTTACATTTTATTTTCTATTTTTTAATTCTAAAGCTGCACACCATTGTCAATATTATGAATGCTGAGGTAGGAGTCAAGAGCATGGAAAATGTACAGGTCGCACACTAAAAGCAGCTGGTTATGTCCTCATATTCTCAGCAACAAAGGTTGACCTGAGACAGAAAAAAAGTGTCTGAAGTCCAGAGGGCTTTCCAGTCAGACAGTAAGAATTTCAAAGTAGGTCAGACTGGCCGATGATGTCACGTTAAGCTTTGCTCTGAGATGGTTTTAAAAAGAACTCAGGAAAGTCCTCTTCCACTCTTTACATTCTTTTGAGACTAACAGAAAGGACATGGCTGTCATTTGAAATAGAAGTGGAATGTCTCAAAGATAATCCTATGAGCTGGGTGACTGCTTGTATGATAAAAACCACTTTTGTGAATCAAAAAAAAGGTGAAAATCTGTATTTGTCACTCAAAATACTGTGGCGTTTCAGACTCATCAAAGTTGTTATGAATCCTGACTGGTGGATGACACTGGAAACATCATTAAAAAGCACTTCAAATAGTAATGGCTGTGATTTTGTATTATATGACTGAGGCACATTTTAGAGGAAGATACTAACAGCTTCAGTGGATGATCTAAGCAGCATGAAAAAAGTGGAAGAGACAGTTCTTTTGTTTAGCTGTCTCAAGCAATGGATGCTGGGGTGTAGGAGCAAATCATGGGAAAGAGATGTTTACACATGAATAGACTATACCCTAAAAAGCAGCACACAACTTACAGCTTCCTTTGTTTTGTTTGCCTTAAAAAAAAAAAAAAAACAGCAAATACCTCTAATATACAAATACAGCAAATGATGTGTCTAATAGTTTACTTCTAGCTCATCCTTCAGTGATGAACTATAATAGTGGATCATCTGCAAGGCTGCACGTATGCAGACATTGCTTGAAGTTTCATCTTGGTACATTTCTCAACTTAGTGAGTGCAAAAGCCTGCCTCCTTTGTCTCTGCATAAAAAGGTGTGCTCAAAAGTGAATGAAATGCTATGAAAAACGGATCTGTTCAAGAGAACAGGTAATTTTCACAATGTAGGTTATTTTTTAAATAAGTACTTAAAACCTAGTAGTTTGGCAAGTGCCAAGGCACACTCAGCGTACTGACCTGGGAAAAGGTGGTGATGAAAGAAAGAACAGCCTCCCTTAAAAGTTTAAGGCAGCGTCTGTTTTTGTCAGACTGTCAGTAGACTCACACTCATCATTCCAAAGGTAAATCACAAAATCAGAAAGTGAAAGAGTACATCCTCCATCACATTATTCTTCAAAACAGTCTTTTTTAGTATACTGTCTCAGTTCAGTATTTCAAATGATTTATTTGACTGATGGAAAAATACAAACCAGTGTAAACAAAATATCGTGGTTACATCCACATAGTACTTTTCTACTGAAATATTATTTACTTACAACTGATTTAAAGATAAAAAATTCAGTTTTCCTAGGACAAGATGATTGCATCTGAGATCAGATGGAGTATCCCTGTGCTCATATTCTGCCCTATTTCCCTTCCGACATTGTATGGATGCTTAAGTCCACA
The DNA here is from genome assembly GCA_030449065.1 of Oceanodroma leucorhoa. NCBI lineage: Eukaryota > Metazoa > Chordata > Aves > Procellariiformes > Oceanodroma > Oceanodroma leucorhoa. Next base: position 19,715,822 of record JASVER010000005.1, read on the forward strand.
CATTATTTTTTGTAGCTTCTTTTACTTTAGGGTAAGGTACTTTATTCAATACATACATAATTTAAGCAAGACAGTGAAACCTCTAGTAAGGAATATCTCAGACAAGCAATCTTTGTCTTAAGAATGCCCCTCAACGATTTCAAACATTATCCCCTGAGGCTTCTTATACTATATTGTTCAGCCTCTGCTAAAAAGCACCACTATTAGTCAACACATTTTTTTGACAGGTTTAACACTATATATTCTGCACTGCATTTCAGAGAAAAAAAAATCCATATGAAAAAGTAACTAAAATCATTTATGTCTGAAAACATTAACTTAGCATAGGAACAATATGAAAGAGCTATTGCTATGTTCTATGACTCACTTCGCAGTAACACCACGTTTACAGATACCTGATGCAGAGCTCTACTCCAACGTGGACAGAAAGGCTTCTCGATGAAAAATAAGGTGAAATTAAAGTAAAAATAAATCCAGGATGTAATGGTTGATAGGTGAAAACACTAAACTTTTCTGGACAGTCTTCCTTTGGGAAATAAACAAACTTTTAACCAGGTATTATATTCTGCTTGCCAGCATAGAACAACACAAAAAACCACTTTAAACAAATAGGCTACTGAATGCTTTCACTTATGTCCAGATCTTTAAAACTGAAAACCGCTCACGATGAACTGTATGGAGTAAGTACATGGTCCTCAGTAATCCACACTGAGCGAGTTGTTCTTCTGGGTTAAAGTGTGTATACAAGAATGACCCCTGGTCAATTAAGTACAGGTGTGTGTCTCTTCCACCAGCCAGAGGAGACTACTAGAGGAGAGTATGTTTATTCCCCCCAAAGTGTAGAAGCCAAAGAAGCACTGGATATGATGCAGTGTTTTGCATCAACTACACATTATTTTGTAATATACTTCTGAAAAGATACTTTCAGAAATAAAGCAATGCTAGATGGAAGTGTCATGGATATCGGTTGGTGGGAGCTGTATCCTACCTTTGGGCTAGTGAGTCTGCTTACCAGTTGCATTTTCCTGTGTCCCTCTTTCCTGTGTTGTAGTAATGTTAGGTGTTCAATATGGCATAAATACCAATTAATACCAAGCTTTGTTTGCCTTTTCAGCTGCCAATGGGCCTTCTTATTTTTCTTCACACTGCTGTAAGTTTTTTTTTTTACGTTCTGTTCAAGTGGATTTGAAGACTGTACCCCTTTACTTACCCAGAAAGATATCTCAAATCTGTTAAATTACAGGGTGGCAGAAAATAGATTTTGTGTAATAAACCTTATTTCAGGGATAGTGAAAATTTCATCTCTAAATAACAGAAGATGGAAAAGTCACAATGTGTGTGACAGCAGAACAGGGACCACAATAGTGTAAGACACAAACAGAACTTTCTGTCCTCTCTTATTTGCACTCACAAAAGTTACCATGTGCAAAGCAGATACATGGCTTCTCATTTCTGACAAATAGGATAGTATTTCCTCATGCTCTATTTCATTAATTTTACGATGTATGAACTATGCTTCTATGATTAAACATATCCAGGTGTTAACTACAATTAAAAAGCATTTAAATACAATTCATGAGTGCATCAAGAGGTAAAAAATACAAAATAGCTGAAAGAAACGTAACAAACAATGAAAATCCAGAAGAACAGGCTACATAAAATATTGGAAGGTTCTTCCTGTCTATGAGGTAAACTAGCCTAAACAAATTCTGAGGTTCACAGCTCAGGATTTTAAGCTAAGGATATGGACAAATTATCATGGTTGCTAGTGTTATTATGAAACGTCATTCCTGCTGCTCAGTTATGCTCTGTTGAGTTACTGCCTCAGAGAAAAGGTGATTGCTCTGACATACGGCCTCCCCACCCAAAGCAATTCTCTCCTAATTTCTTTTCACAACTTCCTTTTTATGCCCAAAACCTGTGTTTCTGAATTGTCAGTATCAGTAACTCCATTTGATAAAAAGGTTCATAATGTTTAAAGCCCAAATTAAACCCCAAAGTGCTAACCTGGTAACACACCTGAGAGGAGATTAATTTGGGGGTGTTTCAATTGCCAAACGAAAGGGAAATTTTCTACTCCTTGCATATTAAAAAGATCACTTTGGCTGGCAATGTTGTTCAGCTGTTGGAATTAAGAAATAGACATAAATGAATATAAAATTATGGGTCAGCAAATATGGAGCTTTACCCATACTCTTTAACTGGCTCAGAAAATTTCTTTTCAGTATAATTCTGTATGTATATCCTCCATAATTTTAATTTAGTAAAGTTAATGCCTATTACTGTATAACTCTCTCAACACAAAGTGTTATGTAAGTGGTACAGAGTATTATGATGCTATTACTTGCTACTGTATAAAATATTTAACAAGCAGAACACTGATAATTTGTTCATGTTGGCTAAAATTAATTATTGAAACCGACTTTTGAAATACACATTTTTAACTGACAGTTAGGATGCAAACAATGGAAATGGTCATTTGGGCTGAAATGTTTTAAAAAACTTTACATTCTAATTTGATTCATACATCATCTACAACTGAAAGGGCCAACATTTAGAATCCATATTTAAGTAAATGCTAATATCAATAAACTTCAGTTTAAATTAATGCAAAGGATATACTCTAATGGAAAAGAAATTACTCACTTTACTAACTACTTCTAAAGTCTAGAAGTCTGAAAGAGTTTCAAAATGTTGTTCAATATTGTATGTGCAAAACCGCGTTTAGTGTCTTCAAAGGACTCTAAGTGGCCAGACATCTCTCATACCATTTCTTCCATCTGCATACATTAAAGACATTAGGTCTGTGGTTTCTGTTCAGCCCCGTGGTGACAACTGCTAGGAAACTGTCACTCTTGTGCTTTCAAACAACTGGTCTGGATATGTGAAATTTGCAGAACTGGAAGCAATAGCTGGAAAGCATCCTGAATGTAAGTAGTACTGTTGCAACCCTAATGGGGAGAGAAAACATGGTTCATCAGTATAGCTGTCATGTATTTCAGGAATTACATTGTACTTTTTAAATAAAGGTTTTTTTTTAACATCTGCATCATGCTATATTAGCATATATATTCACACAAAATTTTAGAATCTGTAGATAACAAAAATGGTAAGTTACAACAGTTTACAGTAACAAGGATAGCCTGAATCACTATACAAAAATCTGATTTCCCCTCAGTTTGAACTCATGGACAGTTTTGTTTGTAATGTGAGTAGAATAAAATACAGTGTTCAGAAGTAGATTTGACTTTTTAAATACAAACCAGCTAGTCCTTCCATCAACAGAACTAATTTTGAATTTGCTGTAGATGGAAGAAGTGTCACTGAAATTAACAGTTTGAATTATTACAATGGTTTTAATATGTAGTACTATTTTTGGAATTTCTAATACTGAACAGTATAGCAGCTTGTAATTCTCCATGAACCTAGCCTGTATTAATACATATTTGTATACAAATATGGGATTTAAGAAGTACAAAACATCGTATTCCACAGTTCTGCACATTCCCACATTTTGCAACTCCTGGAGCACAGGAAGATACGTCAGCTGCAACAGAAAATTTACCCTGTAACAAAAAGAACCATATAGTAATCTTTACTACAGCTCTATTCAACTTTCCATGATTTTCCTTAAAGGTATTGTTAATCCAGTGCAAAATTGCTTGTTGTAAAACAATCTTTTCCTCATTTTTAAGGGAACACAGCTATTAGATATAGAATGACAATTTTTAGTCACCACTCTATGTTTATTTATGTTTAAAGAGAAGTGTGATCTAATTAGCAGAGTTAAAAGAATTCATGCTGCAGATAGTACACATTTTAGTACTTTATGAGCATATTACTCCCTCTTGACCTCTTCTCGGTAAAACTGAGGCACATTTTACTCACTGTACTTTTCTGATGAAAAATAGCTCATGGTATCTAATAGAAGAGGTCACTCATAGATCAGGGTGTCTAATAAATCACTCATGAACGTTTTGGTGATGTCTGACATATGGTTATCCACGTGCTGACCAAGCCTGCTGCTACACTGTGAATGCCCGTGGATGGGAAGCACCGTAGCATACCTGCAACTCAAATTTTAAGGAAAAGAATAGTCTGAAACTATCTGTGAATCAGAAACACTTTGCAATATTTGAAGTAGGTAATGGAACAGTAAGAATAGATTTATCCCAGGCAACTTGTGAATAGGTTAAAAGAGGGCTAAACAGCACATTGCAAATTGTCTGTTGTGCTCTGACCAATACAGCTGCAGAACTTAAGAGCTGGCCAGTCTCACTTCAGTCATACAGTTCTTCAGAATCCTCAGTAAATGCAATATTACTACTATAGTATTTGTGGGAGAGGCTGAACACAAAAATGAAAGGTTTATGAGCTGGCACTGAACAGCCAGAATGATATTGTCATTACTTTTTATATAGTTCTTTCTTCAGACATAAACATGACTGTTTCATTTAAAAATCATTTTAGTAGAACATTTCCTAATGTGAAAAAAGTGAAGGCTTACCTCTAACAGCACACTGTCAATGATGGGGTTAAGAACCTCCGCCTTCATACTGCTCTGTAAACCGGAAAATACAATGAAATGCCAGGACAAGAAATACATTTAACAGAAATATACTGATATCTGAGAAGCGATTTTATGAATTCTATAAAGGTCTTGCTTCACCTTGATTCTTATTCAGACTGTTTACCACAATATTCCTGATAACTGCGTCTACATTTCATACACACTTCAGTAGACCCTACGTATTTCTATCACTGAGTACAATGAACTAAGACGGGCCCAGGGCTTTACTTTTTTATTAATTCATGTACCACAGAGTTTCAAATTGCCTGGTTTCCTATGGATGTGAGATTTATGTGATGACATTGTCTGTCCATCTGTCTGTCAGTGTCCTTTTCATCTCCCCCCAAACTTTTTAACCCCTTGCTCATTTTCAAGGAAACAAGAAGGAAAAATATGGGTCAGAAGGAAAATGAAGTTCTTAGAAGTTTCACAAGTATCCGTGGTTAGGAGGAAATGGAAGGCCCAGATTAGCTCCCCTATGGAAGGAAAACCAGGTGAAACTCAGATCCCCAAACCGGAGGCAGTATATGTTGAGGTGGACAACACAGGCTGGCCAGTAAACATAGCTCAGCATGCATAGCATTTTTCTCAACCACCAGATAGGAATAAAGATGGGTACAATGAGCAGTGACACTACTAGAGGCCAGAAAACCAAGATTCGTCAGCTCCTCTGCTTTTTAAGATGGCAAAAATTATTTTATTTAATTCTTTTTTTATTCTCACTGTTCTTTGCATTATGTTTTTTTCAGAACAACAGTAACCTCCAGCAAGAGTTGCTTTCTTTCAATACCAAATGGTGGACTTTATTAGAACAAAGTAAACACAACACTGATTAATTTAACTGAAGGATTTCCAATTACAACCTTGTAGCTTTCATATTACAGATTTAAAGAAACATGAAACACCTTAATTTTAGTTTGGAGAAAGATGGCAGGACAAAGGGAAGATGGTTAGAGAAAAGAAGAGCAATTTTACTGTCAGTTACTAGAAAATCCATTACGAAGTGCACTGTTTAGTTGATTGTCAATAAAGTGAAACAGGTAGAGAGCAGTATCAATTAAACTTATTGATTCATACTATTGATTGTATGAATCAATAAGTTAAAGTTTGAAAGAAATCTTGCGTAGCAAGCAAAACTGCTGTTTCTTACTTCTGCATTACTGCTCGGTCAGAAACATCACCAACATTATAGACTACGTGCACAGCCAGCACTACAACTCATGTATGAATTATACAGATACAACTACAGGGATGGCATTATGTTTGAAAAAAACAGTATTTTCTGTTCCAAGCCATTTCTCAGTTTCCCACGAGTTAATGCACTTTGCAGGATACTGGAATGTGTTTGTGAACCYGGGTGCTGTTGGCAGGTTAAGGAGGAAGTTGAACCACTGTGGGACATGCAGGAAGATGTAGATTTTCTACAGTCCTGTGTGACAGGTGCTCCTTACTTTCCTACCGATCATGGTGAGCAGAAGGCCCACATCAGAAGGCATTGGAACAGGCTGCCCAGGTAAGTGGTGGAGTCACCATCCCTGGAAGTGTTCAAAAAACGTGTGGATGTGGCGCTTCGGGACATGGTTTAGTGGGCATGGGTGCTGGGCTGATGGTTGGACTCGATGATCTTAAAGGTCTTTTCCAACCTTAGTGATTCTATGATGCTATGATTCTATCTTCCTCCAAAAGCTGACAGGGATGGGACAGCATGTAAAGATCACCAGACTGCCCTACTAAAACTCTCTTCTAGACAGTATTTTGACAGTGGGAAGTGTCTTTGTGCTCAATTTCTTGTGTCCACACAAATGTCCACAAAAACAATCTGGTCCTAAAAAACTGAGAACAGAGTTGATAAGAACAAAACCTAGTGCAATGCTTATGAAAGCTTTAGTTTCCAATTTTATGAGCTGGGCCAGCTTAATATTTCATGTGCAATTTATTTTTATATGTCTGTGCATGTATTTATTGCAAGTGTCACACAAAGATATGCTAAAATATAATCCCAAAATGCAAAATAAGCAGTTTCTCCCAGAGTAATGGGAAGGAATGTAAATTATTCAAAAGAAAAGCAACCCAATAAATCATGTTCTCTACAAATAACTCTGAAAAAACTTGCTCAGAGATGTGCTGGAAGAGCTCATGGGAGAACTGGGAAAATTTCCTTTGATGTATATTCATGCTTTCATGGAGTAATCAGGAGAGGCAAAATTCGTTCTCTGATGTTTACAGAACAATTTCAGCAACAGCACAATTTTTGCCTCTCGATCCTGCTAGAATACTCAGATCTCAGTCATCTTTGAAACATCTTGAAAGGCAGGATACTATTTCTAGCAAAGATGTTCACAGATAAATGGATGTTCCTAAATGGAATATCCTGAGATACAAGACAGAGTGATTTTTTTAAGATGGACGACCAAATAGATTTTCTGATCTCTTAAACTTTTTGAAAACACAATGGCCCTAGGCCAGAGGATTTAGCAAAGGCTAAGAAGACAGCTCTTGAAACCATCTTAAGGTACTGGAAGTGTATCTGTTAATGACTTTTACACAAATGCATTCAAAAGGCATAGGCTCCGTAGAAGAAAATATCATCAAGTTGTGGGACTTCAAATCTGGGGCCCTTTCAGTATGAGAAGATAAGAAGTGCTGAGTGGTGGTCAGGAAAAATGGGAAATGGTGTCTAGAAAGAGAGATTTTATAAGGCAGGGGACACACTGCAGTCTATCAAGGCTTATCAACTACCTCTGCAACAGGGAATCTGTTATAAAAATGCTCTGTGTTCTTGATCTGAGGAAAGAAGTGCCCTTTTTGCTAGTACCTCATGTAAAGCTACTGGACTCGGGTAATAATTTCTGGTTTAAGAAGTGAAGTATGTTAAAAAAGCCCAAATGCTACAGAAAATGCTGTTACCTTACCCCAGCTGCTGTTAAAGAATTGGAAAACTTCTTTGATAAAGATGAAACTTCATTGCACATGGCACTTGTTAAACTGGTTTAAAAAAAAGAGAGATAAATATAAAAATACATCCTTGTCCTGTCAACAGATAAAAACCCTATTACTGTCCCAGACACAAACTTCATCTTAGAAGCCAAGAATGTTCTTAAGGCAATTTTGCTTCTAGTAATTTTTTAAATATTTTGGGGTAGACTTTGTCATGATACAGTTTTTATATTCCTCCACTGAAAAATCCATTGCTGACTACAGCAGCAAAATGATGTCATGTTGGCTCAAATACTAGTCTTTTTTGATAGGGCAATGTTTCAATTTTTTAAATTCTAAACTTCTAGTTTAACTATTGTTTTTCTGATGATTGCAGCAACACAACTCCTAGAAATGCTGTTGGAAATAAATCAAACTTTAAAGAGAACAGTGAGAAGTTTCCTATCTAAGCAATAAAACATCTACTCTGTACTAAAAGAGGAAATACACTTGTGCTTAAAATACTAGAGAACAAGATCTGGTTCTATTCATAGATCTTTCACTGTTTTGCTAAACATTCACAAGTGCATCATATAGAACCTCATCCTGCAAGGTGCACCATACCTTACCTCTAATTCTGAAAAATACTTGTTCAAGTACTTTGTTTTAGACTGAAGTGTTCCTATGGCCTTTGCTATTGTCACCAGCATTCCTAAGGATAAACACTTGCTTAAATACTTTACTTACTTAGGACTCAAGCACTTACAACATCTTAACGTGAAAACCCACTGAAATCAGTAGAATCCATTACAACAGAGAGCTTGAGATCTGAATTTTGAGTCCCACTAGATAAACTGGCTTCTTGAATTTATGTACGTTTTGACGTGATTTACTACAAAGCTGCTGACAAATGTGGTCTTATTGTTTAGAGCTACAGACTGATTTTTGCATATTTTTGGCAGATAAACACTAGATAATGAAACTCTATTGGCAGATAATAAGACTGCATTATGCACTCTAAAAGCAAATTCTATGTATGCTAGCACAGTATCTTTTGCAGAGGGAACAGGAAATGCAACCCAAATTAGCATGTACATTCACTTGCTGGAGCAGAAACAACTTTCAGCCTGTGAATAGGTCAATTTTTTGTAAACATACATATGTTAGGCAAGTCAAAAAGTGACAGGTAACCTATGTAACTTGATTACATGACAAAATACAGCACTAGGACCCTAGAGCCAATGCTGTTTGTTGATCCGTGAACTTATTGTGCCTTCAAGTGTCAAAAGCTGAACGGAGTTTTAAGCAAACGTCAAATGTTTGTATATGAAGTACATACTACTCACTTTGTCAGTACTTTTGCTTGGTCTTGAGCTGTTTTTTCTACTTCCTGCCCATGTAGAATTAATTCTGCTACTTTATGAAGCTGTTCAATACAACGAGCAGTTACCTCAGCCAGACTTTCAATGGACAGCATGTAGATTTCCTTAAATTAAAAACAGAGAATAATATAATCAATAATAACAACACTGGTAAATATGCCTATAGATATATACATATAAAATAATTTGAAACATAGGAGCCCTCCCTGCCCCAATTGGAAATACCACCACATACACAGTGAAGTAATATCAGCCATAATGTCATCCTCACAAAAAATACTGGAAAATGAGATATCCACAGATTATAAAATACAGACCTTATATTCATCATGAAAAATTAGTAAGAACAAGCCTACCATTTATGTGGATGGGGACTAGGTCAGGCTCTTGGATTTTCTAACATAGTACTTTTAAGCCTAGTCCTAACAAATACGAAGATCCCTTAACTCTACAATAAGTCATAATTACTTTCACATGGAGCCAAAAGTGTTGAGTCATCCCTCAGATGAATCTCCAGAGTAGAAATGGATAATACTCCCAATAAAAAAGTGGCTTTTATCAGCAATGATAAAAAATTCTATCTAGCACTATGGCGTTGCAGCTTTCACAAGCGGATGTCAGCTGGAAATCTGCAAATCACATAAAAATCTGTAATATATACAGTGTCACTCTGCCTCCTTCTTTGGACGTTTTTTGTGAGGAAACATGACAGGTAATTTCTTTACTAGAATTCACTCAAAAAATCTTGACAAAGATACCAACCACATTTAATATTGCTATAACTTGGCATAAAATATTCAATCACAATTAACCTTATCAATAAGAGGGGTTGTCTAAACGGACACAATACTTTTAGCCTTAAGAGCTATCTTTCATAAAGAGAATGAACACTTGTGAGTTGCCTAAATAACATTTTTGTTTAGTCTGTTTGTGATTTAAACTGTTTAAGAGTTTAAATAAAGTTTGAGAATTTTTTCCATGTATTGTCAGTGGGAGAAAGAGATGCCAAGGAATACTGAGATATGACTTTCAATGTGCTATCGACATTACACCACAGAATCTCTCAGCTCACTGTATGTTGTGTATACACATGCATACACACAAAAACATAGATATAAAAAAATAAAAACAATGCGATAGGCAGGCGACCTGCTACTTTGATATTTACTTATGGGAACAGACTAACAGTAAAAATATTTATGTAAGTCAGTTTCCTATTGGGTCTAATAGTTATATAGTGAATAGTTACATATTAATATTCCTTAATACTTCCACGAGTTTAAAAAATAAGGACAACATGTAAAACCAACACACAAAGATAAAGAAGTAATCTTATCAAAGTATGACAACTTGCTTAATGAAACTTATCCTCCAAAAGCTATTTTACCTCCACAGTTTTATCTACTTCTGTTTTATCACTGTCAATTTTATCTTCTTTTTCAGTCTTTTCTTCACCAGGTTCTCCAGGTTTCTCTTTTAGCTTCTCTTCTATGCCTGCTGGGGTGGAAAAACTGGCTTCTTCCAGCCATTCATGAGCTTTTTTCCTAGCCTGCCAAAGAACCCAACCCCAAAGTTCAGTTCAAATAGGGAATATCAAATGAGGTTCCTGAACATTAATTAACAATACATTTAATTACTTCCTTTTTACATTCAGAAGTTTAAACATATCAAGCCTCTGCGTGGCATTTAGTTAAGTGTATATTTAAGAAACTGTAGGGACAAGCATTTGTGACTGCGTAAAAATGGATCAGCCAGGGATAATTCCTCTACAGGTATGATATTCCTAAGCAACACACAGAGTTGGCATTAACACCAAGGTTACTAATATTTCAGCTTTATGAGATATCTTTCAAAGGAATTTACACAGAAATAATTTTCCCAAATAAAAAATAAGAAGGTGGTATAAAAAAAGAAAAAAAATATTGGAGAGGTAAGAGACATGTAATAAATTCTTAAAGGAAAAATAAATAGAAAACCACTGTATCTTCAGCTGCCTTCCCAGGGATGAAAGTAGATCAAAGTGGAAAAGCCTTAAAGTTTTATACAACTTCAGACTACTGTTAGCAGAAATTTATGATGTCTCTTTTTTAACATGAAGTCAAATTAAAATACGTGAAGACCTAAACCTAAGCTAGCTATCCATAGTCTATCTACGTAGCTAGAGAGATAAACATTCATCTGAGCCTAAGATCAGCAGGTGAATCAAGTTTAAAGGGGCCTGATAGTACAAACATGACTAGTGATGTGACTAGCTGCTAGCCATCTAACTTGTAGATGATTGAAGCTAGATGAGATAAATCCAAGACTTTGATTCTAGCTAAGAAGGTCTGGAGAAGTTCCTCAGAACAATAAGCATAATGAGCAAGAAAAATAATTCTCAACCTGACCTTTGTTCCCAGTATGTAAAACCAAATCTGCTGTGCTCATGAACTCTGTTCTTCTGAGACATCCCTGGTTCAAGGCTTTCTAACATGGCCCGCTGTGCTAGCTAGTCATTACAACTGTATTGCATTACTCATTTCACATCTTCTATGAAAGGTTTTCCAATATTCATCATTTTAGTCCCACCCTCCTGTACTTTGCTTTCTGAACTGTCTGAACTGAGCTAGGTACTGCTCTGTGTCAGATTTCAGAACAAAGTCCCCCCTCTTTGTCCAAGAAACAAAGGGCAGCTCACTAACAGGTGCTAACCTTATTAAGTTTGTCAGGAGTAGCAGCAACGTGCAATTCAAACAGCAGTTCAGTGAGCATGCTGACAAACTCTTCTCCCATATCTGCTGCAAAAAAAACCAAGACAATTGTTGTTAGGGTGTTATCACTATAATATTTTACACGATCAAATACATCCAGTCAAATAGTTTCCTCAAGCACTTTAGCACTTGAACAGTGACAGTGATACAAGAAACAGAGATACCAGAGAACAAGCAACAGAGATACCTATACAACCAGATATGCTAGCTTGACACTTTGACTACTCTTTCCACCCCATTCCAAATTCCACTAAGTTTCACAAAAACAGGTAAGAGGAGAAGAAGCTGCATGATCCCTCGTTATCTGATAAAAATACATGACCCACAAAATAACCAAAGAAGAGATACTAACCTATTGTTTCAAACCAAGGAATAAAAACGGCAGCAGGGCCAGATACAAATAGGTTTCAGAGGAAACATATCGGAAAACATGTTCTCTATTGCTCTGTCTGCAAACTCCAGCTAAGAGGCGTGTTTTCTTTTTACTTTAAGATTGAGCTTTGCTTAAATGAAGAACGTTTTCTGTTATGCTTTGGAGTAATGACCCTTAAAGAATTTGCACTTTTATTTTACAAGATTTACGAGCAAAGATAAATATCACTAGTATTCGAACTTAATCTTTATTATATATATATTCCTTTGACGACTTGCAGTTGCCATATTCTAACATGCTCTACGTTCCTAAAAGTTGTATTTTGGTTGGTTCTGTTCATCTGCACTGACTGAGTTTGGAATCTTCATTAACATTTCCCGGTGGAATACACAAAATCCATTTTTTTTAGCTTGATGATGCTAAAAGGTCAAAGTCCCCATACTGAGCCTGATAAAAGTCCAGCTACTTCAAAAGTAAATTCCACGTCTTGCTGTATTCCCACTTTTGTTCATTCATTAGGTAGGGCCAATTTTTCCATTTTTATGCAAACCTTCAGTACTGGGCTTAAAAACGGAGGGCCATTACTCTCCAAGGAGTTTGGGGATTTTGGTAGAACTGTTTACAGTCCACAGTACCTTGCAGCATGTGGGAAGGTGGTGGAATCTGACACTCAGATTATACTCTCCTAGAGCAAAGGACATCTCATCCTTGCTTGTAAAGAAAGTGCCGATCTTTGGTGCTATAAAACAAATCAGTATTTAGCATGAAGATCTCTTCACCAGCAATGACCAAGAGACTAAGCCTTCCTCTTAACAGCAAGGGAACAGGTCAAGAAGATTGTATTCTGGCAGGCCAAAGAGATGCACAGAGTTCATTTCATTGTTGCCCTTACCAGTAAATTTTGGCAATGGGATTTTCAGGTTTTGCAATACAGCACCTCTTGGATACACTGAATTCACTTGTTCTTAAAACAATGCCAAATTGTTTTATAAACTGCAACATGCTGAAAACTGATAAGCAGTTCACTGGATCAATGCAAAATTACCAAAATTGTTGATAACTGGCATACTCAATTCAATACTCACTTTGGTTACCATCTCCCTTAACCTCACATATGAAATTTTTGGTGTTAATGGCTTTCAAAATGTAGGTAAAACTACTTTTTTAGATATTCTCCTCTCATTATTTCATAAACAACTGAAAGGAAAAGAAGCTGCAGTGAAAAATACATGAAAGAGTTGCATAATCAAAGTGAGAGGAAACATGAGAGAGAAGGGCATGCATTTGGCTTTCTCCTACTTGTGTCAGAAAATATCTTTTCCTTTTCTTTCTTTTCATATTGATTTTGCACCTGACTGTTAAGCAAAGACAGAAAAGAACTACGATTCCAGTTTCAAAGTTGCCAAGAACAAAGCCTAGTCCCAATCCTTTCCCAAAACAGTCCTCCAAAGATCACTGCAGTAATTTCTCCTTGTGTAGGACTGAAAGTGTTCACAGCAGAAACTAAAAGCAGCACTAACATCTCTGAATGAGATCCTGAGGGTCTAGGATAAGAACGGATCCTGAGAGTTTACATAAAACAAATGGCCACCCTTTTCAAACACTTGAATGCAAAGTACTGATTTTCCTCCCAGCTAGCCTTTTTTTTGCTGAATATATATATAGCACTGACAAATGACACCATATAAATAACATGACTTTGATGACAAGAAGGTGGTAACAAATTAGCAATACGTGGTGATTAACTTGTTTTCAAATACTGCTTAGTGGCTAGATAAGATCTAACATTTTCAAACACCATTAGTTAATTTCTGTCTTTTGTAGGGGGGTGCCTTCCTTACATAAAGGAAAAATCCACAAGTTTTACTGAGCTAGGAAGCACAAATCAAAATCCTGCTGAAGGCAAGTTAGTTGCAGTTTTGAACTATTTAGCAAGCAGGATTAAAACTCAAAATTCCTCCACAGAATTTAACATAGCCGGCTACCTCTTGCTAGATTAGCTAGCTTAAGTAAAAATATATAATTCTGTATAAAAAATACGCTATTAAAGGAGCATATGGCTTACTGATTTGATTTTATAAGTGTAAAACCTATTAATGTGCTTAACAGGACCTTAACTGTATTAACTAGCTTGAGCTAAGAACACAAACTAGAATGGAAGCCTTCTCTTCACAGCAAGACATGAGCTGCATTTAATCCTGATCAGCCAACCTGTTGTTAAACTTCACTGTCTTTTGTTTATGCTGGATGCCAAATGATGTTTAAAAATTTTGGTAACATTAAACACAGACCATTTTCTTAGCATAAATATTAATTATGCCACAGAAATATGCTTAACATCCCAACACGTCATTTCAGGTAAACAACTCCAGTTAAAAAAAAAACCAAACCCAAACGACTCAAACATAGACCCTAAAAGATCAAGCGTGCTCTCAGAAGGATACATATTGATGCCGCCCAGAAAGCTAAACTTATTTGTAAAATATGACCAGAATACTAAGTGTAGTAAATAGCAAGTCACTGGAATCCAACATAAATTATGTAAAGACTGCCAAACTAAAGTATCAATGAAATATTAAACTGTTCAGTAGAACTGTGCTTCATGAGGGGAAATAGACATGCAAATCACATACAACATTACATGGAAAGGTGCTGGATATTGTTTTTATTTAAAAATTGCAGACAATTGTCATGTAAAGGCTTATTAATAGAATTCTTTAAGTTTTACAAGGTTTTATGCATTTGCTGCATAAATGCACTTAATAAAAACACTTAAAATCCTGTGCATTAAGAAATCCAGGAAAAAGTCCATTTTCCCTGACTCAGGATGATCATAAGAAACCTTCATTCACTCTGACAAGGTTTTAATGAAGATAACACATTTCTGTGACTGGGAAAGGTACCCAGACTAGGAGATTGTCTAGAAGGGACGTGTCAAAGCACTATACAGTGTTAAGAGCACTATCAATGCAGTGTGGCATGTACTACAGATTACGGGTGAGAGGCTGAAGAAAGAAGTAAAGGCCACATGTCCCAGGTTAGGAGCCTGACCACAGAATTGTAGGCTCAGCCCTAACAGAAACCTACTTTGAGAAGTGATTAACCTTTCTATTCTTCTGGTGTCCTTCAGTGGAACTAAAATTTATCCAACTTAATACTAATAAATGAAGTAGTTCAAATACTAATAAATCTTGAGCCTGATCGCACTAAAGGACGTGAGTCATTTTGAACTGCAGCCTGAAGTAACACCCATTCAGCTGTTAGGTGGAGAGAACATGTGTGTGCTTATTATTTCCGTTGTCACAGAGAGGAGGATATGTTTCATTGCCAACTGGTTTGCTTTTGCAGGGGAAAACCTGCAGCACACTCTGATTCGGTCTTTTTTTTTTTCCGGTGCTCGTTGCCTTGGTCACAGCCTACTTAAAGGGCCAGTTAATGTTTCAAGGTGCATGATCAGCAGCTGTGCTTCACTGAAAAAACACAACTTCTGACCAGCAGAGAAAACACCACTTTGTGCAAGAAACAGCTTTTCCTGGTGGCTGGTTTCAAAGCAAGGAACTATTTCCCACAGAAATTAAGGAACAACAGACATCTCATGAATCCTCACTCTTAAGCAGGTAATACACTTTCTTGACTTCTATTTCTCACAACCCCACAGGGGAATATGGTGTTTTAAAGAGTAACATGGGAAAAAAAACCACTACAAAACTCTACCATACTAAGACTTTACACTGAATACTCGCTGTCCCACCTGAGAAGAAACAGTAAGCTCCCTGTGAGACACATCAGGCATACTGAGTAAGCACTGCTAGAAAGAGCAGTCTGACTGGAAAAGACTTTCCAGTTAGAACATGTGGATGTTAACACAGTTCTAACTTTTCTGAAGGCTAGAGAAATCACACCTCACCATCTTGTAAAATGTAGGTCTTATGGGCAAAGCACCCCTGAGAAGATCAAGACGATGTGGAAGAAATATCTTTTTATGTTTCTGTGTTTCTGAAACACAACAATATGGTGTTCAATGGCATAAGCCAGTCTTCAGTCAGGTCAAGGGGATTGTTTCTATTAGCTATAAGAGGTTTGGTATGGATCTCACAGGCCTGGAGATATGAACTATGTTGGGTTTAAGCCAACTTCTTATCCTTCTGTTCTCAGCCTGTTCAGGGGAATGCCAAAATTCCTGACCTGTTTAAGACACCTATTTTGCCCCTAACCAACGCACCCACCCATTTTATTGTGACTTTTGTGAGCTGATCTATGGACTGTCATGCTAGTCCTGTTCTCTTCAATTCTGTGCACTGTCATAGTTACGGCATGCTTCTGCTACTTCAAATTCTTTCTCACACTCCACATGCCACCTCTTGCCAAGCAATACCTAGAAAGCAGCTTTGCCACTGTGTTTCAAAGTGACTTTCCTTCAAAAAGTTCAGGGTTCTTAAGCCTCTTTATAGCACTCTAATCTTTTCCCTATCTAGCAAGGGAGGGTGCAAAGTGAGGATGAAGTTGCTAAACAGAAAAGCATTGCTAAACACTCCAAAACTTTCAGATTACACAATTTCATAGAGATTCTGTAAGAACACCTCAGTTATCCAAAAGGTTATTAATTTCCCTTCTGATTTTTGTTTTGCTTTCACTGATGATACAGCAAAGTAATATAATACTTCCTTGCATTATAACTTTTATATCTCACACTTCAATTACAATATAAATTCAAAATTAAGCATTGATCAGCTTCCAGAACTTTTAGAGTATGAAGACTACTAGGATATCAGAAACTATAGTTTGGATCGTAATTTTTTAAATTACTATATATAGAAGTAACAATTATTCATATGGTTAAGTCTCTGCATTTCTAATTACCTTTCTGTGCCTGTACCACTTCTTCATCTGATTCCTTTGGAACAAAAATCTCTTTTATAGCAATTAAATCATTTTTCACAGTCTCCAACTGCTCTCCATCAAGTGTTGCTAAATATGACTGAATCTGTAAAAGAAAGGACAGTAAACATTCCTAACCAAAACAGATCATTTCTTAAATTGCTAATTTGGAGCCTGATACCAAAATAGGCTAAGAAATGGAAAATTCCATTATCATAGAATCATAGAATAGTTTGGGTTGGAAGGGATCTTTAAAGGTCATCTAGTCCAACCTCCCCCCTGCTGTGGGCAGGGACACCTTCAACTAGATCAGATTGCTCAGAGCCCCGTCCAACCTGACTTTCAATGCTTCCAGGGATGGGGCATCTACCACCTCTCTGGGCAACCTCAAACCTTGTCTCTAACCTTTCTGTGTAGACACATTTTTAGTTCTCATCAACAAAATTTGTGGAGTATCACAAAAATTACACCAGCCTTGCAAGATCATCAGGTCTCTACCTTCTCCCAGAACATTAGTTTTGAATTATAAATCTATGGTTTAATTGCAAACTGTAACAAGCATTTTGGGATTGCTTGGATGAAGACAGCAGGCAAAAAGAGCACAGGCAGAATTCATGCTTAGTCTGAGCACTCAGGGGAAGAGTTGGAAAAAGAAGCCTGTTTCTCCTCCTTCAAAGTGCAACCAAAATTATTGACAGTCTACCAGTCTACCTGTTCTGAAGAATGTATTGACAGGTCTTTGCATGTTGCAGGTATTTGCAAGCCCCTGCATATCTAATAGGGTGGCATGCCTAAGAGGGATGGAAACAGATTCTTTGAATCACTGTTTGCACCACAGTTACGCGGTGTTAATCCCATGATTGCACTCTCTCTCTAGGGAAGCCAAGAGAAATGCTTTCTCTCCCTTTGATACAAAATTTCACTTTTAGGTTTGTTTTGTTTTTTTTTTTTTGAGCTTGACAGACAGATATGGAGACTGGCTCCATGAGAAACTGGAGAAAGACATTTTCTTATGCTCCTCCTTGATGGGTCCAGCTCATATGCTCAGGGTTAAATGCAAGATAAAGTTGGGAGACCCAATTCAGGCTATGAAGGACCACCTAGGGCTTTTTGGCCCTCTCTATAGCATTGTCCATTTCATAGTATTAACTGGGACCTTTTTTTAATGGAAACTTTTAAAATAAAAGCCTTAAAATATTTTTAAATCCCTGCTATTAGAAGAACATAGGACATTAGCAATGCCTTCAGTCTCTCTTGCACTCCTGCTGTGGCCCATAAGAGTGTGGCTTTTGGGTTGTTAGTACAGGTCTCAAGCTTACAGTACTGTAAGTGAGTATTTTGTGCGTGTGTGTACGGTAACCGGAATATGTTCTATGAGTCTTTTGGAATACGTATCAGGGAACTGGACTTGTTGACCCAGACAGTTGCATTCAATCCTGTTGGAGAGCATAGGACTATGAACCAGGGGTTACCTAGGACATAACATGAAGCACATCAGAAACCTCATGGTAACAATCTGCGCAAGTCTTCCTTACCCTCTGGTATTTAATAGTAAAAGACAAACAGTCTTGACACATGCAATTAACCTGAACTTCTTTTCTATTTATTTATTTCCTGTTTTGTGAGTTTCTTTTTTTTTATTTTTTTTGCAAAAGTAGGCCCTTGAACCTTACGTGTAGGGTTTGAATTTATAATTTTGCATTTAGACATAACTGCAAAAACCAAAACCAACATGGACAGTACAGACAGACCTAGCTGTTATTAAAATAAGCTTCTTTTATTTGTGACATCAAATAAAACATTAATAAAAAAAGTTGGTTATTTTTTCTTAAAAATAACCCAGAGGGCAAGGAGTGCTAATTACTAAAACAAAAAAGAAGAAAACATGTATTCTAAGAAATTTATTCAGAAAATTGTTTCAGAACAAAATACTGCTGCTGGGAATCTACAAAAGTTCTATTAATCTACTGTCAGAGATCTACTGACAGCTGAAATTCAAAAATATATTTATCATATAGGCCTTAGTAATTTTAGCATGTTCTTCAGAGAGACATATAGCATTTGTATGCTTTCAGTAATGATATCTTCAGGCAGTTTTATCTAAGTTTAAAAATTAACACAATAAAGAAGACTTAGGAATTGAATAAGTAATCTGGAATTCATTTTAATTCGCTAGCCTTTAGGTGTAGTACGTCTGGAATTCCTGAATGTAAATGTTAGTGCCTGATACAAAACCAAAAGACATCAACCTCCTTGCAAATTCTGAAGACATCTGTATAGTGTCACAAGCTGAAAAATACACACTATATATGGTCCTAACAAAAATAACTTTCAGTTGTGAAGTTGTTTGATTTGAGTTAATCTTAGAGTTAAAATTTACCTATATTGAGATGGATTTCCTGAAGCCAAGGACTGGCCTGTGGGACCAATCCAGCTTTCTCTGAAGTTGATGAAAAACTTACTGTTCATTCCACATGCACCTGCAGAGCAAAAATCTTTTACCAACCATTTTGATTTACACTGTCCACATACTGTACCTGGGCTTCACTTTCATTCGACAGGATTTCCAGAGCTTCAAGATGAGACAAACCCTGGAACTCATCAAAAAGCAGTCCATAATGTGCTGTTCTTTCAACTGTAACTTGCTGGGCCCGCCTTTGTTTCTCTTTTTCTTTAGCTTCTCGCAACAGCTGCAAAAATATACATAATTCCTGTTGTTTCATAGGTAGTGCTGTAGGTATGACAGATTTTATTACTTTCTGCTTCTGCTTGTCTAGTAAGCAGTAATAAAATTTGGGACTATATCACACCTGCAGAGCTAAAATTTTAGAGTGAAATATCTAACTTCTTTTTTTGATAAACTTCTCTAATAAAATATCTAAATAGTATTGTAAGTGTGGTTTTCCCAATGGTAATTGCTAACCATCTTTTTTTAAAAAACAATGAACAAACAAATAATCTCGCTTATGTTCTCAAAAGCAATATCAGCTCTGGATACCATAGAATAAATTTAGCCACCAATTACAATGAAAGAAAAATAAAAAGGGCTATTTCCTACACAGCCTTAAAGAGTCATGCAATCCATTCTACAGACCACAAAATGGGAAGAACGTTCTTTTCAGGACCTACCTACCTACCTGCATAAACAATGCACCCAATTAAATATTTCCTATAAAATATTTTTAGCAGATACTAAAGTCAGTTTTATGTGACAGCAGGACTGACAAAAGAGATTGGCCTAATAAGGTATGACTTCTACCAAAGGTGGGGCAGAACTATACTCCGTATACTTGGGGATATTTTGGAGTGATCTTCTTATACAGTTCCATTACCGTATAAGAAAGATAGAATAGTGCATAGAATAGGATCTTCTCTTCCTTCCTCCTATTCCCAAGAAGGAATGGCCTCTTTTATGAATTTGCTACAGTAAAGCTGGTAAATACATCTGAACTGCATC
The DNA here is from genome assembly GCA_030449065.1 of Oceanodroma leucorhoa. Taxonomy (NCBI): domain Eukaryota; kingdom Metazoa; phylum Chordata; class Aves; order Procellariiformes; genus Oceanodroma; species Oceanodroma leucorhoa. The sequence goes on from JASVER010000005.1 coordinate 19,736,148, forward strand.
TTAAGTCACGTATAAGCCTCTGAATACAGGTGATCTCTTGCCACTTAAACTATTCCATCGTTCAAAATTTCTATGATACTGTCATCAGTATCCTGGTTTTGGCTGGGATAGAGTTAAATTTCTTCCTAGTGCTATGTTTTGGATTTAGTATAAGAAGAATGTTGATAACACACTAATGTTTTTAGTTGTTGCTAGGTAATCTACTACTCAAGGACTTTTCAGCTTCCCATGCTCTGCCAGGCACGCAAGAGGCTGGGAGGGAGCATAGTCGGGACAGCCATCCCAGCTGGCCAACGGGGTATTCCATACCATGTGATGTCATGCTCAGTATATGAATGGGGGGAGTCCAGGAAGCAGCTATGGTTTTGGCCATTTTCTCAGCAGGTGGTGAGCAATTGCATTGTGCATCACTCATTTTGTATATTGTATCGTTATTATATTATTATCATTGTTATTATTATTATTCCTTCCTTTTCTGCTCTATTAAACTGTCTTTATCTCAATCCGCAATTTTTTGTTAATTTGTTACAAAAGACTTATGATGGCAGATCTTTCAATCTCCACCTTCAAAAGATCACTCACAAAGTTTTATGTACAAATCACTGAAAAGGAAGCGCTGTGTTATGCGACCCATGAGAACTGATTTTTGTCACTTTCTGCCTCAGATTTTATGTGTGAATTCATGCATATTGTTTACGAAGGTATTCTAAAAAACTCATTTTAACCCTGTGGGCCTTAACAAGAGTTACTTGCTTTTGGCCTACTACAACAGTATCAGTCTGTTCACGTTTACAATGACCAACACTAAAGATGAAACATCCCACTAGAAGAAAAATACCTTACCCCTCTCTACAAGTAAGCAAGCATGTAGTAAAATTACAGTTTTTTTCAATGTCTATTGATTTCCACAGCCTTCCTCCTCTCAGTGTCTGGAGAGCTAAAACAATTTTGTACTGACAGCACTTACACTTCTGTTTTTATCATGTCTCTGAACTTTTAAATATATGAGTCATGACTGTGTAAGGGTACCATTAGTTTAGATGGACGTTAAGATAGAACTTTTCACCGCGTTAATTCCTAATGAAACGTATGTCATATTCCAGTATTACTCATTTCCAAGGAAAGTAGTGTAGTGATGTTTATGCTGGAAGATATCTATCTACAGCTGTTACAAAAACACCAACAATTTGGTTCTGTCTCCAGAGTGTAATGATATATCACCACATATACTATCTTATTAAAATCAGCTATTGTACATGTGATTATGCAGAAAAGATGATTTTACATTATCTTTTGTGGTTCTGTGAAGAAAAAGAAAGTGGAGCAAATATAAAGCATAATATTTATTTCCATAAGCCTAGCCAATATCTACTGCAATAAATAAAGCCTCTCCCTGAGGCATCCGAAAGTCTGGAAAAAGAATCTGAAACTGCATTGACAGAGCTGTATTTAAATAAATCCAACCTGAGACAGAGAAACTGTTCTTGCCATCAGTGTTTTGGTTCTCTTAAATCCAGGATCGCTTTCTGCAAGGACATTCATGGTCGTCTTCCCAATAAATTCCAAAGCATCTAAGCCTCCAGATAATACACTTTTCCCCTGTATAAAATAACGCAGTGTGGTTATTTTCTTTCCACTTTATGCTAATATGAACTGTAAAGAGTATTGCTTTTGCCAACACTGTCTTTGAACATTCAGGTCTCTAGATTTTCTATGCTTTAACCAACAATAGGATTGATATGTTTATAAAATTACGTTACTTTGTTCTGAATACATTTTCAAAAAGAAAAAAATGAACTATACAAATATTTCTAGTTAATTAAAAGACTCACACTGGAGGAAATGTAACACCTGTTGCCAATAAAAAATCTATGAATAATACCACTTTAATTTTATCCAAGGTGGCATCTAGTCTATGGGAACATATTTTAGATATTAATAATATGGAGCCAAAGTCCATCATGAACAGGATGACCCTGCCTTACCTAACTGATTACTAAAACTTTGACACTTGTGATAACTCTGGAACTGTCTACTGAAAAACAGTTGTTTTTCCTGTGTCTTCGTATTAGCATTAGCCCTCATTCACGATTTTTCACGTACTCTCAAGAAGAATTTTCACTGGCTGAAGATTCCCATTTCAATCTGGATTATGCATCTGTCAGATACTCACATGCTGGTGTAACCTGATATATAATGGAAAACCCTACCAAAGTCTCAAATGGCACTACAGGCAACTTACTGAGAGCTTAAGTTGTTCTTTTTGTTTGGTGACATTCATCACTGTGGTATAGTAGCCTCTCTAGGTTTGCACAAGAGCACATTTCTCTTATTTGTAAATCTTATACAATGCTCAGGTAGTGTTACTGGTGTCCAGCTCTCACAAGCCTTACGATGCTCCAGATTCTGCAGCAATAGTCTTAGGAATAGTCTACAGGAATCTCCCTCTGCTCCCAAAATCTTTGATATTAGAGTGATGAGGTACTCAGAGTGAACTCGATATACACTAAAAAAGATTTGCCACTTCATAAAACATGCTCAATGGGGAGTTAGTCTTCTAGCTTTTTTAGCCGATGCTTAAAGTCTTTCATAATTTCAAGGGAAACATCATACTGAAAAGCTCAGAGAAAAACATTTGCTATGGTAATAAGTGTGTAAAAAATGTTGGGGAAGAAGATGACACAAAAATTGATTTGGAAACAGTATAGTACAGGATTTTGCAAAAGCTGAAACACAGAAAACCAGAAAAGGGTGAAGTGCAACAGACAGAAAATATATGGAGAGTGTAATAGGAGAGAACCATGGACAAAAGAATTTGCCTCATTGCGTTTGCAATCAGAGCACCTTCTGGGAAGGCTAATATGAAATGAGAGACTAGACAGAGAGGTGAAGGTAAGAGCCAGGGACTAACAATACAGAGTTTAGCAAAAGTCTTCAAAAATGGTAACAAATCTTATCATGCTTTCTCTGGAAGGACTTAACTGTAAAAAAATTAGATGATGGTACCACAACTATAAAAAAGATTTCCCAAGAATTTGCAGAATTTTATATAGTTTAGGAGAAGACTGTATTTTTCACTAAAACCGGTGCCAAAGTAGTAACTGACTTAGTTGTGTTTGACTTTTCCATGGAAGGGACTCTAAACAGACTTACAACAGAACTGGTTTTTTTTACAAAGACCTACAACTTAACAAACTCTACCTGTTAAATGTGACCCACAGTGAAGTTGCACCTAAAAATGATCAAGCATAACTAGAGCAGAAAGGCCCACTAAAATGACTCACTGTGTTCTGCACAGCATTAGTGATAGCTGACAACATGCCACGAGATCCAGATGAAGGAGAAGAAGGAATATTCTCAGAAAAGCTTTGGTCCAGAGACTCTTCTGCTTCTAACAAAAGAAAAAAAGCAAGTTACAGCATACTTTCAACTCAACAAGTCGCATATTACAGTAAACTGGATTCTGTGATCAAAATCTTAAAATTTTGTAAATTGGATTAATTTGGCAGTGTGAAAGAGTTTTGTCCAATTTCAGTAAACTTGAACTTACGTATAATTGGTGTTTCAGCTGCAGGAGGCTCTGCTGTTTCTGAAGATGCTGAAGTTGTGTTATGAATTCCTAAGGTAGTTCCTGCTTTTTCCTTTACTGCTGTTATCCCATGACCTGCAGCAGAAGCGTATTTTAAATTATATGATTTGAAAACTTATTACTAACAGTGCATAGTATTCTTATACTCCACGAATGATAACAATCAGAATAGCTATTAAACTTACCTCGACTGCTTAATTTTTTTCTAGGTTAATAATTCACTTGTTTTACTATATCCAGTATATTAACTGACTAGAAATTATAAAGCTGAAATATAATACAAATGACACTGGATCTGAAATGTAAAACTTGTTTCAGTGGCACTTGTTTCAGTTTAGTTCCCTGCTTTTCAAAATGCTAAATATTCTATTACAATTAGCTTAAACAGAAGTTGATGGTCCTCCTAATGCCATAGGGTTTGGCCTCATCTAGTTTTCGCAAGTCTAGAACAATTAACCCACAATTAATGGACTGGGTGACTGCAGGGCTGAGGTAAGGAATCTGTTCTTCAGTCTGCTGCATAGGTGCTATGTTAGGTAAGTATTTTAGGAATACTGACCCAGGTCCTCAAAGTTATTTCAGGATTTAAGCTCCTCAATTGCTCATTTGAAGTCAAATTCTAAAGTGTCTCTCCTCAAAGCTGCTGTTTAAATATACTTTGTAAAGTCTGTTGGTGTCAGATGACACAGACAGAATTATTGTTCCAGTGGTAGCTGATCCCTCTACAGAGATTTTACCACTTTTACCTGATGCATACATAGTGACTCCCTAACTCTCTGTTCTATTAAAATGGTCTAGTTTAATGTAAAGAATGTATGTTATTAGTCTTTTTAATCTGAATAATTTTGACAGAACGGGATTGCTTTGCTGCTTTTCTACACCGAGTTTATTTACACCAGCAGATCACACGGACTGGTAATATCCCACTATAGGATAGGGTGGGAGTCAGCAAAAGGTAGCAGTAGCTTCCTAATCTGCATGAGCTGTAGTTGAAAACCACTGCCCTTAAAAAAGACTACCCTCAAATTGTCTGCCTATTCTGCTTCTGGATATATCCATAAGTATGTTCATTATATGCTTCTCTCATTACAAATGATCCAGCTAGCACATCTTCCTTAGCTGGAAGTTTCTGCACATCAGCTGAGACGCAATAAGTAAACAACCAACCAGGTGAGCAGTATTTCTTTCCAACACAAAAGGAAATGGCTTCAGTGAGCCTATTTTATCTTTTCTTGCACAGTACTGTTACTACATCTCACACAAAGCTGATCACTTCTAGCAGTAGGACAATACAGAGTGCTTTAACTATATGCCTAACTACTTATGAGAAGTATTAATGACAATTTCATACTTCTTTGCTTTGTTACCTTAAACGGAACTGTAAACAGATAAATTATTTCAGAAAAGCTGTTAATACAGATGCTCAGGCAGATATCTAGCCATCTAAGGCATGAAGTGAAGCATAACGATTCATTAAATGTTGTCCATACTTTCCCACAATTGTGTGCACTTTCTATTAGAAAAGATCAAAGCATCTTTTTGAGTTACATTAATTACAGCAAAATAGCCTATCATTTACCAGTGCTCTGCAGTGTTCTGAATATATATATATACATATACATATATATGTGTGTGTGTAGTCATACAAATATGCTTTTGAATATCTGATTAAAGAAAGATATAGCAAAACTATTAGATTTATGATTCTATGATTTCCAGATGGTTGCACATCAGGTGCTCTACAAATTCAATAATAAACATACTCTAGAAAACGTATGTGAAGCAGCACTACCAAAAGATCACATACAAGAGAACTGGAGTATCTGGAGGTAAACACAAGGAAGAGATGTCCCCTAAGGAACAGACGAGCAGAAACAAGTAATTTTCTATATGACAGCATAAGCTGCATGGGTCCTGATGTTTTACACTGAAACAGAGAGACTAGGCAGGTAAATGCTTTTACCTGCGTAAAGAAAATATAACCTATCTCATGTCTTATAAAATGTAGCAGTACGTTCAACTGTACAGGACATACTAGGTTATGCATGAGAGTGATTTAAATCATTGCTGGATAACTTCTTACCTTTTGCAAAATCTGTTCCAATGCAGATACTAGCGAGTAGCGTACTACTTTGTCTAATCCCAATCTCCTGCACATTTTAATTGGTTCAATGAAAATATTAGCATGAATAGATTCTGGAGTCATTTATTTACTCTCTAAATTCCTGGGACTCACTTAAATAACTATTAATTGTTCTTTTAAACTAATGTAGTAGATACTCCATGTCACATTCCTTTCCATTTCTCCTGCTCACAACTTTTGAAATGAGCAAAAGAGTTCTACTCTTTCCATTGACTTAATTTTTCTTAAGGACTTGACTTGCTAACAAAATATTATTGTCCTATAATTATATAAAAAATTAACTACGAACATTAAGCAAGAATTTCCCTTTAACCGTGTGCAAAAGAGTTATCGATTTTCAGATTAATTTTCCAGGTTTTTTCCTGTATCTAAACATTTTCAATTTTTTTTTTATATTTTCTAATTTGGTTCTCATAGTTTTGCAGACTAGCTTATACTTCCAAGAAAAGGAGGCACACAGTTCCTGTACTGATATTTACAGACTTAAAAAAGGCATTTTCAGGGCTGTGGTTACATGCACTAGAATGATAAGAAAATATTTCAGGTCAGTTAGGAGTGGTTTTGCTGAACTAAGCTGTATGGCATGTATGTTTGACTACAACAAAACCAGATGAGATCAGAAGCCCATAACTGAAGCAAGTCTGCACTGTTAGATACACATACATGGACAAACACGGCAGAAGCGCATGTTGCTTTGGAAATGAAAATGGTAATTTGTAATTTCAAAAGGCACAAAAATAAAAGAGGTTATGGGAGGTGAGCCTACATTTTAGAGATAAAGGTGCACTGGTTTTGTTACACTGGGTGTGGTAACGCAACTGAGCTGATACTGTAAACTTAGGAACACCTCCAACATCTCCATTTACTCATCTGTAACAGCAGAGACAGAAGAGCTATGCAATCGGTATTGTTAACTGCTTACTTTTTGAAGAAAGCATGCTTTTTTTCCCTGTGTTGTTGCTTTTGTTTTTCTTGCCTACATGATTTATTTTCTTTCTATTGGCTGGCAATTTCAGCAGAATATTGTTGTTCATCTTGCAACAGTTTTCCCTTAGTCAGCTGAATTTATGCAGTGAAAAAAAAAGTCTTCTGAAGAGATTAACTGTCCTTTTTATGACTACATAAGGTATAAGCATAACATCCAGCCTTTGGTTTTTTTTTAATGTCATTATTTCACAACAGGGGAATAATATCTGTAGAGAATGGAGAAGATATTAACATCATTTCAATACTTTAGTTTCACATTATCTGAAGCATTTGCATTTCCATTCTTCAGACTTCAATTTAAGATACGCAATGCAGATTATTACACATACCTATGTGTAATAATATCCAAGCTCATGAACACAGTGACATAACAAGTGACATTTCATTCTGTCATACTGAGTGACAAGAAAAGGTTTTCAGCATACCAGGGAGAATTATAGGCATCTGATGTTTCTGTGTGCCATTCTACTAGGTAAAGAATTAGATGAGGAATACACACAAGCACAAAATAATCAAGATAGCAGAATATTAATTACAAGCAATGCATGAGAGAGATGCATTAAGCAGCCTTACAGTATGAATTTCAGAGACCGTGCAAATTAAATAGCTGGGTTCTATTTTTTATTACTTTTATTGTATTGACAGATGTTAGTCTTACCAATGGCACTAGAGGTAAGAAACCCTGAACTTACAAAGGGGGAAGCACATGCATACAGCATGACAGAGAACAGACTTTGCTTGGAAATGCAGCTTGCTGAGCACCGTAACTTAAGCACCTTATGAACATCATAATTCATCCATACAAAACAATACAGCATATGAAAGGCAAGGCTTGTAGGAGAAGGTAGTAACTTTCATTAAGCTAGCAGATAGCTTAGTTGGAAAAAAAATCAAACAGGCAAACTTTCAAGCATACAAGCTGTTTTTAAAAATGGAAGTCACAAGCTTCAAGTACAGACTGAGAATATATTTTGCCTCACTTGAGCCCTTCGGATAAAAGGTTTGCTGTTACAGTTAAGCTGACCTAATGGCTTCTTGGTGCTGTTATGGGAGGTTCTGCTCCTTCCGTGTTCCGTATTTGTCCCTACTGCTTGCCCTGGCACTTATCTCAGTGAGTTGGTTCAAGGAACTAAAAAGGCAGAGAATGGATTTTTCTTTCCTCTAGAATTATTCTTATGTCAGTTTAGCTTCCTGAACTGGATTACCGGGAGCTCAGAGGAGCATAAGTGCTGGCACAGGGAGGTGGAAGAAACATGCAAGGAAAAGAGAGGTGCAGGACTGCACATTTCAGTGGCTACTAGCCATTAGATTGGGTTAGCTGCAATGGTATCCCATTGTTAGAGCAGAGTTTTATCAACACTGTTACTAAAACACTGGATGGTGTAATTACGGATTTACTAAAAAATACAATTTAAAAGAAAGAGGGTAAAATGGTGACAATAAGTACAACAAGTTGTGTCTCCAGATCACGGTGAGCCTACTTCTCCCATCTCATCATCCCAGCAACTATTTCAGTGGATCTACTCCACTGTGGTTCCACAAGGGGGGGAAACCAAACTTCTTGCACCTTTTAGAAACAAAACTTTTCACCTCATTAATGAGGCAGATTCAATAACTTTCTTAGTGTGACATCTAGTGTCAGACAGTAAGCACGGTTCAGGCAGTGACTGCTACTAATCCAAACACATTACAGGTTCTGTTGTGTAGAGTATCACATCTGCCTTGTGGCGTGGACCTTGATCCAAATAATGTCAAAATCAGTTCAAAGATAACAGACATTTTCTTTAGAATACAAAACTATCGCCAAAACAATCACTGGCTATATGTGCAGTTAGTTAAAGAGAGATAAGATGTAAATTATATGGAAACTATCTTATTGCTAGAAACTAAAATCAGCTATACTAAACAAATTATAGCCATGCAGTAAAAATGCTCATCTGTTTGGGTGCTCTAAATCAGGATTTGAAGGATAATTAAACTGAGATTCTTGGAACAACCATTTCAGCTCAGTCTTAAAGAGAAATGAATGTAAGAAAGAAATTTTTTACAGCAAGAATGATCATTCACTGGAACAACCTTCCCAGGGATGTAGTAGAGTCCCCATTGCTGGAGGTTTTCAAGATGTGTCTGGACAAGGTGCTAGATAACCTCATCTAGGCACCCTTTCCCACAAAAGCCTGGACTAGATCATCTTTCGAGGTCCCTTCCAACTTGGACTGTTCTACAACACTATATGTTAAAAGCTGAATGTATTGGTTGGACACGATGATCTTAAAGGTCTTTTCCAACCTTAATAATGATTCTATTTGGTTAGGCCTTTAAGAAGTTATCTAGTCCATGTCAAACTGTTTCTGCTATTTTTACAGAGTACAATTTTGAAGAAAAGTACAAGGAATAGTAAATATTTATCATACTTAACCAGACAAGCAGCTGTGTTGTACAAAGTTAATGACAGAGCAACAGAAAAATCACATACCAAAGGTGTTGCTGATAAGTCTAATTCCAAGAAAGCAGCTTTACTTGTACCTTTTGCTGCACTGAAGGAATAAGCAATATTAAAATGGACTGGATCATGGCAAACCTATTTTCTGATGTAGAATAGGAGATGAAGTGTTAGTTGAACTGCTCAGATATTACATGGAGTAACTTGAAGGGGAGTAATAAATACTTAATAAAAAGAAGAAAGCTTATAGAAATTCCCAATAGCTTTATTTTTTTTTCTCTCTCTGTCTCTTGCTAGGAATTATCATACTGAAGCAGATATATAGAATCATAGAATCATAGAATCATAGAATCATTAAGGTTGGAAAAGACCTCTAAGATCATCGAGTCCAACCATCAACCCAGCACCCRTGCCCACTAAACCATGTCCTGAAGCACCTCATCCACACGTTTTTTGAACACCTCCAGGGATGGTGACTCCACCACTTCCCTGGGCAGCCTGTTCCAATGCCTGACTACCCTTTCAGTGAAGAAATTTTTCCTAATATCCAATCTAAACTTCCCCTGGCGCAACTTGAGGCCATTTCCTCTCGTCCATATGGTATACACAGTGCCACATCCTGTCTTTAACACTGGCAGACAGTAAATACTTCACAGGACCAAGCATGAATTTCCATAACAAACAACTAGGAAGTAAGCCCTCTATATCAGGAATATAAAGTATTACTTGCTACATTGATTTCCTGGAACAAATCTAAGATTATCTATGTGGTCTTCCAAGTTACCTTGGGTTCAGTGAACATGGAAGAACGTACATTTCATTTCTGCTTAATTCAAAGTCTATTTTATTTAATAAATTCACAGAGAAAAATGAGATCCAAAATTATTAGATAGTAATATGGGAATTCAACCCTACCCTGACCCCAGGGTCAGGAAGCCTAAGTTGTAGATTCCAGGAAATGGGAAGAGAAAACAGGGGAAGTGCTGCTTTACATACATCTGGTTTTAGGCTCTTTCCCAGTTGCTCTTGCTCACTGCCAGAAAGTAGACAGTAGATGGGTCTTCAGTGTGACATAGTTCAACCATTCTCATGTAAAATTGAAGTTATTTAAAAATTTTCTTTTTCCTTTTCTGCATGTGGATGCTCCATTGCCTAGGTAACTTGTTCCAACTGTGCTAATTTTTAAATAATAATAATTATAAAAATACATGATATGCCTATTGAAAATAGACAACATCACACAACCTTATCAAGTCAGGCTGCCTAGACAATGAACTTCTTTGCATATTTACACTCTGTGAAGACAGTTATGATGCTGATACAGTCAGATGGTATGTTAAGAAGCCAGTATCAATTAAGCATGAATTTTTCATGTATATGAACCAAGATGTTATATGGCCTATATAAAAATGAGATCACATCATTAAACAGTCCATGGAAATCCACAGAGATACAATGCTGGCAGCAGGTTTTATAGACAAAAGCAACAAACAGCTGTAAAAAGGTATGTCTTGTTTACTTATTAGACAGAAAGAAGGGATACAACACACATTCTTGTTTGCCTCCCAAACTTTTTCCAATCATTTTCAGGCAAGCTCACGTCAGTTGGGCAAGAAAATATCTATGGCCATGCTGCCCCACAGAAAATGTATACACTTTGTGACACTAAACTGATTGCTCAATGAGGCCAAGACTTCTAAGCAACAGAAGACTGTGAGTAAGATTGTCACTGCAAGCCAGCAAGAACAGTAACTGTTTGGTAACAAATAATCTTATTACTCACACACAATATTAGAATGTCCATTTGATAGAATACTATTTATTGCAAAAGCTAAACAGAATATAGATATGGCTATCTCACAGGCAAAAACCAAATGACCTGAAAGAGCTCTGTTCCAAGAAACCCACAGCTGCAGCTATAAAAATGAACTGAAGAATTAATTTTGCATTACAGAATGCATTACAATTCCAAGTGATCAACAGTAAAATACTTTTATGCATATAAATGTTCTTCTCTAGTTATTTATGCTAAGCCAAATTCTTTTCAGAATGCTGCTGTTATGATGGTCTGAGAATGTAAGAGAGGCAAGGCTCGTGGAAGTCTCTGAAAGTAGTACCCTTTGTTAGACCTACTAGTAGTGCTGGGAAAAAACATAGGCAAAATTTTTGCACAGAGGCCCTTCAAGTCTGAAAGAGAAGCGCTAAACTTTAAGGTTAAATACAAGTCGAGAACACTTATGCAGTTCCACAGCTAGTTAAGCTGCCCTTGTGCCCATTGGCATGTTCTGTGTGTTCCCATCATTTCCCATTCAGTAGCATTTGGGTGATCAAATGGTGAGCCAGATTAGGGAATTTACAAACTGATCCAGCTGAAGATCCACCTCTTACTTCATTTGTACTTTTCACAATCAGTGCCATAAACCAGCCCCCCCATCACTACATGAAGGCTAAGAGAAGGAAAAAATACATTGCTGGGGCAGGGCAGGCCTGCTCCTTTCAGCAGCAACCTTCACTTATGTCAATTTAAAGTCATTTTAGAAACCCATTCTGAGTTTAATTAGATATGTTAATTGGTTGCACTGTCTGAAAGAAAAAGGTGGTTATGAACTCTTGAGTGTGTGTGTTACTGAAAAAAAGACAGGATAGGGGAAGTTCCCTCCTTCTCTGGGAAACAGAAACAATTTCTTGCCCATGGAACAGAAGAGGATAAGGAGAATTATTTAGCCTTATATGGGATCATAAAACCAATATCTCTGTTGAATCCGTTATTTTCAGTAACTAGGCTTTTAATTCCTAGGTTCATCTTTTGAAGGTGTTTTGTGGATTCTTTATGAGAACTGATTAGTTAACAGCTTAGTAGCTGTTTTGTGATAAATGATTTCTCACTGATAACTAGGTATTTGCATGCTTTGCTTTTTGTCTGTGAGTTTTCAATGTGTAATGATTAAGTTTTACCTAAAGTCTTCACAAGGACATTTTGTACTGACATACTATCAGAAATGAGAGTATAGGGAGAGGGAGTAGAGGGAGTACAGGGTCCATGTTTCAATATGTTGTTCTACTCTCTGAAATCTGGTGTGATAGTTTAACAGTTTCACTGAGTGTCAATGAAAGCTGGAATGATTTACAAGAAGTGAATTCATATTGTATAAATAGCAGTCATGGTGTATAAACCACAAAAATGCATGTGCACGAATCTGGGTTGGAGTGCTTTGACTTCAAAAACCATAAGCCTTTGGCTGATAGTAATTGTATCAGATTATGTCTCCTTTCTGTGAAGCCACAATGAGGTAATTCACTAACTTTACAAACAAGCCTAGTACCTTGTCCATAATCTGACATGAAAGAAGAAATATTTATGTGCTTTGACAGTTTAGGAAGGTCCTTCTTCCTATTAAAAAAAATCATGCTTGCCAAGCATATCAGGACAAAATTATCTATGAATCTTTAAGATACAACATTAATGCGTCTAGTGACACATTAAAATTACAATTTATTTTCATGTACTTTTCTGATTGAACACTTACCCACTGTGGCAGAAGCTGATGACAGGAGAGACTTCCCCCAGGTACCCCAAGCTCCCCATCTACTTGCTTTAGATGAGGAGCCTGTGGCCTGTAAGAACAAAAATATTACTCTACTGTCTTAAAATCTATGTTATCCAAAGGCAGGAGGAAACACAAAGAACTTGTCAGGGAACAACATCCAGCATGGAATAAATGATGATACAAGTAAAAATGGTTATGCCACTGCTTACAAGGGTATACAATCTGAAAATAGGCACTTTGTAATATAATGCTTGGCTTTCCTAATCATGGTGATGCCTTCTGAAGAGTGATTTTCAAGAGACAGAACATACAGAGAAACAGCCCAGAATGATGACTGACAAAATCTTTGCCACCAGCTCCTCTGGCAGGTGCTTAAGCTTTTGTGCAAAGTAGTCCTCGCATGAAAGGTACCATTCCTATGGCACTGCAGGGTTGTTACTGTTCTCACCTCACCCTTTCTTCCCCAGGAGTAAACCAAGGCCATCAACCTCACTCTATGTCTGTGAAACTGATCATTTGGCTGTTTCAATACCAAGTCAGATAGGCTAATTCAGCCTTCTGTAGTGGGTTAAACTAAGCTTGCAGGCTTTCACTGAAAGGCTCCGTAATGGGTTCTCCAGGCTCTACTGCAGAACGTAACTTCTAGCTGAAGAACTGTAACATCTGGTTGGGATGGTGCTAATACTGGTGCACACATCTGTGCAGTGAACACATGACCACCATTTCAATGTGAAACAAGAGCGTCCATATGGAGAATTAGTTAAGAATTTGGTGTCATACTAAACTAAAGCTTATTTCACATATTGTATCCCTGGCAGACATGCCCTTCTCCAGCTTTATTATAATGACTGACTTATACTGCCTTTATGTTCACAGTTTGGTCACTAAGGCCAGATTTTTAAAGGTCTTTTCATTCCTAAAAGTGYAACAGATTCTTAATGAGATCCTAAACGCTTACAGCCAGTGCTGGATTGGGTATTATGTGGAGTTCAAGCTTCTGTGCACAAGAAAGCAGAATGGGAAGCTTAGTTCAGGTCATCTATTCCTGAAAGCACCTAAAACTCCAGAGATGTCTTTACAGGTGTCCTAATATTTCTTCAGGCACCTGATCCTATAAAGCCATACAAGTTTATTAGGGCTATTATCACGGAGAGGCAGGAACCTGTCTCCTTCCTGAGTTCTACCAGGAGCTAGAGTTAGAGACTTCTCTGCCTGAGTATCCTCAGAGGTGTAACCCAGTAGATGTGCACAGGGAACTCTTGAGTTCAATAAAAACACAGCCAGAGAGGTGCTGCCCACCTTTTACAATACTATGTGGTATTAAGCGATTATCAGTATTCTGTATTTAAATCATATTAAGAAACAACTGTCTCAAGAAAGTCTCCAGTAATGTATCATCCCTACACAATCAAAACCAAAAGCTGAAGTATCCCAAGATAGCTCTGCATTGTGCAGTGTACAGATCCCCTGTCACCTCTTCTAGGCAGGTCCTTCTCACTGGTGGAGGGACAACAACGTGTTTTAACCTTTTCCAATTTGTGGATTGCTGAAAATTTTTGAGTGGAGATGAGAACATCTTCAGCTATGTCACACGTATTGGATTTAGATGCTGTGTAGACCGTAAAAAAGCGTTGTTCTTCGTAGTTTTCTTTTATTAACTTTTTGTAAAGTCAATTACTTGAAAATTAGCAAGTACAAGATTCAGTGCTGCATATGAAGCTTCAATTCTGTTCTCTTCTAGGTTCATTCTGAGAACTGAATGGAGCAGATTTGTACAGAAAGCCAGATGACAAAATTACAGGAGTATTACATCTATACAAAATGGACTAGATTCTTAATAAGATTTAGGCTCTGGTATAGTTTTATTGCAACGAGGCTAGAAAGACCAAATTAATATACTGTCAAAGAGAAATTCAACTGTTCCTAGTTTCCAAAAGCTTGGTGTTGCAATTTAGTTTATTTTATTCCCATGCAGGTTCTCTGTATATAACTCCCTAGGCGTCCGTGAAAAACAGTATGTACATTGTACAAAATTCTGTCCTTACAAAGCAGGGAGGGGAGGGCTTTTACGGAGAAGAAAGTATTACTTACAGGACTGCTCTGTTCATGCAGTGTTTCTTCAGATTCAGGTTCTGCATCAAGGCTTACGGTCTCATTGCACTCGGTGGGCATGTCTTCAGTCTCCTCTTCATTGGAAGGCAGACTTTCAATTATTTTTTCAGTCAAAGGGTTTTCGTTAATAAATATGTCTCCTTCCTCTCCATTACTGGCACTCTGAGTGGCCTGTCCACATTCATCACTTGAAGACTCATGCAAGATCTCAGCTTCCACAAGGTGTGACACTGACTTGTGAGGCAATACCTCATTGCTGGGCATTTCCATTACTTCAGGTTTTTCTTCAAATGGGATGCCATCGCATATGTCTTCAGACATTTTCAATTCTGAATACAGAAAATAAGTTAAGGCTTTTAGGTTCCATAAACATTTGAATGACTATAAAATATGCAGTGTTTACCATACGCTATTGCTGAAAAATAACAGCCTTGATGTAAGGCCTCCTTAAGCATGGAGCCCTGTAGCACATGCATCATGCTGGCACCGATATCACAATGATACTCTTAATACTCTATTCACCTTGCAGGATAGCACTCAAGTACGAAGAGCAGCATTACTGATTTCCAAAATACAGTTTGGTGAGGAAGAAAGGATGTTCATTTGTCCGGAGAAGTCAAATATAAGAGCTTAATTCCTATGTTTCCTACTAGATGTGTATGAAAGACCACTGAAGAACAGGATAATCTGAGCTGCAATAGCCAAGCAGCTTTTGCTCTCCTTATCATTTCCACATACACAGGTTCCTACAGCCTGCTGACTGATGGAGAGGAGGATGACAAACACAGTGTGACTAAAACTGTGGTGACGCTTATGTGTTGGAGAAGGGGCATAATTTGAGAATGTGACAGACTATGGTCTCTGCAGCTACTTCATACACAGGAAGCATTCACTGCTCAGACCGTTTCTGCATCACTTGTCTCAAAGGCTTACTGTTTGGTGAGCGCAACACTTCTTACCTGTTCCTCCAAGTCCAGACATCAGTTCTGGAATTAAACTGTGTGATTAAACTTCAATTCTGAAGCCAAGGTAAGCTTGCATGAGGTACAGTTATTGATTTTTTTTTTTTTTTTTGTAAGTTATGAACGTGTTTTCTCTTATTTACTCCTTATCTTTCAAAGCAACTTTCTTCTTCTAAGTATTTTCCACCACTGTGCAGTCATCAGGCTGAGGATCCAGGAAGGGAAAGAAATGGCCATTGAGTGAGCTCTGCAGCTGATTAAGGAGCAGCACCAGCAGAATCCAAAAGGACTACTGTACAGCGATTACTACCACTTACTTGTTGGCAACAACAGTATGCCTGGAACTCTACTTAGAAGACAACCCTTGACAAAAAGTTGTAATTGCAAGCTGTTGACTATATGCAGAGTTGCATGGCATAAAATAAACTCCCAGAGCCCTCTCTGTAGATGCTGTCTTTTCATTGACTCCCATATTAATTAAATATGGTTCAAAGCTTTGTACTTGTTAGGAAGGATCGAGGTTCTAGAAGAGACTGAAGAATAGAAAAAAAAAAAGGCAAAAAGCAAAATGTAACTGGGATTTAGAAGCAGCTTGCCTAACATGTTTATAAATTAGTATATTTTATTAAAGTCTATAGAATCATGTACATTTGTGGCTTTCGCAGCCTGTTTATCTCACTTGAATGTAGATCAGCTGTTTGAACAGTTCCAAGAATAGCATTTGGGATCAGTGAACAAGAAACCTAAATAAACAAATAAGCACTTGGTGCCACTTATATTACTTTAGCTTACACTATAACTTAATTATCTTTAGAAAACACGCTTGACATCTGCCACAAGTATCTGCAGTTTTCCATTACAAATATAGCAAACACTATAAAACGCTTTACTGTAGGTAAATATTGTCATTGTTTTAACAGGACTCACTGTGTGATGGGCACCATCACCTTAAGAAAATTTTTGTATTTGTAAACCAAATTCCACCATCAGATATGAGGATCCTCTACTAAAACCTGTAAAATCTGTACACACATGCATCATAATTCTGCACAGGGATTAGATCTGAATAAGAAAAATGCCCAACACCAGTACAGTTTGTAAAGGATCACCCATAGACATGTACATGAATTTTTGCAGGACCGGGTCATCTTTGGGGACCACTCAGGCCAAGGTCCCTGCAGTTGTCTGCTAAACCTTCCTCACGGGAGCAAAGCACGTAACAGCGAACTACCACGTCTGTCAGAAAACACGAGCGGTGCTTGACCCTGGGGCAAGGCGTCATTCAAGCTGTCATCCGTGAGACTATACTGATCTAAATCACTCGGACAACTCCGCCCAAAGGGTATTACTCTCTACAGATAGTTCATCAGGGAGATGCCAAGGCCAGCTCCGGACCGGGCGGCAGGCGAGCACCCCGTCCGCAGAGAACAGCCGGCCTGAGGCGGGCAGCGGCCAACGGACGGCGGGACCGGCCGCCCCTCAGGGGCCGCCGGTGGCGGCAGGTCCCGCAGCGGCTCGGTGGCACCTGCCGACCCGCCGCCTAAGGAGTTTAATCCCGCCTCGAAAGCAAAGCCCAGCCGCCGACGGGCGCCTTCAGACGGCTCCGTGAGAGGTAACTTTTTTGGCCGGTGGCACCGCGCTCCCCCTTCACTTGACGCCTGCTGTCGCCTCTCCCTCCGCGGGACTCTGCGGGCACGGCGAGTTGAGGCGACGCCCCCTTGGGCGTCCCGCGCTGCCGCTGCCCTAGCCCGCGGCCACCTGCCCCCGCGCCCAGGGCAAAGGGGGAGCAGCCGGAGCGCCGCTCCCTCAAACCCGCAGCGGCCACAGCTTCCCCCTTCCTTTTCTGTTTTTTTTTCTTTTTCTTTTCGAAATCCCCTCTGGGGTACAGTTACTAAGTGAGGAGCCCGCAGCCTGTTCCAAAAGCGGGAGAAAAAGAAGAAATCGCTGTGCTCCTTACCGCTCAGCAGTCCCCTTGCCGGCGCGCCCCCTGCTCCTTCCCCTTCCCCGCCCCGCCACGTCGGCAGCAGCGGGGGGAGGAGGCAGAGCAGGCCGGGCAGCCGCGGGCCGGAGGGAGTAGGGGGGGCTGGCTCTCCTTCCCTCGCTCTCCCTCCGTCTCTCTGAGGCGGCCGCCTGTTGCGAAGGGGCTGCTGCGCGCCGCTGCCTAGCCGCCCCAGGGCTCCAGGCTGCGCGCCGGGGCGGCAGCGCTGACCCGCCGTGGAGAGCCTTCCCGGCCGCCATTATCGACCCTCACGGCTCCCAGCTCCCTGTGGCCCCGCTCGGCGGAGGGGGCGGCGGGCCGCCGGCTGACAGACGCCTGTGGGACAAGGTGCTCTCCCGACGGGGGAGGCGGGCCTCGCGCGGGCTTCCGCGCCGGCCAAAACGGAGGGGCGCGGGTGGAACTGGGCCTCCTTGAGGGGCAGGTAGGCAGCTGGCCAACCCCCGCCTCGCCTCTGGGGAGGCAAAAGGGGCATATATACTGGAACATTTTAAGTATAAAGCAGTCTAGTCACTGAGCTGGTGCCAATTTTTTTTTTTTTAATTTTTTTTTTTTAGAAAGTTTAGTCGTTCGTCAAAGCAAGCTGCAGCTCACCACCTACTGAAGTGTGTGGCTGCGGAATTAAACAACTGAGTTAGCTTTTCAGATGCCACTTTGCACCTTCGTTATATCTGTGTTAACAGGAAATGCGGCTAAAAGAAACTGGGAGGTGCACACGCACACTTCCAGTTAGTGTCAGCACTGGGTGCCTGCAGCCACGCGAGAAATACTTGTTTGAACAAGGGGATTGCAGGCTCTTGCCCAACAAGCTGTGGTTCTTGTCTCTGTCTAGTTCCTCATACCCTTTCCTGTTTTTGACACTTCATTTTAAGGCAATGCATGCCCTTTTACTATGATAAAAGGCAGTTCCACAATTCATCACAGCATCCTTTCTATCACTAGTCTTCCTTTGGCAAAGAAAGAAATACTGTTACCACAGGAAGCAAAATAATACATGTTGTGAATCACTAAGGAGAGCTGCTATAGGAGATCACAAAATAAAGCCCCAGTTCTCAGAAGCGTGCTTCGCAAATACGGATCACACTATTTACACGCTTACCAGGTAAAAGTCTCCCAAGTTTCCCTTTAAGGTAGGTGGTAGCAGAACAAATGTTTGTATCAGTAAATAAGAAGTTAAAATAAGATATAGAACGTGTTTCAATGAGAATCTAAATATCAGGGCATGCTGGTAGTTCTAGCATCTTTCAGGTTAAGTTATTAATGTTTAGATGTATTTATTGAAAACAAAATCTAGAGTGGCCCTAAGGATTTCCCTCTGCTTTTTAGTGGAACTTGTGGAAGAGTAAGGGCAGTGTCTTAGGAGGAATCACAATAGATGAAGCTCAATAGCTGGAGATTGTTTTTCTGCATCATGGATGGTAATTTTGACTGTAAAGTGGATCTTACACTGTCGGTTTTGCAGATTCTGTACAAGGGCATGCATGCTTCAGAACTGCAAGACAGTATTAATCACTATTGTAATATGAAGTTATTACTTCAGGATGAAATTAACATTATAAGTGCGTAAATGTGTATGTCTGTCTATTGGGATAGAAGAATATATTAGTTTCCTAAGTTCCTGAATTATTTTCTTGAATTTAGCACTTGAATTTTCTAATTTTCTTTCTCTATCACTTTTCAGTAATTAATTTCACTTGTATTTTCTCACTATGGTAATATTGCAAATGGTTTTGGAATAAATGAGCAATAGAGATTGAACACTTCTAGTCATCTCAGATTTCACTGAAGTTTGTTACTACTCTAAGTTGAGTGTCATCATCTTCCTAATGGGTTTCAGAAAAGGTGCTTGCCTTTTAATAAACCGATAAATATAAAGAAAAGGTGGAAGGAAACAACTACATTTAACTTTAACGAAACACAGAAGTATGCATAACGTTTGAGGAATATATTCATTTTCTTCCAGTGATTGCACTGGTAAATCTGAGTGGTAAATATGAGGGCTAATGGCATGCAATTAATGGTAATATGCTTATTTTGCTGTTTAACATAGGCTTTATCTATCTTTATAGTATATAGGCAGAATTGGAGAACAAACTATGCCAGTGGCCAGCTCATACTGTTGCTTAATTGAAGAGATACTCTTGAATAAGAGTCTCAAATTTACGGCAGTTATTACATGTTAACCAAACGTACGTCTGGTTCTGTATTCATTAGGGTAATAGGTAAGGTATAGTCAAGCAGTTAAACTGTCATATTCCAAAACAGGAATAAATGCTTGGTAGAAGCAAGGTCTTACCTTAGGATTTTATCTCATCCTGAGGATGGATAGAAAAATCTTTCCAGCTAAGGGCAGACAATGGTTTGTATGCAACAACATTATAAAGTGTCATTTGGAAACCAGCTGTGAATACTTTCGTCTGTATTGACAGAAATGGAGAAAGAAACATAGAGTACCGCCATAAGGCTCATCAGCATAACAGCAGAGAATATGAATTGTCCATATTCTGTGGCTTACTACCTGTCCTATCATTCCCTTCCTTTTTTGGATGACCTCTTTTCACTTGAAGCTGAGAAATGAAATATGATGTACAGAATAAGCTTGAAAGTGAAAAAATAATTTTTCGGATTATTTCTTTGCTTCCTGAATCACTGAAATGTTAAATCATGAATGCGTTATGGTATGCTAACCCAGAAAGGCAGGTTGTGGTGTGACAGTTCGGTATTTAGATCTCAGCTAAGATGGAGTTTCTGATCAACGTTATACAGAAATAAAGAGAGATTGTTCTATGTCTTTTCCAGGACAATAACCCAAGTGTTTGGGCATTCAGTACCAAAGACCCTGCTCTGTTTTAATTAGGGGAAAAAAAAAAAAAAAAAAGATGCTACCCACTGTTTCTATGTCCACTATTTAACCCAGTCGCACACTGCTGGAGCAGGAGGTTATTTTTCAATTCCCATTAAATGGAAATTAAAATAAGACAAACAGTACTTTTATAAACCAGCCTTGATAAGAACTTGACAATTAAATTGGTTTAGCTAAATAATGTATGTAGACAGATCATTATTAAGTTCAGAGAGGAAGATGTTTGAATTTCAGTGTAAAACTTGCTCGGAAGAAGTACTTATTTTCATATTAATTTGATGAAGACAGAATGTTGGTAAAAAGATTAATTTTTTTCCCCTGGTTAATCTATTGCAAAGCATGAAAACACATAGTTCAATAATAAATAATGGGGAAATTACAGCAATGTTGTATGTGGAAAATACATGTGGAGGAAAGCAAATGCCATTTCATAAGCTGTCAGTAGATGGCACAAACATTTATATAAAAAGTTTGGGCGTTCCTAAGTATTGTTACACAGTAGGATAGAGTTAGAGGAAGTTTTCTTTTTGTCTTTTCCTGAGTACATTTTCTGCTTTTTCAGAGAGCAGGGATTTCTGGTGAGAAACTTTTAATTTTATTGATTCTTTGTGGTTGCTAGTTAGCTAAAACCATTTTATATTCTGCATCTTATTTGAAAATGAACCATGTTTTCCATAGAGCATTATTAGCAAGTGTATGATGTACTTTCAAGGGTATGGGTAAGAAATGAGAATAAAGTTGCTTATGTTCAGTAAATTTATCCAAACAAGCTGGCCAAATAGCAGTCTCTTTGTATTAGCACTATGCCCATAGTTAAGGGGATCACAGTGATTTAATGGAAATAGTTTTTCTACAGTTCAGGAATGGGTCTAACTTGATGATATGTTTCATCCATATGAACGACATATTTTTAACATTCGAGTTTTGTATTATGCTGGTAAGTTGCGAAGCACGTGCCTTACTTAATATTGAACCATCATAGCTCAATGCATTCTGAACTTTTCTTATATGAAAATTTAGTCAGTTTATACCGAGTTCATATTGGAAAAACTCTTAAAACCTCAATTTTGATCTTTTCTCTTGCTCTTTGAACAACAGGACGATTTCTCGCTGTGATGTTGATTTGCTTATCCTACTGGATTGCTTCTGTGCTTATATCTTGGTAATGCTTTTTTTTGTCAAGTTTGAAGACTTGAGGATACTTCTGAATTAAAAAGGATATGACTCTAAAGGATAATTTCTCCGGTGTTAGCTCCCAAATCACGGGTCATGTGTTATAACAGTTGTTAATTTTGTTGCTTCATAGGATGTTCTAAAAAGAGTTTGAAGGTACTCGTAAATAATTTCACCGAATGCCTGGATATAGAAATGAGAAAGAAGATTATGCATATGTGGAAAAATCATATCCTTCTTTCACCTAGTCCCTGGATATTGCTGAAATTTTGTCCTAAGAAGAAATAATTATTTGAAGGTAGAGTTCTTTTCTTCAGGTTTCTCTTGAAGCTACTATTTTGTTTGATTATATACACATTAGTAGTGTTGCCCAAACAATCGGAAGAACAGGATAGAGGATGCTGATTACCTTCTGTTCTCTGCACATGCCCAAATGCCTTTTGAAGGCTATGATGGTAAAACTGCATATAATTTTTCCAAATGAAAATCTGGAAAAAGGCTGGAAAAGTTTTGCCATATTGCCCCACTATTTCTAGATGATTTCCAAGCCAAGTTTCATGCATTCTTTGCAAAAGAAGAACTCAGTGGACTGTCTGTTTTTTGTTGTACTGTTGAGATTTCGTAATATAGGTTGTGTTAGATCAAAGAGAATGTACATTTTAGACCCAATAATGTAATTCTAAAAAAGCTTGTGGAATGGTTAATGGTGCAGAGGATGTAGTCCTCAAGGTTGTAGCTTTAGTCCAACAACTGACAGCTATTACTGTTTCATTGCAGAGTCACTAGAAATCATATTTCAGTCCAGGTTTCATAGTCACAAGTCCATTTAAAAAATGTCTCTGACTCTAGTTCATATCCTTCAAGAGAGAATCTGATGAGAGGATGACCATACTGACCTCAAATATTGTACTTTCTGATCGAAGTGTATTATACAGCTGTGGGAAGCCTTCATAATACATTGGATTACAGCAGTAATTATGTAGGTAAGCAGCAAACTTTAGTTTCCTATGAAATCAGACATGTTTTGTAGGAAACAGACTCATTATATATTAAATACAGTATATTTACCAAATAGAAATTTCAGTGGTGTTCTTTTAATGAAGAGTGCCTCTCCTGAATGATAGTAGGTGCCTTCATTGCTTTTTGAGTCAAAGGGAGAGATGAGAAATTGGAATGTTAAAAAGTCAATCTCTGTGATGGCTCCTGCATAGCCACTTAATGATACAATCTGGTTTTTATTTTTATTTTTATTTTTTTGCTACAGGATTAGAACAAAGATGGACAGATAAGAAAAGTATTGAGCATCTCCAAGGAACCAGAAACCAATGTGACAGAAAATATGAGATCTCTCAGAAACTTTTTTCTTTACAAGTGTCTGTTTGCATTAACTTTTTGGAACCATATCAGCCTGTCTGTGGAAAATGAACTCTTTACATCTGTTTTTAATGATTTTCCAGAAGATGGTTCTGACAAAAAAATCAAGAGCCTGCCACTCCTGTCCACTCAGTCCAAAGCTAATTTTGACTGGGTTGTGAAACAAAATACTACGGAAAGCCTGTCATTGTCAGAAATCACAAATGACAATGTAAAAAAATTAGTAGCTTTATTATCTAATTTCAGACAAGGCTCCGGGTTACAAAATCTGACACTGACAAATGTGTCAGTGGACTGGAATGCTCTTATTGAAATTTTTCAGACTGTATGGAACTCATCCATTGAATACTTCAATCTTAACAGTGTAACACAATTGTCGCGCATCAAAAGCTATGACTTTGACTATTCAGGTACCTCTATCAAAGCATTGACAGTAAAGAAAGTTTTAATCACAGATCTGTACTTCTCACAGGATGACCTATACAAAATATTTGCAGACATGAATATTGCAGCCTTGACAATAACAGAATCAGAGATGATACATATGCTGTGTCCTTCGTCTGACAGTCCCTTTAGATACTTAAATTTTTTAAAGAACGATTTAACAGATCTTCTTTTTCAAAAATGTGACAAATTAATTCAACTGGAGACATTAATCTTGCAGAAGAATAAATTTGAGAGCCTTTCCAAGGTAAGCTTCATGACCAGCCGTATGAAATTGCTGAAATATTTGGACATGAGCAACAACTTGCTGAGTCACGATGCAGCTGATGTGCAATGCCGGTGGGCTGAGTCTCTGACAGAGTTGGACCTGTCCTCAAATCAGTTGACGGATGCCGTGTTTGAGTGCTTGCCAGTCAACATCGAAACACTCGACCTCCAAAACAATCAGATCACCAGTGTCGCCAAGAGGATGGCTGAGCTGAAATCCTTGAAAGAGCTGAACCTGGCATCGAACAGGCTGGCTGACCTGCCGGGGTGCAGTGGCTTTATGTCCCTGGAGTTCCTGAACATCGAGATGAATTCGATCCTCACCCCATCTGCCGACTTCTTCCAGAGCTGCCCAAGGGTCAGGGAGCTGCAAGCAGGGCACAACCCGTTCAAGTGTTCATGTGAACTGCAAGACTTTATCCATCTGGAGAGGCAGTCTGGGGGGAAGCTGTTTGGCTGGCCGGAGGCGTACATGTGCGAGTACCCGGAAGACTTGCGAGGAACGCAGCTGAAGGACTTCCACCTGACTGAACTGGCTTGCAACACGACGCTCTTGCTTGTGACAGCTCTGCTGCTGACGCTGGTGCTGGTGGCTGCCGTGGCCTTTCTGTGCATCTACCTGGATGTGCCGTGGTACGTGCGGATGACGTGGCAGTGGACGCAGACGAAGCGGAGAGCTTGGCACAGCCACCCCGAACAGCAGGAGATGGTTCTGCAGTTTCACGCGTTCATTTCATACAGCGAGCGCGATTCACTGTGGGTGAAGAACGAGCTGATCCCGAACCTGGAGAAGGGGGAGGGCTGCGTACAACTGTGCCAGCAYGAGAGAAACTTTATCCCCGGCAAGAGCATCATGGAGAACATCATTGACTGCATTGAGAAGAGCTACAAGTCGATCTTTGTGTTGTCTCCCAACTTTGTGCAGAGCGAGTGGTGTCACTATGAGCTGTACTTTGCCCATCACAAATTTTTCAGTGAGAATTCCAACAGCTTAATCCTCATTTTACTGGAGCCGATCCCTCCGTATATTATCCCTGTGAGGTATCACAAGCTGAAGGCTCTCATGGCAAAGCGAACCTACCTGGAGTGGCCGAAGGAGAGGAGCAAGCGTGCCCTTTTCTGGGCTAACCTGAGGGCAGCTATTAGCATTAACCTGCCAATGGCTGATGGAAAGAGGTGTGGGGAAACAGATTAAGAGTCTTTCTAATAGAGTTTCTTCTGTTTTTTCTTGGTGAAGCAATAAATACTTTATGATTTCAATTGGTTGTCAATGTATTTAACTTTTTGTTACTGAACCTTGTTTCTACATAGTTTATGCTGCCTCTTAACTATAGGGAAAATTCAACTCACCTACTGGAAGTCTCTTGAGGTTGATACAGATATAGCAAATCACCAGTGAGTTTAGATGTGGATTTTGAAGTACAGCTTGAAATACTGCAGTGAATTTTTCTCAGCAGAATAAAATCTGGAGCAGTTGGTATAGTCATGTGGAAGAGTGCTTAATCACAAGGCTTAGACAGCTTGGTCACAGGACTTCTTTTGCTAAAATTAGCTGCAAGAAAGAAAATTACGCATCCTGAGAAGATATCTAGAAGTCCAGAGCTTGAGATGACTCCTGGGTAGTGTTTTCTCAGATTCAGTGAAGCTTAAAAGGATAGGACCCAGATACAGGAGACTGAACATCCAGCATAGGTGGACAAAAATGGCCATGCCATAAAGGAGGACTGTGTGAGAAAGAAAGGTTTTGGTTTTTTTTCTTAAAAAAAAAAAAAGAAAAGAAAAAGAAAAAGGAAGGATGAGCTACTTCACCTTTTGGGGCTCATAGTTTGGCACTGCTGCGACGGAGAAGCAGTGAATTGACTATCGGAGCTCTAATTCCCATCCTCTGATGGAGTCCTGGTACCATTTTGATCCTGGGAGATACCCTGACCAGAGGAACTGAGAGGGTATCTGCAGTAATGTAACTGCCTTCATCATCATTGGCTATATCTTGAGAAACTCTTGACTTCTCTACATCCTGCTTTTTTTTTAGCTTTCTACTTTTTTCTTCTCACCCATGTATCTTACTTTATGCTTATTGTTAAAAGAATCTGTCCTTTTCAGCCAAAACTATCTTTGGCAGCACAGCTATGAGTTCTGATCAGAAAGGCAGTAACCAGTCAGAGGCTGAAAAAACTTGCCAGGCCTTGGGACAGCAGGTAAGACCCTCTATTCATGGAGTCAGAAAGACAAACTACATTTATAATATTTGCTGTCCTTCATAGAAATACAGCAGGCCGTATTACCCGTACTTGTGCTGTTTTGCCTTTAAGAAAACATGGCTGGGCTCTGACAAACATTCACAACTGCTAAAGATGATCACAGCAAATTTTCTCTTTGCCCCCAGACAGGCAGGTGTTTGCCGTCTGGAACGTGAGACTTAAATGACCAGCAAGCAGGAAGTTTTCCTTTCAAAAATGCATTTCCACATGAAGACGAGAGAAGAAGGGATGTTAAGATGAAATCCTCATTTAGTGTAGAATGTTTGCATTTTATCTCATTCTTGTCTTATGTTATTATTAACAAAAGATTTTACTTTTGATTTTTTTTTTGCCTGAGGTCTAAGCAGGCTGAGATCTCTCAACTTGAAGTCTTGAACTGTGAGTGACTGTTTAATGATTTGTAGGGGAAAGGTCAAATGTAACATCTTTAGCTATCTCATCCCACTTAGCCTCAAAATTAATATAACACACCTATTACCAAATTGCAGGCATTTCATTCAGGACTGCAGAAAAAAATGTTTTCTGTGCTTCCTCCTTCCCCTCCAACTAGTGCTTCAGTGTATGACTCATTTAACCCTTAGAAAACTGAAGAGGAACAGATTTAACTTGGTTTGCCTATCCCTTTCACACAACCAGGGACAGCTGGATTTGTTACACAGTGGCTGGCTTGAAAATTTTCTTCAAAAGCCTCAGAGTTTTAGGTCAGCAGCCCTTGAAACTTCTGTAATACAGTTAACATGCCCCGTTGTGTGTGAAGCTCTAAGAATTCATACGGCTTCTGTTGGCCAGAGGGCAGAGAAACCCTCTGAAAGTCAGAGTGTGCACCAGGAATCCTTCCTGTTACTCAGGTGGGAGCACACAGCTGTTGCCAGAAATTAACTACTTCTTTCAGGAGTGGAAGGTTTTAGCAGGGGTTTGCTTGCCGCTTTGGAAAGAACTTGGGAACTACATGACCTCTGGCAATGTAGCTGATGCGATCATAAGCAGAAATGTATAATTACAGGTTTCTGGTATATGTCCAAAATCCTTTTGTGAATAATGTTGGAAAGGGAGGCTTGTAATGAGCGTGGGGAGCAATTAAAACTTGTACTTTGGAACCAGAAGCCCACATACCATTAGATTTTTGTCCATGCTATGTGACAGATAATTGACAAAACAGGTACACATCCAGTGAATCACTGCATCTAGTTTCTCTGATTCCACGGGAGAGAATGAGTTTCTCAAGCAATACATATCAGAACACTTCAAACAATTATTTTAGCCTCCAGCATACTCTGAACACTTTCTATGAAAGCAGTTTTAGTCCGAGAAGAAATTTTTCCTGTATGTGGGCCCACATGTTAGTCTCACAGCCCATGTCAGCCACTTCAGCTGCACATTTTGGAAAGTAGCTGCCCTTTTCTGTGCACCCTGGTGATGCAAACCTGCAACTGGTTCTGCACTGAAAGCTGTAACTGCTAATGCACTCCAGGTATCAGGAAAAAGGAGTGTGTAAATATGTTCTGATGTCAGATACCGTATCAGAGCAGATTCCTGGCATTTGACTAGTCATCTTGGTGACTAGCAGGAATGCTATTTTTACATACATAATAATATCCACATACAAAACTGATAACATGGGAGTTAAACACCCTCCAAAATCTAGAAAATGTGCAGAATGAAGTGAAAGTGTAAATGTTTTTATGTATATTTAAGTAGTATGTAGTATAAAGGAAAGTGAACTGCGACAGACTGGGAGTCCTGATGCAATGTGAGTTGCCCTGCTGAGAGCTCAGCTCTTTTTTAGCTTTGGAAATGTTACAAAGCATCGGCACTGAAGCTCAGCTGAAGAGGGTTAGAGCAGAGAAAGGCACTGGAGGGAAAAGAATGGGACTCTGTGGGAAATGAGGCATTCTGCTGAGGGGAAGATTCAAAACCTCTGTGAAACCTGTGTTTTTACTCAGGGCTTCAGTTTGGCTGTTTTTTGTCTCAGAAACATTTACTGAGATTAACTATAGTGCTCATTTGTAGTCGCTGTTTGGTCAAGAGGAAGCAGTATTGATAAACCAATAAATGAGAAAGTTCTGTATTCTGCAAGGTGGCTCTGTGTTACCAGTTTGATTTCCACAGCTTTGATCCTTGTGTCTATTTATGCCCAAGCAAAATAGGCTTGCGAATAAATGTGGTACAATCTCTGCTCATTTTGACTTGTGATGGCATTTAACCTTTGTTTCACCTGCTTGACACACAGGGTTAAGTTGTGACAATGAGAGTTGCAGTTGAAGATAAGGTCCTCGATATGACCAAACACTGGCTTTGCAACCTTTAATAGTTGCATTAACTTTTCATGAGTGCTTGGATGAGTCCATCTGCTCTGGCTATATTTTAACTCGCTGTTTTGCACATGTAAGTTTCCTTCTGCAGTTCCAGTTGGAGAGATTCTTCACACCTTTGGGCATACTGCTGGTCCTGAATAGCTTCTGGTACCCAGCCCAGTGTAGCTGCGGTTCCTCTCTGGGTAAGTAATCACAACATACAGGCAGAAGTGTGAAATGTACCTTGAGGAAAGGCTGTTTGTGAATATAGGTGCTCATTGATAGAATCAGTTACAAAAATCCCCGGCAATATAAACTTCAGAAATGGAACAAGGTATCTGCATGAGTGTACACACATGCTGACTATGGAAAGGATGGTATTTAGCTGGTACATTTCAGGATGCGTGAACAGAAATATACTGCTTTTTAGTTTTTGTGTATCATTAAATGACTTAATCAGTAAGCTGAAACTGGCCCCAAACACAGCTTTGCTGAACTTGTTAGTAAAAGTAACATTATGCAGGGTTCCTAATGATTTAACAGAGGTATTCAGGAGTATCAGTTTTATTTTAACTAGTTGCGAGTTTTTATTTATGGCAAACTGTTTATTTGAATGTATTTTAAAGTCTCATAAAGAAGGGTGGTAAGGAAATTAAACATACTGCAAATAAAGGTGTAGATACTTCTGCTTTTTGCAGTTCTGTGTGCACGGGAGTCACTTCTGACRAAAGCTGATGGTGTATTTGATTTTGTCCATGCAACAAAGCTTTTTCATGGATTATATTGGAAGTAAAACTGCCACTGGTTTGCATAATTTAGTTCTCAATTTGATTGTGATATTATTGTTCTGTCAACAAGTGCCTTAGTCTATTCATTTTAATGGATTAATGCCCAGCAATGGGAACTTCTCCTTTAACTTGAAGACAAGACAGTATCAGCTGACAAGCAGACTCTTGCTGCTTATTGAGAAACATTCATGATCCCCGGTCTTGCCTTGGGTCAAAGATGTCTCAGAGTTTCCTGTAATGTATTACTCAGATTCGCTACACCAAGGAAAGCAGAATGGTTTCAGTTCAGTTTCAGTTCAGACTATCTTACTCATCAATCTCAAAATGAAAAACAGACATTTTCTTTCAGCAAAGCAAATGGTTAAAATCTTCTTTACAAAATTAAAAAGGTAATTGCAAAAGAGAAGTTTAAAAAGGAATCTAATGCAAGCTTGAAATATAGCTGGCACCGCTATCTAGAATAAATTTTCATACTTCCCAGCTTTCTTTAGCTGAATCCCTTCTTGCCTTCAGCTCTCCTCCAAGGTGCTGTTTTATGGGGTGGAGTAAGCTCTAGACTGAGTCCAGAATAGGCCAAGGTGCCCCCTCTCCCCCTAGTTTGCTCATACCTGAAGAATTCATTACATACTTCATTAATTTAATCTTAAAATTCATTAAGTTTAAATAAATCTTAATTCATTTATTCATCTCTGCTTCTTTCTTCCTTGCTAATTAATCTTACTGAAGCATGTTGTATTAGTTTGGAGGCTTATGGGAGTGAGGTGTTGGTTTTGGTTATTTACATCTGCCTTTGCAGTGCACTCACTCTCTACTCTGTTGATTTGCTTGCTAGGCTCATGTCCCTATTCAAGACGTTAATTGAATGGCTGCTTTATTAGATTCCTCCATTCCCAGATTGCCCTATGTTGCTGTGTTTTTCATGGCTTCTTTACAGCTTTCATATTGTAGCAAATATTCTCTGTAGTTCATTTTTTATAATTTTTTGAAGAAAGCTACAATGCGGGGCATTCCTGATAACCGTCCAAGGCATCTCTAGTGTAAAGACGACTGACCTGTAAAGGTTTTGAACTGTGCCAGTTTGCCCCTGTTGCTAGCTTTTGAGATCTAAGCTTTTGCCATCTGTCAGTGTGCTACATTAATTAGTCTGCTTGCTGAGGAAAATAACTCAGTGGGGTAGAGCTCTGCAAGAGATTTTGATATGAAGAGAAGTTGGTGGTGAGGGTTCTACTTCCTCTTTTCTGTGTGTACAGAGGAGGAGATGCAGTTGACGAATTTCTAACAACATTTGTGTAACCGTCAGAAGCAGACATGAAATTAGCAGAATTATTTAGATGAACTTGCCTTGGTGAATATTCTGTACCGTAGATAGGTTTATTTCCTCCTAAACCATACGCTCCTGTAAATATTACAGAAGTAAATGTCTTTTGAGTCTGGACTGTTGAAAGTTTACTTTCATTGTGCTCTTAATACCTGCATTGTAGGGAAATGTGATTAATTCTTAGAATTATATAGCCTATATAAGAAAACCGTGTTCTTTCTACTTCCTGAGGTAGTAATTATTAAGGAATTAGCATCTCATGTGAGATTGCCCAGCTTGAAGATTACATATATTTGAAATTCTGTTTTGAGGATGTTAACTGAGTATGCAGAGGTCTTTTGCTGGTTCTTCGATCGGAGATTAATTCCATGCACAAAAGGTGGGTTATATTTGCTCCGTTATTTACTTTTTTTTCTTTTTGTTATGTGTATTTTGGACTCCATCAAATCTCGGGCGCTGGTGTTTCTTCACTGTTGGAAGATATTCTTTCGTTTTGAAATTTTGGTGAAAATGATCATCTGTATGTAGAATTTCAACAAAGAAGAAAGGAAAAAAAATGTTTGGTATGGCAATTTTCATTCTCAGGCAACTCTAATTTAATACCATAAAAAAATAGTGTTGGAGGGGTAACCGTTGATCCTTAATATTGCTTTGCTACACATATCTGCTTTATTCTTTGTGTGGCATTCTTCAGTGCTATGCAGCATGGATCGTCCTTTCTTGCAGTGTATAGCATAGCATGAACAGTAAATTAAAACTCATCTGGCAATGGAGCACAGATGCTTTGTTCCTGACATCTCTTTTCCTGAGGGGGAAGTTCCTCCAGATAGTTCCAGATCAAAGTTTATTTGATTCAAGAGATTCTTTACCAGCCTGGACTCTGAAGAACAGGGTCAGCTGCTCTTTGAAGGAAGCTGCGTCAGGTTTCCTTGTCTTGATTCTTCTTGTGAGTGATATTGTACTTTGACCAACCATCCCATCTTCATTTCTATCTGTACTCAGATACCCTAGCACAACTTTCTGAAGACAGAACTTGACCTCTCAATTGGATTCTATTGAGGTAGAAATTTACACTTTACTGATTATTCTTTTATTGCTTTTGGTGATGTTAATTACACGTATTTTTGCTTTACTTATTTGAAAGAAAACTTGATTAAGCTTGGTAGGAGACTTGGAGGGGAAGGGATGAGTTTTGATATCAGTCAATCAAATTATTGTGGACTAACGTTATAACCTAGAACTGAAAAAATAGGCTTTTGTTTTTTATTTAGCAAAAGATTACACAGGGGCAGAATTTTAAAACTTTGTGTTTTTTTCAAACAAAATCAGCACAGGGAAAAAAATTGGGGCTGTTTGTCTCCTGAAACAGTTTATGAATTGCTCATACTTCAGCTTGTCTGTGTGTTGTGTTAAATGCTTGATGACAAGAGAGTAATGCCCAGGTCATGCTTTTTCATGATAGGACTGATGCCTCTCCAAATCTGTGTAGGCTATTGATAGACATGACCATGTATTAATTCTACTGGATCATTTTCTGTGGGAATTGTGGAGGAATGGCTTGTTGAACAAGGCAAAATAGATTTTGTGCAGCTGGTAAACAAGGAGCTTGGAAAGTACCGAAAACAACAGATGTGAATGTTGATGATTGTAGGAATGTCAAGGATGTCCTGCAAGTGCAAAAACAAGGTRTAGAGGTGGGGTTGGYATTGARACWATAGACCAATAAGGAGCTGTACTTTTGCAATATGCATGAGCTAATTAACTACTGTATAAAAGTCTGATGCGTGTGATAATAAAGGGAAGTGCATTGAACATTCATATTGAGTGTTCCTGGCTTCCCTCCGCGACGACAATTTTCCATATCCACAAAATCTTTCCCTCTCTGGGCTTTTTGATCCTTAGAACTAGACTCATTGTCCCTCACCGTTTCTAGAGAGGTTCTTTGTCAAGTTGCAACTGTGGGGTAATTTGGAAAATGTAGGAGATTTCCTAGGACACCTAGGAAATCCTGGAGTCTCTGGAAGCGTCATGTGTTTTCTTTCAGATTTTGAGTACCACTGCTTCATATGTAGTGTCTGGTTATGCTGTGGTTTTCCTGTGAGTATGCTTTTGGACGGACTGGCATTACAATATTCATGAGACAGTATAATTCCTTCTCCAGCTTCTTGGCTTACTGGAGAAATGGACCCCTATGTCTTTGTGCTGTAGGAAGGACAAAGCTGATCAGCTTCTCTGATCGGCTGACACTGGGGGGGTGCATGGCTGTGTCCTGGGTCTTTGGGGTGTGAAGAGGAATATCCTTTGGCTTTTCTGACTGAAGAGGTTGCTTTTGCACCGGTTCCTGTGAGGGTCCATGGGGCTTTTGGAGTTCTGTCCCCAGATGTGTCTGGACATGGAGTGTAGGGAAAGAGCAGATGTGTTCTCCTTTACTCCTAAATGCATTGATGTCTGTTTGTACTGGTTTTGAATTTCTGAAAATTGTTGAGAAATTTTTATTTCTTAACATCTTTGTGTTTTTTTTAACTTACCACTAATTGTAATCCTGTGATTATAAAGGAGTTAGTTGCTACTTAACTGAGAAAATCAGTAACTGGAATTAAAGAATGGGGGTGAGGAGGATTGATAGGAACATAGAACAAGAGTATGTAAAAATAAAATTTTTATTACATAAATTTTGTATTGAATTTTATTTTAGCAATAAAATGCTAATTCAACAGTTCAACAATTTCAGCAAATTCCATGTGTTTTCTTTTCATAGGGCTGGACTCATCACTGAGACATATAGAACAGCAAACAAAGATATGCTTCTATGTTTCTGTAAGGAACCAAAATAAACCTGGAAGGCATAATGGGAATCCTTACAAATATCTATGTCTTTGCTTGTGTCTTTACATTCAAGCTATGGAATAATATCCAGGCAACTGTAGAAAATGAATTTATTGCAAATTATTCAAGCAGTTTGCTAACTAATGTTCCAAAAAACATTCCAGTCCATACTCATGTGTTAGATTTGTCACATAATAGGATCTCTGGACTTAGTATCTCAGAATTTATTTATCTTTCTGACCTTCAAATATTAAATCTTTCTCATAATCTAATTACAGAGCTTGACTTCAGTGCCTTCATTTTTAATCAAGATTTAGAATACTTAGATTTCTCTCATAATAACATTTTGAAAGTTCACTGTCAAACTCTTGCATATCTTAGACATTTAGATCTTTCTTTCAATAAGTTTACTGCCCTGCCCATCTGTCAGGAATTCGGGAACATGTTTCGTTTGGAGTACCTAGGATTAAGTGCCACAATGATACGAAGGTCAGACTTCAGGTATATCATACATTTGCAGCTGCACACTGTCTTCCTAACCTTAGAAGACTTTTCTCTGTATGAGCCTCAGAGTCTGACAGCCTTGAATACAAGGAGCCTCCATATTGTTTTTGCAGCAAACCAAAACTTCAGTTTTTCCCTCTTGTATGATGGAATGAGCACTTCAGAAAACTTAAAAATAGTTAACTTAAGATATACCTTGAGCTACAAAGATTTCCCCTCTCCTCCTTTAATGCTTCTGAAGAAAATCAAGACAACAGCTCTGATGCTTGACACTGTGGATTTACAGTGGGCTATCATTTTGGAAATTTTCCTGTTTATTTGGTATTCACCTATGGAGCATTTGACTGTGAGAAATTTGACCTTTCGGGGGCCTCTGGGGGAGCTGACTGAGTATGAATTTCTACCCTTATTAAGCTCTCTGGAACAATTAATATCTTTGAGTGGCTCCATGAAAATGCTAACTTTGGAGCATGTTCGTAATAAAGTTTATTATTTCAACCAGGAGATTCTATACAGACAGTTTTCAGAGATGAATATTGCCAATTTGACAATATATGATGCATATATGCCACACATGCTTTGCCCCAATAGAACAAGCTCGTTTCAGTATTTAAATTTTTCTCATAATGCCCTGACAGATGAATTGTTCCAGAATTGTGGCACTCTGACAGATCTGAAATTACTTATTTTGGAGAGAAATAAATTTGAGAGCCTTTCCAAGGTAAGCTTCATGACCAGCCGTATGAAATTGCTGAAATATTTGGACATGAGCAACAACTTGCTGAGTCACGA
>JASVER010000005.1:19772421-19864982 GCA_030449065.1 Oceanodroma leucorhoa
GAGTACAGGGGCACGATCACCTCCCTACTCCTGCTGGCCACACTATTCCTGATACAGGCCAGGATGCTGTTGGCCTTCTTAGCCACCTGGGCACACTGCTGGCTCACGTTCAGCCGGCTGTCGACCAGCACCCCCAGGTCCTTTCCCGCTGGGCAGCTTTCCAGCCACTCTGCCCCAAGCCGGTAGCGTTACCTGGGGTTGTTGTGACCCAAGTGCAGGACCTGGCACTTGGTCTTGTTGAACCTCATGGAGTTGGCCTCGGCCCATCGATCCAACCTGTCCAGATCCCTCTGCAGAGCCTTCCTACCCTCAGGCAGATCAACACTGCTGCCCAACTTGGTGTCATCTGCAGACTTACTGAGGGAGCACTCTATCCCCTTGTCCAGATCATTGATAAAGATGTTAAACAAGACCGGCCCCAACACTGAGCCCTGGAGAGCACCACTTGTGACTGGCCACCAACTGGATTTAACTCCATTCACCACAACTCTCTGGGCCCGGCCGTCCAGCCAGTTTTTTACCCAGCGAAGAGTACACCCATCTAAGCCAGCTTCTCCAGGAGAATGCTGTGGGAGACAGTGTCAAAGGCTTTACTAAAGTCCACGTAGACCACATGCACAGCCTTCCCCTCATCCACTAGGCAGGTCACCTGGTCATAGAAGGAGATCAGGTTGGTCAAGCAGGACCTGCCTTTCATGAACCCATGCTGGCTGGGTCTGATACCCCAGTTGTCCCGCACCTGCCTCGTGACCGCCCTCAAGAAGAACCGCTCCATAATCTTCCCCGGCACCAAGGTCAGGCTTACAGGCTGTAGTTCCCTGGATCCTCCCTCCAGCCCTTCTTGTAGATGGGCGTCACACTGGCAAGCCTCCAGTCATCCGGGACCTCCCCCGTTAACCAGGACCGCTGATAAATGATGGAGAGCGGCTTGGCAAGCTCCTCTGCCAGCTCCCTCAGTACTCTCGAGTGGATCCCATCCGGCCCCATAGACTTGTGTGTGTCCAGCTGGGGTAGCAGGTTGTTAACCTCTTCCTCTTCGATTATGGGGGGTTTATTCTGCTCCCCATCCTCGTCTTCCAGCTCAGGGGGCTGAATACCCTGAGGATAACCAGTCTGACTATTAAAGACTGAGGCAAAGAAGGCATTAAGTACCTCAGCCTTTTCCTCATCCTCAGTGGCAATGTTCCCTCCCGTATCCAATAAGGGAGGGAGATTCTCCTTGGCCCTCTTTTTGTCGTTAACATACTTGTAAAAACATTTTTCGTTGTCTCTTACGACTGTGGCCAGATTAAGTTCTCTAGCTGGGCTTTTGCCTTTCTAATTTCCTCTCTGCACGACCTAATGAGATCCCTGTACTCTTCTTGAGTCGCCCGCCCCTTCTTCCAACAGCGGTAGTTTCTCCTTTTTTCCCTGAGTCCCAGCCAAAGCTCCCTGTTCAGCCAGGCCGGTCGTTTTCCCCGCCAGCTCTTCTTGTGGCACATGGGGACAGCCTGCTCCTGCGCCCTCAAGACGTCAAGTTCTTCAAGACTTCCTCCTTGAAGAATGTCCAGCCTTCCTGGACCCCTTTGCCCTTCAGGACTGCCTCCCAAGGGACTCTCTCAACCAGTGTCCTGAACAGGCCAAAGTCCGCCTTCCGGAAGTCCGTGGTAGCGGTCTTGCTGACCCCTCTCCTTACTTCCCCAACAGTTGAGAATTCAATCATGTCATGGTCGCTAAGCCCCAGACGGCCTCTGACCACCACATCTCCCACCAGTCCTTCTCTGTTGGTAAACAGCAGGTCAAGTGAGGCACCTCCCCTGGTAGGCTCACTTACCAGCTGCGTCAGGAAGTTGTCTTCCACACACTCCAGGAACCTCCTCGACTATTTCCTCTCTGCCATGTTGTATTTCCAGCAGACATCGGGCAAGTTGAAGTCCCCCACGAGGACAAGGGCTAGCGATCGCGAGACTTCTGCCAGCTGCTTGTAGAATGCTTCGTCTGCCTCTTCATCCTGGTTGGGTGGTCTATAACAGACTCCCAGCAAGATATCTGCCTCACTGGCCTTCCCCCTCATCCTTACCCATAAGGACTCAACCCGATCATCACAAACGTCAAGCTCTGTACAATCAAAACACTCCCTAACATACAGAGCCACCCCACAGCCTCTCCTTCCTCGCCTGTCCCTTCTGAAGAGCTTGTAGCCATCCATCACAGCACTCCTGTCATGAGAGTCATCCCACCGTGTTTCCGTGATGGCGACCAAGTCATAGTTGTCCTGCCGCACAATGGCTTCCAGCTCCTCCTGTTTGCCGCCCATGCTGCATGCATTGGTGTAGACGCACTTGAGCTGGGCTATCGATCTCAACCCTGACATTGGCATGCCACCCCTAGGCTCATCTTTGTCGAGCGCATCTCTATCCCCTTCCCCCTTCATACCTAATACAAAGAGGAAGAAAACTCTTGTTTAAATCTTTTCCTGTACATTGGTATAGTAGATGTCAAGGATACAGTATCCCTACACCTTCAGACCTCACTGGGCCTTGTTATGAGTCTGTTTTCCCTTCCTGGAAGTCTTTCCCTTCATCACAGACAGAGACTTTTCTTGATAAGAGCTGAAAGTTGGAGCCATTAATCCTTGTTTAATATTCTTCTTCCTTTGCTGTACTAAACATTCCCACTTGCCTAGATTTACCAACCAAGTCATGATTTCAACGAATTTGCTGTTCGTTATCTTCAAAATAATAGTTAATATCTGAACTTACAAAATTTGTGTAGTATTATAATATTGCTTCTCTCTGCTATGATCATATCAAGCTATATTGGGTTGCTTGTTTTTCCTGTTTTCTAAAATGTAGTTATATATTTCAAGAAAATATTTTTCTTATTATGAATTCTTTCAACTGTAAGACGGCAAACAAAACCAAGATGCCTCAATCTATTACTGTTTCATTACAAAAATTTCCCTCAGTTGTGCAACTGTAATTCTTCTGTTAAATTATAAAATAGATATTATTGCTATCTCTCTGCAGCAGCTAGTAAGTAACCTACATTATAATGTAGTTTTATAGGTATTTTTACATGGCAATAATGGGAAAACCCCTCATATTTATAGAAAATTGGCAGTGCTGCAAATGAACAGTAGGAAACAGAACTTGCACAGCCATTGAGAAGGAGTGGTATTACCAGAATGTCACTGAATTAGGTCATTTATTAAGTATTTAAACTCAGAAGCTTGATGTTTGGAGGTAAATCCCCTTTTATATCCAGACTTTCACTGAACTCTGTTACCTTGCCCTTTTATTAGCAGGTGCTGAGGGTCATCATGCAGGTGAAAAAAGAGTAGTTTTCTTTGGGAAATAGCTTCTCTACTAAAATCAAACTGATGAAACTAATGGTATTTGTTGATAGGAGACATCTAATAATTTGCTGTGCTTTGATTTAATTTGACAATGTAATAAACCTCTCATTTTTTACCCGTTATTAAATTTCCTGGTGTCATTTCACTGGTGATGAGGAGTTGTGTAATTATACTTACCACTTAATGGAAATGCAAAGCCCCCTGATCACAACCGTGAGCGGCACATGAGGTGAGCAAGCCAGTAAGAGGATGTGATCCCTGACACTCGCCAAGGCAGCTGACCGAGCGCCTGCCAGGCGTGTGTGGTGGTAACCAGATGAAGCAGTGGACGGGCAGCTACAGGACACCTTCTTGCTGTCCAGAGGTGCTGAGGCGCGGCTGCGCACCCACCTGCCGGCTCAGGTTAACTGGGTGTCACGGTAGGATGCTAGGTGCCTGGCTCTAAATGGAGACCTTTGGAAAGAAGGGCTAAAAATCTCTATTAAGTCTTAATTTCAGGTGAAGGGAAGCTGGCTACTGACTTGTCTGCTAACACATAGCTGAGATCTCCCCCTTCCCAAAGCCAGGACCAAGCTTTCTTTGGGTACCTTAAAAACAGCTGCTAAACTCTCAGTACTTCAGTGGGAGCTGGTGGATGCAGCATGCTTGACAAGCAGGTTACTTACGATGAGGGGAGATGTCCCAAGACACAGAGGAGCTTAGTGCTCTGCAGGAGTTCAGTCAGGAAGGCTTTACCCTACCCTGTGAGTCACTCGTGCTTCATGGCAACCCAACACGGTGGCCAGGGGCATCGGGCACAGCGGGGTGCTGCCGAAAGTGCATCACAAACCTGGTCTGCCAGCCAACCAGTTATGGCAGGCTGCAGGGCGCATTCCACAGAAGTAGCGGTGTTAAACTTGGGGCTGCAGCCTGAATGCACCGTTGGAGCTGTGATGTTTCCTTCTTAACAGGTTTTTCCCAACCGTACAGCATCCGTCTGGGTGCAGGTTCTTCACTTCCTCACGAACATCGCTGTCTGCTCTTAGGCAATTGTCGGGCTAAGCTTTAGTGGCTTCTTTATTTCAGCTACAGCCAGAGTTACATCTATCTATAATTTAAGGCTTGTGTGCTGTACAGCTCTCAGGTACTTAAGGAACTGTTCAGTGGCAGAGGCCAGTGCACATTAAGCTGGTTAGGAGTTTTGTAGCCTTTACCTCCCCAGGGCTCCTCTGTGCTTTACAGCGGAGAACACTACCAGAAAACCTGTGCCCCTCCTTCCTGAAAGATGTCTCACCCTCCCAAGTGTTACAGTCTGAGGACGTGATTAGCATTCGCACTTAGGGGTAACATTTTAATGGGCATGTATTCTGTCCTGTTTACTAGATGAAAAAAGAGGAAGTAAAATTTCTCAAATCAGGCTTTCCGGTCTCTGTAAATGTAATGCATCAGCAAACTGGGTTTTATGTCCTAAATAATGTACAGGGTCTGGGCCGTGGAAGAGTCCCTCATCTTTAAGGCTGTTCTGAAACCTAAGTTGTAGATAGGCGTGAAAGGAATAATTTGGTTTCTGAAGTCTGCCAAGTATATTGTTTTTGGATATTAACCCTGTAACACGCCTTCATACTCTGTCCTTCCTACCTCACAAATCTTTCATGCACATGCCAAGGATTTCAGTAATTTACATACTGTACCGTACCCTATAGCTGCTTAAAATACACTTCTGAGTTCCTTTGATAAAGCAGATCCTTTTTTTTTTTTTTTTTTTTTTTTTTTAAGTTAGCATTTGACAGTGCTTCTTATCACTTCTCTGTTGGAACTTCCGTTTTCTTCTTCCCTGAAACTCTGTTTCTGTTCAGAGGGTACATGAAGTATTGATTATTTTTTGTTTTGGCCCAATGTGGCAAACTCTTTTCTTCACAGGTTTTTATGAGGCAATGCGCTATTGAAGATTTTTTTTTAAATGTGTTCATAGAGATGAACTTCTCTTGATGAGAAGTTTTCAAGACTTACAGGACGCAAGTATCTGGTTGAACTCTTGAAATACTGTCATGCTGATGTCCATATTTATAAAAATGATGTCAGGTGCTGCTCTCACTGAGCTCACAGGCCTGGAAGCACACATGAAAGCAACACTGTGTATTGACTTTGTCTGTGTTCTGCCAGACCACAGTTTTAATCGTAGAGGATATGTTAAATGTGTTTTTATGGCTAAAAATTGCAGTAGAGAAACAAAGATCAGTCTTGAATCCTCGAGCAGATTTCTGTGCATGACAGGATCTGACTCAGTGATAGAAGGTAAGACAGAGGGAACAGCTTCATTTCTTAACTGTGAGAAAAGAAATATTTTCTTAAATTAGTCTCGTAAACTTAAATTTTGCCATTTTCTCAGACTAAGGGTGACACCCAGTGGCCGATTAAATTAACATTGACTATTTCCTCAAAATGATTGCTCATGCTAGAATACATACAACGCATTTTGCCTCTTAGGAAAACTGAAATAAATAATCGCGTGGGCCCAGCAAATGCAGGAGCCCCGTGCAGGTGTGTGTGGTGGGGAGAAGACAGGTTGGGCTAAGCCCTTCCCCGTGGCAGCTCCCGCGCTGGGTCAGTGGCCGTGACCCCGTCCCCTACGCCAGCGGTCCCTCCTGCCAAGCGGGCTGTGGGGCGCAGAGACTGACTGGTTCACTAACAAATGCACCTTACAAATCAACAGCACGATGTGAGCGCTGACTCTTGCTTTACAATGAGCAATCCTTATTTTCAAGCAGGATGCCGAGGTATACAAGCCAGTCATTTTCTCACATTTTGTTTGCTGTTTGCAGGGGTTTATTTTTAATGCCCTATTTCTGCTGTACCTGCTTTCCCTTCTGTACGTCAGCACAGCGTAGCGTAGGTGCTCACCAGGCTGATCTGCTGGGTCCCAGGCAGCGATAGACCAACATCCCAATGCAATTGCCTCAGCAGGAATGTAAAGTGTTAAGAGATGCATAGTGAATTCAGCTGGGCTCACTCTTTTTAGGCATCTGGAAAGGTGTGAAGAAATAAAAAACATTCTTTGTCAGCTCTACACATCGTTGTCTCTCAGCAAAGCCTGCGGGTGTGCCCAGAGGTGAGCAGGATTCGTGCGCATCGATGTGTTGGCAGGCTGCGTCTGCACTGCCTGCTCTGGCACCCTGGCCTGGGAAAGGGCTGTGGGGAGGAGCATGGCTAAAGGAGCAGGCCCAGACAGCTGTTTTGCGAGTGATAAAAAATGCAAACTCGTGTGTTTGGTGCTCCAGACCCACCAATGGACTAGTTAGAATGCCCTAATTAGTAGTGAGTAAACTATTTTTGTGAGTTTGCCACTAAGTGCACTGCTGGGCACCGCTCTTCCACAGCACAGGAGCTAGAAGAAGTGCAGGTGCTTACAGGCAGCGCCTGCAATGCCTCGCGCTCCTGCCCTGCCCGCTCCTGCCCTGCCCGCTCCTGCCCTGCCCGCTCCTCTCCTGTCCTGCCCGCTCCTGCCCTGCCCTGCCCGCTCCTGTCCGGCCCGCTCCTGCTCCTGCCCTGCCCGCTCCTGCCCGCGGTCGTGTGCGGGGCAGGTACACGCGGGAGGTGTGCATGGGCGCTGCAGAAGGGCCATCCGAAAACCCCGGGGCTCCCGCGTGCTGCCTGGAGCCAGCAGGGATCCCGGCATACCCCTGATCCTTCTACCTCTGTCATTGCCCTTTGTCGTACGGCGTATGATGACATGACCACAAACAATATTCTGAGGTTTTTATTAACAAGTATAATACATATGCATTGTATACTAAATATAGGATGAGGACTGTACAGTACAAATTTATGTTCACAGTTTGACATGACAAAATGTCATTACTGAATTCCCATTGGACTACCAAAGTAGAAACAGTGAAAGTACATTAAACATTCACACCTTTATTAAGAAAAGATTACCAAAATGTCTCCATATTTGCAAGTTATAGTAATGCACGCTAGAAACCTTTAATTACCCATTCAGTCTTATTAGCTTATAAAATATATTACATTTTATTAAAAATTTTCTGCATAGTTTATACAAGTATTAAAGTAAATATAATATCCCTGCTATATTTGCAGGTGAGAGATGCTAAGCAGAAAGATTATTTTGACCCTCTAATATTTGAAGTACATTAAAAAAAAAGTGCTAATATCTGTAAAATATAATGAAAATTCGTGTAGCCCTCTTAAGAGATGTAAAATGCTTTGTAATTTTTTATAGAAAGGATTTGTATTCATCTGCGTGTTGCTAACCTTGACGGAGACAACAACAGATTTGGACAAGATGTGGCGTTGGAAATGTAACTGCAGAACGGTGGTGTATATTTAAGTAAAACCACACACTTTTGCGATTGTCTTAGAAACCAGTAATTCATTATAATCAAATGGCTTGAAGAGGCACATTTTAGTAAAACAGTATTATCTGCTACACACTGCGCAGTGCAATACTGCTAGTGAAAAAGTTTTTTTTAAATATACACATTCTGCAGGATTAGGGTTTGGTATCTTTATATCTGAACTGGTTTCTCTTTAGGGCAAAGATGGAAGGACTGACTTTTTAAAAGTATTTAGTTGTGTATATTTAAAAATTACAAGATAACCCTCAAATCAAAGTTTGCTAAAATGAGTCAATAAGTCAGTTAAGATGTAAATTCACATTTTCAGCTGAAAGATGTAAGCATATTTGTGACTTTTTTGACATTCCACAAAAAAGACACCACAGACACAAGTGAAAAATCCTATAAACAAGGCATTTGCATGAAATAATCTCAAATATTTATATTTAATATTTAAATTTCTGTTGTCCTAAATCACAAGGCACGTGGATAAAGATATTTAAAAGTTCTATTGCATCTTCACTCTCTTTGTCCCCACCATTAGCGTAAATATTTTCAGGAAAAAATGTACATAGGCTAATGAATGAACATGGTAAATAACCTAGATTAAATTCTCCAAAGTAGCTCTTAGTTTCAAAGAAGTCCTGCTTTTAGGGTATTTGATTTTCGATTTCTAGTTTAAAAAAAGAAAATATTAAAGAAAACATTGTGTGAAAGCCTTGAAACAGAGCACTGAAATGTTCCTTAAACATCCCAAATTTTATGCATCTGCATTTGTTACACTAAAATGGGATCAGTTGCCTTTAAGCTGCTTATTTTTATAGGGTCTCTGCTTTTTTCCATAGAATATAATGGAGAATTGTTTTCATCCCAGGACACTAAGTACCTGTAGACTTGTGACTGATGCTACAGGGGCTCCACACAGCCTCTCAGTCGGTGACGTGTCTGCATTTATGGAACTGCCACTAGAGCCTAGAGCCTAAGGAAGGAGGCCAATTCTGACTCCATACTGCTACTGCTGAAAATAAAAAATATCCAACAAAAATCCCCATTCTAGAAGAGCTGCTCATTAATATAATTCTCTTCCCTGCAAGTTCCTCAATGTTAGTAACAACCCGGCCAATCGAGAAAAGACTGATTCATCTCCCAGGTTTTTCAGCTCCATAGAGAAGCAGATGAGGGTCAGTTACAAGAAGACGGAGCTGGTGTAACTTCCCTCAGTCCCGGCGAAGTGGTGAGGATGTACAGTGCTGCAACAGAGCATACGGAACTTCCTCACTTTGCAGCGATGTTCCCTGCCCCACTTTGCAAATCCTCATTCTCCCCTTTGCAGAGCACACGTTCAGGGCTCTATTCCTTACATAAAATTGCCGGTTCCATATTCCCACATGCAAGTTTTGTTACACGACTGGAGCAATTCTTTGCATTTCATGGCAACCACTGTAGGAACATTTTTCTCCAAGAAGTACAGATCCTTTCCTCTAATTCTACGGGTCTGTGGATGTCAGCAGAACACCTGGTAAACTCCGTCACCAAGGGAAGGCTCCTTGCACTCAAACTCTTACACCTACAAGATTGTTTCAGCCTGCCGTTGGACTCCACGGGATGTAGAACCACAGCCTACCTGCTCCATAAACTCCAATATACCCACCTGCAGATGGGCGCTCCACCTGCCTCCTCCTGGAGAGTTTTATGAAATTCCTCCTCCCCTCCCCCCTCCATTTTCCAGTGGGTTTTTCCAAGAGAAAGGAAAAATCTGACTTCAGTATGTTTAATTTGCAGGGAATGGTGTTTACCTTACATAGGGGAAAGAACAAAAACGCACTGGTGCGCGAGTGCCTAGAGAAACACGTCCTGTTTCCTTGCAGTGCCACAGTCTGCCAGCTAATAAAGACAGAAACCTTCCTTTCAGCGGGGTGCCAGACAGGAACATTCCTAGGGTCAACTGCAGGTTGCTTGAATTCAGTTTATCTGTTGAGTTGTGTTTGCTAACTGACATGAGAGTCAAGACTTGCTGATGTGGTATTTTAATGCAATAGACACATCCACAGGAAAGCTTAGTCTACCTAGCGTTGAGAGACTACCAGAATCACAAATCAGAGTTATCAAATGGATGATTTGGTATATGTTTTTATCCAAAACAGAGACATGACTCAATTTATCATCAGCAGTTCTTCATATCTGATGCCATCTTCTCATAAAAATATTGTGGATTAATAATTTTAAATACTGTAGTGTATTAAAAGTGGCACTCACTTGTAACAATACAGTTAGGAGCACTTTTAACATAACAATTGCTATTTTCTGAGGTGCAGCAAAAAGAAAAAATACTTAAGAGTAGAGGAAATGTAGGGAGTGACTGTAGAGGGATACTCTATATCCCTGAAATGAGGTGTGATAGGTTTCTATTAATATCATTTAATGCCATGTCATAGGAGAGTACCGTGTGTGTTCCATCCATACACTTGCACAGAAACCAGACATACAGTGTCACGCAAGGTCTTCATTTAACAA
This sequence comes from Oceanodroma leucorhoa, assembly GCA_030449065.1. Lineage (NCBI taxonomy): Eukaryota > Metazoa > Chordata > Aves > Procellariiformes > Oceanodroma > Oceanodroma leucorhoa. The sequence continues at coordinate 19,782,607 of JASVER010000005.1, forward strand.
ATCCACCAGGGCTTTATGCAATAAAAACAAGTATATATACTACACTATAATACAGAGGACAGATGACATCAGTTGAGATGCACAATATTACGTATAGACCAATTCCTGCCAATTTTTCTTCTTGACTGGGATAAATGACTCAACTTTCTGAAAAAGTAATTATATTGCTTAGATTTATTTCTGCAGTTATTCACTGTTTGGGCAGAGGAGATTTCTGAATCAGGTGCCTTTCTAAAACTGTTGTATTAACCATATTGCAGAAATCAACACGATTGGGAGAGTCCATTCATTGCATTGTTGAGCATAAAATAAGAGTGTATCCCTTACAGGGCACATAAATAAGTCTCTGGCAAGGACTAGCATTTTGGATATTCAATAACATTTACTACTTTACCAGTATATGCTGGGTTGATTATATGAAGAAACCAACAAAAAGCTGTTAGTTTACAAATTCCCTTATTCACAATGGAATACATTAAACATACTGTCTGCAGAAAGGGTTTGCTTAGCATCCCCAGGAGAAAAAAAAAAGTGTTCACATTCTTTAGGTCTGACCCGTGGCAAGGACATAGAAGGGTTAGATAACATCTGTTACTGACCATACGTAAGCTTTTAATGGTATAAACTCAGAGATTCAGACCAGCTGAATCCAAATTAAAATGCATGTGTGAAAAAAAAAAAAAGAAGTGTGATAGGAGTCAGGGACAGAAGACATTCAGACTAGCATGTGGCGTTTTCTGTGAAGAGCAAGATGGTCCGAACGTGAAAAGCTACGGTCACAGTCTGGACACTGAAAAGGTTTGATTCCTGTATGCTTGCGGAAATGCCGCGTTAGTTCATCAGAACGAGCAAACTTCCACGTGCATCCCTCCCAAGTGCATTTGTACGGTTTTTCACCTGGAAAAAGAAACACAGAAGTGGGGATTTAAGACACAAACACATTAGTTAAATATTTGACAGATTTATCCTCTTGTCTTGTCAAATTTCAGCAAGTACTTTAATGCTTACTCAAAAAGCCTCCAAACAGCACTGGGCTGCAGAGTACTCTGCACTAGAAACTGTGTAGTCGAAATTAACATATCAAAAAATTGCTTACTGCCACAACTGATTTTTTCATTGTCTCTCTGTTCCTCCCTCTGCCATATTAGCCCTTGTTTTGTCTCACCAAGCCCAGAAGTGTGAAGGTTTAAGCATTCGTTCAAGTATTTTCAAAATCAGGACCTCATATTCTAGATTAGTTGGGGGAAAGGACTGGTGTTACCATTCAGCACAGCAGGTAGAAATCTTGTTGTGACCTCTTAAAGTTACTGTAGTATAAATAACCGGCACCACTGTCACAAGTAGCTCAACTTAAAAACCCTCTCAGTCATTACTTTCTAATGTGTGATCCTCCTTCTCCTTAACACCACTGATGCTGCCCGACAGGTAAAGGGCTGGCTTGTGTAGAGACGTAAGACAGACATGAACTGGGCTCCATTTTACCTAAAGTGTCCCGTATCTTTGTAAAAACCTTGGAGGTACATATATTCATTCAGCATGCCAAGATGAACCTTTCTGCAGAGAACAGAGATGGGGATATGTTTACTGGAACACTCACTCAGAAAAGAGCACTATCGGACCAGTGACTAGCATGTCCACACGAAGCAGATGTGTTTGTATTTGGCACACAGTCCAGACTTTTGCAAATGGGCTACTCCCATGGAAGTCTCAGTCAAATTTAACAGTGATGTAAGAGGTGAGGTAGTGCAATTTGAACTGATTTGGTGTTTACAGGGTGTGCAGAATGAGTAATCTGCAAGCAACTGGACAGAGAATGAGCGAAGAGCCAGTGAATGTAAAGCATACCAGCATACACCGTGATCCTGCTTTGGCTTACAGTCTCTTGTTGTGGGTTTTTCCTGCTACATCCTCTGTCTTTTGCTCAGCCTATAATTATGTTCAGAACAATGCCAGATCTAACTTCTGTTGTTTTGTTATTTACACTTGTGGCCACCTGGCCATTAGCACAAACTAGCAGCTTAGCCTACTATTTTACCATAGACTTGATGAAAGAAAAGCATAGCAGTGCTCAAACCTGTATGGGTTCTTCTGTGAGCTTTCAGATGGGAGCTTTTAGTGTAGACTTTGTTGCAGCCTTCATAATCACAACGATGTATTCTGCGTTTTCTTTGCGTGTCTGGAGATTCCACAGGTAAAGGTCTCTTTCCTGGCTGAACTATAACTGAAGGGTGATTCCTGCAAAGTCAAATTGAATGTTAAAAATGAGAAACATTTAGCACAGCAAACCTCAGCTAATATGATTCATGACAGAGCCCTTTATTCACTACCACTCTGTCTCTTGGCAGAAAGAACAACATTACATGCATGTCGAAAAATTCAAGAGGGTTTAGCAAATTTCGTGTATTCTAGCAGTAGTATTTTTCAATTTTTACTCACTTGGTGGCATGATGTAGCCATTTTTACTACTCCCTAACTTTTTTTAAAGTTACAAAGGAAAACCCCCCTTCAAATTCCTGTTTTTCAGTCAAACCCGGATTTCTCAAACTCTGAGTTCATAGTGAACTTCTCTTGTATTTGGTCACAATTTTCCCTCTTCCTTCAAATGTAACCAATTTGCTTGTAATTGGAAGCAGCTATTCCATATTATTAAAGAAATTGTATCTTTAGGGTTTCAAAGCAGAATTCAACATTTATTGTTCCAGCCACTCCTTTAGAGAGTAATTAAGAATTTCCTGTTTGGTGCTGGCAGGAGGGTGCGGCCTCCCTGCACCACTGACGTCAGTTCCTAAAAGCAGAGTTTAGCCTGTGTGGCACACCCACAGGATGTCTGAAGTTGTCCCTCCACCTTCATAAACATCATTTTTTGCTTTTGAAGCCCACAGGTACAGTGCAGGTAAGACATGTACTAACTACATATGGACTTCTGTAACAAACAAAACCAAAACCACTGACGCACGTGAAACACATCGAGCTTCTTGAAAGGTGTCATTGACTGTGGATATTTAGGTTTGAACACCCCTACTATAGAACTGGGGACAACCTTGATTCTTTCTTCCATGTCAATGTTAGAAAAGGAAGTAAGTATGTTCATCCATCTTGCAGTCTCACAAAGTTGCATGTTTCAACCTGTTAGCAGATCTCTGATTACCAGTGCTTTTAATGTATTTTTTAGCTTTTAAATGAAACTTAGTATATAATGTGCAGATATTAGCATTCCTTGTTGCAAAACCAGCTCCTCCATGTGACAGAATTAAGCTTTCCAGAACCCCTGTCTTTTCTCAGTTACTGTATTTCACATTTCTTTACTGATCGAATTATGTTTTATAACACTAGGTTATATTAGTTACTTAAACCAAGTTCCTTTAGGGCTTAATTTCCAGAAACACTGAATAACTACTTCTCTCAGCAAAATAAAGGGCATGTGCTAAAGGTCCTTTGGTTAACACCAAATAAAACAAGACTTATCAGGCACAGCAAAGAAAATCTGGTGCATGGTTTAACAAGAACAAATTTTTCTATTACTCTCCACAGCAGCAGGATGGGAATTACCGATGTGGGTAAAGTTTAATTCTGTTATTAATTCTTTTATTAGAGTTACAAGCTTGAAATTGGGAGCCAAATTCTCTTTCTTGGGTGTTTCTGTGACTGTTGAGTGATGTACTCTTCAAGTACACATTAAATCTAGCTCAAAATGTTGTAATGGCAGGAAACCTCAGATGGTGACGTTAGACACAGATGTACATACTCTCAAATAAGAAAGGCAGGCTTCTAGGCTTCCAAAGAAATGCTCCTCTAAAGCAATGCTCAGTTTTAATGCTGTTGCATACTAGTCTTTTTGGAGAAGCTCTGGCTTAGGACAGCAAGCAAACTTGGTTTAAATCCCTATGTCTGGAAGCTAGTCCTGCACATGGTAACATCTGGAAAAAGGGAGAAAAAGGCTATTGGGTGTACAGCATTTGTGATTTTCAATCTAAGGTTTTCAATCTAAGATCGTGTAAATAAAGCGCTGAGAATTTGTCTCTCTCTCATTTTCCCTTGAGAGGAAAGGAGACCGGCAAGACTATATAATGTTATCAATAATCACATAGGCAGTTTTAAAAAATGGTTAAGGTGGTGTCAAAAATCAGAGGTAAATATTAAGTAAGTGCCAATAATAAAAGCACAGCCCTAATTCTTTCATTCCCTCTTACACAACCAGATACAAATTCACGTTAAGTCTAACCATTTAAGCATCGTTCTTTAATAGATAAGAGCATCTTCCAAAAATCATGTTACAATTTCAACAGCTTTTTCTCCTTTACCAACAGACCCCAGTACGTTGACAGCATGAGTTAGACTTTGACACCTGCACTTGCAAGGAAATACAACATTAATGAGGCTTCTTATATTTGGTCAGAGATTATCACCTCAAGTTTCATTTTAGAAATAACTGCATAGTTGCGTCAATTATCAGACATACTAGAAAGTGCAGCGATCCCTACAGAAATGCCACCAACATTATATATATATGTGTATGCCAAAAACTAACACTAAAGCACAATCAGTCACTTAAAAGTGAGACTGAAGGTTTCCTATGCCCCTTTGATGTAGCTTATGTGTCTAAATAGTGCACTTTGGGCAGTTGGAACCTATGAAAAATGATAAAAAATCACTGCCTAACTATAGCTCATAATGCAGAGAGAGAAGCTGATGAAGCTGTGAGACAAGAGGAAATTTTATAAAGGTCGAGATCTCCCATCTTGTAACTTGTGTGATTTGTCTATGTATTTTTTTAAATGATAAAAAGATAAAAACTACCATTTACAAACTTCTTGTTGCGGATACAGCAGAATGTGAACTTGAAACGGCTGGCTTTAGGAATGAGCAAGAACTGCAGCTCTACAGGAGAGCTGGGAAGCAATTTAAGCCATTACAATGTGAGGACAGGGTCTCCATAAACATAATGCTCTGCATGGGCAACCAGAGGAGATGCTTTGGAAATGGACTATTCAAATGTTTTTTTTAACAACACTACCTACACGCTATACCAAATTTTATATTCTTTGCTCAGCAGATGAGTTTCCTGTGGAAACTGGACTCATTGGGAAATAATTAATGCAAATCACTAATGCAGGTGACAAGTCTGCAGAAGTCTCAGCCCTGGAGGAAGGGTGTGGTATTAGCCAGGAACAGCACTTACTGGTCTGCCCTTGCTAAAGAGGCCTAACAAAGAACAAAAGTAAACTGAACCATTTGATAGTCCTGACCTAGCAGAAGTTAGTTCTGAGTACATACAGACCTGACTCCCTTGTGTGGCAGGTCCATTATGGAAGATAAGTAACCACCTAGTAAACACGGATGTTTACTATTTTATTATATGTTTATTATAATAAAAGGTATAAGGTTATTTTTAAATAAACAGCATATAGTTTATAAAAGCTAGCTGGCAACTAGTTAATTGCAAAGAGCCTGCAGTCTAGAAGCTGCATCTAAGCTTGTTAGAGACTTGAAAACGAGGAGGAGTGCCCACAAGAAGGCTGGGCAGAACATAGTTAGCCCTGGAGCCACGGTGTGCCTTCCAGCCTGGGAATGGTTGTGAGCAGGAGGAATAGGCTGCCTTCTGAAGGAAATAAAGACGACCGCCTGTCCCATGCTTTCTTTCTCCTTCTGAAGCACCCCGCACTCACGTACTGGTTTTGGAAGTCTGGCTTGGAGCCCTTCTTCGCCACCCCAGGAGGTGAGGTCTCGTACAACTGCTCAGAGGCTGAGGTGAGTCGGAAGAAAGGGCAGAAATGGATTTTGAGGTCATGTACCATGAGCCCAGATCAGTTCCCAAATTCAGCTCCTGCCAGAGCCATGCCGGCAGCCTGCATGCCTGCCCAGAGCGCTGCCTGCTGAAGGATGAGCCGGGCTCCAGGCCATTCCATGATTTGGTAAGTTGACAGAATTTTCCCGAGCAAAATGGGAAATGGAAGGGTGCTCATGGCTCCTCAGGTACTTCCTGAGAAATTTTTAGTATTTCCCATCAAAAAGTTTGTGCCCCAGACCTCACTTCTTTCTAGCCCTTGTTCTGCCTTCTGCAAATAGGACTGTATTAAACCCAATTAGATCTGTGATCCAGTTCATGCAGTGGCCCCAGTAACAGTTGTACCAGAACAATGAGTTGGTACTGGGGTGGAAACAAGTGGCTGGGAGGAGAGCGAGCTTCAGGAACTACTTGAGCTACCAAAAAACCCACCCACAGAACAACGGGCTCAGGTAAACATGGAATTTCACTGGATATATACAGAACTTGTAGGCCTGAGGGGGTTCTTTCCACCAAGCAGCCAAAATTTTTTAAAAGACAAAGAGGTCCTCCAAGAAAAGAAAATCACAAGAATCTTTTTAAAGAAAGATATTTTAGGTAACATAAATACAGAGATCAGTACGGAACGTCTTTACAGTATCTTTCCAGTTTGCTGCTGGTTTTACATAAACAGGTATCACTGGTTTACTGGGAGTCCTACTTTCAATAAGTTGTAGGATTGGGACTAGCATTACTGTAGAAATGCATTACATAAACAGCAGATCTATGTGGTTGCGATGTATAAAACACATATCAACTCCTACATTGCTAAAGAGGGAAAAAAAAAGTTGAAATCACATTTCACAGTGGCAGTGGGCAGGAAGGATGTTTTTCTGTATTTTATCGCATGTTCTAAAGCACAGCAACACTACCTCCCACTCCTCAAAATTGGTAACTGCTGCAATGAACTGCTTTTCATTCTTCTGCTGATCTTGAGACTACTGTTAGCTACTTACTCTTGCAACATTACTTGCTGCGGAGACAATGAGGTCATCACTGGAGGTGACATTTGTTCAGGATAGAAGTCAGTCTTCGATGGTTCACTCCCTGGTTCTACTTTGATTGTTTTCTTCAGTGTAGGCTTCTCGTAAGACTCAATGACAGGCACTGTATGGGGGAGGGTAGGAGAGGGAATGCAACACATCAAAAATATGGAGAGTTAGGGAAATAAAAAATGTATGTAAAAATCTATAGTTAAAAGAAATCCCGCAGCTCTATATTTAGTGCAACAATTCATGCTAAAATACGAAATCTTCCAGTTTTAGTCTATCTCCTGATGAACTATGGTTCAAAACAATTCTATTCATTTTCATCAGCCCAACATTTTTATCAGTCCAAATTTCAGTAGATAAAAGCTTTATGCAGGTATAAATCAGAACAGAGTACAACCTTGGTATGTTTGGTAAAATATTTGCACTGTAAATTCTATGCCTGCGTATTTTAGAAGAACAGGAATTATGTTCCATTTCCTAAAATGCAAAAAACAAACAAAAAAGTGCTTGGATATACAGTTATTTTCCCAGGATGAGACGGCATAAAAAAGAAACTCTGACAACACCAACCTTGCATGCTACTTGGCGTTTCCATCTCATCTGCAAGAACTGTGGATACCATGATGGGCTGCTGAAGATGGGGAGCATACATAAAAGGAACTGGCTGGACCACAACAGGCTGTATAACTGGGAGTATTCCAGGGCTTCTCAGTCCGTGGCGTGAAAGAGCAGCGGCCATTACAGGTGGGATTGTTATTGGCATGGAGATAGGCTGTACTCCTGGGGGTGACGGTGTGAATTTACTGAGAGGTGAGCTGGGTGAGGACAGAGTCAATCCAGGTGAAGTTCTCCTGTGCGCAGTCTGAAATTTTAGGGGGGAAGGAGAACTTCCAGCTGAAGGTGGTGAGCTCCGTTTGTTCACCGTAAGGTCAACTGGCTCCATCTGGATTCCATTTGATAGTCCTTCGGGGTTTGAGTAGAATTTATTGTGCAACATACTCGGTGTAGAATAAATGACGCTGTATTTGTTTGGCTTCATTTGGTCCATGTAATTGGACGGGTATGACTGTCAGAAAGAGTGGAAAAAAAATCAGGAAAATCAAGTAATAAATCAACACACACACAATTACTGCTGAAAAAGAAAGGCCGCTAATAAAACTGAGGCAAAATGAAAAAATTTCAAGAAAGCACTTTAATGTACTTTCTAAATAAAAGTGAATTAAATAAAGCCTAAGATTTCACACAAAGGAAGTTATTCAAGTACCGATTCACTAACCGTTTCAGAAGCAACGTAAAACAGATGATGAAAGTAAATCCTCAAGGCTTATTCAACTCTTTTTCTCCCTTAAAAACTGCTTTTCATATACTAAGCTGCACATTACTTAACTGACTTGGGAGATACATGGTGCTATGCCCAGCATATAACTATATACTGAGGAACAGGAAGTCAAGCAAGAGGGGAGTTAAATTGGACTTAGAATTGCACGTAATGGGTCCCAATCAACTGCTTAAGCAACTAGAAAACAATCATCACTGAAGCAAGAAATTATGTATCTGAACCCTACAAGCAATAAAAAATACACAGCTGAACTATATAAGCAATGGGCGAGAAACTTGAGAGTGCAAAAAGTAAGTTCTAAACCTTTTTTTTTTTTTCCCCCGAGAAATAAAGCAGCTAACTAGCCAGTATGATTTTGGAAAGCTAGTACAAGAATAAACATTTGGTGTGTTGGAAGAATATTCCTGTTAGTGGTAGCTAGCAGTTCTCATTACAAGATCATACAAACCCCAAAGCTAATCTTGACCTACATGATGACCTCCACATTTTAGTGGAAATATTTTTTGTAAAACAGGAAGTATTAACATTCACTGTAGAGCACAGTATTATTAAACAACTATCCAGATCAATTTTGCATTTAAAAAGTGTTGAAAACTGAGGTTTTTACTAACAGATAACTTAAAATGGAAACCAATGGGATGTTCTAACATAGCAGATAGACATAGAAAATGCAATCCACACAGTTGTTTAGCCCTTAGATGTACATTTTTTGAAATAAAATGCTATCTTTGGATTTTAGGTAAGTGAAGCTCCACATTAAGGCTAAGCACTAATATTAAAAAACTGCTGAATTCTTTGGCACCAAAACCACTTTGATGAGTGGGATTAAAAAAATGTTCAAAATGGTAGAAAGTGAAACAGATTAGAAGTATAAAACTATTGTATTTTTATACAATAATTTCCATGACATTTCAATTATTTTTTTGGGGGGGTGAAAACTTCTAGCAATACATCTTCCTGGTTTCTTACCTCCGTCTTCCCTGTGAGGGACAGTTAGTTGATTTTAAATGTCAACGTTAACTAGAAGTATTTTTGCAAAATGACACAAATGTATTTTTCATCTTTTCAGTTACTGTTTGAAACAGTGAGTTTAGAAAATACTAAATTTTCCTGCTGCATTCATAGCACTGTGATAAAACAACAAAGCTGTGTCACCTATTCCGTAAAATACTCAAATAAAGCAGCATACACAGTGATGATTAATCTTCAAACAGTAAATATTACATTAAAACCTCTGAAACTTTATTTATTCTCTTTATGACTATTCTTACAAATTCAATCTATAAAAACATTCATCTTCGATGGTAATTGGTTCCTCAGAATTCTATTAAAATGTCATTATTGCAAGCAGTGCTGGCTAAAACAAGTTCCGTAGATTTGCCACCACTGTTGAGCCAAGTGATGAAATTATTAGCATCCTAAGTGACGAAGGCTGCTGAATGATAGAGTTTAATATTTAACAGTATTTAATATCTACTAAATCTGATCAAGTTATGGGCATAGGCAAAAATTCAAAATTTAAACACATATGAGATATTAAGTACTTCTGTTAAAATTGCTGTTATTGGTTTAAAGTACAAAGTCTACGCAGCTCCAACAAACTGTAAATGTTCCACCACTAAGCATCAGTGCATTTACAGTGCTGCAGGTCTGTCAGGGATGATCACACGGTCGCTACCTACAAACATTTCTTCCATTGCAAGAATACTAGAAAGGAAGAAGACTATGCAATTTAAACCTTAGGGAATGTTTTCGGTCAATGAGTCTATTAAAGAATGAAGCATCTCCAAGCCGTAACCTTTCTATATAAACAGTTACCGTCCTTCAACTCTTCAAGTAACACCAGGTCTGTGTGTTGAAAAATACCAAGCTATTAAAATGTTGCACAGAGAACTGTAAACTGGAAAAGTTAAGTAAAATATATTTAGACAAGCAAGAAATACTTTCCAAGAATTAGGAAGAAAATATTGATGTTTTTCAGAAGTGATTATTTTAGGGATTTTCATATTTTACCCAATATGCCTTGCATTATTTTGCATAGAAGGTTTTCACTGTTGTAATTAAGCTGGCACAGATTTAACATCCGCTCTTTTTCTGGCAGTTTGGGGAAGCTGAATAATTTTTCTAAACTTTTCTTCCTTCTGCAATTTTAATTGCTATGTTTCTATCTGAACTGCAGATAAAGTTGTGATAGAAAAATGTGGTGCGACAAATTATCTGTATTGGGAAGAAAAAGGGTGAAGAAGTTGAGAAGGATGCTAGAACAATGAAAAGGAGAATATTTTGTTGGTGGAAAACAGTTTCACTTCACTATCAATGAAGCATGGTTGCAACCCTGCTCATTTGGAGTAAGTCACACTCAGACCTATCTCCTGGTTCTGAAATTAAGCTTCATTTATCTTTCAGCACAGCCAAGTTTCAGTTTCTAGCTCCCTGGGACACAGCAACTGCCATTAGGCTGATATGAACCACTGCTTTCAAATTTGGTAAGTCACTTTCCCTTTCTTCGCCAGGGAAGTGGCCAGTACCCTTGGGAGATATGGGATGGGAGAGTAAGGAAGACTTCACAGTCTCTCTCTGTAAATAGGGAGCATTACCAACAGCAAACAAAAAAAAAGCCCAACTACCACTGTTTGGCTTTCCAAATGCCACCAAATGCAGGAAGCAGGAGTGTACTTCGTAGCCTCCAAGAACAGTCTTTTCTCACCTGTACTAGAACTTATGCAAAGTACTCTGGTGGAACAATGCAAAATAAGATATCATTGCTCTGTTTGGCTGAAATATTTAAGCTGATACATTTTCCTTGGATTTGTACTGTGGGAATTAACAGTGTATGTAGGAGTTTGGTCTGACTTGGATTGAGAAAAACCCAACAAATTCCCACTTTCCTGTAAATTCTGCTTTCCTAAACATGCCTGTGCAGAATGGTATGTCACTACAGTAGATCACTATAAAGACGCAGGATTCCTTCACAGTCTCCATCTAGCTCTTTTTTGTTTGATATCATCACTTTCCCTCTTTGGGCCTTACAAAGCAATTCATTTACCTTTCCTTGCTGTTTGTCCATAATAAAACCCAGAGCACTGAAGCCATAAAGAAACTGGAAAATAAATCAGAGGAACTTCTAATATTTTTGAGTCATATCCATGTGGCTCATACAATTAAATCAATAAATCCAAAAGGAGAATCAGCATGCTTTTCCTCTTGACAATCTATCAGGAATAAAGACTGGCCAAATATGTCACAAGCACACCTATCACCACCCAGAAGACTGCTGCTTCCAAAGGGGACATTATCAAGCACTAATCTGATATAATTTGCTAAATTCTGTTATACCACCACAATGAAACATCTTTTTTGTTGTACAGGCGAACAGATTTTGAAGCAATTCACCAAGTCTTTCATAAACTACATAACCCTATGAATTTAACTTAAAAATTTAGCCAGCCTCTTGGAAAATCAGTACAGGTGAAGAACCTACTTATACTATTTGTCAAATCAGTATCATGTAAGCGGATGAACAGGATTGAATCCAAATAGTAGCTAATCCACAAAAAAGCATTCTCACCACATGAAATTTGTATTCCAGTACACTACTTAAGACCTCAACCCCTCATGTAGCACACAGCCATCTTTAAAAACGGGTGAAACAAGTAGTTTTGGGACAGATGGAATGGCAGAGAAAAAATATTTCAATTCAAAGAAAGATGGTAACACATAAAAAAGCAACTTCTTCCCCTAAACAGTCACTGGTATTTGTCCAAATGTTTAAGAAGTTCTCAGAGCAAATATTTAGGTAGGAGTCAGATGACTTTGTCACTAGTTCATTAAGAACTATCATAAGATGTGTTCAATAATTCAATTCAATAAATAGCATGAGCTGTTGGTAGGGTGATGAAATACTGTGGGTGTGAGCTTCAGCCATCTGAGAAGTATAGTTAATCCTTTCAGCCACACACTCTGAAATACAGTGGTGTCAAAACTGTAATTTGTTTCCTTCTCCCACCCCAACTAATGGGATTTTTTAAAGACAGACTTTATACCTACAGACAGTGTATGTTCAGGTAAAATAATGAATAATTCCCAAGGGGCTTCATTTAGTTTGGCCCCTAATGATACTATCAGAATGACAGATACAATAAAAATAAATCCTGATTTAAGAATTCTGAGCTATATCAGCCCACAGTGAACTGAATGCTATGCTCAGCACCTCCAAAACATCACACTAACAGTTTCTCTTTTCTTCCACCTTCTCAAAAGAACGTCAGGAAAACTAACACACTCAGTGGCTGCTACCCTTTCCTATGTTCTCTCCATACCACGATTCCTCCCTTTAGAGGTGTCCCCAGAGCACTTTCTGCTGGGGAGCGTGGCGGCAGGGGTCCAAGGAAGCCGTAAGACCAAGAAACACTGGGGAAGCCAGGACCTCAAGGGCTTGGGGCTAAGCAGCCTGTGTGTGTACAGAAGCTGAAATACACACACTCAGCCCGAGCGAAACTAGAGTAATCTGCATGAGGGGAACCTCACTCAAAAAACGTCCTTTCCTCTGAACTTTCTGCTTTCCCTTTACTGCTTTTTTTTTTTTGCATTATGCAATAACGAAAAGGAAAGCATACAGATATGGTAAAATGCTCTGCATAATCTCTAACGGCTGGTCAGAGCGATGACACTGAGTTATAAGAACACCCAAGATGATTCCAGAGGTCCAACGCATGGAAGGTACCACACCTCTGCAAGGAGCATGTGGTATAGAATAAGCAACATTTGGAACTACAGTCTTGAAATGCACTTGGCTCAGAAATGCTCCCCTGTTCTTCCCGTTGCAGTTTTTCCTTCATCTGCCGATCTGGGGAAGACTTCTCATTCCTCCCCCCGTCAGCCTGCTGAGGGACCGACCCTGTCCATTTTGCAGAAGCACGCAGCTGTCTGGGGCAGGATCCTGTGTCTCTCATGTGCATCATCCCAAGCCACTGCAGAACGTTCCTTGGGAGATGAAGGCAGATGTGTACAAAAGACAGCCCACAGTGTCTCTGTAGTGATTTTCTGTTATTCGTGTAATGACACTTTTATTGTAAAAGTGGCCCATTTTCTGCCTTTGATGAACACCATTAGATATCCTTAGATAATAGTAGATAATCACCACTAATCTTAATGAGGTTATGCAATAATTGTGATTGAAGTGACAGACAGACTGGACAATATTAAGGTTCTTTCTTGACCCAAATATTGGAATTTGTCATACTTACATCCTCAGTGATAGATCAGTTATTTTTCTATCATTGCTCTCAAGCAAATAAACCCTATGAAAGTCAAACTGTAATTTTAAAATGCATATAAACTTAACTCTCAAAAAGTGTTACTAATACACTGAAGAAATCAGACTGCTTACAGATGCATTTAAATTGATGACAATTATTCTACGTTTTAAATAAAACAGGAAGCAAACTTTTCATTGAAAGATGCCATTCAGAGCATGAGTTTAATGCACTCTAATTTATGCACACTGACTTCACCCTTTTAATTGATCAGCCATTCTAAGGGTGCGGTTTCATGTTACACTTAATCTGATCTTATTGCAGGCTCCTGCTGAAAGGGGAGGTCCTGTCCCCTCGTCCCCCCCCCTCCCCTTGCTCTAGCATTGAGCAGCTGCAGAATGAGTCAGATCAGCTTCCTGATCTGACCAAAAAATAAGGGTATTTTTGATTGGTTAGCAATGCTGACCATTCCATGAGCTGATCCAAAGGATCCAAATCATTCTGTGGCCACACAATTGCTTCATGTCATACAAAGGAGACACAAAGCTGGAAAGGAGGGAGAAAAGCCTGAACCTTCCCTTTCAGCAGCAGCCTGCAGTTGGAGAGGTGAAGTATACATGAAACTGCTTCCTAAGACCGTATTTCCCCGGCAGCCTAAACCATCACAATTCCCATTATCCCCCTCCCAGCTACACGTCCCTGCTGCTCTTGCTTATCAGACTCTTCTCTGAGATCACCCTATACACCAAGTTGATGGAAAATTAACCCAATCGAAAAGGAAAGTCTCCCCTTCCCCATTTTTCCCCATTCCTCCTCCACTGCCCTGGTTCTCATATGTTCACATGGTAAGGTAATTCACCCGGCTTACCCAGCAAAAAGCCATTACTTTTTTTGTCAGGATTAATTTTCTGCTGTTTAGAGCGCAGAGTTAGCCCCAGGCGCATGTTTTCAAGACCAAGAGAGAAACAGAAAAGGGGACAGTGATCAGCTGTTCGTTTAGTTCAAAGGTGTAACATCAAAACCACAGGCTCTTGCCACTTCACCGTGAAGTCTGGAAACTTAATTTCAACCCACCTCCATCAGCAGCATGAGCTACAGAGATCATATTTGCACTGCAGTGGCTGAGGAGCACTTGGACGTTCTCTCCTCTGCTCTGGGGATGGGAGCACCAGCAGAGGTAATGGGGCAGGTCATTTTGGGGCAATAAATTCATAAACTACAGAAAAAGTTTTCCTAGAATGTAAATTTGATTGCCCTAAAACCAAAATATAACTTCACAGCCTTTCCTAGGCTAGTCCAAAGCTTAGAGAAAACTTGGTATGAATTTAAAACTATAAAAAAAACAACTATAGAGTCATCACAAAGGCTTTTTTAAAAGTCTTACCACTGAAACAGGCTCCATGGCTTCTTGCTTGATAGGGACTGGGTCAAACATTAGCATCTTTTTTATTCACCTGTTCTGATGCCTCTGATGTCCTGGCCTGCAGGGGAAAGACAAGGTGTTAGAAAGCCGTAGAAAACCCCCTAATCAACTTTCTGAACTGTAAAGAACTTGCTATTTTGTCAGATTAACGTGAATATTTACCCATCTCTAACTTAACTTCTTAAATATTTGACTGGGTTTCATTTAAATATTTCAGTTATTGTAAGTTTATTCTTTCCCAATTGCTATTGAAACAAAGGGACATCTGCTCACTTTAATGAAAGTTAATTTGAATTTTTATTGTGCATGTCAACATACCAAGATCACAGAATTGTCACTTTCATTAGCTGTCATTAGTGTGTAAGCACATCACAGTTTAGACCATGCTGCATTATAACTTCAGAATAATCTTGTTTAGCTGATAATACAGTGAACTGATTCTGGAGAGGATTATCTCTTGTCCTGATAGAAAAGTTGAAACTTTCACACACAGTGACATAGAAATCAATGCAAAAGAAAGACTAAAATCCGGGACTAATTTTGAGAGGTAACATTCAACATGCTGCAATAACTTAACATAAAAAAATACATCAGTTATTTCCCTGAGATAATAGATTTAGTGACAATTCAAAAACAATTTGTGCTAACTGTGCAAAAGAAAAGCACTTCAAAAAATCTGGTTGTATTCTGTGAAGCTTCAGTGTTTTTTTCTACAGAGTGTTCAACCTCACTTGTCCAATTCTAGCTTATCTCAAACTGTTTGAAATAAAAGCATTTAGCATAATGGATGTCATAACTATCATACTACACATTTGCCATGGTCAACTTGGAAAGATGCTGTGAAGGAAAGGAGGAGATAATCTCTTCTGGGGTACAGAGTAAAAACCGAGAGAAGCAAAGGAAAGCTGTTCTCAATGACATTTAGATGTTGGCAACCTTTTATAAATCGCTTGAGGTTATAGATTACACGATGTTAAAGGAGCAAGTTCTGACCATACGCTGTACAGTGCACAGCCCTGCCTGGTAGTGGTACGACCTCTATTAAGATGCAACGGGGAAAAAAAAATTACACAAGTTCAATTTTGACCAGTAGATGGCACTGGAAAGAAACGAATACCACCAGACCACACCATCCAGACAATTTCACCCTGCGGAAGTAGGCTAAAGGCTCAACAACAGATTTGTAGTTGGGGCTGGAAAATTCTGCCAGAAATGTAAATGAAAATTTTAAGATGTACCTTGCTCAAATTAAAACAATTCTAATAAGCCTACACTAATGAACAATCTTGCAATTAACTATCATGTGTGTTTATAGATAAGAATTTGTTAAGAGCTTCCAGAGAAGGATGGCATAAGTTGTTACAAGTCTATCATTAATTATTCAGGTATATGAATAAAGTTTAAAGACTTCAGGAAATATATTACAACAGCGTACACTTTGAATAGTGGAAACAAACAAGTATCGAAAGTAAATTAAAGTATCTTCATAATTCTTCTTACAAAAGTCAAAGGCCTGACAAAACCAAATTAAAAAAAAAAAAAGAAACAAATAGAGCAGCTCAATGCAATTTCCAGTTTAAACTTAACATGTAGTTTTATTTTAGAAGCAGTGTGTAAGATGGCACTATTTGCTAAAAGTTGTGGTAACTTTGTAAATACTTTAAGTATGTTTCTGAGAAGGTTATTAACTATACTATTTTTCTTTGAATAGTTATCTTTTTCAGGTTTTTAACATTTCACATAGCTAGAACTAACATTGCAGAAGACTCTCTTCCCAGAAATATATCCATATATCTATGCATTGAATATATATATGTGTATCTATGCATCACTCACACATGTTCCCACACATATATATGCATTGTGAAAACAGAAAAAAAGTTATACTTTTAGATATAAAAAATGTTCACAGTAAAATGTAGCATCTCAGACCTCATATATAAGAATTTAGAACTACTTGTTTTCAGGTTTCCAGAAACTTACAATTTTTAGTTTATATGTACATAGATAAAGTGACACACCAATTTGTACTTTAGTGAAGGAAGAAAGAGAAGAAAGAAAGAAAGAAAAGAAAGAAAGAGAGAAGAAAGAGGGAAAGAGAAGCAAGGCAAGAAAGAAAGAAAGGCAAGAAAGAAAGAGAGAGGGAGGGAGGGAAAGAGAGAGAGGGGAAAAGAGAGAAGGAAAGAGTGTGTTTGTTCTAAGCAGTCATGCTCCCAGGCTACTCTTTTTGTCATTTTTGTGTTTTAAAATTGGATTTTCTTCTAGTTTAAGAGTTACTCCTTTTCACCTTTTACTTCAAGGAAGTGTGTGAAAGACACTTGACACACATTTCACGTCATACTATACATTTGAGTGTATCCTGAGAGGGCTCTAAATTACTGTGCAGGAATTAGACTGACATAGGCGACAGAAAGTGTAATGCCCTGAATAAAAGTGAAAAGTAATTCTCAATCCTTCTCAGGTGCAGTCATCTAAGAACAGCAGAGGAAAACGTTACTTTTATTGCTGCATCATATATAGAAATGGCACACTTCTTTATCACGTTACTCTTAAGCAGTAGGTTTCTTTTCCCCATTTGATGGTGACTGGAAACCAATTTTCAAGAATGGAAAATTAATTAATATATAACGCTTGGTCCTGTTGGTCCAGATCAGAGGGTCAGATTCTTATTTGGTGGGAACTGATACAGTCAATATAAACCAGCTTTGGGTCTGGCATTTAAAATTTAGCTCAGAAGGACACTTTCCTAAGGCTGCAAATAAATTCACAAAACAATTATCTTTGTATTTAAAAATAATGCTCCAAATTGATTGCTTGGACCATATTCATAAACAAAATACATGCACGCACACTCACACACAAATAAAACATGCTACCTCTAGTAAGAAGTCAGTAGTTTTTCTTGGTCTATTTGCATCTAGTACATGCCTACTAACACAAAACCTCCCAATCTCTGTGTCCTAAACATTTGAGAAGGGGGCAATAGGGAAGGTAAACAGCCTTATCTGTTTCTTTTACAGAGGAATGAAAAAACAGTTGGATTCTACTTTACACACTGATTTCATAATGTACTTGTGTTTGAAAGCTCACAAATTGTTTAGTAAATAAACTAATTTCTGGAAAATCAAAATACTGTCTCATTCCTGAGGTACCCTGCAAAAAACAGTAAGGAGACAACAATATATTACTATTAAGTGTATTAAAAAATAAGGGCCTTTGTCTTTCACTTTATTAGATAAACTGTTTTGCATTAAAGGGTTTTTTTCATGTGGGTTAAAAGAATTCAAAATGCATGTAATCTGAAACTAAATAATTAACTACAATCCGGTAGGCAAACATTCCACCCTCTCTTTTTTTTGCTCGCGCTCTCTCTCTTTTTTCTGCTAACAAGCCACCCAGTTTTACTTTCTTGCCTCCTCCCATTTCACTCCACCCTGTGGATCTCTGCCAAGTCAGTCCAACTTGTCCAAACAGGACATGGCTTTTGATAAGATTTTGCTCACACCCTGTACTTCAGAAAGACAAATGAAGCAATTGTTTTTTGTATGCAAATAAGGACAGGTGCAAGGTAAAGTCCAGGCAAAGTCCCTCAATATTTTCCTATCTGAAGTCCAGTGAAGACAGCAAGCCAGAAAAACCACAAACTCTGCCCTTATGATCCAATATGCAGTGAAGTATCCCTTCCAGAAAGGAAGTTCATCATTGGTAGAGCTCACCGCCTTGCCAGGATTGAAGACTTCTTGATATTAACTTCCTGACAGGTATGGTTTACTGTTTCAGAGACGTAATTAAGAGTGAATGAAAGCTTAAAGGTACTTAACGTGTATTCTGACAACAAAGACTTGTACAGATTATTTACCCTGGATGAAACGAGCAAAGTGGTTAAAGAATGCACCCAGACTACACATCTGCACTGCAGAGCAGCTGGAGAAGAGCAACCGCATTGCAGCTACGCCCAGCAGCTCTGTACATCTACCTTCAAGGTCCACCAACTCTGCAGACCTGTTAGGAAAGGAAAGGGTGGGGTGGAGGGCCAGTTTTGACTGTGCACATCCAACAACTAACAAAGCCTCCCTCTAACACAGAGCCTTTGCTCTCATTAAATACCTGGAAGAGCAATCAGTGACGTGACAGATACTTTTGTTGTGGACTGGGGGACGGTGACCATAACTTCTGCCTCTCTTCACTCTGCATGAAACCAATGCACGGGGTTTGCTTTCTCCATCTTTGTGCCTGCGGGAAGCAAGGAATGCTGCCCTGTGGTACAGAGAGGCTTTGTCTAGAAGCTTCAAGGTATGATTGTTATTGTTGGCATAATTGCAGAATAATGTAATGATATCTGCTAAATTAGCACTGCATGAGTGCCCTCCGCAAAGACACTGCAGCTCTTGCAGCACTGTTGGTATCTAGCAGCCAATGTAAGTCATGTGGCCAAAGCTCTTCAGTCCAAGCCCTTTGGGACTTATGCTGTTGCTCTGAAACTATTACTCCTGTGAGCCTCGAGTCAGATGTCCCGATACTAAGGAGAAGTGATAATGTCAGAAGACTCTCCACTGACAAAATCCAAAAGGTGGGGAGGTTTTCTGAACCTGGGTGAGAAGTCTTCTTCAGTGGAACCTTGAAAGAAAGCTTGACAGAGAAAAAACAGTTTCTGAGAGCAGGAGTCCCTGGAAATGGTAGAAAAAGAGTTTTCCAGGGCTAGTAACAAGATGTGTTTGCACTTACTGTACCAGTTGCTCATCAAGACCTGAGTCAGCAAAAAAGTGTTTCTGAAGTTCCATTAACTTTAATGGGAAGTAAGCAAGCGCGTAACTGCACTGGGCCCCAAAATAGCAGCAGGCAAAGAAACTCTCCAGCTCAGCACAGCAGTCAGACTCAGTCAAAGCAAGCAAGAGCAGGGGAAGGAGCAAAGGCCCAGACACGGTGCTGGGGGAAGGGACTGGAGCAGCCAGTCCCTGAAGAACAGAGCAGGGGGAGAATCATGAAGAACTACTACACCAAGAAAACATTTTACTGATTTACAGCCTCTGTGTTTCTTTATTTGTTGGATTGCCACTGGGAAATGGTAATAACTGTTGAAAAAGTTAGGATATCGTGTACAAAGAAAATGGTACCTCGGCAAAAATTTTCTGCTGGAAGGTTTACTTGATAGGCACGAAGAAAAAGAATATTTCTATAGGATTATGTTACTTAGTATTTCAGACTATTTTTGCTTTTTATTGACTTGAAAATCTTCTACCTTTCTCCTTTCAGAACTGCAAGCAGGCTCAAAAATCTGGTTTTTTGCACAACTTGTGCATCCTAACCTTGCTGACATCACTGTGTTTGACTTCGAACTGCCTTGACATAATAATTTATCAGCTGGGTAGCAGACTAATCAGTATTTCCATTGAATTTATGATAATACTGTTGCAGGCTTTTTGAAGCCACATGCCTGGAAATGGCCTTCTTGTATGTAAAAATTTTGGGCAAAAAAGTTCTTGCAGTGCTCATTAAGAAAATGTCTTCTCTACCAAGGAAAAATGGAGCCCACGTAAACCCTGTTCAGCATTCAGTTCTACAGTTACTGAACCTAAGGGAGAGAGAAAGAAAAGCTCTTGAGGCACCTCCATTAGACAATATTCTCCCTTATCAGGGCAGACTGCTGTCTGGTTTCCTGTCTCAAGCTACTTCTTAGAAGGAGAAACAGTCTAGTAAGGATAAAAGATCAGACTTTTGAAAACAAGTGAAGTATGTGGAATGGTATGATAATCTTTCCTTTCCAAACTGAACTTTGGTTTTTTGTTGTGTTTTTCTTAAGAGGTTAATTCTGAAGATAATTTAAAAGGAGAAATAGAAATTATTACGAGGGAAGAATGACAGAAAATACTGTTCTCTTACGTAAAGGGTTCCACCCTTTCATGAAACATATGAAACAGAGATTCAACATTTTTGATACTATGGGGGCGAAGAAAAAAAATCTAATCCTAAAGAAAGGCTAATAATAGCCTAAATGATTAATTTGAATGAGGATTTGAATATAGGGCAAATGTCCATGAACTTTTGTGTACCTACAGAAGTGCAAAAAAAAAAAACAGGGAGAAGAGCTGGATAGTGTAGTGGGTACAAATGAGACAGTGATCAAAGCATCTTAGATTCTTTAAAAGTGGAAAGTCTGTCATGCCTTCATGGATCAAGTTAGTTTGTTGGTAACACACACTGACTGCATGATAGGCAGACCACGCGTTTTTTTTTTCCATTCTGACTTAGTTTACTATTAAAAACCTGTTAGAGCTTTATCTTTCCATTTGGCTGATCTACACTTACACTTCCTTCCCCTGGGAGATATCCACTACGGCTACAAAACCCTCAAAGAAAGCCTCCGCATCAAGTGAATGCTTAGCAGGAAAGGGTTAAATCTCTCCTAAAACCAGCTCTGCCAAACTTCATATTCTGGATTGGTAGCAACTAGCCTCGGAATGAAAACACAAAGCTTCAATGCTGACAGCATAAAAGAACTCCAAAAGACCTCCTGTTAGTGGTGTTAATTAATATTAAAAAGTTGGCTTACAAAACTATTATAATTTTAATCTCAGTCCCTGATTTTGTAGAACTTCTGGCTATAAAAAGGTGTGAACCACAAAATTTACTGCGTTTATTATACACCAGTTTCCAATATTAAATGCAGTTAAATGCAACACTTTTCCTCTGTCATGGGAAAAAAGATTAAATATGTTTGAAATCCTGTGCAAATTAACAGTACCAGAATTAAGATATTTAATCGGGTTCTAATGGATAAACTCATTCCTGGTATTCTAAAACTAACAGAAAAACAACTAAGTAAAAACAACTGAGTGTAACAAATTAAAACAATCAATAAACAACTTACCAAAACTGTGTGGCCAAATGTTTCTTGTTATCTGGATTTCTGAACAGACAAAAAACAAGTTGATGTAAGCATGTGCACATAGTTCAGTAAAAATTATTTTTCACATACAATTAAGCCCTGAAAGAGGAAGTTTAAAGCATGTATTTCAAATACTTCTTAAAAGGTACCTGCAATGATCACAAACACCTAACTTTTAGCATTCAAAAGAGCAACAGCAGGAACTAAAAGAATACTTAAAAAATGAGTGAAATAAAAAAGAGGTAAAATGAAAGGGTGGAAGTATTTCTGTGTGTACAGAAACCATGTATATTCCAGCCCATAAGTGACAGAGAAGAATAAACACTCCATCTTGCATTTTCATCCAGAGCCTGATTCAAAGCCCACTGAAGTTAATGCAAGTCTTTCTCTTGATTTCAATGAGGTTTGGCTTGGGTCCTTTAGCTTTTCTTCTGTCAGATCCAAAGCAACAGAAAGATTTATGTTCTCTTTCTGAATTTCCTCTCAATGTTTATCTATGTCTGCCTGCAACAGGGTGGGGGGAGAACACAAATACAAAAACAGGAGAAAAGAATTTTATGCCTTCAGAAATGTGGGACAGTCGTACCTATTTATTCCAAAGAAAAGTTAGCCAGCAGTGCCTCATTTTCTGTATTACATCTGGAAGACAGTGAAACGTCTAGTTTGTATAAGGAGAAAATATCTATTCCTTTCGAGATCTGGAAATACAAAGTGCTTACGGTGGGCCATTCAGGTTGGGCAAGGGCAAATGCCAAAACCCTCTCAAAAGTATGAGCCTACAGATGCGTATTCTCTTCTCACTTATACTCTTTTTACACCAGTGTAACTCTGTGACTTTAATGGAGCTATTCCAGATCGGCTGATGAGCGAGCGAGTGCAGGAAACTGGCTCATAACTTTCTGGAGACTCGAGTACAAGTTTTCAGCGACGGGAGTGAAGCTCTCCAGTTCACCCCCATAAATATATTGGAGTCGAGGGCGTGCATTAAAGGTTAACTTGGAAACCTCATTATGACATAACACAGGCATCTTAAGCAATCGTGAGTGTGTAGAGACATGATAACTCATTGGGTGGGGATTGGGAGTTGAGGGGCAGTGACAAGGGGCCTGGACAAGGCTACCGATCTGCCAGAAAACAGCCTGAAACAGGAAAGAGCACCACATATGCCACTTGGAATGTGTGACGCAAACCCCAGCCTTGAAACAAAGAACAGGAAACAGCTCTGCTGGCTGCGCTGGGGAGAAAGCACAGAGAAACATTTAGGCGGCCCTCCCTGACCCTATATTCATGAGCAGCTGGAGTCTTTTAAAACAACAACAGTGGGTGGAGGTGTTTGTTCATTGGGTGTGAATAAAAACACTGTCCTTATGCAGGGGACCTGCCCTATTTACAAACAGGCTCCCTTAACATAAGGGAGCAGGAGATTTTTAGACACCACGGGTCATGACAACTAGCTGAAACCTTCCCTAGGACCAGTTGGTTTATTACTGTATTCACAGAATGCCAGTAGCTAAACAGAGCTACAGCTTCACGACATCAAACAGGCAGCGCCCAGCCTGACAGTAAGCACTTTCTTCGTAGACAGAGCTAGGGGGATCAGACCATTGCAGGAGTGATTTGTAAAGCTAGGGGTTGCTCCTGGACAGTGTCTCACTTTTGTTCAGTACTGCTCAATAGCTGAAGACCAACATCACTCAGTGCACCGAAGAATATTTTTCTAAGCCAGCACATGCTTAGCCTTCTACATCCCTGTTTCATATGCACTCAGACTTCATCTCAGGACCTGATTTTCCATGGATATAATGCTTTTATTTCTGAAGCACCCAAATAAATAAGCTGATGACAGAGGCAAGGCACATTTTGTCTAGATGTCATGCAACAGAATAACTTCAACATTAGTTTTCCTTCAAAGCCATGGTTTCAAATACTCTTCTTTTACATACTTTGCATCAGTTATTTATAAACCATGGGTGGGACATCTAATATTATCCAATGTGAGAATGTGTTATGGCAAATTATGTGGATGAGTATCACTAATAATTGCTGTGGGGTTTCATGGTTCAAGTTTAACGCACATGAGGTGACAACCGGCTAGTACAGCATCTACACAGCAATGTGTAGGTGTAGGTTTTACACCGATAGTATCAGTTCCTCACTTTCTTCATACTGAATCTGGAAATGTAAGTAATTTGGTGGTTGTATAACTCCCATCTCTATTATCTCAGAGCCTTCGACTAATCTCATTCACATTTACATCATTATTTATCTGAAGACTTTTGCTTTTGGCTAAACAGGTGTTGCCTAGGTCAAACCCTCACAGTACCCAAGGGCTCCCTCGCAGCTCTCCTCCTTAGGAGAAATTTTGCTTGGTTTCTCAGCGAAGGGAGAGATCATTTAGTACCTTTTTTTTTCCCCCGCCCTTACCCCCTGTCTCCCTTGTGGTCTATAACATATCTATAGTTGTGCAGGGGAAAAAAAATAAGTATTTGCCTGCTTGGGAAAAAATAAAAAAGGCCATTCAAGTCAGCTTCAGACTTTTTGTATTTTGATACTAGACAAAACATTCTTAAAAATACAAGAAGAAAGTTAGTTTGAAACAAATCTCTTCTGGGTCAGGCAGGATTATCAAATCCAGATGTAATTCCTCTCACACAAGAAGCAGGTCCTCGTGATTATCAAGACAGCATATCTTAAAAGTATTCTACGGAAAAATCATTAGTGGTGTCACTGATGTCACTGAAAAATCAGCCATGTAATCCTTTGTTTTCAATATAGGTAATGAACATTTATGGATATTAGTTCAAATAAAGTCCAGTCTTCAGAGCTCTCCTGTCAGCCACCCAAATTCAGCTTTTCCCAACAATAAAACCTTTAGAGTTCAGCTCCACAAATAGTGACACTTCCTGAATTTTCAAAGGCGAGGAAGCAAATAAAACACAGCAGACAGTGCAGGTACAGTACCCCAATCACCAGGGGAGTACACAAAGCAACTTTAATGTATTTTTTTCATATAACTCTTGAATGACCACTTGAGCTATTCTGAAATAGGTCTTTCTCCCAACCTCCGGTTAGGTGATCTCCCAGCGCCGGCTCCTGTCGCCGAACCTTCCTTTTCCAGGGCTTCCCTAGCTATGCCAGGCGATCCCCTGACAAAGGTCCAAAGCAAATAACTCCTATACCCATTTCGGCTTAAACAAAAACCAAAAACGGCACCCAGAAAAGGGGAGCTAATTACGGTCGTTATTTCTAACTCCACACTTCACTGCCGTCCTCTCCTAGGCGCTACGCGTTTTAACTTCGCCTACATCATAGCTAAGTGGTGCTAAGGGTAGATGACAATATGAGAGGTAAATTTTTGAGAGCCTGTCTCATCCTTGACTTCACCGGGAGTTAAACCGGGGACACGGCGCTGCCGATCAGCTTCGCGCTACTGGCGGGACGGTGCCAAGAGGCGAGCTCCTGCCCTGGCATTTTCCCCACCGCCCTCAGAACCGAGGGAACCCGCTATACTTTTCACCTCATTTTCGTCGGGCACGGTATTCCGTGCGGGACCGATGACACTGCAGTCTCTAACCGGACGAGCCTGTCACACCCGGGCGGGAGGCCGGGGGCAGCGGCCCCGCTCGGCGGGAGGGCGGCCTGAGGGGCGGGCGGCCCGCAGGCCCCCCCGCCAGGGGCGGGAGGCCCCAGGCCGTCCCACCAGGGAGCGCGGCCGGCGGGGGAGGGCGCCGCGGGGGAGGCGGCCGCGGCCCCGAGCGGCGCCGTCGGCCACACAGGTGCGCTGCCCGCCCGGGCGGGCGCGACGGACGGCGGCAGCCCCCCCCCCCTTGGCTCCCGCCGCCTCACGGCGCCGGCGTCCACGGACGAAGTTTCACAGGCCCGCGGAGGGAGCCCTGCTGTGAGCCCCCGCTTCCCCCTCCCCGCAGCGGCGGCTGGACGGAGACCCCGTCCCCGCCGCCCCCCGGCCGGGCCGCGGCTCCCGCCCCCCGCGTCGCCGGCGGCGTCCCACCCCCTGCCGCCCCGGGCTCCGCGCCGCTCGCAGTGCCTGGAAACTTTCCTCCCCCGGCACCTCCATCCCGCAGCTGACACAGCCCGGGCCCCCCCCCGCCCTCACACTTACGCTCGGCGTGCGGTGCGGAGGGCGCCGGGCCTCCGTCGGCAACCGCAGTACCGGGGGTCGCGCTAGGTGGCGGGGGCTGGGGGCGCTCCAGCGGCACCGAGGCGCAAGGCCGGCGTGTCCCGCGTCCCCGCGGTTGAGGCGCCTCCGCGGTGGCTCCGGGTCTGTGTGCGAGGAGGAGCTGCCCGCCCGCCGCCCTGCCTCCCGCCCTCCGCCCGCCCGCTCGCCTTCCCCCCGGGCTCCTGGCACCGGGCCGCGCTGTCACATGACGCCGGCGCCGCTCGCCCTGCCAGGCTCCCCGGGCCGGCGGGGTGAGTGGCGGTGGGAGGGTCACGGCGGGGAGCGCGGCCGGGCGGGCCGGGCGGTTCCCCGCCCGCGGGGTGGAGGCTCCGCCGAGGGGCCGGGGCGAGTCACCGCGCACAAACAGCCGGGCACGCACTGACTCCGCGCCGCCCGCCCTGCCTCCCGGGGGCAGACAGACTCGCACAGACACTAATTATCCCCAGCGGCCCGGGGAGGGGAGGGGGGCCGCCGCCGCCCCGCTGACAAACCTGCCCGTCCAGCTCCTCCTCCACGCCCGTGTGTCAGGCAGAGGCGTGCGCCTGGCACCCGGCTTCGCAGCGCACCCCTTCCCCTCCCTCCCTCCGCGCCCACCCCGGCCGACCTGCGGCGGCGGCAGCAAAACAACAGCAACACCCAGTGCCGGGGGGGAAGGAAGGGAGGTGCTCGCTCTGGGGCGCTGCCGCCGAGCTGGCTTCGCCGGCGGGGGCTGGGAAAGGGAGCGGGGCGGCGCGGAGCCGGGCGGCGGTTCCCCCGGCCCTGCCGCCGCGGGGCTGCCCGCGCCGCGCCCCGTCGCGCCGGGGAGGTGGCGGGGCCGGGCCGCGCCTGGGCGAGGCGAGGCGAGGCGAGGCGGGCTGAGGCGCGGGCCGGCGGCCGGAGCGGGGCGGGCGTGGGGCAGAGGTGTCGGCCCGGCTCTGCCCCGGCTTGGCGGCTCGCCCGCTCCGGCCGCCGGGACTGCCGGCTGCCTGAGGCCCCTGCCGGGGTGTTTTTTTATGGCTGCGATCAGCCCGTCCTGCCCGGGTGCGCTCCCGCCTCCCGCCGGGGAGAGGCTCGGCGCGGGAGTGAAAGGGGCGGACGGGCAGAGCCCAGGGCTGCCAGCTACCCCAGGCGGAGGCGGTGGCCCCGGGGCGGGCCGGCCCCCCCGCGCCGCCCCTGCCTGCCCGGTCCCGCGGCTGGCACCGGCCCGGGGCAGGTGTGCGTGTGTGTGTCCCAGTCCTCCCCCTCTCTGGGCTCCTCTCGCAGCTGGAGGGGCGGGAGCGGGGGAGCGGCGGCGGCTGCCGCCCTACCCGGGCGGTGGCTGGGCTGAGGAGGCCCGGCCCGGCCCCGCGGCGCCGTGCGGCTCCCCACGCTCCCGAGGCGCAGGGGCACCGGGGCAAGCCGTGACGGCGGGGGCGCCGAACTTGTCCCAGGTCTGCGGTCGCTGCCTGAGACGGTTTTCAGCGGGGTGGACTGCACGTACTGCGTGTGAAACGCTTATCTCCGTACTCACGGGTAGACCGAGGGACTTCACTCAGAGCAATGCTTTTTAAAAAAATATATCCTCGCCTGTTGTCTCAACTCCATTGGTTAGGGAAAGGTGCTGCCACTAATTCACTGTATTGTGCTTACAGTTGTTATAATGTGCCATATAAAACCGTGTCCTCTCCTGATATATGTTACCTAAAAATGACAGCAAGGAAGAGGCAAATGCTGTGCTTGGCAAGGCCCTGTCCTGCTGTGCAAACTGCGTGGACGGATGAAAAGCCAGCGATGCTTCTTGTGGGTGGAGAGGTCACCCTGCGGGACTCTGATTATATGCTTCATCTCATGGGTAAAGTCAGTGGTAGGTGCTGAGCATCTCCGGCTCCGTAGGATCAGTCTGTGCATTTAACTGCCTGAACAGGACCCTAATGTAACATACCTGGTTTTTGCATGTTGGGGTTGAAATTTCTATTCTCTTTGATTATTATTAACCCAGTCAATAATGTTGTAAAAGCAAAACAAAGAGGGAAGGGGAAAGGATCGGGGAAGTGTTTTCGAACACGCTGCTGTGTGCAGGTGCGTGTTCGGTCTATGTCTTTATTTCTAGGATGTTTTAATGCATCCCTTGACTTAGCTTGCTAGTCTGTATGGCTTTAAAAAGCAAACTAAGGCACCCATCTGAAGCCCTGAAGGGTATGACTCAATGACATAACAATAAATTGTAGTATCTCCTGCTAAGTAATTACACCGTATCATGTCGCAACAAGGTATTGTTGAAATACTATCATGTAGCTCATAAAGTGTTATTTTTTTTATTATAAGCCTATAAAATAAACAGAATTGCTGTGTTAGAACATACACAGGGACACAAAATGTTTCATTAGGGCCATGAAAAGGAGCTGCTGTAGTTTTCTTGCATGAACATGCTCGAGATAAAGTAGTTATGTCCCAGTTTTGCATTCTTTTATTCTGGGAACTAGCAGACATTACACAGCTAACTAGAACCCTTAGGTCAGAGGCAGAGCTGTTTTGATGTCAAATCATGAGAAATGCCAAAATATGTAGTAGTAGCTAGCATGCTGCTCCTGGTAAAGTCACTAGGTTTTCCTGATCACTATTATCTAGTTCTGGTCTCAGATGAACCTGTTTTAATCTGGAGTAATTTTATTGTCTTCTTGTGGAGTCACTTTGGATTTATAAATTGGCAAATGAGAGGAGAGGGAGTGTTGTGAATGATGCTTTTGCGGTGCCAAGCAATATTGTACACCTGTCAGCATTTCGTTCCCTTCCTGTGTTTGGTTTTCATACTTTAACAATTCAAAAATTTGAAAGGATGTTCAAATTCTGAAGGGAGCAGAATCTCATTGATTTTAATGGGAATTGAAAAACCAGGAGGGAGAAGCTGGGACCACAGAGAGTACTTGCCATCTGGTTAGCAGACCCAGCAGTTTTAACCAGGCCTGGAAGTGTTTCTAGATCAAAGGACTGGCCGATGGCAGCCCTTAACGTCTTCCAGCACAACACCTCCTCCATCCCTGCTCTGCCCATCATCCCCACAGCATTTCAAATGTTGACGTGCTGAATGACTTCTCTTGGTATTGAACTAATAAAGTCCTTGGTATTGAACTAATAAAGAGTATCACTTGGGTGTCCTTTGGTTTGTAGCACATGGCATGAGCCCTTGTCATGAGATTGAGCATTTGACATGATGGAGCCTTGAGGATCCATACTCCCAACCATTAGGGAGAATGTTGGCACATACAAATTTCTGTTATAAGCAGACAGGAGGTGGTACGTAGAGTGGGTGGAGGGGAACGTATGGATCTTTGGCATGAACAAATTGGTATTAAAATGTTAAATGAAAAGGTATAATATATTCACGTCTGTTAAAATCCACCCATGGTGAAATGAACCCTTGCTACAATCAGCTAAATTACCACTTTGATGAATGTGACTTAAATTGTACACAAATTTATGGCTTTTAAAGGTAAAAGACATATTCTGCTTCCCAAAAATCAGTTAATCAAAGAAGCAGTTAAGAATTTTGTGTACTTTTTCAGTCCTTAATTCGACTTCAGGTTATGGGGTGAAGTTGGAGTGGTTTGCTGGTCCCAAGCAATGAAAGTGTTAAGCTGGGATTTCTTCCAAGTTGCTCTGCGTTACAAAATGTACTATATAGTCAGTGAGTGGTATTTATGCAGGGAAAATGTCCACTAGAATCAGTAGACTTTTGTCTTAGTCCACAGATAGAGGGTAAGGCCTAGACATCTTTGAGGTATTTGGATATATTGGATAAACTTACTGTGTTCTGCAGAGTTTCAGGTCAGATAGTCACCTCGTACATCTGGTACTCACTGAACTGCTTCTGGAATGAATGAGAGAGAGATCGTCACATAGCCAGCAATATTGATTATTTTTGTTAAACACAGTTCACATCGAACCATAAATTTCACACTTAAAATGGTATTTATTTATTGCACCCCAAATCTTTAATCTCAGCAGTACAGTGATGATACAGGGCAGTGTTGTAATTCCAAGTTTTTAGAAATGTGAAAGTTGAGACAGTAGGAGTTTAAATAAGAGTTTAAATGATTTAGAAGCTTAGATATGTCTACGCTGCAGTCACAGACATACCTGAGCTGGTTTTAAACTAGTCAGCTGGGGAACTGGTAGCAATCCAGCTGTGGCAGCGTGGAACTCGGAGCCGGCTGGAAAACATGCCCAAAAAGCTGGGTAAATACTTGAGTGGTTAGGCTGGCCTGAACTCAATAACTAGACTACTACTGGTGCCCAAGCTAGCTAATTTAAAGCTTGCTCGGCTGTGTTTACACTGTATTGCAGTCACATCAGTTGTGACCATAGCATAGACATACCCTCCTGTGAATTCTGTGACTCAGCCCCGTCTTTTGGCAGACGATTCCCCTGCCGTTCTGGGAGCTGTGGTCCCCAGGAAAGGCTTTTGCAGGTATTAAAAACCTCACAGTACAACATAAGATGCGCTTTTATTGCGTTGAAACTTCCCATATTGAAACGGCAGGCTCTCATCTTGTAGCCACGAGGGCACATGAGCAACCCGTGAGTCAACCCGTGTGTTTGCATAATTGGGACCTTATTGTTTGCTTGGAGGAAGGGCAAGGCGGCAGCGAGCAGCCAGGCTCCCTGGCTCTGTCGCGCAGGTGCGGGCAAGAGGAAACCACCGGAGGAGCTTGGGCAGAGCTGGTGTTGAGGTGCATGGGGCCTAGGGCAGAGGCAAACACGTGAGCCCCTCCCTGCCTCCCTCCTGCCCACACACTGGATGACGAGTCCTGCTGCCGGACCTGGCCCAGGTTCCTCCTCCCCGCCTGCCCCTTCCCATGGCCCGAGGACTAAGACAATTGCTGTAGTTCCTCACCCCTGAMATGAATTCTCATTTTGTGCAGAAACAAATTTCAAACACCACAACACAAGGCTCTTTTGTGTTCATCACCTCACACAAGGAAAGGATGGATGCCTGTTCTTTCCAGTTAAAACCACCGAGTCGCACATGACTGCTTTTAATAAAAAAACAGCCCTCTGAGGGTCAGCCCTCAAGTCCACTGCAGCAACCAAAATTAGAGAGACAACATTTGGGGACTGGTGTGTGTTGAATTTCTTGTTACTTGTCGATATTTTTGAGAACAAGCATGTTTTTGTTGCGGGTGTTAACTGCTACTGAAGGGTGCTGGGCTTGAAGTGTAGAAAGATTGCTGTACTAGGTATTGATGTACAAGACGTAGTTGAGGGACACCTGAGATTTCCATAGCAGAAAGAATAGCAGCAATTTTGGAAGTAATAGCAGATGTGTATGTGGAAAGATTATTGGGTCTGGAGACCAAATTCTCATCAAATTTATGCTGATGTGAGCTCAAGAGGAGGTGTGGATGTTGATGTAATTGAGAATACCATCTTGCCATCTGTATAGATGTTCTGTCTCTTACTATTCTTCTTGAGCTTTATTACTATAATGACATTTTCCTCAGTACTGGGGCTGGAATTTCTCCTCAGAGTGTAGAACAGGAAACAGAAAGATGATGTCATTTGCTCCTAGAAAAGATATATGCGGTCAGTGGTTTGGTTACAAAAGTTCTGCTGCTTTTAGTCTCTGTCCACTGTTCCTTCCCAACAGAAAGCAATGGGAAACACGTGGGTAAGAAGTGAGTTACTCTGTTCAGCTATAAAATGTAATCTAGTCTGCTTACGTAGCCGTTGACTTTCACTGTATGAAGATTTGGTCCGTGTTCCAAAATATTCTGTGAAAGTCTTGAATCGATGGGAAGTCCAGAGAAGTAATTCTGCTCTTTGCTATTCTCAAAAAATCTTGTTTTGCACCAGTTAGACAGAAAGTCAAAATCGTTAACAGATGAAAGTTGACTTTGCTGTGCAAAAAATAATATAGATATATCTATTTATGTCTACTGAGGGTCCATATCATGTAAAAGTCACTTTGATTTTGCTCAGTCAGGCAACTCAATGGATGCAATGCCAGATTCCTCCTAGGACAAAAATGGATCTTGGATCTTCCAGGAGATAGTTAGGCCTATCTAACTATAGTAGCCTATAGTTAAGGCTTCTATACCTCCAGTTATTATTTATTTGCTTGGCTGATGGGAAAATAGATAAATTTTAAGATATTATGTTAATTTTTTTGGTTTAATTAAAACATTTCTTTCCCCATTTTGTCATGTTTTATTATGTATGGCTTCAGCTTTATATAACTTGAGTAGGGCACAGATTGACCTTTGGAGGTCTCATATATCCAGAGATCACAGGTTTTTAGGTGTCCTGCTTTCTAGGAGTTGGAGGAACAACTTTGGGTCCAATTTGGGTGATTGAGAGTTGTCGTAAAATATGGAAGACGCTAACACCCATTTTGTGTTTTTTTCCTCTTTTCACATTTGGAGTTTGTTTGCCTGTGTAGTTTAGGATGTACTGTCAGAAATTAAGGAGTCCAATTCAGGACTGACATAACTCCATTGACTTACTGGAATTTCCACAGTCACAAATGACTCATAATGCTCAATATTCAAAAACAGCCTCCAAAAGCATGCAATTTTGGGAAACAATGTTGTTTTGTTTTTTTCTTGCAAAGCTGGTATTGCGTGAAAACGTATACTAGCTGAATTTGAAAAGTTAATGTAGGACTGAAAAATGTTGTATCTCTTTAATGGCATTAAATACTTACTGAAAAGTTAGCACGTTTCTTCGCTGAATTGTGAGGTCCTGAAATGACTTATCAGCCAAAGCATAGAATTTCATTCCCTTGTCTGAAGACATATACTGAAGTTGGTATGATATTGGTTCCTTCCCTTTGCGAATCTGACCAGTTTGGACTAACTGCCATCTTTAGATAATTTTTTGTATATTAAAAATATGTACCAGTATATTAAAAATATTACCATATAAAAGTATATTTCAGTAAA
Source organism: Oceanodroma leucorhoa (assembly GCA_030449065.1). Lineage (NCBI taxonomy): Eukaryota > Metazoa > Chordata > Aves > Procellariiformes > Oceanodroma > Oceanodroma leucorhoa. The sequence goes on from JASVER010000005.1 coordinate 19,815,402, forward strand.
GGCTTTGACAGCCTGGAGAAGAAATGGCTTCAGGGGGACCTGACAGCAGCCCCCCCAGCACCTACAGGGAGGTTACTGAGAAGGTGAAGCTGAAGCTGAGGAGCACAGTGTGAGAATGGGAGACAGTGGTCATAAAAATGAGGGAATGGGGGCAGGGGGTTCCAGCCAAAACAAGAAAAAACAGTCTTTTGCCATGAAGTTTTGGAACAGGTTGCCCAGAGAGGCTTTTAAATCTTTTCAAAAGGTTTTTGGGATCTGACTGGACAAAGCCTAGACAAATGTATTCTGAATTCAGAGCTGCACCTACTCTGAACAGGAGATTGGACTAAATGACCTCCTGAGGTCCCTTCCAAGCTGACCGACACGGTGATTCTGTGATTCTGCATTAAGTACCACTTTTAGGGGAAGATAAGGATCATTATGTGCTTTAAAATCAGGCTGTTCATGGCAGCCACTACCTACAAAATGTTGTACTTGTTAAATAGAAAACCTAAATGAAAACAAATTGCAAGTTAAAATTACCATAATGCAGACATTACCAACAAACTAAAGGGATGGCCAGTGGCTACCGTCTTCCATACCTGTACGTAGTACTATACTCCAGTAAGAATGGTATCTATTGGTTAAAAACAGAGAACAAGTGCTGTTCTCTATTTTTACCAGCAATATAATAAATTTTTATTATTTTTTCCTTTACTGCATATTCTAAGTACTAAAAGCAAAAAAGCATTTGGGAAAATACATTTCAATGTATAAACAAAAAGATGAATGTTCTGGGTGATATCAGCTATAGTGTGAAATATAGTCCCTTATATGAAATGTAATTCTTTGCCTTCTGCACAGATGCCTGGTAATATCATTATTGATCCACCTGTTTTAATGAAAAGTGATTTGACAGAAAATTTTAATTACATGCTTAGCAATACAGTTTCTGTAGTGAGGAAAATATATCTTTCTATCTGTAGAACAAGATTCTAAGCTCATAAATTAATGAGAGAAAACAGCTGTTAGATGACTATTGCTCTGACCACCCGTGCCTCACACTTCCAACTACAGTATGAAGAGTAGATGAAATTTCACTAATACAATATGGGCAAATACTTTGAGACAGTACAGCCAGCAGAAACTTGAGATGAGGATTATCTTGTAGGTCTGGTTTTTCATCCTAGCTAGGGTGTGTTACCTTAATAAGTAAGCCAAATAATTACTTATTTACAGATTCAGCAAATGGTAAGGTCACACTGGCATTTCTGAGCAAAGAACCACACGGAACTGATTGGTTAAAGTGGCCTGAATTTCTTTGAAATACTCCAATAGTAGTTAGAATTCAGGCAAAGTCTATGGGATTGTAAAAGAAAAGGTACCGGGAGAGAAGGGGATGTGGCATTCAGAGCATCCTAAGGCATGGTGAGGTATCCTGCCTACATATCCTGCATAGGTATCCTGCCTACAGCTCAGTTTATTGTTCAGGATTTCATTAAGAAATACAGATATTAAAATGACGTGAAAGCAAAGAAACTATTTCACAATATGTGCAAGTCTTCCAGTTGTGCTCCTAGTTTTTTCGATACAATAGGAAAAGCATTTGTACAGTGTGTTTCGCCAAACACCTTCATAATTTTTCATGGATCAGATAAAACTAGCACCAGAAAAACATTTTCCAGTCTAAGCTTTAAGGGAAGACTCATCATTTCTATTCCTAAATCTACAACACTTTGTGTTAGTATTATATTTTCGAAAATGATCAGGTCCTTTTTAAGTCCTCAGCTTTTCGATGTGCATCTCGAGACACTTTTGAAGGAATCAGATTATCAAAAAGTGGAGGAGTCAGTACATCTAGAAATCATTCTCTGTTGGCATTTCTCAAGGCAAACTGGGCTTTTTGTTTGTTTGTTTTTTAATGTTGTTGCTGGTGACTGAAGGAGGAAATAGAATTGAAATGTCTGTATCTATATCGATGCACTAAAAGCACTGGAGTCATGACCACCTACTTGCCTTCTCAGTGCTGGATCATTTTTAAATGTGCAAATGCAAGGGACTTGTACCTGTCCTCTTTTACATGATTTGGGAAAACTCTACTAACTTACGTGGACTAACTGTACACTTGCTTAGAATGGTGTACGCGACTATTTCAAGTACAGTACTGCAGACATAGCTGGCGAATATTTGGATCATTGAAGAGTATCTAAATGGCCTTTGTTTAGTTAAAAACTGCACATGAGTTAAAAGCTCCAGTATCAGTATAACTGAGGAGCATTTGAGGAGCTGTGAGATATAAAACTGGGGTGGCAGGTATATGCAAAAAACCAGGGAAGGTGAAACAGGACTTCTGTTCACAAAATCTGCCTACCTATATTGCCGTGTGATGTCAATTAATTCTTATTCACTTCTGGTCCTAAATGGCTGTGCCTGATGTCTCTGTCTTATTGAGCTCTCTCCTTGTTTCACTGAAGAAGCAGCAGCAGCATCTGTACTGGTTGTAAAAGGAGCATTTGTAGTAGTTGTCAAGAAAGGCAAGATTACAACTGACACTAGTTTAAATAAAAAACAGTTGGGTGTTTTATGTGCGTCCGGTGCAGGGAACCTCTGTTTCAGCTGCCTTTTTCTTCAAACTTTGATGATAAGCACCACATACTTTCTAAGGGAATTTATCTTTGCTGCACTTTTGTGAAATAGGGAAGCACAATCACCATTTCACTCCTGGAAAACGGAGGTAGTATTAGCAGGGGAGGGTGAAAATTACAGTGTCTGAATCAGATTCTCTATGAAACATTCAAATGCCTATCTCAGTTTGGAAATATAGACTTTGATGTTTCAAGGGGTCAAGAGCTGAACCCAGCTTTCCTGAAAACACTGGGAAACTGCGAACATTGGGAAATCAGTGAACCATCTTTCCCCTTCTTACATGCAGGTGTCCACTTGGAATTCAGTTGTATTTGGTGGAGCAATAGAGAATTGATAGGTGTTGAGGATAGTGGACTTTTTCTAAGTAATTTCCAAAATTATGAACATGATTGTGAAAAAGCCAGATGCCTTTAAGCATTTACAAGTTGGTTTAGAAACTCCTTTTTCCCTACCATATGATAAAGAAATATTCATGAGTAACAGAAAAATGCCTGAGGCCATGAGCATACCACCGTGGTTAGGTAACTCTGCTCAGAGCTCGCTCTGAGCAAACTGGTGACTTTTGAACTGTGCTTAGCCAGCCACCACCGCAGGCCTCAGGCACGGAGGCAGCGCTGACACGACAACTGACTAGCTCTGCTTTTTGGGCTAGTTAGCCGGGGTGCGTGGCCACACTGGCACTCTGGGCCTGGACTTAGCTTCTTCCAAGGTGGGTTGGTTTCTGTGCACATCCCTGTCCTGAATAGTCCAGACAAATGCAACATACCTTCATTCCTGTTTCCAAGCTGTGGAATGTCTGCTTGTATGCGTTGCCGTCTCTCGACGTCTGAACAAAATCTGCTGTTACCCTTTCAATATTTTTAATGACTGTCCTATGACTAGTTTCACCCAATCGTTCCCAGATGCTTCAGCCACCTTCAGTCCCTTATGGGTCTGAGGGCAGGCACACAGCCTCCCGGACCTGGAGAGAGGTGTGAGGGGTACCTTTCCCTCCCAGCGCTCTCCTCTGCACAGGGTTCGCAAGGAGGATGCCGTGTCCCTCCCAGCGGCGGCCTTGCCCTCGCCTCAGCAGGGGCTGGTTATGTAACTTTGCGAGGCTGAATTCCAGTATCTATAGTAACATTTAAACAGAACTAAAACAGTTCCCAAAACAGGAAAAAGTTACTGAAAACTATCCAGAAATGAGATCTTACCTCTCCTGGGTCACACAGGCAGCAAAACATGGGTTGCTGGATCTATATAAGCCATAGATGAGATCCTTATCCCTATTGTCTCCTTTCACAGTACGCAAGAGAGACGGAAGAGAGGAAAAGGTCTTCAGAGAGGAGACAATTGACCTGGAATGGAAATGGGGGAGGACAGCCACATAGCTGCTTTCCAAAGATGCTTTCAGAAACTTGGTAAGAGGGTTTTTCTAGGGATGGGAGTGGGAAGAGCCATGGGGACATTAATAATGGCTGCACTTTAAAGTGTGTTGGTGCTGGGAGCACTGCAGCTCACGTGCCAGCTGAAGAGTCTGTCTGAGATGTCTGGAGTACATAGGACTGAGAAGACCAAGATCAGGAGAACATAAAGATGGCTTTTCAGTCAAGTTTACTCTCCTCTGTCTACACTGAAGGCATGCTCTCTTCAGGCTCCTTTGGATCCCTTATGAACAGCAAAGCTAATCCTGTGGTGATCACCTCTCAAAAGAACTTCCTCAGCAAAACCTTCTGGTGAGACATGGCCAAAGCAGGTTCACGTCAATGGAGAAATTCCACCTTTGTTGAACAGTTACTTAGGGATACCATCATAAAAATCTGCTGTAGCAATTCTGAAGCTTGATTTAAAGTATTTGTAAATGCTCAATATTCATTCTTGAGCACAAAAAGGTATCCATTCACATTTTTTCATGCTTACTCAGTGCATACACTTTTGAGGGGCACGTGTGCCATATTTATTTCTGCAGGCATCTTATCTGCTCTGTCATCTCTTTGGGCCATACAATATCCAAAATCTTCCTTTGGCCTGTTCCCGTTTTGCCTGTTGCCATCTCTCCTCTTTATGAAGACTTTGCAGAGAGCATCAGGAGAGGTATTGCACATACTTCTAATAAAAGGCCTGGAGAAACTGCTACTGGTCCTCCATGTGTTCCAGGATTAGTTGGAAATTGAGAGTTTGGGGCTTGTGGAGCCTCCAGGATTTTACAGAAAATAGATACTTTTCTAGGATAACTATAGTGGCTTTCGCTTCAGATGCAATTTACCACATCCTTTTTTATTCTAACATGTTTGAATTCTTGACTTTTGAGAAGGAAATGTGATATAATTGTAGGATTATATTCTGGTGCAAAATTACATCTCTTTTTGGAGTGTCCTTATGGCAGGTAAGAAGTATAAATTCAGAATACAGAAGTCTCAAATCAGATTTTTTACTTACTGAGCTTCAGAGACGATAATGTGTCAGTTATTTAAGATGTAAAATGAAAATAGAAGAGATGCTTAAACTTAAGGGTGAAGCTTTAAGGAAATATTATTTTAAATATTATGACAGGTAAAATAACATTCTTATTCAAAAGCAGTTGAATTTTATTGCTTTGGGGAATATAATTATAGAATCAAAAATGTAAATGAATTTTTCTCTCAAAAAGGGTTATGTACTTCCTGCAAAATTTGCCACTAAGTCTGAAGTCTTTAAACTCAAATCTTCCCAAAGAAAATTGTTGCAAAAATGAACATCAGTCCTTTGGGGCTGAAAGTTCTCAGAAAATTTGAGAAACTTAGCGCTCTTATACAGGCACCATCGACTTAGAGAAGTCCTCAGTGACACACTTTTTCCACAGTACTCCAGAAACCAAGACTTACTCTGCTAACAAACTAGCTTTTAGTTACAAGAGTAATTAATAAAAAGGTCACTGATCCATTTAAACTGATCAGGGCTGAGGAAGAGAGTAAAAGGTGAATGGAAAAAGGATCAAATGTGGAATATTTTGACTGCAAAGGTCATAAATCTGACGTAAAGTGTACAAAAAACCAGAACTAACAACAGTGCTTTTGGTAGGTAGTAATGAAGAATTGGGAGGATCAGAAATTCTAGCGTGGAAAATCAACATACACACCCACTGGACAAAATTCACCCATGTGTAAACATACAGCAACAGCCCGCTTCCCACATAAATCCCATTTACATCCTTAAGTTGGAGTAAATGTTTAGGGGTAGTTTCAAAGGCATACTCAAGAAGGGAGAATTTCAGTCTTTGTGAATTAATAAGTATCCTGGATTCTGCAAAGACTTATGTATGTGCCTAATCCTAATATACTGCAAATGCTTCTGGTATGATAACTTAGAATGTGTAAATTTAAAATGCTTGCTGTAAAGGTTAGGTAGAATTGGGACCTAAGCAAAGAAATGTAGGATGAAGAATAAATCATAAGATCTATCTTTTAAGTATGTGTCAACAGTAACAGAGTAGTTAGCATGTGCATAGGGCTTTATATATTAGAAGCACTGTATGGACAATGCTCCAGATCCAAAATACCAATATTCTTGTCAATAGTTCCAAGGAAATGGAAGGGGCTACTTTGGTAGGGCTGCAGAATAGACCCCCTTCACTAAGCTTTACATGCAACAGAGACACCTATGTTATTATCACCTATAGTTTACAGATGAAATAGCATGATGGGGGTAAGAAACAGATATTTGCTTCTTTTTTACATTAGTAAACATCTCAACAAAGCTAAGAGAAAACACCTTGAGGAACCAAACAAGTCATTATTATGTAGCCATGTAGCCAGGCATTAGTAAGGCAAGCTGATGGTGTAGCTTTCTCACTTTAAAATTCATGTTATAGGGATACATCATGCAGTTGAGGAGCTTAATGAAGAAGAAAATGTCCAGATTTTTTTTATTTCTTTAAAGATCCCATTCAAGGAAACTCTTAAGCGAGTAGATTCACCAAAAGGCTGTTGAGCCTTCAGTGGCATGCATTACGCAAGGTGGATTTCTCTTGGGTAGTTGCCACTGTTTTAAGACTTGCGGTAGGCATTGCTTGAACATTGCTGTGTAGCCAAGCAAGGATCATTTGCTTTAAGAAGATGCTACATTGGCTTTGTATTTGCTTTGTGACATCTTCCTTCCCTAAGTGGTGAACTGTTAATCGGGCTGTTTTGCAGAAATGGGGAAAATTCAAGGTTTGAAAGCATGGTAAAGTCTGCCTGCCCATCAGCACCCAGACTTTTCAGGCTAAGCTGATTTCTTTCTAAATACCCCCCTCCCAACATTTTTTGTTGGTTTTTTCTTTATAATTTCATTTATTGCTTGAACTTCTGTCAATTTTACAGACTAGAGCTACTGTTTCTGTATAGATAGATAAGAAGAACACACCAAAACAGGATTTCTTTCAATCTTAAAAGTGGTTCACATATCCCAGTGGATAGGGGAACACAAAGTGCACAGAAGATGAGTGGAAGAAGTAAGGTGGAAATAATTCAAATTCGGATGGTCTGCCTCCTTGCTTTCAGCAAAATTTTCAGTTCTTAATTCTCAAATAATAGACACAAATCTTGAAAAAAACATTGATTCAGTGAATACAGACTAAATTCCCTGCTAACTTCAGCTGAGTTGCACCAAGAAGTTATTTGTCCCCGCATATTTAACAGAAGATATTCTTGGGTCTGCCTAGTGATAACTGTACTTGGGAGAAAGCAAAGCAAAGCAAAGCAGGTCCCTTTTTATGCCAGTGGTTCGCATACTGAGGAACCTTGAACACTCTTGTTTCTCAGACAGGGTATCTGTGGAATTCCTGCCATCTATGTGCAACGAATTCAGACTGAGATCTTAAAATTGGCTTCCTTCAATCGAGTTTTGTTATGTACTTGGCATGCTTTCACACCCAAACCTCCCATCTGCAGCCTGCACCTGCATTGCTCAATATTTAACTCAAAGATCTCTGAACTTCCTGGACCACTAAGGTGTCTTTTGGTTTGCAGCTTGCTGGCCGGGGCTGTTGCTTATCATAAGAAAGAGGTTTAGATGCAGTAAATAATGTAGATTTCCAGTTTCCTCAGTTTTGTTTCAGCTCATTGAAAAGAGCTCCTTTCTGGCATGCTGCAGCTTTTCCTCTGCATGAAGCACGGGCTGTGAAGAGCAGGGTATAGCGTTTACAACCTGAAATTAAAATGCCATTGCTTTGATTTCTTACGTTTTCTCTTTCTGCACAGTAGCGAAGTGAGAGCAGGATATACTGCTACCTTTACCACAAACAAACCCACTAGTTTCTGCTCTTAGTTACTGAACTCTTTGAAAAAGAGCAGATCCTTCTCTTTGTCTTACAACTGTTTCTGACAAGCTGGCAATAAGGATTCAGGACTCCCATGCAGCCTCTGGTACAACACAGCTGAGCTGCTCCGCAGCATGCCCTCTCCAGCCCACGGGGAGTTCAGCAGCTCGACCGACTAGAGACACAGCGGGTATTTGCCCAGTGATTTTACAACTACATTACACCACTAATTATTCACTCTGGTTTTATAGCCATACCTCTCCCGTCCTGGTTTTGTGGGTCTCTTCAGTGCTCTGAAGTCTGGCTCGATAAAGTGAAAAAAATCCCTCTAGGGTTCCCCTATAGGCACATACAAATTTCTAGTGAGCTGTATACCTTATTAGTAAGACCAAATATTTAAATATCAGGAATTAGTTCCTAAAAATTATAAAATTGTGTGCATGCACATGCAAACACTCCCGGGTACACCCAAATATGCATACGTACATATATAAATACAGATATGCACACAGATAGATACTTATAGTGGCTTGGATAATGTATGAACTTGAAGGTTCGTTGACCTGACTTTTATGGGTGGGAGATGATATAATACCTGTGAAGGCTGGAGATATGCTTTACACTAGAAAATATGTTTAGAGCTGGCAAGTCTTCCACAGTTATGATTGGAGGAAAGATCGCTTTTGCTCATATTCCTTCTTTCCCAGGAAAAAAACCCTTTTCTGGTACAACTGTGTCTCCACTGGAATTTTACTGAATCCTGAGCAGCAAAGGATCACTTGGAACCGCTTTGGATGCCTCACTTGGCTCCCTTCATGAAGCCAGCTTGAAGGGGTTAGGGAATATGGACCGGCCACCCAGTTCCAGAGAATCCTTTGTGTGTGACCACTTTTTATTGCTATTCAATGGCAAGGCACGGCAAGTAATTAATAACCCGTGTAAAAATGCTATTAAGATGTTTGCTGGCAACAAGTAGAAAGACGTTTGTTGAAAGAGGCATGGTTTAATGATCTTAGCACAGGACTGTGTTTGAGGATCTCCTGTGTTCTTCCTGTGACTTTGATAGTGATTGCCAGTCTGTCTTTTGGAAGGTCATATATTCTGTATGTGCTTGTATTTACCTTCTCTGAAATGGGCTAGAAAGTTTTACTTAGCTTTTAAGAGCCAGAAATAATTAGTTTCTGTTTACAAAATACTGTCAAGACATAAACCATCAATCATCAGTCTCATCTACCTTTATTTTTCTGAGTATTAGGTGTCCTAGACATGCTCTGCATTTGGTGGAGAGAGACCTCTCCAGAGGGTGAGACCTCCCTATGTGTCAGTGTGAGAGAAGTTTTCCTTCCGAAAGAAATTTCCCCTTTCCAGTCGTTATAGAGGGAATCTAGATGATTGAGTGAGGCTGACTTTTAGATGGCTAAGGTGAAGTGAAATGAACCCCACTCTGGATGGTACATTTAGGGTTGTTTATACACTGTGCAAAGAAGACAGAGTTTGCACTTCACATCTCTGATCTCTGAAATGAAAAGATCTGCGTGAACGAGAGGGATGAGTGTTTCACAAGGGAACGCCTGGAAAAGAGACATTCTAACCCAAATTAGAAACAATTTAAGTAAAATCTTCCAGTGAAGTGGAGTTATTGCCATGAGTTAGGAATGGGCTACAGGGCTGCTCGGAGCTTTAGGAACGGAACAGGGACACAGGCTCACCAAGTATTTCAACAACTCAGGTGGCTGGCTAGCAAAGAGAAGATACAAGGCAAGAAAAATAGTAATTATAGATATTATCATTGCTATGCAGCAAGGCCAGTGCAATAGCCCGACTGCAAGCACACTACATCATTGGGAAGCTGAACAGAGGGAGAGAGTCCGCCATCCATCCGAGCGGACTAGTAGGGAGTCAGTGCTCAGAAGTGATCTCAACTGCAGGAGGCAAAATGCCAGCCACATTACCGATACAGTCTCCTTTGCCAGCTGATCTCTTTGGCAGCATTGGTGTCAGCAAAGCAAAACACGGCTTAATGAGATTGCAGGAGGAATGGCAGGCGACAGCTGTAGGTGAGCAGGGCTTCTTTTCAGTACGCAATAGCTGCAGTTTTCCAGACCACGTGCGGTCACAAGGTTGCAGATGGATTAGAAAGCAACCTCTGGGTGGGACCATCCCATCCGTCCGAAAAGATGGTCTTTGATGAAAACAGGCTGAAGTCAAAGAGCCAGGCTTGGAATGCTCCAGGATCCACAGCTCATGTTAATAAACTGTCCTCTTGCTGAGAGCCAAAATTTCCAAATCCTGGCTGCTTGAACTCTGCTAGTCCCTCACGCAGTCCTCTGGGTTTACTGCATGGTTCGTGCAGGGTTTCCAGCTCTCTGAGTGCTTGTGCTCAAAGCGTGGCAGTTTGCAGCAGGGATGTGTCACCAGGCAGCGTTCGGCAGAGGAGCCTGGGCAGGGATGAGGGCAAGATGGCACGGGCTTGGGTAACCTATGAACTTGAAGGTGCTTTCGGCAGTGACTACCACTGGCTGTGAGTCTGTAGTTGCAGCAACCCAAAGTGTTTTCAGGAAAAGAGTAAACATGAATAGGCATTGCGTGAGAGCTCTCAATTTAAATTAAAAAGTGATTTTGAGGTGGTAACTCCTGTCATCTGTTGCAATCCTTGGAACATTGGTGATGGCCGGTCTTCTACAAGTGGCTGAACCTCAGAAAACTTGTGGGGTATACCATCCCTATAGGATTAATACCTATCAGGTAGGATGGTGCAATTCAAAAGGACCTTTTGGATTGTCAAGTCTGTGTGTCTCCTGTTGCAGACAGTTGTGTCATACAATCCCTTTCACAAGTTAATCGAGTTTCTCTGTAAAACTAGTTAGGTTTCTATTTCCACTTTTCCTATTGTCTGTTTCAGAACCCTATTTCTTTGCTGGGTAAAAATCTAATTTATGGTGTAAATTTATTAATTCCAATTTCCATCAAGTGTCAGCATTATCCAGTAGCTGAAAAAGTTATTTTAGCTTTCTGGTGTTTATACTGTATCCCTATTTGACCTTCATTTCACTAGGTTAAACAAATGAGGCTATTGTATTCTTATGTATGGTAGCCTATTTGTTCTTTGGCTCATGCCGGTCATCTGCACTGTCTTTGCATCCTGAATTCATCCCTCCTGAACAATGGGTGATCAGAATTGTATACAAAATATTTCAGATGAAGGTGCAGCAGTGCTTTGCACATTGCCATGAATATTATTACATTTCTAATGGAAACATTTTGTCTCAAATATCCCAGGACCATATTACTTAATTCATAATTACATTTGGATCTAATGGACATCCTGTGATCCTGGTATCCTCAGTCTTCTGTGTTTCCAGTTGATAACCTCCACCACACTGCAGAAATTCTTGTTTCTAATCCCTTGATGCAGGAATTACTATTACATTTCATTTAATTTTAACCTAGAGTAACAGTTTGTTCAGTGGTGAATTTGTAGCGCATTTCATGAAATGTCAGTGTTTGATATCAATGTAGAGATTTCATTAATTCATTATTATTTTTATTTCACATAAAGAGAAAATTGGATATACTCAGAGTGTATGTTGCCTAATTTATGAGAGCATAAGCGTTTGGGTGGGTAAAAAAGATATTAGTAATAATATTGAGTACTAAAGGGAGATCTTTAGTTTAGATTTCTAACTCCTTCTCCCAACTGTGCACAATTTTATCAAATTTAATTGGATTTTGTAGTTTGTCTCATTGCAGCAAGGAGAATGCATTTACTGCATTTTCATTCCAAATGCATTAAATAACTTTTCCCCAGATAAAACCACACATTTTTTGTGCAAGGATAGCTCAGCAATAGGACAGTTTAACCAAAGTTAGCTTAATTAATAGACCTTTGCAATTCAAGTATGACCGAGTTGCAAAAAACTGGCTAAGCTGAAGTTCTCCAGCTTATAGATCTGGAAGGGCCAAACATTGCTTTTGGTAGAGGATATTGTGCTGAGTTGTACAAAAAGTGGTTTTATGTTGTTTGTGCTGTTGGAATCAGCAATATTTCTCCTGTTCATTTCTATAACAAATCCCATATCTTAGAATAAATACAGGAGGGTAAAGTTCAGGGAGAGCATTTTATTTTAAGACTGCGTTTTTCTGCCTTTGAAATGTTGGATTTCTCAACTCTGTGGTTGCATTAATGGCAGTCTTTTTCTTGACATCTCTGTGTATTTGTGTGCATGTATACTTTGTATACATAACATTCATGAAGATGCAAAATATTATATACAGTGCAAGAAAGGTTTATCCATTGTCTTTTCATTACTGGCAGTTCTTGACAAATGGAAAACAGTGCTTACATTTTTTTTTTCTTTCTTTATTTTGCTCTATTTCAAGCCTACAGAGATTGGGCCTTTGGGAACTACGACATTGTTTTTCCTACTTTGAGGAAAATGTAACTGTCATCCAGCAGTGCCTTATCTGCCACATTTTCTCTGCTTGAAGCAATGTTTTATAGAAGTACTTAGTTATAAGTCTAGAGGATCTTTGGCTACTACATGCAACTCTGACTTTAATAGTTATTCCTAGGAATCTGACCAGTCATCCTTCTTTAAAAATAAAAGGTGGCAGGTCATTTTGGTGCTAATGCTGTTTGAAAAGCATGATAAAAAGCTTTATAAAAAGAAATATTAACCAGACCAAAACAATGCCACAGTCTCCAGAAACATTTCATGCTCCAAATGAGTTTGATGTTCACAAGGGAAGGACAGGCCTGTGGATAAATAGGGAACTTTCTTTTTTTTCCAGCTCTCAGCCCAGCGGCTAGCTGAAGCCATGATCCTGACGTCCCTGGTGTCAGCCCGTGTCTTTCCTCTGGCTCCAGTGGGCTTTGGGTTTTATTTTTATCTTCTTGGGTCTTTGGGATCTGCAAATACCACTTGTCTCTTGTGGGTATTAGAAGGTTTGATTCATTAATGTGTTTAAAGAACATTAAAAGACTGGTATAAGGGTTGCTATAAAAACTGTTAAATATTAATATTGGTTTGGATTTTTAAAGGCAAGGAAAGAGGGTAGGTCCCCAAAGGAAGCTAGGTCCACTAAAAGCCATAGGAAATGTAACTGTTAAAAATTGCTTTTTCTTCTGGCAATCCTTGCCGCTGTGTACAGAGTGCATATGTGAATTAAGATATGTCACATATAGCGTGCTAACAGTTAAAGCCATAAATGTCTGCTGGTTCAGCTCACAAGAGAATAAGGAAATTGTGGGTAAAATATGGCTACGTCATTTGATAAAAATTGAAATCCTATCAGTTTAAAAAGGAAGGACTTATGAGTACATATTGCTAAAGCATATCTCCTTCCAGAAAATCTCACCTTCTCCTTCTCAAAGGAGTAAATAGAAACTGCATCTTTCGCCTTTGAGTCTCTGGTTGGTGAATGTCTGATATGTCACGCCGAAGACAATCATGAAGAGTCTTTTAAAAGAGGAATTGGGATCAGAGGCAGAGAAAAGCAGGGCCTGACTTGCCAGCTAACCCCCGCTGCTCTAAAAGTGTGCAGTTTTAAGTTAAAAATCAGAAGTAGGTTCCTTATAGTTGAAATTTATACTGTAGTTTGAAAAGAAATAATGAAGATTGTGATTTTATTTTTTTTCTACATTAGTGACACATCCAGTTTCTCCAACTTTGAGCTAACCTGTACTGGTTTTGCAGGAAAGCTTTGGTGTCCGTATCTGAAAAACATCACTCCACACCCTCCGATAAGCTATAAGCAACCCCCAGTCCTGGAAGCTAATCTGTGGGGATGAACTCTGGTGTCCCTGTGGACCCTCAAAGTCAGAGCCTAAGGAAAAGAGTAACGACAAAAGTGCCTCCAGGATAAGGACAGCATTTTGCCAAGAGTAGCAAGAGAAACTGTAACGTTTAAACAAAAAATGAAATTTGAATAGCAGACATTTTTATTGAGCAATTATAGAGAGTTCAAAACAAAGTCATCTCTGCATTTACCCTCCCCTTTTTATGATTTTCTTTGAAGTTTATTTTCTGTTGAAACAAACTTGCTTACTTCCCAGAAATTCATTCCTCTTTCTATAAGTAGATTCATGAAGCAGAAATTACGTCTTCATGTTACACAAACTCCACACCCTTTGTGTTTTACTGCACTGCCGGTAGTTTGCTCTCTTTCAGATTTTTGCTTACAAGGAGATATGGAGCTCTGGTTGTGATAGTAATTTATTACCTGTTTTATTGTTGCCATTTGCCCTATAATTTTAAAGGTAACCTGAAATGATTTCATAAGAAAAGTCTATCCTTGGGCTTACGTCCCCAGTCCTCCGGGATGCTCAACATCCTCAAACTCTTGTATACCCAAGTGAGCACCGAGTACATTTAACATAACGTTGGGTCTGAGCCAAGTGCTGAATGTCTCACAAAAAGAAAAAGAAAAAAGAAAGCTTCACCTTAATTTCACTTTTTCCAGGCCTGTCAAATAATTTGGTTAATGTTTTAACTCTGAAGATACTTCCCAGCATTTGCTGTGTGGGTAATGTCAAGTCGCCGTGTGGTTCACTATGTGAGCAGTCATGCATAGATCCACAAATCGCCATGTCTGGGGCATGGAAGAAAAAATGCATTGTAGGTGCCAGCATAATGCCCTGGAGACCAGCTTTCATTTCCTGGGCTATGCCATCAATTTTGGGAAAAAATGCTTCAAAAAATTTAGTGTGTTTTGAGCACAGGCCTGGGCCTGCTGTCATGCCCAAAGTCTGTGTCCATACTCTTAGATGCAAAAGCCCAGCTCAGGTTTGTCATTGTAGCTCCTTGGCCCACTGCAGCGATGCCATGTCATCTGGCCGGCTGAAAGGTCCTAAAGGCACATCTCAGAATGGTTAATGAGGAACATGATCAGGCAGCAGTCAAGCTGCTGTCAAGGGAATATGGTCGTGCTGTACAAGCTACAGGCACCCTATGGCTGGTAATAGGGGTTTGTGGGGTGAGAGGGGAGAGAGCAGCCTCCCTGCTGGAGGCTAATCTCTGGCTAAACCCTCTTACCCCTGCTCTCCTCTGCTTTCTGCTTTAATTTCTTTTTGCTCTGCCATTTTTTGCCCCATAATGCAAGCAAGCTTTAGTCTCTCCCACCTTAAAAAGATCTCCACCTTTGATCTCAATTGCTTCTGTAGTTACTACTCCTGCTTTCTTCTCCTTTTCATGAAGTTTTTAAACACTACTGGGATTTCCTTTCTGTTTTGCTAGAGACCCCGTTCAGTCCAGTTTTCTGTTCACTGCAGCCCCATGCAAGTCTTTTAGCTGAATTTGAAATCCAGCCTGCAGTTTCCAGCCTCTTTACCCTAACAGGCATCTCTGGTGCATCTCCCTTTCCTCGCATGGCCCTGATCTTACCCCTAAGTGTTTCTGCAGCACAACCATCAGCGCTCTGTCTGGGTCCCACTGGAATCTGTCCTTGGCCCATGTGTGTTGAAGCTTTGCACAGATGCATGTGCAAAACAGTACAGCAACAACCGCACCTGTGGCTGTATGTGCAGTTTTCACACGTGCACATGATAAGTAGGTAAATAAAGATGTGGATAAAAGAAAAAGACAAAAATACAAAATCATGTTGGGTTGGGCGTGATAATTTTGCAGAATTTCTGCAATGTCGCTGCCTTTGTAAAGTCAGTAGCAAGGTGCTTTTTGCACGTGTCTTTGAGTGTACCTTTCTTGTTTGAATAATGACCTTTACGGTTCTGTGTGGCACCTGGGGGAGTTACTTTCAATGGTAAGTACAGGAGGGTTGAGAGAGAGACCAGTAACACAGTAACTTCTGTTGAGTTCAACAGCCCATGTGGATCTTGCTGATCAAGGAGACACCATATGTGAGGAGGTTTATACCTTTTGTCTGGCTAACAGTGAAGCAAGATTGTTTCAGGTTTATTCCTTACCAGCTTTTACATTCGTATCAGGCTGTGCTTGCACAGCAAGTGGTGACTTAGCATTGCCACTTGTTTTTTCTTTTGTCTTTCTGTAGTACAGAGCAAGCAAGGATTTGTGGTTTCCTTCTTTATCAGCAATAGCAAAGCTGAAATGGTAATATTCCACATGTAGCTCCATTTATGGAAATGACCTTCTCAGGGCTGGAGTAAGAATTTTACCATTTCAGTTTAGAAGTGCCACATTTAAACCAAGAGTTTGGTTTTGATATGAGGGTCTTTAACAGCTGAAGAGATGTCGCTGGTACTGATTTAAGCTACTTCTGCTTGGGCCTGTTAGCCCAGACTCATGTCATGTCTATGCTGTCGTGTCAGTGTGTCAGCTATCCAAAATATTAGATACCTGCTCATAGGTGGAAGCAGTCAGGTGCCATCGCTTCCAAGAGAAGAGCAAGTCAGCTCCAGTCCCAGAGCTGCATCGCTGGTTAGGATGGGAATGTTCCCATTCCGGCAAGTCTACCTGAAAAGCAAGATTTATTGCAATAGACACGTTGCATGCTGATATATCTCCATGGCTTCCACACCAGAACTGGCTTTTTATGTCCTACCTGATAGAAATGTGAACAGAGCTATGCAACAGTGTCTCCTTCTTTCCCCTTTCTCAGTATTTCTTTCCTCTCTCGGCAGTCAGCTGGTCCTTTCACTATTTTGCTTCTGATTTCCATCCTTGTGTTTTCCTCTTACTCTAGGTATCCTAATTTCTCCAGACTTTTCAGGCATCTCAATCTGAACTTCACTGTAGAACTTCAGAATCAGATTAGCTGAAGTTGAGCTTCCCAGGAATTTGGACAAATTTGGATTTGAACAGCATAAATTGGATAACTCATTTTCAGTGGAGTTGAGACTGAATCAAGATTTTGGGTCTGGGTCTGAGTTTATGTTAAATCAAATCTGAACATCTTTTTGAAAAACCTACGAAGATTGAAAGATTAGATCCAGGTCCAAAGCCCTAATCCTGAATTTAGGTGTAGTTGTATCCGAGATTCTAATTTTCCATAGCAGAGAAATAGGAAACTATAGTTTTGGCCGTGGCCTATCTCACAGTTTTATTCCATAAGGAATGTTTCACAGCTTGAATTTACATCCCTTTCCTAATACATATTAATAGTCCTTTACCTCTCTGTCCTTCTGCAAAGGTATCAGATCAGGTTTCAGCTGTTTAAACATTGATACTGGGTGTGCCGCCTTGTTCTTAAGTCATTGTGCTTGTCACGCTCACTGCACGAGTCATTGAATCACGTACTCGGTGTTGAGCTCCCCAGTACCAGAGCTGCAGGTCTGATTTTTCATATGTCACAATCCCGAACAGCCAGCAGTAAATACAGACTTGCGTGTACGCATCTTTCAAGGGGTTTTGGGTCTGATTTGATTCCCACCAAAGTCAAGGGAAAAAGTTCCTCTGATTGATGTAGGATTGGAACTATCAATACGGGGGTCTCCTTAAAATGATGATCTCTCACTAAATGTTCATCCAATTATAATAAGGAGCAAAATGCTTCATTATTTTTTCTGTAAATGAACAAGTCAGACTTTTGGGAAAATATGGTGCCTAGAATGGAAACGATGGCAGAAGAGTGAGTAAGGCTTTTTCATGTCACAGATCTCTTTGGACACAATGTTTAACAGGCAAATTCCTACCATGGAGCACACCTGTGGGTCTACAGTGGGAAGAAATGCCAGGTTGGGGGTCATGGCCTGTCTCTGGTGTGGGACTGACAGCAGTGATCTCTGATGGGAAAAGAAAAGACATCAGACCTTGGAGAGATGGGAAAGAGGGGAGAAATGAGGAGCTGCGGCTTTAAGAATGCCCCGACACCCTGGTAAGCTTGGCTCAGCCATTCAGCCTGAGTGAATAATGTGAATAAATGTGAATAAAACTGAAATCCTAAATTTTGAGATTTATACAGAAAAATCTTTGGGGAGTGCCAGACACTGCTGAAGAACATTGTAGCCTTGCTGTACTTATAGCAGCCTCTGCTGAAACTTAAATCCTGGAGCTCTTTAAACATTTTTATTTTTTCAAGGTTGAAACTACACTGAGGATTAATTAACCTTTCCGCTTTCCAGAAAGCTACCTGGAATTTCGCCACATTGTTCTCATTTGACATTTATCTACAGAAATGCGAGAATTATGAGGCTGCACTTTGTTTAAAAGTGCCAATTTGTCATGGCATAGTTCAATTTAACAACCAAGAAAACTCCTTGGAATTACTAGAGGCATTATTTTGTAGGGATTTCCTACAAAAACTGACTGGCTTTACTTCACTGGAGTGCTAGGGAAACAGGTTGCTCCTCAGCTGAGACTGAGTGTGCTAGATTTCACCCTTGATTGAGTTGGGAAAGCCCAGGTATCAAGAGCTCTAGATAGTATTTGTAAGGAGAGAATTCAATCAGCCAGCATGGCTTACTCAAAGGCTATGTGAAAATTCACGGCTACTGCCATGAAAACACGCGTAAGAGAAATGATGGGGGATCCTGTTTGCATAATTGGAATTACGATTAGCAAAATGAGAGATCACTTTCCATTCCTTTTGCTCACGAAGCCCCTTCGCATCAGGAGTAATCGGCACAGTCATCAGTGAATCAGTCAGCTAAGGCACGGTACACAGGGCACTTTGGGTGGTCGGGCTCTGGCAGAGATCACTGAATTTGGGAGAGGTGCTGATTAGGGAGGGTTGGAATTAGGAGAGGAGTGAAAGCGGAGTTAAAAGCATAGAGAGGCAGTAGGAAAAGATGATGAAGTAATAACTTTCATGTGCCATGTACTTAGAAAATATGTGATCATATTTCATCACGAAAGGATTTCACAATTTTCCTATGGAAAGTATTTATCTTTTCCTGGATGTAGGTGTCTTGTGCAGGATCTTTTCACAGAAGTGAGGCTTTCTGTTACAAGTGTCTTAGGTGCTCTAAAACCAAAGCTGGCCCTCGCCCCCTGGTACTGTAAGCACAACTTTTTGGAGAGGTCCTCCTGTTTAATTGACCTCTGAAGCACACATAGCCTCTCTAAATGTCCGCCCCCAAGTTACTCATCAGCTGAACAAGTACAACGTAGAGCTAAAACAAATAATAAGCGTTTGTGTGCATACCCATTGCATAGTTCATATAGTATGGTTGCCTTGACTCTGTTATTTGACTGTACTAAGCTGGAGAGAGAGAGAGAGAGACTAGAAAAGGAGCCCCTGTCAATGTTGTGCATGGAATTACAGGCAGAATAAATGCTTGAAAGTGGCATATCCAATGGGTTAGCACAGCATTGAAATTAGGTGGCTTGAAAGGCTGCACAGGTGGCTGTCTGCTCTGTCTCCTTTGCAGGAGCTGGAGGGATCCAGCTGCACAAATAGTTTGGCTGTTCAGAGGCTGGGGATTTTCTTCCTCAGCTCTGCTGCCCTTTTTATATGTGTTCAAAACAAAGCAATTACATAAGGTGGTATTGCTTGAAAATGATGAAAATATAGCCAGCCATGCCACTAGCAGTCCCTCCTTGCTATACCAGCGTGCAGCTCCAGTTTTGCCATCTCATTCATGTATGTAGATAAGAACTAAATGCACATCTGCATGCACATGCAGCCAAGACCTACAGAAAAACCTGAGATTCAGGAATTTCATGGAAATTCCTAGAACATTTGGCCTTCTCATATGAATGTGTTATTCCACATCAAGTTACGGTAAGCAAGTTTGTTTTCCTGCTGGCTTGCTCACCTAATAAAGGCTATTTATATTCTTGGACAGATTTTTATATAATTCATTAGAATATAAAAAAACCCATTCCCATAACTGTATGAAAGTATGAAATTCTGCCTGGAAGTGCAGTAATGTTTAAGTTAGTGACCATCTTGGTGCCCCAGAGCCAGAGAATATGAACAGAATTAGAATACCTGCTGGAGAAATAGACCTGCTACTGAGAAATTTTCAAGTACATATAAATGGCAAATTTGTACATCCACATTCTCATGGATGAGTGTTCAGGCATTCAGAGAAGGATACAGGGGTTAGTTAAGACATTTAACTCTGATGGTTGAGCTCCTACTAGTTGTGACATACTGTTAATTATTCTCACATGGTAAGAAAAAAAATTAGGTAGAACGTAAGAGAAGCCTTTCAGCCTTGGAGGAAGGCTGAAGGAAAAAAAAATAAAAGCCTACCAACTGCAGTTCCTGAAATCTATTGAGGTCAAAGAAGCTTAAAGAAGATCGCAGTGAAGCGAATGAAGATTGTCACAGAGAAACAAGAGAAAATCTGAAAAAGCAGCTGGTAATACATAGAACTGAAATTGAACCATCAGGAGAACGGGCTTAGCTTGATGCTGTCGCGATGAAAAACCCCCCTGAGGCAATTAACTTTGTGAGTTCAGAGGTGTGAATGAGTCAGGTTTTATAGGGAGAGGTACAGTCTTTTGCTTGAACAGTGCACGATATTGCAAACTGGGGATGGAACCATGAAGGCAAGAGGAAAAAGTAGGAATGAGAGCAGGGGAAAGGGGGCTATAACGTCCACGGCAAGAGTAGGGTAACCGGGGCCGGGAAACAACAGCAAGCAGCAAACACGATCTTTTCTGAGAACCACAGGGAGCTGAGGGCTAAGGATGCAGTGAGCTGGCAGTGGGCCAACAGCTGAGGAAATGGTGGAAGAAGGAAGGGTTGAATTCGTGGAAAATTAGTTTTCTTTCTCTGGGAAAGAGGTTGTTTTGTTTTTGACAGTCTCATTTGAACAGAAAGAGGAATTTGCCATCTGTGGAGACACCACTTCCAGAAAATCTTAACCTTTTCCTGACCGAGTGTGGAGCAGCAGCTGCCTCACACACTGGCTGTGTGGCAGCCCAGAGCAGTCTCATTTTTCACTGCCATTGGTTTGAAACATCGGGGTTCTTTATAACTTTGTAATACAGAGTTCTTCGGTTCTTCTAGCATGACCTTTAGTGGCATTGTACTAGTAGAAGTACAAACCTCCTTTCTTGGCCATAACTCACCTCCGTAAATGTTATACGATTACACCCAAGAACGTAATGCACAGTGTCACAGCTTTTTATACAGTGAGGACTGATTGCTAGGATCACTGGGAAGCTAATCTTATTACCTCTCTGCTCTGCACTTTGAAGTAAGAAAGTTATATTATGTATGTTTTTCTGTTTGTCAATGGTTGGGGTACTCAAATAGCCTAAGTGATGAGGGACATGAAGAACCTGGACAGAGAGAGAAATAGGTAGGTATTATTTGTGCCATAGCATCAGGTGTATGGTGCAGCAAACTAATAGTTAAATTTGAATTACAGTAAATCATGTTAGGGCTGCACAGGAAAATAAAAGCCAGCAAAAAAGGCTAATTCTAAAAATAAAGCAGAAGTTGTTTGTTAGAGTGGTCCGGAAAGAAACAGGGCAGTAAAATTTGGAGATGTCTTTTTAAAAAACACTAGAGGAATGTGTAACAAACATGAAGAATTCACTGCTTTATTGTAAGGAAAGGAAAATCGTGGCTCAGGAAAAATGAAGATGTATCATTGAAGAGAGTCCATATTCCTCAAAGATTCTGGCTCTTGGACGAATAGCTGAACTGATATAAAGTTTTGAAATGGAAATTTCTCTTTGAAAAATGCTGCTCCATCGGGTGCAAAATGTACTTCACGAAGTAGAATGTTGAAAACAACTGGCTTTTTGAATGGGAAAATTTCAAAGAAGTTCAAAATTGAAATGGGAGATCCCATTTGGATATTCCTATCTTGTTTTATTTTGATTCTCCTGTATCACTTTTCCTGAATTTTCAGTGTTGGTATTGTTCCATTGATTTTTTTTTTTTTTTTTTGTGCATGCATGTATGTGCATGTGTGTATTATGTGATAATGTTTTAACATTATTCACATTTTTTATTAATTGAAACAATTTGGATATTTTCTGCAAAATATGTAATCTGTATTTTTAATCTCAAATCTGGTTGAAAACAGACTCTGGCATGCTGGAATTTCCCCTGGTCTCAATGAGCTCCATTTCCTGAGGAGCTGTGCTGCCCGCTGATAATTTGGTTGGGGAGCACCTCACCAACCTCTACATTTCTGGTTTCTTTTTCTGTAGATAACAGTTATTTTCTTGTCACTGAATTTTCTTTAATTCTTTATTGCTATTTCCCCTTGATAGTTACAGTGATATGAAAATCCTCATAACCTGTTAACTACCACTTCCTTAACTAAAATATGGTAGGGGGCCATGAATGCACAACATCACAGAATAATTGAGGTTGGACCTCAATTGTCCAGTTTTGGAGATTGTCTAGTTCAACCCCCTTCCCAAAGCAGGTCAGCTGGAGTAGGTTGCTCAGGCCATGTCCTGTCAGGTGTTAAATATCTCCAAGGATGGAGACACCACAGCCTCTCTGGGAAACCTGTGCCAGTGCTAGGTCCCCCTCATATTTTCCTTATATCTAACCGGGATTTCCCACGTTCCAGCGTGTGTGTCTCATCCTGTCCCCGTGCACCTCCAAGGGGAGCCTGGCTCTGTCCTCCCTGCCCCCTCCCATCACACAGCTGCAGTGAGCACTCACCAAACCGTTTAGGTGCATCTGTTTTTACTGGGCATCCCAACTAGCTAGCAGCACCCAGACTGTACGTTACTGCCTTGCAGCCTGCACAGTAGCTTCGGTTCAAGGATGTGCTGACAGGTGAGGAGTAGCAGCTTATGAAATACAATAATATGATTGCAAACACTTGTTGGATCATATCATCTGCTGTTCTCTCTTACAAGATAATCAAAGATAAACCTTTATCCGTGGTTCAAATCTATTGATTTTTACCCAGTATGGATGAAGGTTTTCAGGTGGTGCTGTGTGTTTTGCAAACGCAGTATGTCTGTCCCTATCCAGCTAGTACAGTGATTTACTATTTGGAGTCACTATTTGGGCTTTTCCAAGAAGCTACAAACCTAAGCAAAAAATATTTTAAAACAGTCAGTAGTTATTACTAGGATTCTTCATATTTTTGATCTAGGGGGGTTGGTTTGGTAATTCAAGAACAGTGCACTTGACCTGAAAGAAAATGCATGCAT
The DNA here is from genome assembly GCA_030449065.1 of Oceanodroma leucorhoa. Taxonomy (NCBI): domain Eukaryota; kingdom Metazoa; phylum Chordata; class Aves; order Procellariiformes; genus Oceanodroma; species Oceanodroma leucorhoa. The sequence continues at coordinate 19,838,283 of JASVER010000005.1, forward strand.
GGTAAGGATTCTCACCAGTTATTCCTGCCCTGGTGAAAAGGAGCATTATCACAGCTGGCTAATCTTCTGATTTGTTAGTTTAGGAAATACTGGGATTAGAAAAGGAGCACGACAGTTTTGTGCTGACTGGCAAAAGGCTTCGCTAGGTTCTCAGAGGCTCGTGTGAAGCGCTGAAGAAGAGAGATGGTGCGATGGCAGCACAGATAGGTGCGGGCTGAGCAACACCCGCCATGGCTGGAAGGAAGCGCTGTCCTCAGAGCGCTGATTCAGCAGCCAGGAGCTAATTGTGCAAGAGGAATGGCACTTTTAAGGTGTTTACATTCTCTTATCAGACCAGTCAGTGTAAATAATGCCTTTGTCAGCAGTATGGCTGTGACCAAAAAGCTTTGCGAATGCAGTGTAAGGATTGCCTGGACCTCCTATAGCAAAGTAAATCATGCTGTTCGAGCCCCTGGAAGTCCTTTGGAAAGGGACAGGAGAGTTATGATTCTGCCGTGGTCAGGGAGTTGCTTCATCCTGTTTCAACTAATTTAAACCAGCACGTCTCCATTAGCTTCAGAGAACCTATGCTGATTTAGGTCTAGTTCAAACTACCTGAATGCTCTGTGATAAGAAGTGCTGTAGCTATGCAAAATACCCTTGTATATAGGCTATATATGTTATAACCGGTTTCATAAAGTGAAAAGCTTTCTTCACTGTGTGACCATTCAAATACATACATATATTTTTTCTGAACAGAATTGTTTAAGATTCTGTTTCTGGCCAATAACAGCAACAGGTTGTGTCTTTAGCTTCTAGGAGCAAACAGAGACTACCAGTAAGAAAAAAGAGATGGGGAGGAGATTTGTGGTTTTGTGTTGTTACTTACAAGAGGAGGAGTTTTCATTCCCACCCCATTCTCATATAGCAACCTGGAGAAGAAAAGAAAAAGATTACATTTTTTTTCAACCAGGGATGAGATATCAAACAAAATTTAGGCACCTAAGTCTCTGTTTACAGCCTCAAAAATAGTTAGAACTATATGGCCAAGTAAGGCAATTAGATTCCCCAAATCAGTAACTGGATATAAGAAACTTCAGCTTGAATATCAAGTCCCAGAATCAGTGTGAGGTCACCGAAGTTACAAACAGATTTACATTTACTTTTTTGTCATCATTTTGCATTTTCCCAAAATTTAATTGAATTGGCAATGGAAGATACTAAATTGCCCACAAGGGTAAAACTACCCCACTGTATGAATCCATGATACACCCCCACCGTGAATACTGTGTGCTGTTCTCAAAAAGGGTACAGTAACATTATACAAGGTATAGAGAAGGTCAAAAAATATCACTGAAAGTATGAAATAGATTTTATATCAGGAATACTTAAATAGACCAAGATCCCTGAGCCTGAGAAGAGATAACTGAGGGAGGATAAACTAGCAATCGGTAAACGGAACAGAAAGGAGAAGCTGTGTGGGGATGAACTGCTTACTCTTTCTTCTGGTACAAGAATTAGGGGGCATAAAATAAAATCATCAGGTGGGAAGTTCAAACAAATAAAAGGAGATGATACTTCACGCAACATGTTGTTAAAGGAGAATTCATTGGCACCAAGTATTGTGGATACTAGGGGCTTCTATGGTTTCAAAAAGTGATTAAATTTAAGTAGGAAGTTAAGCATCAAGCACAGTGAGAACTCTGAAAGGATGGAGTAAGCCAAAGCAATACTTAAGCAATTAAATTTATTCAATAAAAAAATTTTAACATCATTTTCAATAGCATGTTTATTCTGTTTTCTCTCTTTTTTTTTTATCATTAATTGTATCACCCTGTGTTTTTAAATTGAGTTAGTCAGAGGAGGGACTGTCCTGAATGTTTGTTAAACACTTCTGAATTTATATTCTGTAAAGTGACACGTATTTCTGTGGTGCTTTCTAAACGATAAGCAATACTGATTAGTCGCCCCACTTGTGCCTGACTGGTGTGTACCTAGCTGCTTTTCAGGAGGAAAATACCTTAAGTAAAAATACCTTAAGTAGAGTCAACAGCAGATCCAAAGGACCAGTTGTGTCACTGCTACGCTCGTCATCTTTGCGTGTCTTGGCACCATCTCTGTGTGCAGAGAGACAACTTAAAGTAAGAGACGTTACTGTGGCTTGTACGAAAGGATGAACCATTATGCAGAATGCAAATAAGTATCTTTGCGAATTTTGCTCTAATGAAAGCAAGAGGGTAGAGCTACAAACCTTGTCACGCAAATGTAACTTTCAACAGAAAAGTATCAGTTTTACACAAATTAAACGTCCACCCATGCCACAGAAACTTTCTCAAGGCTAGGTGCAGATTATTGCTGCCGAGGTGCCTGTGGCGGTTTGGGTGGAAAACACAGAGCATCTCTTGGATGACACTGACACAAATAAGTAGCCTGAGAAGCTAACAAGCCCTCCGCTGTGGCAGCTGCCTGCCTGCTGCAGCCATCTTCAGGCCCCGTCCTTTAAAACACTGTCAACGAGTGGCGGATGAGCTACACCTCCTCAGAAAGGCTTCTTAAAACAATCACAAATAAAACACATATAAACCATACTCGTACAGTGCCAGGCAGGCGAGCCTGGGGAAACAAGCTACGCAAAAGAAAATGCTCTAAATGAACACTGAGAGCTTAACCTCATTTTTGGTAGTTGTATATAGGTCTTGTGGCTGTACTGTTGAAGACGATTCAAGGAATTTTTTTTTCACCCCGAAATTAAGTAGTTCTTTGATCAAAAAGGGTAGGGAAATACTGGTTTACTGTTAAGGACCTTCAGCTCCCATAATCGCCGTGAGCAAGCTGCGGTGCAGGGGTCTGGCTGCCTGTTCTGCAGCAGACAAGGTCTCCACCGCTGTTTAGAGGGTGCCTGCCATGGCAGCCAAAATAACACAGTTCAGGAATTAAAACCTGATTATGCTAGTGTTACCTGAACATGCTAATGCTGTAGCCGGTTCCTGGAGGGGCCTGTTCATGCTTAAAAAGCCAACAGAAATCCTCCCCCCGAGCAGACAAATCCCCTCAACCCCCTCATGTTTTATTTTTAAGTGGCAGCAAATAACTTGTGATTGTCAATAAACAGAAGCATCACTGAGAGACGGTATATCGCTTCCTTGAAGGTAAATAATTTACTGAAATCTTGGCTTTAGGCAGGTAAGTTTATAAACTGCTGTCGTTCTTTCTTCAGTACAGTATATGCAAATCAACTGTGGTTTGTAATCTGTGATGGCGTTATTGTTTGCATTACCCACATAAATCTTCCAGCATCTGTGTATTTCATAAGGGAACAAACATTTCTGCCTATTACATGAACACGACTATTGTAATAAACTCATGTTATGACAGACTGTAATTACTGCAAGCAGTCTCCCCAAAGCCTACAGCCAGGGTGTTGCACTCAGACAAGAGTATTTCCAGCAGTCTAGAGAGGATTAGCAGATCAGGCTGCACAATAATGTGTATTTTCTGTCGGTCCTGCCTTGCCGCGGGCACTGGAGACCAACAGCCGAATACCCCAGGGCTAAGTATGCTGCCTTTTGCCCACTGCCTGTGGAGAAGGTCAGGGAGGAGTTATCTCGCCCGGGCCGGCGGGGCTGTTGCAGAGGGAGGGGAGGGATGTGCAACACCCTTGGGTGGCTGCGGTGCACACACCCAGCTGCACCGGCTCTGCCTGGTGTGGGCAGAAACAAGCTCCTACCAACCAACAAGGACACGAAGCAGTAACTGTTGAAGCTGAACATTTTAAAAATCTCTCCCCAGAGCATTACCGAAGTTAGCAGAGTGACTCTCTGAACCGCCAGTGTTAAAGCTCAGCACACAGAGATGTCTTGCAGAGATCTGCAAAGATCTGCCTGTGCTAGTGCTTAAAAATTGTAGCAGATTGAACAGGGAAAGTGCTTCTATCTCAGRTAAGATCTTAGAGGGGCTAGTGTGGCATGCAAATAGTGAGCAGAAAGGATAATTGCATAGTTAATGCTTGGCCGTGTAGTTTTGTGGTAGCTAGATTTCAATTTGATAGCAATTTCTCTCCCCAATTCCAAATTAGGAATTGGACTAACAATACTCCTCCTGCTACCGGTTAAACTTCTGAAAAGCATTTGTCCCCGTGACATTGATTGAAAAAGTGCCTGACAGGAAAGCAGTACAATCCCACTGCATTAAGTGAATTAAAAATTGCTTAATTGATAGCTCTCAAAGAACAAGATTTTACAGGCTTTGTTATGCAAAGAAGCAATTTGCAATAATGGTTTCTTTTGCCTTCAATTTTCATGAATCCCTGACTGTTTCCTGGCCCTGTAGTTTTCTCTCTGGAAACTTCTCAGGCTGTAAATCCATGACTATTAATGCTGGATCTGTGTATGACTGGATCTCCCAGAAGTACATGTTTGATTCAGATCAGGTGTGGCGCAGGATCGCATTTCTGTGTAATCATCCAAAGCAAACTTCGGTGGCCTCTGTGTGCTGGCCTGACTGGTGAAAATCTAGAGGGGGTCAGGCAGGCATGGTAGTGGGTCAGGCATAAAGCCTCTAGTACCAGTCAAAGTGAACCCAACAGGGATTTTTTGTATAATCTCAATTTTCAGAGTGAGTTTATACTAGATTGGTGCTTTGCCTGTGGGGTTCTGGTATTTTTGATCCCAACTGGGAAGCTTCAAATCCAGATTTGCGTAGCTTTTACCATACCAGCAGTAGCTGCTGTAAGAGCAGAGGCTCTATTTCCCAGCTCCCTGGTTTCAGGATGAGGACAGATGCATTGCCTTGTTCTGCCATGGCAATGTTGTACAAAAACAAGCCACCCGCCAGCCCAGCCCTGCGTGGAATATATGCCAGGAGCAACGCAATTGCTGGATGCTGCGAGTGAAGTATCACAGAGAATGTAGAAAGAAGCAGCTTTTCTCTTTGCTTATTTTTATTGTTTTTATTCAATTTTTATTAAGTGGGACTCCATCTTCTAAATATCATTTTTTCAGCTCTTTCCGCTGTACCACTCCCAGCACAACAAAGAAGGAAAATAAAACAAATCCCCCCTGAGGCTGTTGATTCTCCAAAGTGGCCCTACGTCTTATATCTGTTTCATGTAAATTATATTCCGCTGGTGTTCAGCCAAGTGACACACAAAAGACATGCCACTGACACAGGAAAGAGGCGGAAGAGGAAAGGAGAGGAGTGATGGATGAAAGTAGGCCTGCCCCTAGGGAAAGCTAGGGACTGGGTTTTGTGCAACGGTTTGAGCAGAAGCTGGTTTTGCCCCCTGGACTTCATTTCAAGTTCAACCTCTCTGTAGTGAAGTGATACCTGTGGCCCTAAGTTGGTTCTCGAGGGTGGCTGGAGAGGTTGAGAGAGGACCAGGAACGCCACGGTGTGCTAGGTCAGAAGCCGAGGCAGGTGCTGAACGGCCTTGCGCAGAGGGGCTGGGGGCACGCAGCCGCCCCCCATCCACACCCGCCGTAGATGAGGCGTTGCTGTGGCAGGAAGCTGGACTGATTCAGATCCACCCTCTTTTTCTAATAGCTACATGTCCCTCCTCATTATCCTAATGCGCCGCTTATTCCATTGCTATGCGCAACACCAGCTCCTCCTTGCCACTCATGCTCCAAGGCGCTTTTTAAGGTCTATCACCAATTTGCAATGAAAAAATCAATCCCACCAGAGGAGGAAACTTTATCAAAGCAGTGAGGGGTGCTGGTTTTGAACTAGGAGAATAAAACATCTCTAATATATTTCTAGGGAGCTAGAGCAGAGGAACTATCTAAGCTGAGGTGACAGTGATATTGCACAGATATGAATCCTTAAGCAATAATTTATAGGAAATATGTATAAGGTATAATGAACATTATTAAATACATAACAAAATGAAGACTATCACAAGTTGTTTTCTTCTGAGAGGCATTTGACAGGAGGGTTCAGCCTTTACAAATATATTTTCTTTCTTTTGAGGTTGTCGTGGTTGTGCTGACTAAGGATTACTGAGAAGTTTTACTGTTAGTGTACATCTATCAAAGACATTTTTAATATTGACATATATTTATATGCCAAGACATTAATTGTGCAGTTTCATTAGGAAATTCAAATATTAATTATATAATCCATTATGCAATTATACAATGAGATTTGTTCAATATACAAATACACACATATATATAAATATGAAAAAATAATTTTTTATATTGCCAAAATGAACATTTCAGACAAAAAGGAGTAATTTCTTTTATGGGGACCTAAGTCAGACCTAGCCACAATCAGTGATATTAAAGAATGCTCTGCCTGTTTAAAGCTGGCTTTTTGAGGTCAGAAGAGACATAAAAAACATAACTGAGATTCTCTTGCAGCTGAAATATAATTAAATCCACAACTGCTACTGGCGTCACATCTTCTAAACAAAGTGAAAGACAGATCTGTGTTCTGTCATAGCACACCAAAGTGGAACTGTGAAGTGAACCAAATTTCTTCTTTTCAAAGGAAAAGCTGAGTCATGTTTGTGTTCACTCAGGAAGGGCACTAGCTGGGAAAGAGCCGAGGCAAATGCAAGCCAGAGAGGTTCCCTACAGCTGAAAGAATTCTCACAGGCAGAGGGGAGACGTGGGTGTTGGGAAGTGAACTTGAGCTGGTGTGAATATAGATGAGCTTTTAGATATTTGCTTTTCTGGCCTGACTGATGGCACCATCAGCATATCACGTCCTAGCAGAGACTGTCCCTCAGGTGAGGGTGCTGCAAGAAACTTGCACTTCAGATACATAACAATTTCCCATGTTGAAGTTCCTCGTGGGTAAAACAGCTGTGGAGGAGGAGAAGGGGCACTAGATGCATTGGCGGGTTGTTGGGGTGAGTGGCTGTTGGTATCAGCCGCACGCTCCTCGGCAGGCAGGTGTGCGTGAGCTCGGCCTTGCCCCAAGCCGAGCAGAGCCGAGGGAGCTGCTCGTAGGGCGACACGGGCATGAAGGTGGTAGTGATCCCTGATGTGAGGGAGGCTGGGGTCACCGGCACCTCAGGCTCACTGTCCTGCTGCATGGCTCCCCACCGGCTCCCCAGGCAGGCATCTGCATTTCCCTGCAAATGCATGTGCTGCCAGCAGCATGCCCTCAGCTTTACTGCAGTGCACAAAATGCATAGAGGTTTTATGCACTTTTTCCATAAAACCCTCTTTGTTAGCGCGCTCTCTCTCTCTCTCTCCAGTCCCTTCGGGGGAAGACTCCCCAGCAGTCATGCTGGAGAAGACTTGTAGCAATACCTTGAAGTAAAATTTCTGCCTCTCTGAGAGGCTGGCTATTTTGATATGTTTAAGGGAACTAAAACATTCCCCTGCACAGTCCTCTAATTTAGGAAGTCACAAAGATTTTACTTGTAGATACAACAGAGGCTTTTATGTTTCCTTGGGACTATTGTAGTATGTCTGTATTGGATACCATACAAAAAGAAAGGAAGGTTTGGATCTGAATGAAGAATCTTGGTTGAAATGACAGGGACTTGAGCTGACATTTCAGTAATTTACTATTAAATATCTGTGCTTTTAACATTAGAATTTTTAAACTGGATTAAAATTCTGATGCTTTTGTGTTGCTGTGAAACTTGATTGGCAAATTGATAAAGCAAGTCATTGAGAAATACGAAGTTTCATAATGAGAACAAAGGCTCCATGTCAAAGAAGAATGAGTTAGAAAAAAGGCTGTTCACACTACAATAAGACTTTGATTTATTGTGGTGTGATTTATTACCTGGATATATTTAACACCTGATATTAAACTCACCTGTTTGCTACACTGTAAACACAGACACAAAATCCTCTTTATTTTGCTTCCTGTAAGCTGTCAATTACATCTGGATTGCCCACATTCATAAAAATTCTCGGATCTGTACTTCAGCTACATGATCTGTGGGGCCTTCTCCCAGACAAGAGTGGAGACCTTTAACATGCAGGGACAGGACAACAGCACGGATGTGGCAGATGTTGCTGGGAAGAAAAGATGAATATCCAAGAGCATTTTCCCACAACATCCTCATCTGTGTGCATCACACATTAACAAAAAACTCAGTAAATTCATTAAAATACACTTCTCTTAATAGCACCCTGATCAATAAAAAAAGTAATGCAATGTTTGCAAATATTCAAATGTTTCTCTTTCCATTCCTTTCAGACTTGCAGTCTACACAAATACGAAACATCTTATTTTTCAGAGTAGGAGAACAGATTGTGGAAGTCACCAATTAGCCGTGTCACTAATTATCCATACTATGCATCTGAGTTTTAAGTTTCTTAGCTAAAATCCAGCATTTACATTTCTTAGCTAAACTCAATACTTGCTGCAGTCTCTTTGGGGTAGAAGGCAAATTAAGGATAATTTCATTTTCTCCCAAGAGGTATAACTGCTACCACCCTCCCTAATTTATATCCTGTCTTTCAGTCTCTTACTGACTTAAGGAAAGGCTTAAAGATGTGTTTGCAGCCTTTTTCTCTTACACATCCATCTTTCTGCTGCGTGTTTCTTCCAATCTTCCTTCTCTCTCCAACCGTCTGATTAATAGGAGGCTTATCAGCTCGGGGGGTTTCATTGGGAGCTTTGTTCTGTTTGGTTTAAACCACATATTCTGGAGATAAGTGATTAGGGCAAAATCTCATCTTCATTTTTCTAATGGAGGAAAAGTTTGCATATGAACGCTAAGGACTCAAAAATTAGATGGCAAATAGAAAGAACAAAAATGTCATTTTGCTTTGAAATCTTGTGATTCTTTGGGGCCTGACTCATGACTCTGGTGTGCTGGGATTTGGCAACGTTCATTTCTTCCCCCTATTCTCTATTCTCTGCTCCTCAGGAGTGTTTCTAGGAAAGAGCTTCTACCTTTCCACTTTTTCTTTGTCAGATCAGCTTTCCCACCTCTTCTGAAATACCCCTGTCTTTGTGGTCACAGTGGCCCCCGCTGTGTGAGAGAGCACGCACTACTGTGTTCAGCCCCACAGCGCTGCTGGTAGGGGAATGATCACAGCTACTGCAAGTGGAGTGGAGGCAAAGGGGCTGTGAGTAATCTACCCTTGCAACCTGGGCTCCCACATGGCCTGGAGCAATGGTCCTCCAGCAGCAAAGCATCTCACGTTCATGCTCCCACTCACACTTGTAGTTGGCCTGAGCTCAGGTAGCCCACAAATCCCATCTGCACCTGTGGCAAGAGACATTTCTGTCTCGCTCCAGTGTTCTTGTCCACCTGATAAAGGTCATAGTATACACCTGCAAGGGCAAATGGGCTAGGCAGAGGCTTCACAGGGTCCTGGGACCTGTTTGCACTGCATGGGCGTAAGTGTGCCCTTGAGTGCACTTCAATGCGTTGGGTGCACATAGAGTTCATCCCCATGAGTACCAGCTGGGCTGCCCCAGAACCTGCCCTGAAGGTGCTTCTGCAAGCGAGTAAGGTGGATAGGAGGTTAGTCTGATCTGGAGCCTTATCTTTGTGATGCTGCCACACCACAATGGAGATGCACTCTGGAGATTAAGGGCTAGATTAACATTTAGGCTGGTATCTGGCTAACGTGATGCTCATGTGTTAGTGAGATCATCAGAACCCCCTGCGCAAGTTCTGCTTAGCCTGGTAGGCACTTGATGTCCCTTAGTGTTGATGATGTCAAAAGTTAAGGTCATAATGCACCTGCATTTTTGCTGTGGGCATGCACACAATCCTACCTCCCCTCCCCAATACCTCTGAGCTGCTAATAACTGCTTCCTGCGGGCATTCACAGCTCCAAGTCTCTCTACCTCACCTGAAATGTGCAGTCTGAGAGAGCACACCTTCTGCATTGCACCTGTCTCAAAGCATGAAAAGCATGAAAAGCACGAGTCCCCGCTTCTGCATTCCCCAAAACCTAAAAAAGAACCAACCCAAACCCCCAAAACCTTGCACAGACATGGTAGAAATACAAGTTCTGATCCCTCTTTTGCTGGGTCTAAACGCAGTTCTCCTGTAAAAAGTGCCCAATTCAGTAGACTAGAGGATATTCTGCAGTGGGTCTCAGCTCTTCCAGTTTGTATGAAGTACTTAAATGTTCACTGGATGAGGGCTGGAGCGTTCATCCCAGAGCACTAACACCAGAACATGAGAGCACATTTTTTTTCTCTCTGGCCAAAGGAGTATTTAAAAATGCTATGCAAAGCAGTGCAGTTGACACTGAGTGAGAAGCCTGTGTGACAGATAGCTTGTATTCAGACCACTTGTTTAGGAGATGGAAGACCTGAGATTAAATCCCTGTTCCAAGTCAGGCAGAAGAGAAGGCATCCAAACCTGAATCTTCCACCTCCCGGGTGAGTTCCCTTGCCCCTGGGCTACTGGGCGTCATCTCTGCCACCACATCCTCCTCCTCCTCTTTCCGCGTACAATCGCTGACCTGGTTTAGCTTGCCCCTGATTGGAAGAAGGCATCTCCTTGCAGCCTGGACTCAGGCATCGGCACTTTAGGAGAAGACTGGCGTAGTACTCATCCCTCTCCTGGCATTTCCTTGGTCGTGGTCAGCATCTTTGCACCCGTGCTGCATGAGCATCTCATTCTCCTCACGCAATGAATGAAGAGCTTGTGAAAGGCAGTAGGTGCCTGCACGCCAAAGGATCAGAATGAAACCTACATATTACGTAGTTATGCCTTAGTGATTTGCCTAAGCCACACAGCATGTCTCTGAAAGTGGAGGGAACTGCCAGAAGTTCTCACAGGTCCCATGCTCGTATCTGAACCGGGACCATCAGTCTCTCCTCTTTCTGGAGATCCATTTCTCTCTTTGATGCTTTCCTGGGTGATACAAGCAGATCCCCATGCCTGGATTGTGACTCTGTTTCAATTTGTCTTCGTAAGCCTTTGTGCAGGGTTTGTGTATTCCTTTTTGTTCCACATTTATGGTACTATCAACATAACCTGATTTCAACAGGACCTGATGGACTCTTCTGGGATATGTTGAAGTTCTTGCAGGATAGGGCCTTGGATAATAGGTGTATGTGGCCACTTACTCACTTGAAGCTGGCTGATTACCAGGCCCATCCTGTAATCTCTTGATCGTCCCACATACATTTATTTGTCAGAAGCAGAGCTATTGTTAACCTGTCAATATTGCTCTGCACAATGTCATAAATACGAGATTTTTCATGAAACTTTGGCATTTCTGCTCCTGAAGACAATCCTTCACAAATGAAGGGGCTACACTTCAGTCCGAAGATTTCTACGACGGGAGAGAAACCTAATGAGATGGGAGATAAGGTGTATAGGGTAGGGCATCTCACTGTCACTTAGGGAGGGAAAGATTAATGTCCCAGTGCCAAAAGCAATGATTTATTAAGTGAGCCATGGCTGCAGGGTCTGCGAATGGTGCGCATCCTCCTCGTATTCATCATACGTTTTTAAGTACTGTTTGTGAAAGACATCTCAGGCGAAAGGAACTTACTATTAAAGACACCTAACTTCTGGCGGTATGTAGAGCAGGGGAGAGAGAAAACTCCCCGTGGCTTCCTCCTTAACTTCTGCTGTGAACTCCACCAGTTCAGGAGAGCCTAAGAGCTGTGTTTTGGAGGGTGGCATTGTACTCTGAATGCTAACTAAAATCAGAGTGGAAAGATCAGTTTGGGTAGATTTTCTTTTCCAGGACGTGACAGATGATGAGTGCTGGTATGCAAAATCACTTTATTTTTTTGTGTGTGATAACTGGGATTCAAAACACACTAGTTGGCTGCAGACCAAAAGGCAGAACAGTTTGCAACAGGAAAGCCCATAGGGTTGACGGTCAAAAATTAAAGCAGATTTTGCAACTAGTAGTGAGTCATATTTAAAAGTTTTCTCACAAGCTTGAAATGGGTATGATGAATGTAATTTTTAAGGTCAGTTACCAAAATGCAATGCTGGCTACTAAACTTTCTTTCAAAACTAACCAGCATTTTGGCAGGGAAAAAAAAAAGGACAGAAAGGATTTATCCTCTCTTTACTGCAATGCTAAATACAGAAATATCAGTTGTCCTTTTTCAGTAGTCAATGTGTCAGTTTGTGATATTTTGGGAATGTTAGTCCACTGCCTATACTGGCAGATGATGTAAGTGGAAAGAGGGGTGTAGGCATTTGGCTCTGGATGTGCCACAGGTACTGACAAATATAAAGTGTGCAGAAGCGTATGGAGGCAGTGAACAAATGCCAATGTCTTGTTGACTCAAAAACAGAGTAGGCAGGCAAAAAAAAAGTGAGAATCTCCTGGAATTTATTGGTGTTGGATTGGCCAGCAAACTAGGTAAGATTTGGGCTATGCGTGACTTTTTGATATGCATCTTAACGCCAAGTAGTGGCCGTTCTGAAATGCATGCAGTTAATTAACAAGGGTTTTTTCGTTATAGGAAGAGCAGGAAGTATCCCAGTTATGCTGTTTTTCCCCCCTGAAGCTCTTCAGGAGAGGAAGCTAAAAGGCGTTTGCCGCCCTAGGTGGAGGAGCCAGTGCTGAGGGGGGCCAGGGCCGGGCTGTGGCGGCCCTGGGAGGCAGAGGCGGGAGAAAGGGAGGAGCAGGGACAGAAAGCCCTGGGGGAGGACTGGCGAGCAGGGCCAGGGCTGTTCCCCGAGGAGGAGGAGGAGGAGGGCGGGAAGGGCGCGGGCAGTGACTCCTGCGGCGGGGTGGGGTCCCCACCAGCCGAGCCAGCAACTTCAATGCTGGGCTCCACCCTGGGCCTGCCCGCGGTGGCGGCGGAAGGCAGCGTTCAGGCCGGCTTTCCAGGCCCCTGCGGCGGGCAAAGCGGGCAGGAGGACTGCATCTGCTGTGCCTGCTGCCCTGGTGGCTGCCAGCTGGCCATGCCCGGGGTCAGCCCCGAAAGCTGCCAGTGGCACAAGGGAGACGGTGGGGTTCAGTGAACATTTTATTTGGGAGGATGTCAAGAGCGGCATGCCTATCTGCAGATTGGGATGAAACAATTTCCGTTCCATCAGGAACAGGAGAAGTTAAACATTAAAAACAAACCATTCAGATAACTTGCATCCAAACGTTTTAGCAGAGTCGTTCTGAAAAGTGCTTAGTTACTCATGGCTGATGTTCAGTGACTCCTGATACTCTGGAAGAGCTGGGAATCCAGAACAACTTATGGTAGATACAGTAAGGCATATTATGAATCATGGGCAGAAGAATGAACAGCTGATTAGGACTGGATTAAAGAAAAATTAAAGGAGAAAAATATAATTCATGCCATTCAACATTACTGTATGTGAAATTGATACTGCAAATCTTATTTGCCACCTTTTTTGATTAGATGGAAAGGTAGTTTGATAAGGACGATGGAAATGACGAAATTTGACCCAAACCCATGAGACAGCAATTAAGAAAGCCAAACAATATAAAATTAACGTGGCATGTGTTACACTGATTGAAAGCTGGCCAGCTGACAGGTCTTGGAATACAAATGGGGAATCATCACAGAATCATTTAGGTTGGAAGGCACCTCTGCAGGTCATGTAGTCCAGCCCCTTGCTCAAAGCAGTACCAGCTTCAAAGGCCGATGGAGTTGCTCAGGGTCTTGTACAGCTGAGTTTGGGATGTCTCCACAGGTGGAGATTGCACAATCTCTTATTTAGTCTGAAGATTCCTCTTCCTTAAACAGATTTGTTTTAGAAAAGTTCTTTGAGAAATGGGTCTTCCATCTATGATGTTCAGTACTTTTTCCAAATATATGGGAGAAAGTACAGAATTAGTGCAAATGAAGTTTGCAGAGGACATTAATGCTGAAGAAAGTAGCAAATGTCAAAGGGATAGTGTCAGTATTATAATTCAGGTGACCTTGGATTACTTGTTTTAACATGGTTGAATATAAAGTTATTTGAGAGAGAACAAAAATCTTAGGTCATACAGATGGAATGGACAAATCTGCGCTGGGGAAGACTGATGTTCAGAGGGACATGGTAAACAGGGTGAATAACTGTCTGAGCATGAGTTGCTGGTGTGGGTCAGCGAAAAACAAACTTCTGTGACCCTTGAAGTTAAAAATATGAGGAAATTGGTTAGAGAAGATTATAGAGTCTATATAGAGTCTATCAGTAAAGTGGGCCAGGTTCAGTTCTCTGTCTGTGACGGCAAGTGGAATAGCACAGCTTGCCTCCATGCACCCCAAACACAGTGGCCTCATCCATACTACTTGCTTGAGCAACTTGTCCCATGCTATCCCTCAAACCATGCTGAGGCATTGACCGGCAGAGGGCTGGTTCACATATTCCCAAAACGTGCTATGCAACTAAACATGACATAGTGTGAGCAAATGTGTGCCCATACTTGCACCCGTGTTTAGCTTTCTCATGCAGACACTGCTGTTAATTTTGTGTTTAGCACCAGTTTAACAATTACTGGCTTTCAGTGTCCAGTCCGGGTATTCACAAGGCAAGAAGAATGCTTATCACGTTAGCAAGGGTGAAAACAAAGTCCTGAGGAATGGCAAAATGTGCCTCATAACATTCATATTTTACTGTGGAGAAGGTAAAGGAGGGACCTGGTTGTAGTCTGTGAACAGTGCTTTGAGATTATTGTAATGAATTCCTCAGTGTAGCAGATAGGTAGGAGGCTCCGATGGCCAGAAGTTGAATCAAAACAAGCTTTGACAAGAAGGAAGCTCTCAGTTTCATAGTTCTCGTCTTACAAGTAGGTTTTTTCCTAGTAGACTTTCTGTAGTTTAAGGTTGGATTCATGCAAGTCCTATGGCCTGTGCTATGTAGGAGGGCACGTTAGATGATCACAACAGATTCATAATCTTTGAATCTTTGAATTAATTAATGAGATTTTGAGATATGAATGAAAGTTTGGCACTTGGATTCTGTTGTTCTGCCAAACAGGGGGACTGATAGAGCTTTAAGGCTTCACCTTTCATCACTACCTTATATGTCTATATACTGACGGGGATGATTCCCAGAACAGAGTAGAAAGATTTGGTTAACACTTTGCCTTTTGTATACTGCTACTGATAATTTTACCATTCTCATCTCATTATATGTTATAGAGGCACTGTAGAATCTATTCGTTATAGAAGACTTTTCTTCTTCGTAACATACTATTTTTTTGGTCATTTAGTCATTGCTTTTATTTCTCTATCAGTCCCTATCTTCTGGCTGGTAATAATTATAATCAGCTTCCTTTTTCCTTCATAGGAGTTAATGTAATATCTGCCCTCACATTCCCTTCCTAAGGGAAGGGATGGTTGCTCTTGGCATTTTGGAACTGTGGCTGGTTGTACATCTACTACAGTTTCTCAAGAATTTCCAGTTATCATTCATACTTTTTTGTTTAAATTCTTTATCTCATTTGATTTAGCTCATAACTATTTTCTACTTAGTGACATTTGTCCTTTTAAATCACAAGGTGAATATATTACTGGTTTGGACTTCACTGTCTTGACATGTAACTCATAGCATATAATCCCTTGTGCCAAAAATACAGTTCTGTCATCAAACTATCTTCAATCAAGTTCTAGTATAGATTTACCTTATATCAGATGCAATTAATTTTCATATTAGGAAATTATTACCTGTACTTTTGCATTTGTTTAGTGACAACAGAAGACATCCAGCATGCTTCATTCAGATTGAAGATCTGGGTGATAATGCGGTTTTCTACTCTGGCACCACAGGTAGCTGATTATGGATCTAGTCATCCAGCTAATTGATTTGATATGATAGTCTGCACAATAGACCACCTGCTCACTCATCTTGAACTTCATAAGTGACAATATTAATTCATAAGCTTTCAAGATAATTTTCTTCCTTAGTGCCAGCAACTTGGAGATTAGTTGTAGGGAGTACACCCTTAACAGGTCTGCAAAGAGAGCAGCTTGGTTGCAAAGAGCCTGCGGTGGCTGGGCTGAACACACAAACCGAATGGGCAGATCTTTGCCAAGCTTTTTAGCTGTGAGTGATTTCTGAGCTGCACACGTGTAATGATGTACCCTACATGACATGCAAGGCCATTTCTCCTGTTCCCTGTGCCTACGCAGTTCCTAGCAATTTGCTTTAACATACTCATCATGCCAGGCTCTATAACACTGTCACATTGCTCGTAGTTGTGTAACTCCAGTCCCTCTCATCTATTATCCAGCTCTTGGTGATGACGATGAGGCAATTATATTTTTCTTCTTTTTGTGTCCTTTGGCTTCATGACTAATTTTGTTCTCAACATCTTGTTTTTGATGAGTGTCCTTTGAGTCTCCCTTTTCACTCGCTCCTTTTTTATTAGTTTGCCACCTTCCTAACTCATACAGTGAACTTGTCTCCTAAAAACTAAGTTTTTCTGCAGGTGCGGAGGCCAGCTGAATGCCCAGCCCCTTCTCCCTCTGTTCCACAGTTTCAAGCCCACGTGTTATTTATCTCTTAAAAGATTAGGGAACTGTTTGCTGTCTATTCTCCTCTGGGCATGAGACATCAAGGATTTCTGAAAATGCAGCCTCCTCTGGTTTATCCATCTTTTGTACAACCTCCTGAATTGACAGCAGGTAAGTCCCTTTAGGATGGGATAATGAGAATTGCTGGTAATTACTGCTTGCAAGTATAAACAATCATGCCCATGTGCTGAAGGGACCTAACTAATGCCAGCCAATTAAAAGCAATGAGAGGAAGATCATAGTTCCTGGGCTGGTGCAAATGCTGGTAGCCAGTAAACACAACTCTTTGCCTGGAAGAACTGAGCTGACTAACTCTGCTTTTGCTAATGTTACATGACCTCTTTTGAATGCTTTCAGGTCTTCAAAGGAGTCACAATCCACACTTTGAGAAACATTACTGGAGAATGATGAATTTCATGGGAGACTTGTCATTAGTAGGAGAAAACAAATCAAAGAGGTGGTCAGTCCTTGTTAAGGAAATGATATTTCTGAAATCCATCTGGATCATAAATCATCAAAGGACTCTGCAACAGACTCACGTGCCTGTTCACACACAGAAATGACAATAATGTCCCATATATGCTGATAGAGCTCTCTCCTTTCCTGGAAAGGTATTAAAAATCATCTGCACTGCATTAATGAAGTGCCAGTCTGATTCCTATTAAAGTCAATGGCAGCTCTTCTGTTAGGTTGAGGTATGTGGCAGCTTATAATTTTTGAAGCGTTAGGACCCCGTAGAGGAAGGTACTCTTTATAGGCTAAACTTTCTGCATGGAAAGCACATGAAACAGTGCAGGCGGCTTTCCTTAGTCTTGCTGGAGAAAAAGAAACCTGGGGGAAACCCTAGGCCAGTGTACACTGCTGCTGGCACTAAAAATTTTTGTGGATGGTGTTCTTAAAAGAGGAATCCTAGAGTGGAACTGCACATGACTATTTTCAGCAAAGCTTTTCAGATGGGTCCCACACCACTGAAATCAATGGGACATTCACAGGACAGGATGGAGCTTTAGCGGTTTGTTGGCTGCAATTCTCCGTTGACATTTTCTGGGGCTGCCTGGGGTCAGTGCCGTAACTAAGGATAAAGAGCAGCAAACTTCAACTACCTAAATAGCAAACTTTTAACTACATTTTACTTCAAAACTTCTTCATCTTGAAAATTTTAGAGAAATTGTGCACTTAGTGAAGTTTTTGCTCAAGAAATTCATTCCTTGAACTGTTGCTAGGTGTGGTTTCAAAACAGTTCTAATTCTACCAATATATCCTCTTAAATAACAATAAAACATGACTCTTCAAGGAATTAGAAATGTGTTTCAACAATGTCCCTTCTGCTGGCATAGCTTTGTTGGTTTGTTATGTTTTGTATTAGTACTGTACATAGATACAAGGCAAATACTCTACTTACATAAAAATACTGTCTTCTATCAGAAAAGTAATTTAATACAAATTATATAAAAACTCTCCATCACATACTGTCAATCCTTAGCGATTTAATAAAATGTCCATCATCTACTATGTGCAAGTTTACAAGTCACAGCCTGTATGCATGTGCTTAACAACAAGTTATTGCACTGAATTGGTGAGGCTAATTACAATTTAGAATTGCAAAACATTTGTGGACCATCAGAGTCCTAAATTATACATTCTCATTAATTTAGCTGTGCAAATCTATAAATTTTACACTACTAAAACAGAGAAAAAAATGTAATATATGGCCCACATAGTGAGTCCATAAAGGGACTTCTAGAAATTAATAGTTTGCTTTTTTTAAACTAATAGAAACAAGGTGAATAAAATAGCTTAGCATATTTTATAGAAAAATTGTTAGGCAAATAATTCTGTATTTAGTACTACATGTAGGCTTTTAAAACATTAGCAAAATGCAAAGGTTATAACTATATTTTCAGTAGTTTATAACAACAAATATTTGCTACCAGAAAGTTTCAATTTAGTCTAATTAATTAGTTCATTAATTAATCTTAGGGATGTGCGTGGATGTAGGTCTGAGAGCGTTTTGGCGCATATTCTTCTATACAGTGATACCAACCACTATGCTCTTTCTGGATCACAGCTTCATAATTTGAGGTCGTTAAGGAAAACAGTGCAAGATAAGATCAGATTGAGGCCTTTCCTAAAACAGTAATACCAAAAATCAAGAGAGTACTATTTAAAAATAAACTTAGATTTGGCTTGCAGCGTGGTAGGCAGCTCCCACATTTCCACGGAGCAGGAAGGGATTAATATTCTCTCCCTGCAGGCGGGAAGGCAAGTTGCTACCCTCCCCTCCATACCTGCCAATGCGACCCAGGGAGGAAGGAGGGGAGGATATTTGGATGGATGAAATAAAGAAGAGAGAAGTCAGGGCCGGAACTGCACTGCTGTGCGGAGGGATAATGGATGATGTCTAGGACAGAAATTACCTAAGGGGATGGCCCCAGGTTACGATCAGAGTTGTTGAGAAGAAACATGAAGAGTGGGCTGAGTCTGTTTATTTTCCTGGCAGCAACTGGAGGAGTTTTAACATGATCTTCATTTATCTTTGGGATTGCTGATTTTGACCATATCTGAATAATTTAGCAGGTGTGCCCACCACTCCTGTGAATTGTTTTAAATCTTTTTTTCTTATGCAATCAATTTATTCCAAAAGAGGTTTTAAAAATCTGGCTCTCGTTACTTGTGATTTCCCCAGGGGTGGTGGGCCGTGTGTTGTGTGTCCTGCTTTGGATTCTCTGCATACATTTTATGAATGCAAACAAATAAATTTTGTTTTTATTATTCCTTGCACAGCTTATCTGTGAAAAATGATGGCATGCTTAGGACATCTCGGGGAAATTTTTGGTCATTTTGGATGTCATGCTGATTTCTTGAATGATGAAAGGTAGATCACAGAAGGGACATGCCTCACAGGTGTCATCTGTGGCAACCTCCACAGAGGAGCTCTTCCCCTCTTATCTAGTTTTTCCTGTCTGGAACCCTGAGAGGGTTTCACAATGAACACTTAACGTGAACAAAAGCGATGTAATCAGGTAAATTGGGCTGCACCAGGTCTAGGATTACAAGACCATGATGGCATGGTTACTTGGGCAGCATGCGAGCGGCTCAGTTACTCCTGTTTCTTGTGGGGGCCGGGGCCGTAGAGCGCGCAGAGGTTGAAGAGAAGCGTATGTGTGCAAATGGGTGCAGCAAAACAGCCACAGATCTGAAGTGGTATTTCCAGCCCAGCGCCCCAAAAGCCTTTTGAAAGTTTCTTTATCCTGGACTTTTTTCTGGATTCTACAACATTTCCCCTTCTGCCCTTGAGAGCTGCAGCCCCGGCACTTTATTCCTCCCCAGTGCTGCGGGAGGAGGAAAGCACAGCTCCTCCCTTGACAATTGATCTGGAGCCAGGTGGTCAGCAGGATAGATTTTGGGCACCATTTCAGTTCAGCTGTTTTACTCCTGCACTTCCGATAGCGTGGTATTGATATGATTCAAACTTGCTTTCCACCAGTCCCGTCCTCCCTTGCGTGGTTTCCCCAACAACATTTGACTGTGGGCATTAATTTTGTCTTGGTAATGAAAMGTGTGAGTAGGATCCTTTAAAATAGATGCCTTTTTTTGCTGTGAAACTGTTTAAAACAGGTTTACAGTATGTTTTTATACCTTGTCAGCTGCTTGTAATCTGTTACATTCCTCTGAGGTTGGCTTCATATTTTACTGTCTCTGGAGTTCCTCGTGGTTTTTACTACTCTCTGGGGACAGCAGCATCCTAGTGCGGCAGGGAGAGGTGCTTTGAACAAAGTCAGAGTGACAGCCTACAAACCCCAAGTTAGGTAGCTGAATAACTATTCTGTATGGTCACGGCCTATGAAGTCCCTTTGATTTAATGGCTATTGCGGGTGCTTAGAGTATCTCCTCTGGAGATGTGCCCCTTGTTGTGGGACTCTTCAACTTAATTTTTTACTTTTTAGAGACAAATAATGAGCACATACTGCATCCAGCAGAGCAACATGAATACAGCTGAAAGAAGCATTCAAAACCAAAACACATTCTGCAGTAAATCTGGTTAGAAATCATATTAGCCAACTTGCTGCGAGTAGATTTGACCTGCTTGTAGGGGTGCTTTAACTCAGACGCTGCTTTTTCTACTTATTGAACTTCTGTTTCAGATTTGCGTTCTGTGCACATTTATAGCCATGCCCTGGGGTGTTTGCACAAATGATGTTTTAGACATGTAAATCTGACTAATAACACACCCACCCATGGCTGGCAACCCAGCGCAGCAGCCTGACACTGAGGGATGATCTAATCCCGGGAGGTATCTCTGGCCTGAAGGAAAGCAGGGAGGGAAGGGTGGCTTCTCCAGTAGATGAGCCACACTCTGTGGCCCTTAACTTAGGACTTGCTCATCCAGTGAAGCACTGGGAGAAGTGTGGGCCTTTTGACAGCCATGCCTGGTGTGTGAAACACCTCTTGTACCATGCCTGCCTGCAGTGGTAACATGCAGTGAATACGACTCCTCAGTTTGATGCTGCTTTTTCTGGATTTCCAGAGATCTCTTCCTTTTACATAAATTCGTTCAGGTTTGTGGACAGGCCATCTTAGAAGCTGAAATTTTATCTTTCCCAAAGACGGCTTTTTCCTGATGCTCTGCTAATTTATTCACTGCTGATCAGGAATGACCACCTGAAAGGGGAACTGGTAATTTGCTCCAGCAGGCAGCTACGCCACTGTAGGAATTGTCCTCAGCATCATCATTTACTGCCAGCTGTGGCAAGGTGGTGTCTGTGGAAGGAAAACTTTGCCAAGAGGTGACCAAGCACATTGTACGTACAAATCAGGAATACCTCCATGAAAGTCGGCAAAGTTAAAAATCTCAGGCCTCTGTTGAGTCACATCACTTCCTCCGCCACCCCCCGCAAGGTCAGCATCCGAACTAATGGGGAAGAAACATAGTTTCTGGTTCAATTTCTTGTTTTCAGATATGACTATATAAATGTAGAAAGGTGGGAGAATTTAGAAGAGAGGACTCAGGAGAAAACCAGCCTCTTGGAAAAAGTCCTTCCTCGTCTAAATCAGTGATGGGTTGTCTTGTGACATGAGGTGAGTGTACAACCTTCCAGTCTCTTAAGAAGGCTCTTATCTAATGCAATTCTGAATCCCTCACTGTTCAAGACAGTGTTCTAGTCCTTTTAAAAATCCTGCCAGACTTTTTCCTTCATTGAATATCATAACTGAAATTGCACTGCAGTAGGTAAATGAATACCACTGCCTGTTTATTTATTGTTTATGGATTGATGATGTGGTATCACGTATGATACCTCCTAGGAAATTGCATCACTCTGGGAACTTGGCCATGGGTACAGTGAGCTTTACTTCCCTAGCCATTTCCCTCCTTTTCTTGGTTTTCCCTTCATGCACATTTCTTTTCAGGTTTATCCTCCGAGCAGCAGGCACTGGCACTGGGCGGGAAGCTGGCCCGGGGATTTGGGAGGGGACGGCTTGGGTGCAGCCTTTCCCTCCCTCCAGGGCTGCTGCGAGCGCTCCCTCTGGTGCCGATCCCAACCTGCCGGCTGGGGTTTGGGGAGGAGAGGCCTCTGCTACACCCCATTCCTGGTGGGAACGCTCTCCCTTAGGGTGTGCGGTGCCCCTGGCTGGGCTAACAAACCACCGCTTCCCTGTCAGCAGGCAACACCAGCCTCGGCGCTTTGCCTGCCTCCTTTGCAGTGATGCAGAGAAGAAAAGGGCTCCCAGGCTTATTTGCCTCTCTTGTGTCCTTTATAGATGCTGTGACACTAAGACAGACCTCATTTACATGTAACTCACTGCGCTTGTCCCTTTAAATTATAAAGGCACACAACTGTCTATAAAATGGCTTAACAGGTTCCTATAGTATATAATTAGCATTACATGGGCTCCTCATCTCTTTGTTGATGGGCTAGTACAAACAAGCGCAACCTTCCCAATAATGGCACCAGGCACGGGCTCTGTCTGAAAAAGAAAGCGTTTGTCTGTTGGAGGTGAAAGGGACAGAAGCAAGCCCTTGTTGTCACCATCGCAGTTAACAGAGAGCCCCCACACATCTGAGTGCTCCTGGGGATGCCCTGTTTTCCTTGCAGACGTGTTGTGTAGGCAGAGCCTCGGGGTTTTTACACTGGTGCAGGGTTTCTAGCCAGTGGGCAGCCCTGCTGAGTGACTGCATGATAGATACTTGCCTGAGCCACCATAAATCTGAAAATCTGGAATGTTTCTACAGTGCATGCACAGATTAGCTACCCGGCATGTGCACAACCAGCCTGAAAGTCCTGGGGATTTCAGACAGTGTTGTTCTACTTGTGTGAATCGGTAGTATGGTAAGTCTGAAGCGTCCAGGATTGTGGATTTGCCATGCTCACTCACGTTATCCAACTAGGCAAGCATGCATGCTGAGTCAAACATGTTCCCGAGCTCTCAGATCTACTGAACATCCACAGATCTTTTGTGCAGATTATGTGCAGTCAGTCTGGACGCTTCCTGAAATGCTGGGTTTGTAACACATGGTCTATAGAGCTTATTCACACATATTTCCACCTGGGAAATCCCAGAGAAAGTGTTATGGCAGCCTTACTGTTAAATTAATTTAATTTTTTATCCTTAAGGGCATCTCAATTTGCCAGCAGTCACGGTTTTATCCTCTGAAAAGAAATACTGAAGTTATGCTTGACTAACCTTAATTATTTGGCAATTTAAAGTTTGCATCCTCTTGTGAGCCATCTTCAGAGCAACTGACATGAGCCTGCTCTCGGGACTCAGGAGTACCACCAAGCACCCAGAGGTAAATGCTTTCAGTCTGGTTCTGTTCCTCATTCACTTCATATCTACCACTACAGTTCCTTTTTTTCTTGAATTTACTGGACTCATGCTTTGCAGGCTGGCTGCCAGTCTAGCAGTGGCCAGAGTTAGGTGGGATGCTGCTAGAAGTGGACACTTGGTCCTACCCTGAATGGGTGGGGAAGGACAGGAGGGGGGTCACATGTGAAGCCAAGCTTGGGTGGTGACCTCAAGTGGTGTGGTGCCACCATGAACAACAATGTAGGGAAGCTTACCGCCTCATCACACATGTGGGCCTGGGGAAACTGGACTGTTTCCAGTGTTAAATATAACATGGGTGAATTCAAGGGTGTGTGTCATGTCATGCAACACAGAGCATGAATCAGATCATGTAGCAGTGGCAGGAAAAGCCCCTGTGGGTGCCCTTGAGAAGCGGCTCCTGGGGGACCTGGGTGTGGGTGCAGCGTGCAAGGAAATTAGGTTGCCCAAGAGCAAAGTGGTCTTCCTAGGTGTGTCGGGCGAGGCCGAGTGCCATGCCTGCGTGTCTGTGCATGTGTACGTGGGTTCATAGGTGTACACGGGCTGCAGTGATTTGGCGGGCACTGCGTGTGTGCGATGTGGGCAGGGGTCGGCTTTGGTGGATATGGGAGCTGTGCAGCGAGAAACTCCTGGGTGCATCACAGGAGGTCCCTGGAGAAAAGCGGGATTTCTCCTTACCAGAGGAGATGACGGTTCCTGCTGGAGAGCCCCACTGAGCAGCACCTCACTGTCAGTGTGGGCAGGAAGGGGAGGTGGGGGTCAGAGGGGAGGTGGCACCTCCTCCCACCTGTCAAATGGAAATGGGAGCTTGGCCTTCGTTTGCGCTGTGTGTTTAGATTTCAGGCTTTGCAGGCAGGCGCTGTCCCTTACTGTTTGTACAGTCCTTGGCCCGGTAAGTCCTGATCTTTGCCAGGGCAGCCGGGCACCTCTGCAGTACTAATGAGCAATAACAGACCCCGCGATATTAACTCCTTCCGTGCTCTCTGCAGCAACCCCCGGCTGTACGGTCAGGCAGGCTCACAGAAGAAGAACAAGGCGAGCAGGAGGGTAATTCTGTTTGGATACGAAGGAAGGGATGCGAGTGCCCATGGCTCAGCCACTGCATGCGTGAATGGTGGCAGAAATGAGTTTCCCAGGGGTGGCTGAATGAGATTTGACCAGTGACTAAAGCACAGTATGGAGATGTTTGTAGGACAAGGGGGGGCATCCATGAATTGGTTTCTAAGGGTCTGTGTAATAGGAAAAAATTTTAAAACACTAGAGAGTTTATGTCTGGAAGCGTGAGAGGGGGTGGAAATTTGGCTGAGAAATGAAAGTGGAAGTAAGGAGGTTTAGGAGCCTGGTCGCATCAGGGTCAGGGTAGTCAGGGTAGCATCTCCTCCTCTGAGCCATGGTTGTCTAAAAATTGGTTGGTTTTGTACCTCTGAGACACCAGGTCAATTAGATTCATGATATACTTGAAGGGAGCATGAACTCTTGGTAGGAGGAACTCCAAGCCCTTACTTGCAATGGCCTTAAAGGGCAAGTAATTACACTTTGCTCAGTTTATGTGTCAATATTTCATGGAATTAATGAGATACGTCTCTACTGAGTGTATAGGTACTCTGCCCTTTAAGATTAGCTCAGGGGAGGACTGATTGCCTCTCCTCCCAAAGGTTCAAATTCCCCAATACTATCAGAGGGTCTTTATTTCTCTTCCAGCTGAGCTGAAATGGTAGGAATTCAGTGAATTACAATAAGCGAGACACTCCCTAGTGCTATTTTCAGTCACTTTTCAGATTAGATCAAGTTGGCCTTTTCTTTGAAATGAAAGTAATCCATTTTTATGTGTTTGTTGCAGTCTCTGTGTTACTAACATGAGAAAATCAATATCAGGGCAGTCAGTCATTTCAGTGTTGTGCTTATTATGGTTAATGCACTATATTCTCTCATTGAGGGAGTTCAGAGGTGTGGATTCTTGAGATGCTGGTGGTAGAGGGCTCTTGAGATAAAAGGTGAAAAGCGAAGGAGCAGAAAGGAGGGAAAATAAGCCGGTTAAAGTCAGATACTGGCATTATTTGACATATTTTCTAAAAGTAAGTTTTTGATCAAACAGAGCATTTGAGCACTACTGATTGCATTCATTCTATTCTGTTCTTCATACATATGCACATCCATCCATCCATCTTAAATTTTGTTTTGAATCTGCATGCACATCCTTTTTGATCTGTTGTTGGGTTGAAGATGTGCTCATTAAAAAACCTAAAAATCCACTTAACGCTCTGTGAAGGACAACTGGTATCTTCGATCCCCTGGAACCATCTGGAATGCCATTCCCCATCCTGGCATCTCAGGGAAAGCTTTTGGGATGCTTTGTTGTCCTAGTCTTTAGAAATCTATTAGGCAACAAGTCATTGGCTTACTGGCTTTTCATCTAGATACCAAATGTTCCCTATCTGGGCCCTTTTCCTTTTGATCTCACACCCTGGGTGTGGGACCTTGTTATTCTCTTGGTACTGTGATTTCCCCAGGGGTGGTGGGGTGTGTGCGTTGTGTGTCCTGCTTTGGATTCTTTGTGTACATTTTATGAATGCAAACTGAAATAAAATACTTTTTTATAGGAGACAGGAGACAGAGAGTGCCTGGAACATCACCTCAGACATGGGGTGAGTCCCAGCTTGACCCAGGGGGCTGCCCACTTGTCTCCTTTTTTGAAAAAAATTTGTTCATGTTTCCCTACATTATCTGCTCCCCAACACTGATAACATTTTGGGGTGTTACAGAATGACATACAACATTGACTATTCCAGTTAGCTTTGCTGCGTAATTGTAAGAGAAAAAAACCAACCAAACAAAAAATCTACACCTGAATTCAGAGTTCCTTGGGTGGACAAGCAGCCTGGAATTCAAGATTCTTGTAAAAGCAATAAAGACATCACCATGCATTGCAGTG
Organism: Oceanodroma leucorhoa; assembly: GCA_030449065.1. Classification (NCBI taxonomy): domain Eukaryota; kingdom Metazoa; phylum Chordata; class Aves; order Procellariiformes; genus Oceanodroma; species Oceanodroma leucorhoa. Next base: position 19,864,393 of record JASVER010000005.1, read on the forward strand.
CTCCTTCTTTACATCCCTCCTATTAATCAGCTCTGTCTTTTCCTTATTTTTTCTCATACACTCATTGGGCAATCTGATGGTTTGCTCCTGCTATCTGGTGCTCTTTGAATGGAAGGCACAATTCAGCTTCCATCTGAAAATGTCAAGTCCTGTTTGTCTCTTTTTTCTCTTCACGTCCTTTAATACTCCCTAGTGGTTGCCATTCCTTAATCTTTTTTCTTCCTTTTTTCTTGTCTCCTGGGGCATTTAGTTCCTTTTGATGCAGCTAAGAATATGCACCAAAGTGCTTGGATTTAGATACTTAAGGTAAATCACTTAATACAGATACATGAAGAAGTAATGTTTATCAGAGGTACATTTGTTTTCAACTGAGAGAAGAAACTTCTGAAAATCAGCTTTTTAAATTTTAATAGATCATTCCTACTTTCTGGAAACCATGATTGGGTCTCTTTCTTAAGGGCTCGCAACAAGGAAGGAGATGTGTGTGAGACAGAATGAGAGAAGGGTGAGATAAAGTAAAGCCTCCTCTCCTCTCCTCTCCTCTCCTCTCCTCTCCTCTCCTCTCCTCTCCTCTCCTCTCCTCTCCTCTC
>JASVER010000005.1:19865089-20144770 GCA_030449065.1 Oceanodroma leucorhoa
CCTCTCCTCTCCTCTCCTCTCCTCTCTTCTCCTCTCCTCTCCTCTCTGTCATCACTGACTTCTGGTGCTTGGACCAGGGCATGAACTGCAGTCTGGTCCCTCGCTGGCTCAGCTCTACTTCAGTGTTACCACCTCTGGGACAATGGTGGCTTGGACCACCAGGTCCATACTATAAAATGTCAGCCCAACCTAAATGCCTCCAGTCTCTCACCTTTGGGGTGGAGGGTGTTGGGACAGCACCAGGGAGCACCACAGACCAGAGCGGGCTGCATGAGCCTGTGAAGTGATGGGACATGATGAGTGCAATTAGTGGCCCACCATGACAAAGTGGAGGAATAAAGGAAAGGGATTACAGTCATAAGACTAGGAAGTCTTGCAGTTTGGGTGAGTATACTTGTTCTTGGCTCAGTTAAAAGTCCTTTCTGAAGCTATAGTTATTGGTGACAAAATTCTCTGGTGGAAGAACAGAGCCTCCTGAAGGAGTTTGGAGAAAAAAACACAGTAATTGCCACGACCTACCCATAGCAGGGGGTTGTTCCAGGTGTAACAGGTGAAATGGAAGGGTAAGGGCTGGCTCTTTTCAACCTGTGAATACACAGGCCAAAACTATTGCTCCACACAGCTGTACAAGGCACTCTGCAAAAATCAAATTAGTACGGTGGTAACTTTCTTCTGTTTTGTGCAGAAAAAAAACAGGCTATGATTCAGCTCCTGCCTTTTATTAAAGCAGATGGCCCAGGTTTGAACTGATATATTACTTAAAAAAAAATCACAGAGTCACCCCTATAAGTTTGTTTCTTCTTTGAGGAGGCTGGAAGCTGGGTATGAATTCCAGGGAAAGAGTTAAGTGTATCAGGAGATTGTCAGCCATTGGTCTGACTTTAAAACAGGGTGCTGGAGGGCATATCTTAACCTGACATGTTGCATTGTTAATTTACAGTTTGGGTGTGGAGGGACCTGCCTTCCCTTCTTTGTAATCTATGCAGGTGTGCACAGGACTTCAAAGCCAGTTGCAGTGGAGCTTATGTCTGTGAGAAAGCCTCGGCTGAACAAAAATGTGCTGGGAGATGCAAACCCCAGCTCCCTTGTGCAACTGCCTGCAAGTCAGTTTGTAAATGTGGATTTCTGCTGGATGTTCTTTATGCAGGGGGGGTTTATCCCTTTTCTGTAGGCCACAAGTCCCCCGCTGCAGATTTTAGGTCTTATGCTGCAGTGAGATTTTTAAATGATTTTTAAAAATGTGTTTGGATTCACATAAGCACACTAGTCACTTGCTCTAATTTTTTTTCTCTGCTTCCAGATCACTCGTCAAATACTCTGGATTTCTACCAATGTTTTAATTAGCAGTATTTTGAGGCATCTCAGGGGAGAGAGTTTTAACCCAAAAACCAGTCACAGACTTTTCACACTGAGAATTCACTATTGATTATTTGTCACGCCAGACTGGGCAGCTAAAAGCTATTCTACTGGTCTGGACTAGTCGGCTAAAGCTCTTTAAGCCTAGAATAATGCAAATGCACAGAAACAGACCGTAGTGAGTGGTGAAGCACAAGTGCTCTTGCTCCTCCAGACCCCGTGTGCAGAAGTTACGTGTGGGAAGTGGAGCTCTTGGTAGGTTTGGCAGGGCAGGGGCTGCAGCTTTGCCCACACAGGCATTTACATACAGGTATGTAACCGTTAACATTTCGCAGTCGAGCAGAGCAGAGATCAGTCTGTCCATTTTTTCTCCTGCAAGCTGAAGGGAAAAGACTTCAGCTTTGTATTCAGAATTGCTAAATGTTTTTTCCCCTTGTTTTTGACATTAGTATAGAAAAGTTACAAGGAAATTAAGTGTGTCAGTAAAATTGGACCTCACAAATTCTGCTGATTTATTTAATGGCTCCAGTACTTCATCGTTGCTTATTATTGTGATCCTAATTATGGAAAGAATAATAGTGATTGATTCCTTATGGCTCTGCTTTGTTCGGTGGTTTCTTTTATAGCTTTCTCTGTCCATTTTATATTTTAACTTATCAATATTTTTGGACCTCCCCGAATGAAATTCAGCATTGCTATATAGGAAAGGGTATTACAACTGCAATTGTGCAGCAGAGAACATTACTCTTTGTCAGCATTTTTCATGTTTTTAACGTTTGGCTTTGGTCTGATGCAGAATGAGACTTGCATCTTTCAAATGCTTTTGGGGAAATGCACAAGGGTAGCAGTCTGTGATGGCCAGGTAAGCCGGTACACTCTCATGCTCCACGGGTGACCGAGGAGGCACAGGGCATCCGAAAATGGCCTGTGAAACGCTTACTGACTCCAGCTGTTGCTAATGCCTGACTGCAGACATAGCTGGGAGCTGGCAGGAATTGCCAGTATTTTTAATTAAAATGTGTGTAGCTATAATAGTAAAATTATGAGTTTGTAAAACAATTGTTTTATATAACTTTATATTTATATCCTCTTTCTGCAATTCCCCTCATCTCCTAACCACCAAAGACTAATGGAATACAGAACGGCCTGGGGATTTTTGCTTTGCTTGTTTTGCAGAGGTCACGAAGCCCTTGTAAAAAGCTATGCTAGTGATCACAATCCTCTTTTAGGACAGAAGAGGTCCAGACTGAACTTCTGGCTTTACCACATTCAAACACACGGGCTTTTCCTTGTCCAGGGAAGAAACTAAAACCCATGATATACATATCTCAGGTGGATATTCAATATACCAAGCTATTAAGTCTCTCCTGTAGGAGCAGTTCCATTTTGAATTAAATATTCATTAGGCCAGAAAGAGAGAGGAGTTACTCTTTCTCCAGCATTCAACCATAAAATGTCCCTGAAGCCTCTGCTGTTAATATTCACCCCATTACTCGTGAATGGGACTGATAAACAGATTCCTTGATCTACCCAGTACGCCTTACTCCTGTAAAAATGGTGTCCTTACTGTCTTTGAATCTTCGGAGGGTTACAGGCATTGCATCATGCTAAATAGATTTAAAAATGTGATTTCTGTAAGTGGGAGCTTAGATCACTGACCAGCTTCTTGTGGAACCGAATGGAAGCCTGGAAGGTGGTCAGGAGTAGAGTTTTAAGTGGAAACTCAGCATGGAAAACAGAGCCCATGCAGCTGAAATGACAAACTTAGAGGCTGCAGATGATATCACTGAACTGGTCTGGGACAAGAAAAGACTGCCTAGAAAGATGGGCAAAATAAAAATAAACTGTGAATTAGGCTCCATAGCTTAGTCTTTTGGGGGACTTCAGTTTATCTACATTAAATGGTGCAGATGTCCTAGGCAGGAGAGATCGCAGCTCATGGCCAAGGACGGGTGTGCGCAGCCCGCCTGGGAGGGTGCCCAGGCTCCAATTGTGCATGTTCTTATCTGTTACTTTCTGCTGCCGGTGTCAGATGAACACAAGTTGTCTCTTTTTAAAGGAGCAGTCAATGACTGTGTGACCTTTACAAAGGAAAATACTTGCAAGTCTCTGATTTTTCGTTTAAGCTTCAGAAAAATTAATTTAGAAAAAAAATAAAAATATGAGAAGGGGAATTAAGAGGAAGATATAGAAGGAAATAAATGTGGAGAGGGAAACCAAGAGAGAAAAGAACAAAAAGGAAATTAATTTTAGTAACTACAGCAGGTCATTTACTCCCCAAATGTTATGCATTTATGCCAGCGCTGTAAAGCTAATAGCTTTTTTGTTCAAACAGGTTACGTATTCTCCTGTCCAATGGTTGCTAACTGGCTTCTAAATACAAGGACTAGGCAGAATATCAAGCTACAATTAAAAATAAAAATAAATTTAAGCTTGCGAATTGCAACACTCAATATCCCCGTGGCAAGCAGAGACATTAACATTTTTTCTTGTGTCTGCAGTTGAAATGAAGAAAAAGTATGTCTTTTTCTCTAATCCTGCACTCAGAAATGGCCAGGAGAGAAGGGGGCCTAGCTGAGGCAGCAGAGAGCAGGCAGAGAGCAGGAAGCGAAATAGAAAAGGGAAGGTAACGAGGAAACTTGTGGAGGGAGACAGACAAGAAGCCTTTTTTGACTGGGATCCTGGGCTGAAGAGAGAGGCAGTATGCTGCGACGTGAACAGGGCAGCAGAACTTTTCTGTGCCTGTGAAGAGGGGTATTCATACGCGTACCCGGGAACACAGATTTTCTGGATTTAGGAAGGGAATTTTGGTAGGAAAGTTGAGTGGAGATAAAGATGCAGATGGAGAGTGTTGGCAGAGGTAGAGTCAATGTGCCAGAGTACAGGGGATGGACTACAGGGGTGGGTGGATTGGTCCTGGGGGATCTGCCCTTTAGCTCATTTCTACTCCATTTCAAGGCATGCCCAGCAGCGTGACGGGCCTGGCTGGTCTCAGCAGCTCCAAGGACACTGAGCACATGTGGCCATGGCTGATTAGGGTGTCTCAGAAGATAAGCGTCTTCCACTGGGTGCATTATTTATTCCTTTGCTCACCAGCAGTCGCACATGGATCAAAGGGAGTGAAAGTCCATCTCCCCGTGGAGAAGCCTCCATCTTTCTTTGCAATTCCCTGGGGTGAACTGCACTTTGGGGTTACCTCGTTGCCCTCTCCCAGCAGCCCCTCCTGGCTCTGCCTGTCTAGGCCACTGCTGAGAAACCCCCTCAGCTAGGATCAACCCAGGCACGTCTCATATTTAAAAATAATTTACAGATGTTGTTCATGGCCCACGACATTTTCTGAAAGGTTTTGCAGGCAAAAATCAGCAGTGGATGATGCCAATACAGGGAATAATATTAAAGTTATAGACACAGTTTCCCACTGGGAAGCCTGGAAGTTGATATGCTTTTAAAACATTTAACAAGATATTGTCCTCTCTGCTGTGACTAACCTATCTGTGGAACCCGTTTTCACAAGGTGCAGATCTATATTAGATGAGAAACTTCTTTTAGTACTCAGTTTCCTTTGTGTGACCCCTTTGACCATTTGGGAATTGGCCATGTGTGAAGATAGGAAATGCAAAATGAAGTGCATCAGGGGAGCAGCCAAACTGGAGACCTCCTCTTCTCCAGGCTTCCCTCGTGGCTGTGCGTAATGCGGGACCCAGGGGTCGGGAGCTGCAGTGCTCAGCTTTGCTTTTGTTCATGATGGCAGAATGTGGGGTATTTTGGTTCTGAGTGAGAATGTCTTGATGGAGGAACAAAATCTTCCATCAGAGGTAACTAGGTTTTAGGAAAAAAAAAAAGGAAAAAAAAAGAATAATAGGATTGTTATCCAAAGCTAATTTTCCAGAAATTTTTTGAGCAATTTTGGGCACCACAAGTCAAAATGAACAGAACATTTAGATCTGTAATTTTCAGGAAATACGCATAAATTAGGAGCCTAAAGTCAGAATTAGGGACCTTAGTGTTTTGTCTGATGTGGGTCTATAAACATAAAACCATAAATGGACAATTGCACAGACTGTCCTAATTCTGAGCTAGGGAGACTTGTTTTTCTCTTTACCTCTGCTTGCTTCGCTGGTCTTACTGGACTTCAAGCATCCTGCAAAAATGGCGTGGTCAAACTGAAGCACTTTCAGATGGCACACAGCTGCCTCGACCACTGTCATTTCACCACAGCCCTGGTCCCCACTGTCTGATTGAGCTCAATTTAATTCTAAGTCTTGTTTAATAATAACCTCTGATTTATTGCATTTGATTCCCATGGGCCTGATACCTCCACTGGCTTGCACACTGCAAAGTCCTCTCAGTGTGCTGGTGGTTTTCACCCAGCTGTAGCTGGTGGCACGCTTACGGAGCTGGGAAAATTAAGCTGGTGCTCAGTTATTGGCTTTGCCTTCTAATTCCCTTCTGTGAACTGGTCCGACTTGGATTCAGGCTACAGCCCAGTGCAAATGGGAATGAAAAATAATAGATTTCTCTTAAGAAAATGCTTCCTTCCAACATAACAGACAGGCTTCTTAACTCCCTCTGCATCCAACACTCTAAGTGGAAATTGGGATTTGCCATCTAGTCCCAGCTCTTGGGAGATTTTTTTTTAAACATTTTTTATTATTACTATTCTCTAGCTTTCCTTCCATGCCTTCTCTGGTTTTCTTAGAGCTCTGTGTTGCTAGTAACTGTGAAGTCATGGTTACTCCAAAATGTGACTTTTTTTGGATTCCGTTTGTACTATGTTGGAAAACTGGGTGAAAATTGCCTTTTCTCCCAGCAAGGGACTGAACATGCTCCTTGGGATCTCTGCAAGGTGCCCCCTTGGCCGAGGCATACGTAGGCATACACTCATCTCCTGAGGACCCTGGGCTGCGGCTTCCTCCAGCCAGGACTGTGCAGCCAAGGTGGACTGTTCATGGGTATGTAGACCTTAGAGAAAGCCCAGGGAAAGCACTGGACTATGGCAGTCTCAGTACCTGTCTACCAGCTGTAAGTACCTGTCAGAACTCAGCCAGCCAAAACCCACTTTCAAAAGTTTTTTCTTATGGAATTTTGCACCCTGAAGACAATAACATGCAATATCAGCAATAAAAAATTCACTTACATCAAAGACTCATAAAACTCATTCAAATGAAATAAAAACAATGCTGAATGATTATTAAAAAATGCAGCAAATAGAGGCATAAGTATTTTTTATTAGCCCAATGCTTCATTAAGTAAAAAAAACCCACCAAAACCTGCATGATACTACTGCTTCATTTTATTCCCCTGCTACGAGGTCAGGACCTGATGTTCTTTGTAAGACTTTGATTAATAATATTTTATGTTTTCCAGGTGAAGATGTTGCATACCATGCAGTGGTCCAGTCTCCAGAAAGGTGGAAGTCCCAGACATACACATATCGCATAGAGCAGTGCTGAGTGTTCGCTTGTCTGGGGAATCTCCTGAATGGTAAACTCTGAGTGTCAGGGATTTTCTTGTTTATTTAAATTTTAAAGCAAGAGGGGGAAAAAAAGCAGCTAGGATATACGGAACAGTCTGTAATGCATCATCACACTAGAAATAGACCCCCCGACAGCAGAGCCACGGCTCCTTTACCTGCAAGTGACAAACCCCATCAGCTGTGTTACAGAAATAACGGGCAGGGAGAAAGGAAAAAGGCTCAAGATATTTTACTATGATGTCTGGTTCCAGCGCTACTACAGTTACCACCGAGAGGATGATTAATTGAACCTAGTGCTAGCAGCTCGTACAGGCAGCAGCAAGGCTTTGGCAGTCTCAAGGGCAGCCTCCCAGAGTCCCAAAAAACTCTTCAAGGGAAAAAAAAATGACTTTGCCCTTTTGCGCTTGGAATCCGGATGTCTGGCAGAGGGGGCAGAGGCGGAAGGGAGTTGCAGCTCTGCATTGTCCTTCGCTGCTTGCATTGCTGACACACCCCGATATCCTTCTGCTGTGCAGATCCCTTTCAGCTGCCTGGTCTTAGTTAGCACCTTTGGCTATAGGAAGGGCTGAAAGCTTCCCCACGTAGCGCCCCGGCAGTCCCCTCCCTACCATTGCAACTGAAGAAATCTCATGTTTGCAGCGCTTTCTAAAACATATAGGCTTGATATTCATCTTGATTTTGAGGGTCTCCCTGGTTTAAACTGTTTCCTAACTTGCTTTCCTTGGGTGCTCTCACCTTTGCCATCCACGTTGCGCACTGCCACAACCTCCTGAGAGGTTTTGCTGTTGCAGGTGCTGGAGAGCTGCTCACCCACCACCCATTTGTGCTTTCTCCCTCCTTCCATCCCTGGCAGCCAGGCCATGCCCTGCACAATCCTGACCGACCACAGCCTCTGCTCTCCCTCGCAGTCCTCCCTGCTCTGCCAGGTCCCTCACCGGCATCACTCCATCCCTGCTCCAATTCCTGATGTTCACCAAGATGTTCGCTTCTATGTAAATTATTTCTGAGCATTCAGGGTTTTCTGGGCAGGGGTGCAAGCTGGGGAGGCCCTGAAGGACATTTTAGTTTTGTGTACAGCTCAAGGCAAGGAGAGACACCCAACACCCAGGGGTGAGTTGTGCATGAGAAGACAGCCAGGGTCAGGGCTCTGCAGCTCCAGTGGCAGCATCTCACTGCTGATCAACTTGAAGCACGTTTTTGTACACAAGTCATGGGAGCATATGGCAACACTGATGGAAATGAGCTGATGTAGGTTTAGTTTTAAGCCATATTTTGTTCAGGGTTTCTAAGGAGTGGTTGCAAATATAATTCTTTGCCCTTGGCTGTTGGAAGGGCTTATGAATTGCACTAACCATTGCTTACAATCACATTTTTCCCTCACTGAGCAAGGGCGTGGGGAGAGTTTCCTAAAGAGGCACCATCAAAGTGAAATATCATCACTTGTTTTCAGTCAAAAGAAAAGCGCTGCTGCCCATGGCCCCTCAAAGGCAGGCCGTGGTTCCGCAGCCGGCTGCTGCTGCTCGAGCTGGGTATCCCACCGCTGCCTGATGCAGGCTTCCCGCTGCTACGCACTCTGGGCAGACACACCAAATCCCCCATGCTGAGCATGAGATGAGCATTTTTTGATTCCATCTCACACCTTCTCCCCCTGTTTGCTTGCTTTTGGGTTATGGTGACACCACTGCCCTCCCGCCCGGAGAGCTGCTGGGACCTGCTGGGGACATTTGGGGTCTTGGATCTGTTTAAGATGGAAGTAGTTCTGCACAGAGCAGTGATGGGGACAAGGGCAAACATACTACAACACTTGCTCCTGAATGCATCCAGTTATTTAAATGAGACTCTTTTCTCCCGTTTTCTAGGTTGCCGGTTTTCTTTTTGGTTCTCTCTCTGTTATAGTATTACTCTGCAAAATTTCACATCTCTCTTCACATCCTCACATATTTTTCTTTTGGCCATTCATAAGAGCAGTGAGCAGTCTTGCCCTGTGGTTTTAAAGTCTCTGTGTGGTAACAGTAGTCAGTAAATGTCATTTTTTTCAGTCTGTGATCTATAGCGCCATGAGGATATTTCTGTATGGAGCAGTTTCAATGGCCAACTCCCTTTAATAGTCATTATTTATAGAAGTCCTGCCATGAGAGTCACTCTTTCACCCCTACTTTTTACATTTCCTTCCATGTTTTTTTTTCATATCTTTTCAGGACACTCTTTTTCAGCAAACCAAACAGATCTGGTACATAAATGAACGGTGACCTTTATGCACAAGGAAAGAGTTCTCATGAATTGCAGGAAGTAATAGACTATATGCAAAAAGCACCTCCTGCTCTTTTTTTTTTTATGTACAGCATTTCCCCAAATTCCAGGACTGTAAAACAGAGCCTTAAGTACCAGGCAGAAGCAGACTCCTGAGTATTTCATATTATTCAGCTTTACACAGTTCCCTGCCTTTGTCCATAGACAAAAGACTGCAGTCTATTAAATTCTTCTGCTCAATTTGAAATAAAGGCCATATTAAATAGACTTCATTGTGCATTTCTATAGATAGAAGATGCTTTGGGGGTTATCGAAATGCCTGCTGCAGCCATCTACTGCTATTTGGTATAAGTAAATTCGTATTTAACCAGGCTTTGAAATGGAATATGATTAACAGAGTAGAATTACTCTTTCCATATCCCCATTCCCATTATTTCACCTATTCACCGTGTTTTTCTAATAACCTTAAAATCCAGACTACAGCTTCCAAGATATACCTCCCAGGCCTGCCCTTCTCCCTCACCATCTCCAATACCTTCCTAATTTCCTTTGCTCACACACTCCCACCTCCCAATAACCTGGCTCTTCCCTTACGACCGTTCTGCATTACAGACATTCATTTACTTCCAGTTGTGCTGTTTTTCCTCATCCTGTGATTGTTGCCTCAGTGTCTGGCTAAACCAGCCCAGGTCCGCCTGCCAAAACTTTGTGCCAAGCATATCCTCGCCTTTCAGATAAAATGGCAGAAGCACTCCCCCCTCCCAGGCCGGCAGGAAGGGGCTCTAATCTATTCCTCCCTGTGAGCGCTGGCTACCAGGAATCGACTGCTTAGTGCCTCTCCCTCCCTGCTGCTAGTAAAATGTGTTTAATCTCCTTTTCCACCCTCCTAAGAGTGAAATAATGTTTGAGGGAACACTTATCTTTCCCTTTTCCCCATATCTGTGTTGTCATGGGTAGAGCTTGTTGAAGTACTACCTCCAGGAAACCAGTATTTTTGGGTAGGTTAACCTTCTTTTCTGACCTGGTCCTCCCATTTGTTATTCATGATGTGAACAGAGACATATAAGAACAGGCTTCACAGTAGGGGATATTGACTGTATAGTCACTCGTGCTGCTGTTTATTGGAAGCTTGTATTGTTTCTCTAATGGTTGGGATGTTTGATCCTTCATAAGATTCTGTGCTTTCTACTGAGAATGAAATTTTCAGACGAGAATCACATTCACAAAAAACCTCCAAGTCCAAATATGGAATAGTGAAAAATGAGGAATAAATAATGTGCTTCTAGTATGAAATTTGAAGGCGTGCTTTTACTATCCAGCTGACACACACTTACATGTAAGCAAAAGCAAGGACAAAGGCAGTGAGGCGTATGTGTGAAAATATCACAAGCAGCAACTCTGATACCTTCCAGAGGCACTATACCATTATAATGTGCTATAACATTTCCAAAATTTTTCCTCCTTGACTCTTACCAAGTGGCATCCTGACCCCCATACACCTGTACGCGGGTCAGGTCTGTGAGAACCACACACACCACTGGTCACTGATTTAAGTAAGTTTTCTTCATTCTTAGTGTCTACTTTCCTGATGTACTAACGTGAGGCAACTGAGAGAAAGTGGTAGTTGGTCTTGGTATATCAGATTTTCTAAAACATTTTCAAATAATCTTCTCAATGTATATGCATAATAACTATGCTTTCCTGGTCTCATTTTTCACAGCTGCATGCTCAAAAACTACCACTTCTAAATGCAGACTGCTCAGTGGCATAAATCTCCAGTAACACGGTAGGGAATCAAGCCCAGTGGGACAACAGAATATCAAGAAGATCAGATTTATTCCTTTCATCATGAAATGCTCACTTTAAAAAAAAAAAAAAAMCAAAAACTGAGCCAAACCAGACCAAACCACGCCAAATCAAGGACATATTAAACAATTTCTGAAAAAAGTCGTATGATATAAAACTGTTAAAAAAGTGATGTCATTATTATGTGCTAATAACATTGATCTGGGGAAAAATTGCTGGAAAAGATGGAAAGTTGGAACTGTGTTGTGGGGATGATTTCTTCTCCTTTTTGCTAGCACTCCCATTAACTCAAATGACACTTACCTTCTTCAAGCGCAGTGATTCCTATTCAATTTACTTGATGAAGGTGTACAAAGCCCAGTGTCGTCCTGATTCGGTGGAGGGGCTGGTTCCCAGAAGACAAGAAGTATTGGCATGAAGCCCAGCGCATAGGATATTTGTGCAAAAGTACGTACCTGATGCATTTAGGATGGTACACTTTAAGTTGTAATTTCTTTGTTTAGGGTTTTTTTTTCTCCAGATGAAGGGTAAAGTCTCCAGAGATTCTTTATGGAGGCAACATCATAGCTCAGAATGGTTCTTTCCATCTTCATGTTGTGTGGACATATTAATATGCTTTTTTTTCTCCTATTCAGCTTTAGCAAATTTGAATTTCATTTTTATTCAACTCCTGAATCATTAGTATGTATTTAATTACTTTTCTCTGTTTGCTTTTATCTTTCTTTTGCATTTATGGTCAAGGCGATTAGATACCAAAGAGCATCTGCTAGAAAGAAAGGTTGCAGAAGGTACAAGAACAACTGTAATATTCCAGCTCCTGTACTTATTCTGTAATAAATCTTACTATGTTTAAAGTAAGATGACTACTTCCAGTATAATACTCCTAGCTGAATACAATTCTTAATGTGCATATTTGTTTATCTGAAAATGTAGGAATTAGTCCTGCTCTTACAGTAGTTTAACACCTCCAATGTTTTTCCTGCCTCTGATTTACATTGTTATCTGTGAAATCTGAATCAGGTCCATGAGGATTGACTCATCGTTTCAAGATACTGCCTATTTTCATTATGGCTGTGAAAGACAGCTTCAGTTTAAGGAACGGTTGGCATTATTATGAGTCAGCCCCAAATTCAGTGTTATGAGAATCACTTTGAGTTGTTCAATTCATTTCAGGCTAGAATAATAATACAGGAGTTGTAATGCTCAGCAAACTGCAAACAAAAATGATCACTGAACTCCCCCGAACCAGAACATCTAAGAGTGGCTCTCACAAAGGTCTTTTCCCATGGAGCAAAATGGAAGGAGAGAGAGAAAACACAAGGTCATCCAAAACTATTTTTTCAATCTTTCAATTATTATGTTCTCAAACTTTCCTGTTTCACTCTGTGTAGTTTCAACTCTATGCAGCTGAATGAGATAAGGAAGGGCTTCATGAAACTGAAGAAACAAACTGTTTAAATGGAGAAAGCTGCTGTAACAACACTGAGACAGTTCACAAATCCATGGGAATTTTGCAGAATTGTTTGTGTAATATAGAAATGTTTAATAAAGTTGTTTGTTAAATACAAAATTGTCACTTCTATTTTTTTCAGTACTTTTGGTCCATCAGTATTTTATTTCAGAATTTCCTTTAATGGTATTTCAACCATTCAAGATGTTTGAGGTAGTCAGACTCAAGCTGAAATATTTTCATTAGCCAAAAGCATTTTGTCATAACAAGTATCCTTACTGGTTTTCGGTGGTTGATTGTATTCTTAAATTGCCAGAACTTTAAAATAGGTTTTTCAAACCTACATGATCGTTTAGAAGTCACAAATTAGAGAAAAAAAAATTTCTTTGCTTGATTCAGTTCTACAGAGGGATGTTTATATTAAAAGTTATGTGAACTGATGGGTTCCTGGGAATGGCTTTGTTAGTGAGATGCCCATGATTTTGGGACTTGCGAAATTTACTGTTCAAGCTGATGTTTGGTCTCATTCAAGTTCCTGAGGCTTGGGGAGCTGCACCTTTGGACCCAGCTGGTGGTGGGGTACCAATGTGGGTGGAAGGGTGGGAGTGCCCTCTTGCACTCAGCACCAAGGCCAGGTGAAGGCATTCCAGATGGCAGGGACCAGAACCACAACTGTGGCAATGCTCCCCCCTCCTGCCCAACCTGCGCCCCCCTCTCCCCTGCAGCTCATTTCTGCAGGTGATACACGCCCATACCGAACCTCAGAAGAAAGGAGCAATCACCCCTGCACACCGCTATGTGTAAAGACAGAATTAAACATAATTTTAATATTTTATTCCCACCTCATAACTACCGGCTACATTTCCCACATCTGCGTCACTTGGCCAGGATGCTTCTCATGCGCCTGTTAGTCCTGGCCTCCCGGTCCCCACTCAAGATGTCAGCACTGCAGCCATCAGGACACATAAAGTGCATGGCATATTAATTTTGTAGCTGCAGATACGAAGTGAGACAAAATCAATAGGAAAGGTACAGTGGCTCACCATGCCATTAATGCCCTTGGGTTATAGGACAGCTGATCTTTCATATGGTAAACGATCCAGATCAGGCCGCAGAGACATTTCAAAATGTGTAGAGTTTATGGCACTGTGGGGTACTTAGCCTTAGAAAAAGCAACTGTGGATCTGAGTGCATTTTGCAGTGTATCTCTGAGCAATCTGTAGATGTAAAGGAGAACTGCAGGCACACCTAGGGCTCAATTTCAGTCTGCACACTGCAAGGCAAAGCAGCTCTTTTTTGGGGGTGACTGCCCAGCCATCCAGTGTTTCATTTCTGCACCAGTGAGGAGGCACCACCCAACTAAACAGCAGGGCTGTGTACCTTTGTGGTTCAAAGTCTTTGTTTCCTGTAGATTTGTTGTAAAATAATATAACCCAAAATTGGTGCAACATGTGCAGCTCTTGTCCTGTTCATATCTATCTTCAGTGTGTCTCTTGCTCTTCTGCCCACCTAAAATCTCCACTGTCCAAACAACCTGACAGCCTCTGATTTAATGAAGTGGAGCTGGGACTGGGGCTGGAAGCATTTCTACTGATCTACGTTTCCTCCAGCACTTGTAAAGCTACGGAAAGAACAAAGTCTCCAAAAGGGCAGAGTCACTTCACACTGCCTCCTTTCCCTGGAGAAGAATGGGATGCAGCTCTCACCTTGGGTTTTTTGACTACTTGGGACTACTTTGCAGAGACCCCATTCTCTTGTTTCCTTCTCTTTGTCTGGGCTTTCTCCTCTTCTGTCACAACTTTGGTGCAAACCTGTGGATATAATAATGAGAAATATCCACCCTTTTGGAAAGCACAACCATGTAACCCCCAGACTTTCATAAGCATGCTGGCGTCCTGCACTCCTTCCTCCTGTCTAAACATCCCGTTTAGGATGTTTAGGCTTGTAAGCTCAAGGACCAAAGGGTGCATGAGGACGTAGCTATCCAGAACTGTTCATCTGACCAAGTGCAGAGCCACGTGCATGCAGTGATTAATGAGGAATGTATCTTAGCATACGTATCTTAGCATGACAAAATGGAGTGGAAACTCATCTGATAGCTGCAATGCCTCAAAGAAAACTGGTTTAATTTATTGTAGATTTTACACTGATAGATTATGGTTCATTTCCACAGAGTCCTCCCTCTTTAATTCCTATTTATCTTTTCTGCTGAAAAATGTGACTGGAGTTTGACTTGATAAAGACAGGAAATTCTTCAATAGAGTAAAATGTCCAGTGTCACTTGGTACCAGATGATAAGAAAGATGACAATTTTACTGAAGATACTTAAATATGTCTTTTAACCAGCTGTTAATTTGTATTCTGTGCAGAACACTTTTAATACAGTGACGTGGAATGAAGAATAGTTTAAACAAACCCCTACATGCACTGAAAGCTAAAAAATGGACTAAATACATAAAATATTGGGTGGTGGCAGGAAGGTGTTCCCTTACACTTCTGGCAGACCATTAAATCCATAGAATAGGAAGAAATATAGGCTTAAACTTTGCTTAGAAAGCTGGAAATGTACTGCTCTGTAGCACAATTTTTTTTTCTCCAAGAGAGCACAGTAAACTCCTCAGATGGCCGGATTCTGAGCTTTACAAATAAAACTCACAATACAAAAATCACAAGAAGGTTCACAAGTCTAGTCTTCCTCTTCTTTTTCTCCATGCCTTTTTGGGTGGTCTCAAAAATGATGTTCTTGAGTTTTTCCACCCATAGCAGATGGAACAGGGTGTTGAATCTTTAAGAAACAATTGTTTCCCTTAAAAATGCTTGTTGAGTATTTGAGTTGAACAAGCACTCTATGAAACAAATGACTGATTAAAAGGCAAACCATATTCAGTTGCATTGATTAAAAATTGCCAGTAATTGCATTGGTACATCTTTGAGAAATAATCTGAAATCACTCATAGACAATTAAGGGTTCAATTTGTAAAGTGGAAAGTAAATTAGGACACAGGTCTAGAAAAAGGGAACAAAATTAAATCTTTCAGTCCTTCAATGTAAGAATAATAATGGAGTATAAAACCTGAGGATATTCACAGAAGTAAAACACTTCTGCTTTTTGAGCTGAATACAAAAATTTTTTTTTTTTTTTTTTTTTTTTTTTTTCAGATTAACAGTTTATGTTGTAAGACTAAAATGTCATCCTGATTTGGTTGAAAATATTGGAAAAGTTGTATGGAATTCAGTGAACAGCCTTAAGAAATATTTTTAAAAATGTTAAAATAACTCTTGCTTTTCAAAATTATATATTTTGGGCCTTTTTAAAGGAAGCCATTGAAAATTGCATTTAGTTACATTTATTTTTCAAATTATTAATGAAGTGAAATAAAATATCATATTTGACTGCCCCCCCAAATGATTTTTTACTTTTTAGCCCCCCCCCGATTTTCGTCTCATAGTATTGCACACCAGCTACTGATTAATCACATAACTCCAGTCACATCTGGGATTCTCTGCTCCCTACTTAAAGAAGAGAAAATAGTTTTCTTCTGGGAGTGGGAAGATGCAGAAATGTAAGCTCCTCTCCTGAAACCAACAGTGTCATCTCAGATTTATTTTAGTATAAGGGAAAGCAGGATTTATCCTCTGCTGCTGTTTTATTCGTATGAGAGTGGTATAAAAAAAGAGGCTTTCTTCTGTACGCCAGCTGGAAAGGCAGTTTCAGTGTGACCCACAAGCATGTCACCACTGTATTTAGTAGCGCTGTGTAGGTGGTGGGACACGAGAGCTCCCTAATATCCCCAAGGGATCTGCTGGCCCCCTCATAGCATCTCTCTGGCCCCTGCATCCACTCCAGCTGGCACTCACCCCATGCACACTCTTCCTGTGGTGGGCACGTACCCATGTGTCCTCTGCTGCTTGCTGGGGAACAAGCAAGGATGGAGGGTCTCCTGGAGAAGCTGGCGGCTCATGGGTTGGATGGGTGTAATCTTCGTTGGGTAAAAAACTGGCTGGACGGCCGAGCCCAGAGAGTTGTGGTGAATGGAGTCAAATCCAGTTGGCGGCCGGTCACGAGTGGTGTTCCCCAGGGCTCAGTTTTGGGGCCCGTCTTGTTTAACATCTTTATCAATGATCTGGATGAGGGGATCGAGTGCACCCTCAGTAAGTTTGCAGACAACACCAAGCTGGGCGGCAGCGTTGATCTGCCTGAGGGTAGGAAGGCTCTGCAGAGGGATCTGGACAGGCTGGATCGATGGGCCGAGGCCAATTGCATGAGGTTCAACAAGGCCAAGTGCCGGGTCCTGCACTTGGGTCACAACAACCCCAGGCAACGCTACAGGCTTGGGGAAGAGTGGCTGGAAAGCTGCCCGGTGGGAAAGGACCTGGGGGTGCTGGCTGACAGCCGTCTGAACATGAGCCGGCAGTGTGCCCAGGTGACCAAGAAGGCCAACGGCATCCTGGCCTGTATCAGGAATAGTGTGGCCAGTAGGCGGAGGGAGGACATCATGTCCCTGTACTCGGCACTGGTGAGGCCGCACCTCGAATACTGTGTTCAGTTTTGGGCCCCTCACTACAAGAAGGACGTTGAGGTGCTGGAGCATGGCCAGAGAAGGGCGATGAGGCTGGTGAAGGGTCTGGAGAACAAGTCTTATGAGGAGTGGCTGAGGGAGCTGGGGTTGTTTAGCCTGGAGAAGAGGAGGCTGAGGGGAGACCTCATCGCTCTCTACAACTACCTGAAAGGAGGCTGTAGAGAGGTGGGTGTTGGTCTCTTCTCCCAAGTAACAAGCGATAGGACGAGAGGAAATGGCCTCAAGTTGCGCCAGGGGAGGTTTAGATTGGATATTAGGAAAAATTTCTTCACCGAAAGGGTAGTCAGGCATTGGAACAGGCTACCCAGGGAACTGGTGGAGTCACCATCCCTGGAGGTGTTCAAAAAACGTGTGGATGTGGCGCTTCGGGACATGGTTTAGTGGGCATGGGTACTGGGTAGATGGTTGGACACGATGATCTCAGAGTTCTTTTCCAACCTTTATGATTCTATGATTCTATGATTCTATGATTCTATCTCCTCAAAGATTTGAAGCTAAGGTGACCTTAGCCAGTTGAAGATCCGGACTGTAGCTACTTAATGAATATTAAATACAAAAAAAGATGGTTAAACTTTTAGCCATTACTTTATAGGTTGAGCTCTGTCTGAGATATAGAATCTCAGCCGAATCAGTCCTTCTGTGAAGTGAAGGCAGGAGCTTTTCCTGCGTCTCTGCTCACAGGAGGTGGTGAAGCAGCATGCTTTATGGATCACAAAGCACTGGCATACCTGAGTGGTGGCAGCTGTATGTGCATCGCAGGCAGAAGGGATATGAACGCTCAATGAAACAGGGTTCAGCTGCACTGGGGGGTGTGTGTAAAAAAAAGTCTTTTTCTTTCTTTACTCAAAAAACTTCCACAAATTACATGGGCAAATACATGAAATTTCCTTCTCAGGGTATAAGCCAATCTCGAGCCATGGCCTTTCCGAGACGTCCTGTCTGTTCTGTACCTGCCTGCAGATGGGGCAGATGTGAGTTCCTGAACATTTTTGACTTGTTCTGATGCTGATGACCGGTGCACTGAGTGGACCTGGTTGGGCATGGCCAGTCCAATGCTCAGGGCTCATTCTGTTTTCTTTTTGCTTGTGCAGAGCAGTTGGATGAGAACAATTTTGACTGTGTTCAAAAGTCTCTGTTGATTAGCCTGTAAAACAAACTTAACATATCATCACTAGATAGATCGATAGGTAGAATCACACATACATATTTTTGCTACAGGAAGTACCTGTTAACTCTGCAAAGAGAGACAGCTTAAGCAAGACACCTTCTAGAGCAATGCCATGCACTTCCTCTGGCACTCACAAGTTTTTACTGAGAAGAGGAATTAAAAAAAATGGTAGTTCTACAGCGTTTGGGAGATTGGCTCAAGCTTGCACAATGCTAATGCAACCTCTGACCTATGTTAAGGCCAGGAAGTTCCTGACCTGATACGGGTGCTCAAGCAGGGAAGAGAGCATGAAAACATGTTTCCAGCCCTTGCTGGTCGAACACAGTGTGACTCCTATAGCTGATGKAGCACAAAGACTAGAGAAGGAGCGTAAAGGGGGTAGTTGGAAAGGCCTCCAAAGGCAATCCAGTTTTGATACTCTCTAGGAGTTTATCATGACATCTCCCTGTGCCTACACTAGGTCCGTACACAGCTGCACGATCCCAGGAAAGGGTCTGTATGTCACGATATACCGTCAGTCCGCAAAACTCGGCAGAGTTTGGGTAGGAAAGCTCTCACCCGCTCTCCAGTCCTTCCTGCCTATTGTTGGTTTTCCATTACTGTGCTTCTGGATGGCCCTGAAAAAACACAAGAACTTCCTTTTTTGTAGGGTTTCATCACTTTGGCCTCAAAATGAAACTAACTAAAATGAAAAGCAGCCAGATCAAAAATAAATCTAGTAAACAAATAAACAAACAAAACCAAACTTTCAGAAACTCAGTTGATTCAATTCTGTATCTGGTTTTGGCCAAACGATGCATCGATTTTTAGTTCTGTTCTTCCCTGTCGCATTATACATTCTTATCAAGAAGAATCACATTTGCTTTCAGTCCCCTACCAGTCTCTGATCTTTACTTCTGTTTTTCTGCTGTTCATCAATTGCTTTGCCGCTATGCTACTGCTTATGCTGTGAGACCACATCACTGGTGATTTATGATTTAAACTCCAAGTTTTTGGTCTGCACCTAGTGAAAAGTTATGACTTGTTTCTTTTCTTTTAGGATCTGGAATACTTTTGTCACTTAGGTCAATGCTAGCACGAAGAGTTTTTTTTCTAAATCCACTGAAAAGCTTTGTGGCCGTACTGCCCCATTAAACACAGTTTATATTTTAAGGCAGGTAAAAGGTCAGTCCTAAAAACTTCACTTGAACTGAGGTGAATACAATCAATCAATAACTAACACTGTTCACCTCTGATGAGTCCAAATTCCTGCATACAGAACGCTTCTCTTGGCACGTCAGGCTTGTCAGCTTCATTTTCAATTTTACCTGCCAGCAAGTTATAGCAACAAAATTATAGCAGACATTCTGCATTTTTTTGTATCCTGGGTATCCGTTTGTTCGTGGTACTAATTTTATAAAGGAAAGTACACAATGGGAAGTAACTCAGAGAGAGCAGGAGTTTCAGAGCAGGACTGCTGGGGAGGGCCTCTGGATAATTACTTTTAATACAGATTATTGAAAAACAAGCTGTTCTATGCCAAAGGAAAGGTATTTGGGGGCATGAATGAGGAGGTAAATGTCTGTGTGTGTGTAAAGGACAAGTGACTGGAGTCTGGGGAATCAAAGTGGATTTACTGAAAGGAAGGGTACAGCCCGACAAGGTTTTCCCACACCGCTCCCCCCGTTAATGCCAGCCTGATCTTAAAGAACCACCATTTCAGGTCTCCTCGGTGCCGGGCCTCTCCTGAAGGGAGAAGTGGGACACAGCCGAGCCGGGCCTGTGCTGGGGTGGCTCTGCGGGTGATGCCCGCCAGGAGAGGCCCGGCCAGGCCTTCCAGGCCCCGCGCAGGCAGGACCTCAGGAGGGACTTTAACCCCAGCCCCGCCGTGAAGGGAGAGTGTGCTACCCTCCCGGCCATGCCATTCCTAATCTCTCGCTGCTTTATGTTTTTAGCTTCTTTGTTTTCCTTGTCCTGCTGCCAGCGGGGCAGACAGTGCGGGCAGTCAGGGAGCAGCTGCCTGCTGGAGCTCTGAGGTTCCCGTCACGCAGGCAGGCCTGCCGGGGGAGAGCCAGCCAGAGGGTGAGATTAGGTGAAACATTAGCCACGTCCTCTTGGCTTCCCGCCAGAGCCTTTCAATTATTTCTTTATGTGCTGTTGGTGCTGGGCTTGTTTGGCATTTAAAAGGTATGCTCTGAGAGGATTTCACAACGAGCTGCCATTTTACAGTTCAAAACAGATGCGAGCTTATCACCCATGGAAATTTATGTCTCCATGAACCCCTTCCTCTCCCCTCCCTCGGGGCTTACAGCAAAGCCACTCCAGGCAGATCAATCATGAGGACTGTGCAATAGGCTAAAAATAATGTGAGTTATAAAAGTCTGGAACCTGTTGCTCATTTTGGGATTTGAAGATTCAAATGTCAGTCAATACCAATGACTCTAGTAGTTGTACAATAGTAGATAAGGGCCAAATGGTCTTCTAAGATGATTAACGTGACTTGCAATCCACTCACCTCAATGCCAGTTGCCAAACAGTGTCTTCTCATTTTCCCAGGGTGCAGGGGAGAGGCAAGTATTCATACAGTTCTTCAGGAGCAGAATTTCACCCTAGATCCAGAAAAATAGGGTTGGAAGGCAAAACGAACTGTGCCTATATCACTCCTGACAGGTGCTTGTCTAACCAGTTCTTAAAGACTGGATGGAGACTCCACCAGTGCCCCAGGCAACCTGTTCCAGTGCTTCCTTATCCTTCCCATTGGAAATCTTCTCTTTATCCAGATGGGACCACAGGCTAGGTTCCTTATCTACCGGTCCAGCCACTTAAAGGCAGAGCGGCATGTGGCAACACTACTGGTGACTTGCAGAGTGTCCTAAAGACAGTACTTCCTTCGGGTCAAGGTGGGGATGGTGAGAGGAATACTGTGATAAAGCTTGGAGTGCAAATTCGGATGGCTGAAATACATTTTCTGCCCAGGATGAACAACAGAGAGGACAGAGAAGTAAGTAAATGCAGGCATGAGCTTTCACAGCTTGTGTAAGCATTGTGGGATTGTATCTTAATTTTGTGCTGGGATTTGTAAGATTGTTGTCAAGGGAGGCTAATGCACTGAAGATGACTCTAACGAAGTGCTATTCTTTAAAGGAACTGGAGATTCGAGTGCTCAGGGTTCAAATATTTTATGTTTAATCTGGATTGGATCTTTGACAAATTTTGTTGGCTGAACTGTTATGCTAGTGCTGTGTTAACACTATAAAAATAGACAGAGGATTTTTTTTTTATTATTATTATTTGTAAGGAATAGGTAATATTGTGACTAACTTCCAGGCAATTAGCACTGTTTTTGAGCTGATTTCACTTTTGCATCTCCTGGCAGGCATCATGCAAAAGATGAGAGGAAAGACATGCCTGCAATTTGACACATGCGTAGCCTGCCAAGAGAGGTCACTGCGGCATCCTCAGTGGATGCATTCACAAAGGCATGAGACAACACACTCACAAAGGTAGTCTGAGGGGGCCACTGCCTGCCTTGTCGTGTTTGGATCTTGCACAGGACTCTCAACCCCAGATGTGAAGAAAACTCAGCACTCCCCTAATCATGGGAATGGCCTTAATATCATGAGGCATGGCAAAAAAGGCTATGTTTCTTCTTTTTTTTTTCTTTCTTTTCTTGTGTGTGTGAAAGAGAAAGGCAGACAGTGAGTGTTGCCAGTTCTTTTAGATGGACAGAGAGCGATACCCTCTTCTGTAAGAGCTCTCTCTGGCCTCCCGAGAGTAGTAAGTTTCCAGCTGGCCATCAGACTCTTAATTTCTAACGAATTTATTCTAGATCCTACCAGCCCACATCTGCTCTCTTCTCTTGCTCAACGATTAGTTATGCAACCTGAGGAAAAAATGCTATTAATTCCTGAATTTCCAAGCTCAGTTCTTGCACTTAAGACTACTTGCCCATCTCTTTCTCCCCCTCCCACAGTTCCTTGGTTCTCCATCCCAGGGTGGAGAAGGGCAACGCTGGAGATGCTTCACTTCCCTCCCACTGCTCACAGACCTGGTCCTGAGGGATGGAGGGGGAAGGGGGAGCAGAGCACAGGATGAGCCACTTTTCATTGACCGATATCCAGAACGAACCATCTCACATGGCCCTCTGTATAACATGGACTAAAGGGCTTCCCTGCATTCATTCCTGTTTGAACTGTTGCTTTTCTTCGAGTAAAACAGCCAAGTTTAATTAAACTATGCCCAGTGACAAAGAACCTATCCTCTGCTCTGTGTAAATTGTTCCAGCAGTTAATTTCTCCTCTCTGCTGAAACCACATGCCTTGTTTCTAAGGCAGAGTGTCTAGACAGATGTGTGTGAGAACCCACTTCCAAACTTTTGCTCCAAATACAGATACTCCTAAATTACACCTGTATGAGCCCTTCCCTTTGCTCTAGTGAAGAGATTCAGCTTTTGGAAACTCTTGCTGTGAGACATGTTTTCCAGTCCTTGGTCATCCAGTTGACTCCTTTCTGAAGCCTCTTAATCTATTAACATTCTTCTTGAATTGTACACATGAGGCCAGGACACTTTTAAACTGAGACCAATTATAGACTTCGTCCATAGCATCCAGAGTTCCCACGTTCATACACACAAGGATTTCTCTAGCCCTTTTGTTGAAGAAAACATTTCCTCCTGTTGGGTTATCTGCCTTGGTCCCCTTGCAGAGTCACTGCTTCCAAGGGCTCCATTAACCTGTGAGGGTGCCCTGCAAGATTTGTCCTCTGATGAATGACTTGACTTTTGGTTGTGCTGAAGTTCACCTAAAAAATTGGTTGCTTCTGTGCAGCTTGCCAAGTATGTCACATTGTTCCTTATCAGGGATCTGATTTCTTCACTATTGACCACTCCATCATTTCATGTGACTTTGGGTCTGTCCCTGCTCACAGGGCTATCTATGCATTTCACATCAGATAAAATACATAAGAGGAGCGTCCTCCTAGAGAAGCTGGTAGCTCATGGCTTAGACGGGTGTACTCTTCGCTGGGTAAAAAACTGGCTGGACGGCCGGGCCCAGAGAGTTGTGGTGAATGGAGTCAAATCCAGTTGGCGGCCGGTCATGAGCGGTGTTCCCCAGGGCTCAGTTTTGGGGCCCGTCTTGTTTAACATCTTTATCGATGATCTGGATGAGGGGATAGAGTGCTCCCTCAGTAAGTTTGCATATGACACCAAGTTGGGTGGGAGTGTTGATCTGCCTGAGGGTAGGAAGGCTCTGCAGAGGGATCTGGACAGGCTGGATCGATGGGCCGAGGCCAATTGCATGAGGTTCAACAAGGCCAAGTGCCGGGTCCTGCACTTGGGTCACAACAACCCCAGGCAACGCTACAGGCTTGGGGAAGAGTGGCTGGAAAGCTGCCCGGCAGGAAAGGACTTGGGGGTGCTGGTTGACAGCCGTCTGAACATGAGTCGGCAGTGTGCCCAGGTGACCAAGAAGGCCAACAGCATCCTGGCCTGTATCAGGAATAGTGTGGCCAGCAGGAGTAGGGAGGTGATCGTGGCCCTGTACTCGGCACTGGTGAGGCCGCACCTCGAATACTGTGTTCAGTTTTGGGCCCCTCACTACAAGAAGGACATTGAGGGGCTGCAGCATGTCCAGAGACGGGCAACGAAGCTGGTGAAGGGTCTGGAGCACAGGTCTTATGAGGAGTGGCTGGGGGAGCTGGGGTTGTTTAGCCTGGAGAAAAGGAGGCTGAGGGGAGACCTTATCGCTCTCTACCGCTACCTGAAAGGAGGTTGTAGCAAGGTGGGTGTTGGTCTCTTCTCTCATGTAACTAGCGATAGCACAAGACGAAATGGCCTCAAGCTGCGCCAGGGAGGTTTAGATTGGATATTAGGAAAAATTTGTTCACCAAAAGGGTAGTCAGGCATTGGAACAGGCTGCCCAGGGAAGTGGTGGAGTCACCATCCCTGGAGGTATTTAAAAGACGTGTAGATCATAGAATCATAGAATCATTAAGGTTGGAAAAGACCTCTAAGATCATCGTGTCCAACCATCAACCCAGTACCCATGCCCACTAAACCATGTCCCGAAGCGCCACATCCACATGTTTTTTGAACACCTCCAGATGTGGCGCTTTGGGACATGGTTTAGTGGGCATGGTGGTGTTGGGTTGACGGTTGGACTTGATGATCTTAGAGTTCCTTTCCAACCTTAATGATTCTATGATTCTATGATTCTATGAGTAGGAACAAAGACCCTCTGTCCCACCTGAGCTCCTGAACCACAAGGCTGAATCACATTTGTTAGACCTACTTTAATTTTGGCTTCCTAGTAGAGAAAACAGGGCTGTGTAGGAGGACCTCTAGCTCATCTCTCCTAGTTAATGAGCGTGTGCCAAATTTGCCAGGCCTGCTCAGCCACACCGGTGGCCTGTAGGCTAATGTCAGCCCAGGTGACATCGCCATCTGTCTCAGCATTCCTGGAGGAGATGGGGAGTATTACTAGAGCTGTTCCTGTAGGGAGCCTTTCTAAATTACCATATGAAACCTCCTCATCCTGCCGTAACCCAGACTACAGAGCAGCCTCCACCCCCATCTCCCCAGTCCCTCACCCCAGCAGTGCAGAAATCTCTGTGGGTGGCTGATGATGGATGAGGGTAGAGACAGCTGTTTGCTTCAGGGGATGCTGCCTGCTCCTGTGGGTTGTGCCACCAGTACTGGGTCTGAAAGCTGATAAAAGTGGACTGCCGGTTATGTTAGAAAATATTGGGCTCCTCCACAAGGCACAGGACTCTGTCTGTGGTCCTCCGCATGAAACTCAGTGTTGAGGTGTATTCAGAGTGCACCCACTAGACTGAGCCCTTCAGGAGACCTTGGTGCTGGGATGCCTAGTCCAGGATGCCACACAGCCATGGGCATGAAGTAGGTACTAGAAGCTCAGCATGTGTGAGATGGTGGTGAGTCTGGGCTGTGCAGAAGCCCAGGAATGCTGAGGTCCAATAGTGAGGTACCACATGAGTTTGGGAAATGGCATTCTTGGTTGCAAGTGTCTCAAACAGCTTGAGCACCCCCTTCTTTCTTTCCCCCACTAGGCACCTGTATCCTTTACCGGATTCAGCCATGGTGATTTTAACTGCAGACCCCATGTATTATTTCCATCCACACTTGGGCCCTATTTGCTTAGTTCTGCCACTGTCCATCCCCCTTCAGCCACTCCCCATCACTGCAACCTTTTCCCTCAGAGAGGTCCTACTATTTGAGATCTTTGCCAAAGTTTAACTGGTCATAAACACAATGAGCCAAGTTCTGATCTGATTTACTTCTGCGACCTTAATAGAGTTCCTCTGAACTTGTACTGATGCACATGAGAACAGAAACTCTCCCATTTAATTTGCCCTACTGCGTATTTGCTAAGTGCTAACTGCATAGTTGGCTCAATACAGAATGCAGAGGACAAAAAGACTGATGCATAATAGAGAGCTGTTACCTCCCAGGTGCTGCTGCCTGGGCTGTTTGCAGAGAGCGCTGTAGTCACGGCAGTGACTCCTCCCACAGTGTTCCTACACCAGCTTTGAAATTACTGAGATAATTTTTTCTTTAAACACCCTGCTAACCTCTAGGTGTCTTGCTGACTTGTGTGCAATCAGATTTAAATGTCAACACAGTGTTAATATTTAACAATTATCACCAGGAGCTTCTCACACCCCTTCCTTAGAAGATACAAAAAAACCCAATGCCTACCTGTTCCTAAAGCCCGATCATCAGTTTGAAGCAGATTCAGGTGATATGTTGGACCTTGATCAGTTATTATCACCTGCAGTAGTCCCTGGCACAGGATAGCCCTAAAATATGCTTTCCCTGGGCACCTTCCAGATTTCCCCAATTGCATTCTCCTCACGAGCCAGAGAGAGCTTGTATTGTGCAAAACAAGAAATAGAAAAACCAAAACCCGAGAGGATAAAAAATAGCCTGAATGATTTAATTTGTGTTTTAATTCCAAAAATACATGAGGCCCCTGACATTTCCCACACACAACTCCTTTTTCTGCAGCACAAAAAGGATATATTTTAAGTGGTACTGTTAATGGAATTATATGTTGCTACTGGATAATGGTCTGCTGTGGAGAGATAATTGTTGAGGCAAAGCTGAGGTATTTATTGAAGATAAACACTGAGGCAAAGCCAAGATGTTTATTTTCTGAGCACCAGACCGTAATGCAGGCAAAACATATAATATCATTAGCGTTATTACTAATGCATTGGAAGCCTGAACATGCCCCATCACAAACTCTTGTTAACTTGGCGGCGGCGGAACTGGGCCCCAAATGAGGAATGCACCCAGGCTGATCCAAATACCGATGCTAGAGGGCAGCTCTGTTGACTGTATCACGGGCAATACCCAAGGGCTGCCCCTCTTGGCTGGTGTCTGCCCTTCTGTAGCCCAGGGAGGTAGCAGAAGTGCTGCCTGGAGACCTGACTGCTCACAGGTGAAGCATCAGGAACATGCACATGTTTGTCTCTGAGCACTGGTGAAGTACAGGTCCATACAAGCACGTGGGAAGCTTCAAGCAGAAGCAGGGCCTGGTACCATGTAGTAATGGAGAAGGACGGGCTCTGTGCTACACCTGGGCGATGTGTGCAGCCGCTCCTGCGTGTCTGGGTGCGGTGGGGCTCCTCTGGGAACATGCTGGTGCAGATTTTGTTTTGTCCATGTCCTGTGGAGGCTGAAAGCTGTGGCTGCCTTGGCTTGCAGGAGGGAATCCCAGCTGGTGTTGGCCGCCCTTTCGTCCTAGCCGTATCCACCCTGCGCCTCGCAGCAGTGCTGAGCAGGGTGCCAGCCTTGCTGTTCACAGCAGTCACTGGTTTTTGCATTGCCCTTGGTAGATGTAGAAAGCTGAGTTGTCTCTTTTCCACCATTCTGTCCAGGGATGGGTGCAGGTCCCGAGTGTGTGAAGATATTTTAACACTTTGCTCTTATTGATTACATTGGTCATCAGGCACCTAAATACACCCATGGGCCTGGGCATACTCCCTAAACCCATTCAAAGAGGACAGCAACATCCTTGAGTATTGTATGCATCTGAACACTTTGGTTTCAGATTGGCTGCAAAGTGAGTATGTACACCTACAGAGAATTATTCTACTTCTCAGGACTATAACCCAGATCCTTTTTTTAAAAACATAACTGAAAATTAGGCCCTAATGTACCTATCTTATGAGTGTGACCTGATTTTCAAAGGTACTGAGCATCCAAAGTTGTGTATCAGCATCATCTGAAGGAATAAAAACTTCCAGGGTCTCCATCCTTTTAGAGAAATTAGACCATTTCCAAACAATCCAGCCTTTCCATATACATACTGAGATATTAAAAAAAAAAAAAAAAAAGCATGTAGTTCTCCTTTATTTGGACTATGATGGATGCCTCCATTGTATCTCTGTCACTGGCACTTTCCTTCCTCAACCCAAAGCATAGCATTGTCCTGAGAAGTGCTGATTTGGTTAATCCTGCTCCTGTGGGATTAACTGCCGGGTAGCCATGCGTGGTTCACTACATGGCTGTGCTCCGCAGTGACCTGCTGCATCTCCCTTTCTGACTGTCTTGTGGGTTTCCACCAGTAAACCAGGTGCCGAGGGAGATGGTGACCCCCCGGGCTTGCCCCAGCGCACTGTAAAGATGCAGCCAGCTGTCCCCGCAGGACCAACGTGGAGGGGTTTGCCACGGTGCACACCTGCCTCCGTGGGGTATACCCAGTCTTACTGGGAGCTATGAATTCATCCTAATTGTTTGCAAGGCTCTTTACAAGGTTTGCATATAAAAAGTTGGCAACCACAGAAATACCAAGGGAACATAATGTGATTCATGCTTGTACAACAAGTGCTATGAGGTAAGTTGACCTGATTACGGAATAGTGTATTTCTAGCTTTTCCTTCAGTTTTGGCAAACTCTCACAAGAGTTATAATTTTGATTTTAGTTCTTCACTGAAGAGGCCATATCTGACATGTAGATATTAATTATTATCATTACTTGTATTTTGATAACGTTAAAAGTCTCCAACAAGATCAACAACAGTCACCATATACTCATATACATACAACCATGTTTGTCCCAGACTAGCTTCAATTGTCAAAGAAATCTGGGTGGAAGGATATGATGTACAAGCAGAAAAAACATTGAGAGTTTACAAGTGTCAGGTTATTCTCGTGATTTTGTCATTAAACTACTTCTGTAACTACTCATGTATTGAAAGAACAAATTCACGAGAAATATAGCGTAAAAGAAGTTGAATGGGAATTTCTGGTAGTTACCTGAGTTTCAGACCTTATGACTGTTTGTACCGTGTTATCTCCCGAATCACCTGTGCCTGTCATCTATTTGACAATACACGTTTTGTCAGGTCAAACAGGCTTCCTTAGAAAGAAGAAGATGATATTATTGTTGCCCAGGTAGGATTCTGTGTGTTTAATGCCGAGGTAGTCAAAGCTCTTTCAGGATCATACAAAATAGAATTCACATGATGTTTTTCAGAAATTAGCTTTAAGTTGTTTATATGAGTAAATGCATTTGCAAATAAAGACATAAAGGCAAGTTGGTTTGCTTTTGAGAAATCTCAGGATTGTTTTAATGCCAACTGCGTCAATGAACTTCAGTAGATTTGAAAAAGAAAACTGTAATTACTGGAGTACTTGGTGCTATAATATTCAATATTATGGTAATGAGGGATGAATTAAACATGGTATTGGATTGAGGAACCCCTGCCTTCTAGACTCAACTTCACAGAGACTTTAATTGGATATTTAGCAGGAGGCAGTTGGATACGTATTAGGGCACTTACATAAGTACTCTGACAGCATTTTACCTAATCCTTTCTGCTTCCATACCCCAAAAAGTAGCTGTGAGTCTTGCCCTCTACTCCTGAACTGCATAGGTGGAAAAAATAAGGATAAAACCAGTTGTCATTTTGGTGTGATCAATGCACTATAACATAAATTGTTTTGATCTGTCAGTATTACAGCATAAAAACTGTGCTTCAAGCAGGACAAATGTGGAGATAACTTTTTCAGTCCTTCCTCAGACAAAATTGATTTCTCTGATGGATAGCTGGAGGTGATGAACAGCAGAAATAGCATGCTAGCTGGAAGTCTCTAGCAGGGGCAGCACTGCGCTTTTCTCTTTCAAAGCTTTATGAATTTAAAAGATATTTGTATACTCATTGGTCCATTCAGAGTATTTGCTGTTCGCACATGCACCCTGATCTTCCCATAGTTGATATGGGCAGTGTATTCTGTTCTACATAGCCTCCACAGTCGTGGGTATGGTAACTGTGCTTTGCAGCCGTGGTGGGCTGCAAAACATCACATGCGTGCCGTGATGTGCTCTGCCAGCCACCCCTCAGGGTTGGGTCTTCTGCAGCAGTCTCTTTTGGTGGGATACCAGTCGACACATTTCTTTTTATGATTGTTAGAAAGACAAGGCCAAATACAGTTGGAGCAGGAAGTTCTGTGGTTTGTGGTGGCCTTTAGCTCCTTGGAGAGTTCATTCTGCAGATTCAGAGCTCTAAAAAAAAGTTCTAACTTCTGCCCAAAAGATTTTTTTCTTACCATAGGGACTTCTGTACCTCAGAGGATTGTGGTTGAGAGTGCTGAGGCTGATCATTCACTCTGCGACTCTCTGTGGCCTTTTGTAGTGGCCATGAAAGGTCTCAGAGATGAAAAGCCTGAACTATGCTTGAAATGCCATGAATGGCTGGGGTAGAGAACAGCATACAGGTTAGATTCATTCATAGCCGTCCATGTTCGGCTACAATCTTCTGTAGTATCTGGAGTTTAGTATCACGACATGCAGGGTGAGGAAGATAACCTTTACCCCCTCGGGCCCCAGTCCAGTCATGGAGGGTGTCAGGT
Organism: Oceanodroma leucorhoa; assembly: GCA_030449065.1. Lineage (NCBI taxonomy): Eukaryota > Metazoa > Chordata > Aves > Procellariiformes > Oceanodroma > Oceanodroma leucorhoa. Next base: position 19,895,033 of record JASVER010000005.1, read on the forward strand.
GGAGTCTTCTCACCAGGGAGGGAGCCTGGCACATGCTCCCTGCAGGAGCTGCTCTGTGCGATTATTGTCAGTCAGGAGTTCAGAGCTGCTGCCCACTTACAGACTGACTTAGCCAATAGTGGGATTGTATGGCTAGCTGCACAGTGGCTACAAACTCCTAAAAAAATGTTTTCCTCTATTTGTCAGAAACTTCTCTTTTACTGCAAGTACCTTCAGACATCTGTTCTCATACATACAGAGACTGCTGATCACAGCTGAGGTCAAGAGGCATTTTGATGTTGATTTTCATAAGTGTATGCTTGAGTACCCATTGCATATGCTGTTGTGCCTTTTCTTCATCAAGGCATGAATACAATGCTTGCTGGGTTTGAAAAAAGTGTATTAATTATGTGAAACACTGAGCCCAGCCCAAACATCAAAAGGACTTGTAGGTGCTCACCTTCTCACTGGAGGTTTGCTTGATGAACCCAGCGATCTGTGCTATACTATGCATGACCATATTCTTTGTCCTTAACTTCTGTTGGTTTGCATATATGTAATAGATCTGAAATCATTATGTTTCCCATAATTCTTCCAGACATTCCTAATTGCAAAATTCATGCTTCAGTTAAAAAAACCTAAATTCATACTAGAGAAGTTTTCATTATTTTATGTTTTGCTCTGGTGATCATAGAATAAGGAAGATGTTGAACCTGCAAGGAGAGGGAATGGACAGAAGGATGGATGAAAGGTGGCAAGAGGTGAAGGAAAAGAAAGGAATTTTACGTCTTTTTCTTCAAGCAGAAGGTAATCCATTGATATTTAGTAGGAGAATTCATAACAGATTTCAAATGAACTTTGACAATCTTGACAACAGCAGTATTTACCAAGTGGAGGGGCAGTCCCCATTTCTACCAAATTTAAGTCTACTGACAGTAGTGATCGCTTTTCTTATTTACCCATTATGAAAATTTTGGGCACAAAACTTTTTGCTCTGTGTCTCCTAGGGGTTTGAAAAATTGCAGAATTAAACAATTAACAAAAGTGACTAGTAAAGTGACTCTGAGGTGTGGAAAAATCTCAAGTCTTCCCTCTACCTCATGCTTGAGATCTTCCATTCTCCTGAGTTGCTACTCAAGCTCAGAAGGGAAAAGGAGACTGAAATGAAGGCAATATCTTCCTTTAGAAAATGCAACTTGTTGAAATTACTGCTCTGCATTGTTGACACTCTTTTAAGCACTAGCAGGGGGCAATGTTTTGGATGCATTTGTCTCTCTTCAAATGAAATTACTGGTAGGATTGTGACAGCATTAGCTGGTGAATTCTTCTAAGCAACATCAATTGGTGGCAATGACAACATTCCAGAAGGCTTATTTAAAATATAGAGTGTATTGTGTAATTCTTTTTATTTGTCTGTTGCACAATATATTTGCTGATACTTGTTTCTTTCCCTCCCTCTCTCTCCCCTAGGCTATCAAACAAAGCTGCCCAACCTTACACTCATCCATCAACCTTGAGTTATTAAGAGAATAACTGCAGAACATTTACAAGTGGATGGGATGGAGTGCTGGCTGCTTTTCAAGAACACAGAGTCAGTGCTACAAAAACTTTGCAAGATGGCAAATTTTCTCAAGCTGCCTGTTCCTTGCTCTGCTAGGACCTGCTAGAAGGAATGGTTTCTTGAATTTAAGGTAACTAATCTAGTTTGATGCCAAAACTGTTAATCATATTATATCTAGTACCAGATCATAATTCTACCTGAGTAAAATATCCTCTTTTTTTTGTTGTTTTGTTTTGTTTTGTTTTTCTTTTTTTTTTTTTTTTTTTTTTTTGTAACTATGTTTCGCAAAGGCTTTGGGATATATTGGAGGGAAGGAAGAGATCAGGATAAGTGCAGACATCTGAGGACTTGTGTTATATGACTTTGTCAAGGATAGGCTTAGAAAAATCAATGCATGAAAGTAGAAGTTAAGAGATTATAAGTGTCTCACACCAGAAGTGTGACAAAATGAAGGTAAAATGGGTCATATTAAAGGACTTTTTCTCACTGATTAAAAGAGAGAGGTTGTGATAGAGTGGAGTTGCCATGTAATAATCTAAGAATCCGATCAGCAACTTAGGGTGTGCACAAAGACACCTAAGCTGGTGCAGTACAATTTACTCCTGCAGCTTGAAGAGCTGGGAAACACAGTGCAGAGGCTCCATGGAAGTCAGTACTGAACCAAAAGCAATATAGCCCTGAGTGCTGTGCCAGTGAACATGATTATTCTGTCTCTCAGTCCCACTTGGCATATCTGCGTGGTACTTTGCTGTGCTGTGTGGACTTGCCAAATCAGCTCAGTGCTAGCTTGGGGATCTCTGCATCATGTTCTCTGCAATGTAAATGTACCCTTGGAAATTAAGCTAATCTGTTTGACTTCTAGAGGGGTAGGAGAATGCTTCCTGGCTAGCCAGCATTGCTCTAATTAAGTGGGACTGTGAGAAGAACAAAACATGTCAGTCTGTACAGTGACTTTCCAGATAACAATATCCCGGCAGGCACTGAAAAGCTGATCCCTTTGAGCATCCTATATTCTGTTCAGTGAAAAACTTCAGGCTCTACTTTGCTGGTTTAGATGCTTGAAAATCCAGAGATCAGCAAGCAGTTAAGAAGTTGTTCCCAAGAGGGAGCACTCAGCTGTCAGGAGCTGCCACAGGGCACAGGACGATGTGGGGAGAGGCTCTGGAGTCCAGAGAAGCAGCCATCACAGTCAACCTTAGTGGGAGGCACACAGACAAACTCATATAGATAGCTCTTTTGTTAAGGGCCCATTTTCTCTGCCTTGCCTTTGTTCTAAGTAGATCAGACTCTGCTTTAGCAAGGCTGTTTGGTGATGGAGAGCATTCTGCTCCTGGAGGCAGAAGAACTGACGATGAGTCAGGACCATGAGGTCATCCTGGCTGACCACAGGGAACTGGAGCCTGGGGGAGTCATGGGGCTCTGTGGCAGGAGACATGGAAGCTGGGGGCCTGGCACCGGGAGAGGGGGCATCTGATGAGATCAGGAATGTAACTTATACAAGTATAATGACAAAATTTATGAATTTGCATTTCTAAATTCTTCTTTTCTGTGTGAGTTCAGGAATTGGCCACAAACTTTTGTTTATAGTCCGTGGTAAATTTGGCATGTCAGAGGGCATTTAATATCAGGAAAAGTAGTTACGCTACTAAAATATGACTAATTTTCAGCAGCTCCCACACTGTCTGTGCTTTGTCCACTCAATAACAACACTGCTTGGTGCCTCCACCCTGCATGCATGGCAGTTAGATGGCTTTTACCACTCTACTTCATGTTGTGAAGGTCTGCAGCAATGGCAGCACAGAGAGTAATGTTAGGGAGTGTTTACCAAAGTTTGTTTGTGAAGAAATATCACAAATTGAGCCACAAATACTTGAAACACGGAGGGTAAATTCCTGTGATAGCTTCTACACAGGAGGGAAGTTGAATGAAAACTGATGGTTCCTCTCCCTCTAGCTGCCCTCTTCTCCCTCCCTTGTCAGTTCATATCATATCCTCCCTCTGACTTTTCTTCCTACTGCATGTTGCTGTGATGTACATCACACCTGATACCACCCAGCCTTAGCACCCCGCTGCCTTGTCTTCTGGCTCCCCTCTTCTCCCACTCTCAGTGACTTGTATTTTCATCCTCAGCCTCTATCTCACTAATTAGGCTTCCCTCTGCTTCCCCTCCCTCCTGATGTGGCCTTCTACTCTGGCTGAACACTTTTAACGAAACCCCTGATGTTCATGAAGCACATTTCTCTTCCTCTTGTTTAAGTCTCCTTTAGCGCTGCCTTTGCTTTATTATTTGGTTCTTCCATTGCTCCCAGGCCATGAATTTCCTCAAAGCCTCCTTTGCTCTTGATATACCTCTTCAACACTTGTCTTTCTGCTTCTGTGTTGCACTGACACCCTGAGTGCTCGCTATAACCCTGATCGTGGTCTGAGGAACAGTGTTGCCACATGAAGAAGCATGTTCATAGACATTCAACCTGTTTTTAGGGACAATTTCCAGTCCCCTGCTGGCACATCTGGTTCAAAGAAAAATCAAGTACCAGTTGTTTACTTTAAAATCTTTCTTCTATACCTTATTTCAKGTCTATCCCTAAGCAAAATAACCCTGCCCTTTTCCCTACAGTACTTAGCAAGTGCACCTATTATATTGATTCTTCTGCTCACTCTCTGATTCCTAGGACAAACGATCTGCCCAAATAGCCCAAGAGAATTTCCCCCCCCCATTTAACCCTCCTAGGTTAGCACTGACTCAGGGACCAGCTACTTAAACCTCACTTCTTTGCTCTCTTCCTTTGTCAGCTGCTTTGTCAACCAGCTTCATGCTATCATCTCCCACACTGCAATCAGTGACAAGCTCCCTGTTAAAGTTTATAAAACTGCTCTCTTAGAAATTACTCCTTGCGCTTCCCCCTTTGTTGCTGTTGCCTCAAAAGCAGTCCTATGTACCAGTGCCTGGAAAGGCAGATAGGCTTATTCTTTTCAGGACAAGCCGTGCCAGGCCAGAAGAGAGCAGCACAATTTGTTTTGTCCTTTGAAATTCTTAGTGTATCAAAAGGATCTTATGCTGATGCTCTTTCCTGTTTATTTGTATTTCTGCTTTCCCCATAGTTTTTCCCGTCTTCCCTTTCCCTATGAGATCCAGAGGCAGTATCATTACATCCCAGATGGGCCAAATCATGCCAATAGCCAAGAGGTGTGATGGAGTCTAATCTGAGTCACACAACTTTCAGGCGTGTATCTAGCCCATCCAGTCCTGAGTTATTTCAGGTAACGAGTTAAAGATAAATCTCCACGCCATTAAGAAGACGGTATCAATTGCTGCTGTGTTGTTTTCTCTGTGAACAAAATTCCTAGGAGCATTGATTTCCAAGCTGATACACTGTTTTGTTTTTCTTTTTTTTTTTTCCATTGTCTCATAGACTAGACAGTCATTTTCCATGCCAAACCAGGAACGGTTGCAAGAATTTTCTACAGAAGGACCATTCACATAAAATAAATGCATCAGGCATCTGTAAGAAACAGAATAGACCATTCTTGAAAGCAAAAACTCTCAGTTGACATCTTGGCTGGAATTAAAAATCCTGTTGTGTGATGCTGAAAATCAACAACCTTCTGCTAAAAGTTGTTTAGGAGAAAACAAAGCTCTAGTTCTCTTCCTCCCTCCCTCATTTTTAATGTGAATTTAACTGTGTTAGAAGGAGCAAAACTGAGAGCATGATGAGAGAATGACCTGGTGCTTTTTCTGAGTGCAAAACCTGCCTTGCTGTCTGTCATTGGTGGGCACAATCCATCCTCAAACAGCTGGTTTCTACAGGTCACTATCAGAGCTGTAAACTCACAGTGACTTACCGTCGCTATCAAACTAAGTGCATTAGGATCATGAAACACTCGAACACAAAAACATAAATCTTGATTTGCAGTCATCAGTCCCCTGAAGCGCCTGGTGCTGGCAGAACAGCTCTTTTAAAACTGTAGACCAGCTGCTCAACTAGTGTAAATCAGCATAGGGCGTTGTGAAGAGGAAAAACATTGGTACTGCTTAAAGGTTGTTTTAAAGAAATCAGTGAGTAACTAAATGTTTAACGTGCCCACTGGAAAGGGTATAAAACAAGAGTCTAATTTGCAGAAAAGATTTAAATTATATATGAAAAAAAAATAAATCCAGTGGCTAAGCACCAGACAGTTGCAAACCTCTTTCACTGCAGGGTTGTAGGAACTGATTAGACCAACATCTGCCACACATGGATGATTCTGCTCCAGTGGAGGATCTGAACTGGATGTGCTCCAGAGATCTCTTCAGTGCTTGTACAGCACGGAGAAATGGACCTCAGCGTTGAAACAATTGTGGGATTAGCAAAACACCTTTGGCTCCTTGCTTCCTGCTCAAGACAGGCCAGAAGGTTTGCGAATCTGTTCAGTCCCATGTGTTAACCTCTGTGTTGTTCAGCCAAAGTTTCTCAGCTTGCACTTGATTTCTGAGCATAGCTAGGAGAGGAGACAGGCGGTGCACTTAAATCATTCTAGCAAATTCTCTAGCAAATGTTAAATCATTCCAGTAAAATTTCAATATTCCTTTTCCTGTTAAAATGAGCTATAACAGCTATTTAACTATGTTGTAGTTAACTACACTATATAAGTATCTAGTTATTACTTTATAACTATATAAAATACAGTTATAAAACCGTATACTGTTGTTACCTATTAAGTAGCTATAATAGCTATGTGTGGGTTTTTTTCAGAAGGTATTTTATAGAGTTAAAGCATTGGAAAAGCTTCCATTGGCTTTAATGGAAAATGCTTCAGGATTAAAGGGAGACTATTAGTGTATTTTGACACAAATTAGTTTCAAAAGTAAGTGGTAGGCACAGCAGAGACTTAATGGTATCATAAAATTGGAATTCAAGTGTACGCTCTTCCAATGGATTTTGCTAAGCATGTTACAGTAAAAACGATATTCTTCCATCTTAGTCTGTCCTTTGACATTTGTTCTAAGAAGCTACGAGTATTTTAGTAGTGCATGAGGCAGATTTTAGTGGCTCTTTTATCAGATAGCCTCTCTTCTGTGGGATTCTCCATGCTGGCTTGCCCAGTCTCCTGCTTTGTGTGAGGTTTAAGGACCAATAGGCTGCAACAGAAAAGGAACAAGACAATTGTATTTTGAGAAGAGCATTGTAGTTGCTCCAAATCCCTGTGTTGTTCAGGCCACTTGAATGGAATTGTTCTGAGGCAGGAAGATGCTTTACCACGTAGCACAATTAAGACTGAGACCAAGCTTGCGCAGGGGTGTTTCTCGAATTATGCCTGCGGGATGGGTTGTGTTGCAGGAAGGTTTGCAGGCACCTGCAGTCTCAGGGGCACTTTTCAGGGCTAAGCCCCATGGGCTGACACTGGAGGGATGGGGACACCACACTGTTTGTACCAAGGAAAAGAGGAGGCCAGATCCCTTGTGAAGCCTAGAGGGAAGCCCCTCACTAATCCGCCAGTGATCGAGGCCAGGTAGAGTACCAACACACACATTACAGCAATGTGTCTGTGCTGTATGACAGCCAGAGGAAGTCCAATGAGTGGAGAATAGTGCCCATCATAAGCACCCAGAAAACATAATATGAATTCCTGTGTTTGTAGGAAGGCACTTGAACCTGTGTTTTTTGAGGTTTTTAAAAGGATCCCATAGATAGTTGACCCTGCTTATACCACCAACTGTGCAACATAAGTTGCCAGGCCAGTTAACATTCAATTACCTGATGGTGTTTTGGGGGACTATTCTACCGGAATGCAGAGCCAGCTGGGGACCAGCCGCACTTGCTGGTTTAAGAGGAATGTCACCCTGGCACAGCTCCGCTGCTTGCAGAGCCAGCTCCGGTCCGGTAGCAGTTTCACTGCAGTTGTGTTGCAGAGTCTGAGAACGAAATTAAGCAGCACAGCTAACCTGAGCTCACTGGCTTTAAATGGGGCAGTCCCACTCCTCCCTCCTTCCTTCCCCCTTCACCCTCCCAGTCATCCACCCCCCCCGCTCTTCATTTTCACCCTGGTAATAATAAAGCCTTTAGCTTAAGAAGCCGTGCTGGGCTCCAGCTGACTACGTGCAGAGCCACCTCAGGTCCCCTCTGTTGCTTTCCCAGTACCAGGACTGCAGAGCAGGCACACTCACGTCTGGCATCGCTGGCATTAAGCCCAAGATGGTAAATCCAGCCAGATTGCTGAGCGCTGAAGAGAAGAGTGTGCTTCAGAAAAACTTGACTTGTTCGGTAGTGGGATAAGTAGGCTTATTATTTCTGGCCATGTGCCAGTGTTGGTAGTGCTGTGTTGTCTCTGGGTAACACTATCGTGATGTCCCTGTGTCACTCTCTCCAGTACCTGTGTTGTATGGTTCCTGCCATTGTCTGGGGTGTTCCAGCCCTTCTGTTTCATCCCACAATTTCTTTGAATTGTGCCACTTCTCCTTAGTGTATACTGTGCCATTTCAAAGGAGAAAAAATCAGTTTTTACTTTGTCCTTGTAACTTCTAGTTGGAGTTTCACAGGGTAGAGTACAGTAGATTGTCATCTCCTGGCCTTTAATAGTAAGAGAGAACTATTCACGGTACTTTTTGTACCATGAAGAGTTCATCACTAAGAAAGAACAGGAGAAGCACATGGAGATTCAGGATATTTTAAAAAGTGGGACATCGAAGGAGGAAACTGTGAAGTAGGAGTCTGGTCATGAGAAAAGACTACAGCTGGTTTTCATTAAAATGATTTTTTTCTGAAATTTGGGGTTTTTTTAAAGTCAAAATATTTCCAAAGCCGTATCAGTTTTGTCAAGAAGAGTGGCAGACAAAGTAAATGAAGAAGTAGGCACACATCATCCTCTGTGATGAGATGATTAGGTAATTTCCTAGACTAAGAACCTGACTCATTCCCTACTTTGCTGTAATCCAAGCGTTCAAGGATGGAAGGATTTGTAAGTGAGCAGCACAAAAGAAACATGTATGGGGGATACTGGAAGACCAATGCTTTACTCCCAACCCACATGTGCCTTCCAAAGTGGAAAAGCAAGAGGTTTAGTCTGCAAAGAGATGCCTTTTAGTACATTTTTGACAGAAGAGTTATTTGAAAAGCATTATTTTAATCTCTAAAGAACAAAAGCAAAAATTAAATTTCAATACTTAAACATGGCGATAAAACAACTTAGGTGGCACTTTTGGTCCATGCTAGTCTTGTCACAGGATTGCAGTAGTGATCCATTGGAACAAGTCTGGAGACAGTGAAAAAGAGGTGACAGTACATGATGTGTATGGCAGAAGGCAAAGGCTAAATGTAGAGGAAGTCTGGGGTCAGAAGCTGGTGGAATTAGAGGAGGTTAGGTTTTTGCTCAGTCTAGACCTGAGGCTATTTCTATCTGTTTGAGGGATCTATCCTTGGGGTCCCTCTGAAGCAGTCTGTGAATCTCATTGGCTACTTTAGCAACTGGGGTGCCAGGACTGCCTCCAGTCACACAAACAGAGTGTGTCTGGGAAGTACAAGTCCCACCACACACATGCCCATCAGCTCTGCTGGGGGGAACGTATGGAGAGAACAAGCCCACTGAAAAAAGTGCATGGACAGCCTGGGCAGAAAAGCACCATGGCAGGACAGAAAGGACAGTAGGAGAGAGGGTTTAGCAGGAGAGAGAAGAAATGGTATATAGAGAGTTTGAGACAGCAGTATGATGCCCAAAACATGTTTCAAGCAGAGCACTGGATGTGAGCATGAAAGCCCAAAGAAGCTGTAGGTGTGTAAACTAGCTATGTCACCGGGCTTGAGGTTCAGAAAGGCACGTTGGGCGGGTGCCTGTCTCGGAAGCAGCAATCCAAGAAGACTCTGTGCAGCTGCTCCCAAAGCTCGAGGCTGCCTGCACTCACAAGGGAGGTCCTAGCGTGCCCTGGGCACCTCCAGCTCTGCTTCGCTGCTCGGCCAGAAGCGCTGCAGCCCACATGGGTCCATGGCGGGAAGGGCGGGATGCGGGAAGCTGGCAGCTCCTGGCCCTGCTCCCTCGGGACCCATCCCACCGCCTGTTCCCAGAGCACACCTAACGCCCACAGACGGCGTTCGGCTGCCTGCAGAACTCAGCAGGGGCAAAGCTCTTTGAAAACATGCCTTGGTTATGATGGAGGAGGTAATGGGGATGGCACTACCATGGGGTTTTTTTTAGTTAATGGCGTGGTGGTTAGGGTTCCTGCCCAGGGAAACCTCAATATTAGGTCTTCCTCAGCCTGGAGAAGCTCAAGCATACATTTCCCAAGAGAGCAGCCTAATAAGCAGGCCAGGTGTGGGAGGGGAAGAAACTCGGAGCTTGTTGTTGAAGCTGGGTCTTGGCAGAATAAATTATACGTGACTCAAAGGGCCAGGAAGGGAGCAACCAGGGGCAGCGTGACTGCAGCCCGGGGGCTACAGCAGAGCTGGAAGGGAATAATCCCCAGCTGGCATATCCCCAGCTCCATGGCTGTTTCTCCATCTGAGCCCATGCAAAAGACAGTCCAGCACCAGATGTGAAGATTGCCTTTCTTAGAAGAAGACATTAACCTTTCACCACAGGGCTGGGCTCCTTCATGTCCCTCAGCCTTTCTTCAGAATCCTTATTTCTCTGGGGCTGCAATATACGTGTTTGAATTCGCTCAGGTTAAGGATGGCACTAAGGATAGCTATTTCTTGGGCAAGTGCTTTAGCCAGCAGGATATCATATAAGACTTGGGTACTGGCATCACTACTGTCCCGAGTTTTAAAAGAAACTGTAATCCTTGCTTTTTCCTTTTGGAGGAAATGGTTACAGGACTTTTCTTTGGGAGAGACTTGTTAGAGATGGGTTCCAAATACATGAATATTCCTAACTGCATTTCTCTGTGAGCATCCCAGACTCTGGAGAGGGCCTCACAGAAACACAGGATAATGTAGGATAGAAGATACTGCTGGATGTCATCCAATCCAACCTCTTGCTCAAAGTATGGTCAAATAGAACAGGTTGCTCAGGGCCATGTCAAGCTGAGCTTTGAATAGCTGCAAGAATTGAGACTCCACAGCCTTTCTGGGCAACTTCTTCCAGTGTTTGATTAGCCTCACTGTGAACATTTTTGTCCTCGTATCTAGTCAGAACTTCCTTTGCTGCAACTTCTGATAACTGCTGTTGTCCTTTCACTGTGCACCTCTGAGGAAAGCCTGGCACCACCCCACCTTAGGTAGCTGATGGCAGGAATTAGGTGCCCTGTTGCCAAGGTTTTGCACTGGCACAGCTCCCTGCTCAGCGTTGCCATTCAGAGGTGCCTGACCCTCCCCACACACTGCGCTTCAACAGCTAGCCCAGCATCCTGCTGTTGGTCTGGGGGGACAACCCTGTAAGTCTGTGTGGGATTCAGCATTGTGGTGGGCTAATTATATCATATCCCACTGAATTTTCACCTCTGGTCTCCATTCCCTTGCAGTTTCGCCAATTCCTGTTTAAATCTGCAGCATGGCCTAAGTAAAGAATCATATGGAGAGTGGCCAGCTACTATTTTTTATTGAAAGAAGTAGATGCTTTAAAGCAGGTAGTGTTGAACAATTATAAATCATCCTCAACACCGAAAATGTTTCCAAATATAAGCAGATACTCAGGGATGAATGTACAGGAAAAGAGAATCTGTTTATTATGTTGTCACTTTATACAGCTAAACCATTTACTGCTTTGTTTGCACTGAGATATGGGTCCTTTGTAGGTAGCAGCTGTACACCAGCTGTGTGTGTAGTTCCCTCTATAAAGATCACAGAGGGAACACACAGGCTGCGATGTGGAAAAGGGGTTTCTCCTGCTGAGTGAAGATGCAAAAGATGTGCTGGACGTTGTCCCTCTATGATCCATGCAGAGATTCCTCACCCAATGTGGTGTAAACGGGACCAGTCAGCTCACCGGGACCAGTCCACGGTTGGACTTGATGATCTTAAAGGTCTTTTCCAACCTTAATGATTCTATGATTCTATGAATTCTATGATTCCATTGTCTTTGAATGGGTTACCTGTTCATTTGGTAAATGGATGGTGGTTTCAGGAGTGCCTGAGCTGGCTGCGTGTGGGGCTGGAGCAGGTCCAGAAAGTCTGAGCCTGAGCTAATGAGCCCCGGTAAACTCCTATCTGCTCTTTGTGGACACGAAAGTGGTGTTATGCAGGGGCAGCTTAGGTCTGTTGAGGGCTGACTGAACCACCCAGGACCAGCCATGTTAGGGTGCCTCAGTCTCGTGCTCCTGGGCTGGGGAGACCTGCAACAGTTTGGCTGCTGCTGAACCTGTCAGCTCAGGCATTTACACACTGCTACGTTTGAGTTAAAAATCCCTTTCCATTAAACTAATTTAGTCCTTTTCCATTAAACTTCCCATTTAAAGTAATTAATGGTTATCCATCCCCGTGACCAGAATAATGGAAAGTTGACTGCATGGGCTTTTCCTTGTTGTCTCCTAAGCTTTATCCCTTAAAAGAAGCTGGAAGCCAGAAGAAAATCTCAGGGAATGTGCCTCTGTTAAATGTGGGTCTGGGGCTTGGGGAAAGTAGCTACAAATCTTTCCCTTAAAGATAGTGGAGCTGCTCATGAGAGGAAGAATTGAGAATGGGAGCCTAACAAGATAGTGGACTTCGTCACTCCTACCAAACACACACCGTGGAGCCCCAGACAGAAGATGGCGTATCTCACATCTCTGCTACCGTGGAGTTTTCCAGCTGTCCCACATCTCGGCAGCGCCTTGCCTACTGCAGAGTGCTCAACCAGATCCTCTCCTCCCCTTCAGTGCAAGGTTAAAAGACAGTTTCTCTGCCAGGTGAGTCTGCCAATGCTCACTCCCAAATGATTTTTATCGCCAGTTTCTGATACTTTGAAGAATAAGATGTATTTGGTATGATATCAAAAACAAAGTGGAAATCACAAAGGACCAGAGATTACCAGGAATGTAAAAATGACTGGGCCAAAAACCCCTTGTATACGCATGGCTGAGAGTTACAAACTGGTGGCGAAAGCAAGATAATACAGTCTTCATGACAGCAAATCCATCAATAACGTAAAGTGCTTTTGCCTGTTTGTTTCTTCCTCTCTCTTACATGGGTTAACTTGCTAATGTTTGCTTTAATAGCTTTCTGCAGGATTTATCAACAGTGGATTAAAGACAAGATTATAGGGCATGCAGCATCAGTTTGCTTCTTGTGGTATCCAGTGGCTGCTCTATACTTAAGGCGTTTGCAAGACCAGGTCTAACTAACAATATATACAAGCACTCGACAGCAATCTTTTCTTCAGACTCTCTGTCTGAGATGATTCAGCACTGAAAGATGCAGTCTCTAATACTGCATTTTTCTTCTTGAGCCAGAACTTTATAACTCCTCAAAGAAACCCAACCTCATATTAATATAACACACAATTACAAATGCTCTTACCTGACGTACCATGCTGAATGTATTTGTAATGTTAAATTAACCTTTGTGGTGCTTTGAGCTGTTGCTTGGACCTGTGTGGTTCCCTAGAGACATCAGCCCTGCTGTTAGAGACGGCGATGCCCCAGTACAAGGTCTGACACAGAACCTACTATCCTCTTTTACTCTCATCCCCCACCCAACCACTTAAACTCATGCTGATGAACCAGAAGCCTGTTGCCAAACATTCTTAGGAGCCCCACAGATTGGCTAAGCACACTCGCTTGGTGACCTGGAGAAAACTATCCTAGGAAAACTATCTCAGGAAAATGAGAATAAAATATAGGATAGGCAAGTACCTTTTTGGCAGTAAGAGCAAAGCTATGACTGCTTTGTTTCAGAGGATCAATTTTTAATGTGGTATTTGTATGGGTTCTTCTGCTATTCTTTTCTAAATTAAACTGTCACCTGTGCAGCTTCCTGTAACAACACACAGTTGTTTTCTCGAGAAATACGTCGGGTGCTGAATACAATTCAAATATCAGTCTGAGAAAACAAGACTCTTAAAAAAGGAACTGGATGTACAAAGATACGTGTTGTAAGGCCACATTCTTTCTAAGGGCAGCATCTAGGCTGCTGATGACACATCGGGTTAGAAAAATAATCAGCCGCATCTCCAAAGAATGTTCCCTTCTTCTGCATTTGTTTAATTCTTTTGGGCCTACATGTAAATACAGGATTTAATTCTTTAAATCTAGAAGACCAGCTGAGCAATCTTATTTCTTTCACTTCAGTTTTTAAGTCACAAAGCCAGGGGACCATGGCTTTGTTTTATACTTTGGTACAGGACAAGGAGAACCTTGGTGGGCATGATCTTTAAGACAGAGGATCGATTTCGAGTCATTTGTGTTGAAAGTTGTGGTGAAACATCCCCAAATGCTTCCTCTGTGTACTGACCCCTGCCATTTCAAAAATAGTATACCTTGAGCCAAAGGGCTGGGGTACCTGTTAAAGCAGTAATGTGTACTCTTTTACCTGGACTTTATTAAAAACAGTGGCAAATTCTGAATATATTGTCAAGGGTTAATTTTGTATCTCCCTGGGGCCTCCTCCTAAGCATTTTTTTCCACATCTGAATGATTATCTGACTATCTTAATGGCTCTGTAGCAGGTTCTCTTCCCCCCTCCCTTACCCCCTAAATATTTAGATTGTTGCCAAGCTCTATTTTATTTTTACTGAGTGCATTACTCCTCAAATTTCCTTAATGAGACACATGGCATGGGCTAACGTACCTAGCCTGTGCCCTTGGTATCAGCCAGGAAAGCTGCCCTGCTCTTCTCTCAAAGGCTCTTGCCTCTACTGCAGAGGTGCCGTGGCTGCTCAGGAGCAGTTGCTGAGCTGCCATAAATTAGAGGCAGGTGTAGTAAGGGAAATTGAAATGGATCCTGGTTTCCTCCAAACTTGAGTGGTGAAGGAGTTTCATGTGCTGCTGAGCTATCCCTGGAGCAAGAGGAAGAACTGCCAAGAGAAAGCTAGGACAGAAAGCTAGGAGTGGAAACCACCAACATTGTCCCAAGCTAAGCCATCATCACTAATGAGTCACATGTGTTTAATGATTCTCATAAAAAAAAAAAAAAAAAAAAAAAGCTGGATGTTCAGAGGCAATAAGGATGAAAAGTTTTTTAAAATTATGCAGAAGTTCAGGAAAGTGCATGACTGCTCGTGTGGAAGCTGGCACCACACCTCCAGCTAGAAATGGATGAAAAGTGTTTTTTTAATTGTTTTGTAAGACCGAAAAAGGAACCATTTGGGGTATTTAACTTCTTTTGCAACTTGTGAAAAATTTTGCAAACTCAAAATACTAGTTTTAAATTTTCTTTTTTTCCTCTTTTAATTTCTTCTTTTTCCAATAAGTACAAGAAGGTAATTGCAGGCAAGTTAAGCTTTTTCTTCCCTGCAGCCACAAGCAAATGCATATTTTTCTTTCATTCTTCTGTAACTTTTCTAAACCTTCTCAGGTTTGTAAAAATCTAAGTGGCAAAAAGGAAAAGGAAATTAACAGAAGTTGCTCTGTCATTACTCAAAACTCCTCCTGTTCCCACAGTAGTGCTTCCGAAGATGTGGAAGCTTTGAGAGGTTGCAGAATAACAAAGCAGGGTGAGAAGAGGGAGAAAGGAAAGTGAAAAATAAATAAAAAAAAAAAACAAAGAAAAAGTTAACACTAGTTTTCCTTCTGTCGTAGTCTGATGGATGTTGAGGAAAGAATGGCCTCATAACATTTGGAAAATCTGAAATAGAAAAATTTCTATAAGCCCAACTGACAATTTATGGTCCTAATAATAAACATGGATCAGAATAATTCTTGTTCTGCTCATGCCTATCCCAGTTTTTTAAAGTTCTGTTAGAAGCTTATATAATTGTGCTGGAAGGCACCGGTGTATCTCCAAGATATTTTCCACATGCCATTGACAATAATGGGCAGCTCTTTGGGCCCAAAAGGTAGTTTATATTTTATTTGATTCCAACTCCTATGTACCGATATATATACACACATATATATATCTACATACACATATTTGTATATTTATATGGATGCTTGTGCTTGTGTATGCATATGTATAAAAGAATTATGAATTCCTCTCTAAATGAGAAATTAATGTCAGAAAGTACTACCTGTTTCAGGCAGGTGGAGGGAAAACAGGCGTCGATCTCTTTCTATGCACTATTTCTGCACTTTCAGCTTCTTGCTTTGTGGTTCTAAGATGCAAATCTGGGAGAAGTCCAGAACTTCAGAGATTTGAGAACGTGAGGGGTGTTTTGGTTTTTGGTTTTTGTTGTTTTTTTTTTCTTCTCAGAATTTTGAAACAAAGCTCTGTGTGTACTTACTGAGATTTTTAGGGGGAAACTATGAACTTTAAACAACATCTGAGATGCCCATATGCTGCAATAACAAGGTATAGTGTGAAGTAGCTGCAGTATATGAAGTTGTATTTGGAACATCTCGTGCACTTGCATTTCCGAAAAGGCCATATTAATCCATGGCTTAACCCAGTGCGTATTTGCAGTTAGTGTAATTCCTTCCCATCGCCTTCAGAAAGCTTTGGATAGGTTAAAATATTCACTTTACTATGTAATTTGCATGCAACTGAAAACAAGGAAGGGAGGGAAAAAACCCCCAAAACTTCAACGCGTGGAGAAAAAACAGAAACAAATCCCAGTTGCAATCTAGTGCCTATTTTCATCCTCACCTTTCTTCTTTGTTCTCACCTCGGCTGGCATAGAAACAGCCTTGGCAATGATGCAGTTAGTTTCTGACTTTTGAAGCCAGTCTAATGTCCTCAGTCTTACAAGATAACATCCTCACTCTCTTATATACCTGTACTTCCTAAGAAGTTTGTGGATTTGAATATGAGGGAGTCAAGAACCTGAGAGAGCCTGGGATGTTAGCGAGTCAGGAGCCTCTTTCACAATATTTCCAGTCTAACCTGAAATGGATGGTATCAAAAATTGCAGAGAAAAGCCTACTCCTAAGGAATTTCTAGGGAGAATTTGCAAATGGTGGAGTTTAATTCATAGAAGACTGGAAAAGGCACTTTTTTGTGCATACTTTACCTTAAAACCCATTTAAATACACTTGTTATCATTTCAAGACATGATGCTGCTGTTCCTTTTGACCTCCTTGTACTCTGCAGTTCTCTGCAGTATGTACACATACTTCTCGTAGTTGGTATTAGAGATTTTTCTGTCCTGTTCTTGTTCTTCTTGTCCTTTCTGGCAGCGAGGAGAGAATTGCACTGGCCTGAGGAGGAGGTGCGACTGCTCATTACCAAGCAGCCCTGGCCTCACATGACCTGGACTGCCACGGGTCTTTGGCGGGATTAGTACCAACATTTCCGCAACTGATTTAATATCAGCTGAGCAGCTTTTTCTTAAACAGTCCTGGTATTCCGAAAATCTTCACACTCAGCCTTTATCTCACCAAAAACTGCCAAACAAAGAGTGGCTTCTGTTCTGCCTGAAGTCAAGCCCAAAGGAATTTACTGCCTGCACCTGTGTGAGCCACTTCTGACCTTCTTGTGATGGGATAATGTTGATATCTGGTACCCTTTATTCACCCCTCTTGTGAAGTTGAATTTTATAAATACTTGGGCTAATTCCCACTTGTCTATTGGGAACCGAGTCTTGGCTGGGAGGAGTTTCTGTGAGAAGAAAGAGGAGTAGTTAGAAAAAATAATAATTAATTGCTGCTGTCTGTGGAAAGAGAGCTCACACGTGGTCCTGCACACAGTAAGATATATACGTGCTTTTCAAGCGATTAAGAACAATTGCTCTAGAGATCAGCACTGGCCTCAGGAAAAGTCCATTTTCCTTTGTCTTACAAACACCATTGACTATAACATTGTATCTGAGGTGAAGCTTCTAAGGAAGGCACTGGTGGCAAATTAGTTAAAATAGCACACTGTAAGCCTGGGGAGGATGACTGGACCTAAAATTCAATGGGGATTCTGCATGAGAAACAGCACAGACATTCTTGTCAACCCGTATTTATCGACAGCTGGGGTGCTGTATTGCATCAGCTGGGATTTCTTCATTATATCAGGTGCAATATACTGGGAATCAGGACAGGACTGGATGCTATGGTTAAATCTGGATGGGGTTTTTTTTAACTCACTAATGGAAAAGGCATATTTTCTTGCAGATGTTTGAATTTCCAGCAGAAAAGGGAAGCTGAGAAGATGAATGCTGTTTTGATGCCTCAAAGGCTGCAGCACTATAAAAAGTTACCTCTTCCTCAAAGACTGGGAGCCACAGTGCTTCTAAGGTCATTTATTTAACAGTGAAAGGACTGAGAATATGTAAGGAACGGGCTGAGAAAGGAAAAGCAAGATTGCCCCATTAAAATACTGTCCTCAGTAAAGACATCCTCATTGCTCTGTGTGGTCAGCTTTCTACATGTATTAGGTTTCAATCTTTTCTACTGAAAAGTGTCAAATGCAAAATTGTTTTAATGGGAGAAATATTTATCTTATTCTATGGATGTTTATTAGTCTGCATAAAGAAAAACCTGAGGGCAGAGTTGGTATAAAATGGTGAAAGTCAGTGATGACAAATCTATTTTCCTGTTCAGTGTTTTTAAGAAGTATTTATAAGAACAGATGGTGGGCAGCAGCAGAACATGTTCAGTTTTATCAAGACATTTGGCTAACAAGCACAGACTGAAATGCATTTCTTTTCTTCTCGACTTAATAATTTTAATTAGAGGCAAAAGGTGTGGTAGTCTCATTGTCTGGAGGCGTATGTGCAATATTGTCTTGGTTGGGCAGGACCGGGTGGGAGAGAATATCACTGCCGCTAATGAAGGGTGGTGCGTATCTGTGCAATCTCTATTTTTTTTTATTGTCTGGTAATCTAAAAAATGCAAATTCCAAATCTACTATTGCACAACATACATAGAGATACACTGAGGCTATGCTTTCAGTTAATCAGAGAACAAAAACATGACTACAAAATGTGTGGAGGTAATACCGTGCCACTGGAGAAGAAAGGCTTTTTAACAAATAGTGGGACATACATTTATTATCTTTAGAGGGAATTTTCAAAGCTACCTATGTAACTTAGCGGTCTCTGGAACTCCTTCACTATTTAAATGCTTTTGAAAATCTCACTTATTAACTAGTCATTTTGAACTTCATATACTCTCTCCCTAAGGACATCAAAGTGTTCTGGAAATACTAATTAAGGATTGTATGCTCTAACCAGGTCTAATGGCGTTCTCTTCATTTACCCTACTTATCTCTGGTCATATTCTAGCTTTTTCGCAGAGCTGCTTGCTCAGGTGATGATGTGCCTTTTGTCCTTTACCAGCTCGCCAAGCCCCAACCCCGAGCTGCTTCTCTTGCTCTTGCATGCCGCAGTGGGAGGTGGGAGCGTACCAGTATTGGGTTGGTCCCAAAAGGAAGCGTTGAAATGAGATTTGTACCCTGAGCAGTCCTGGCATGATGTTCTTACTGTGTGTTCCCTTTCTCATGTGCGGATTATGAAAATATTCAAAATGCCTTCATCTCACAAACATGTGTTTGTTAAGAGCTGCGTGCTTCTAAGATTTTCTGTGAGAAGCTAAGCTGTCTTCATGCTTTGTCATCATAGTCCTCGTGAAGGTCGCTGTCTGATATATCCACCACAAAGAAAGGTATAGTACTTATGTAGAGAACTTGCTAACTATAAACCTGCCACTGACTTCAGATTTTTGTTTCACATGATCATAAAACTTTAAACCAATAAAAGCCTTGATTTTATAAGATCTTACTGAAGGTTTTCCCTTGCTGGCTGAAGTTAACTTCTTGAGAAGTTTTAAGGACTGTTAGCAGCCTCCTGGCTGTAAAAAGAATCACAGCTCTATCAGTCACTACTTTACAGCCTTTTAGTCACTACTGTTTCAAAGAAAGTTCGGTTCACCGTGTAAAGCTATCGATATTATGTCTCTTTATGACTAGAAACTCACTTCTGCATCCCTTGTGAGTATAAATCTCAGATTTACAAGAAGTGGCAGGCTGCACTGCACTGTTTCATCGCTGCCTGGTGGGGGCAAAGCCTGAGCGGGGAGGTGCAGGCAGGAAGGTCCGTGCTGCCCCGGCCCTGCGTCGCGGGGCAGGAGGTCTCCTGCGCACCGCTCGAGTGTGAGAACTGAGGTTATGTGCTCATGCACAGCCATCAACCTCACACAAGCTGCATCAATCCTTAGCAGGATTAATGTTCTAGTCCTTATGGTCTGCCAGGTAAATGATATATGGCCCGTGTGGTGTATCACAATACATATGTGCCCAATAAACCATGATGATTTGTTACGTAATATAGACTTTCAAACTTTAAGTACATAGTTAAGTTTTGGCAAGGGGGAGTGTTAAAAAGCCCGATTACCAGATATGTCAGAGTAGTGAAAACAAACTAATCCAATTTCCATCACTTCCTCCTTCCACCATAGACCTTTCCAAATATCAGATACATGACTGAAACTGGAGGAAGAGGCAGCCACATTTTCTTGTGATGACAGTGCTTTGGGAAGTGCCAATCTTTGATGGTCTACAGTAAACCAGAGACAGCAAGGAAATCAAGGCCAGCCTCTGAAAAAGATATATGCACAATATTCCTAATATCAAGCTGTCTGCATTTACCAAACCATCACAATACTGTGTTGCTTACCTGTGCTGGTTACCCGAGTCGTTAAAAGACCAATGATAACAGAAAACAAGCTAAAGATAGGTTGGAAAGTATAATAGCTAAACCCGAGAACTTCAGCCTCATTTTACTTTGTTTGTTTTGGAGGGATACTATTTAAACAGTCTGTGTATTAAGATGTGTGTTGGCACATATGCTTGTCTCTGTTTAAAGTTTTTAGCTGTTAAGCACAATGCCATCAAGATCCTTAGTCAATGCATGTTGCTTTGTGATGCTAGATCAGCAAACCCTGGTGGTTTATAGCAGATGAGCATCTCATCCTCTGAGGCATTTTTATGGGTTGGTGGATGCAACTCCAGCATTAAACTTCACGCAGCAGTGGGACTGAACTCTTCCCTAATGTGCTATCCCGTGGGCAATGTCCCTTTTGAGAAAARGGATTTTACTCATGGAGAACTAATACCAGGCTTACTTCTCCCTTCCTCCGGATCTGTACTTAAGGAGCGCAGAGCTGGGGAGTCTCTGCTGAAGTGTACCACTGTTCTGCGAAACCCCTAATTATTAACAAATAAGAAGGACAGCTCTTTTGAACTATGTGTCTGTTGGTTATATTTGATTGGAAGGGCAGATTAATGTGCTAAAACAATTTAAATTTCAATAAAATAATATTATTTTGTGTTTTAAAAGGTTTAGAGTGCCTACAAGGCAATTTTTTGGATGGGATGCTGTTTTACAGACAGCATAGTCTATGTTTCATAGTACTTCTATTTGTACCTGCTTGTAAGACATTGCAATACATAAAATAGTTATTGTAGATATTGGTGTAGATATCTGAAATCTAGATAAGCAAACCTAGGTTCAAGTACAATGCATTGCACTTAACTGAGGCAGTGCTGATGTCATTTTCTGGCCTGTGTTAAGCAAGAGGACTGACTAAAAGTTGCTCTTGGTGTAAAGACCCCCGGATTCATGATTCCTGACAAGGGCAAATTTTTTGCACAATATGTTTTCTACACATGTTTTGAAGGCCTACTTCTATAAGCAGATAACTTCAGATTGCTCCTATAGGCAGACTGACGCATGTATGGAGGTTTGTAGATCTGATCTGAAACGGCATAGCTGGCGCTACTCCACTGCCTTGAGAAGAGCTACTTTGGTTTACATGTGGTGAGATGCTGGCTCTGAGCATCCAGCGTGCTTCACGCTATTGGTCTGAGATGAAAATGTAGATTTTGCTGGCTTACAAGGGTAGGAAGGGTGTATCTCCTATAGGGCGTGTCTGATCAGTTATGTTTCATAGATGTTGTGTACTGTTTTTGAAAAGAGAGATAAATGGTTTACTAGTAACAAACCTGTCTCACCTCATCTAATCACCTGGAGTAAAAGCTGTTGAAAACAAATTTGCTCGTTCCTGTGTGGCAAAGTATCAACATCAAACCTTAACCTTTCTTGAGACTACAGCAGTCTTGTAATCACTTGTTCTTGTTGTTTCTCTTACTGATTGTGGCCAAATATCAGTAAATAAATATCTTCCTGACCATAAGCTAACTTATAGGTAAATTAGTCAGATTTTGCATGGCCTCCTTCCCTGCCCTTCTGCCCTTAAATTGAGTAATATACCACTCTGCAAATAGATCCACTGACTTCATACCACCGTTAGGGATGTGTCAGGTCAGCATCGGATGCCTAGCTAATTCACATGCTGCTATACGAAAGGCAGGGCATTACCTATATGTTTATTTCATCTAAGCTGGAATTAACACAAATCAGCCGACTGTCTGCGGTAAAAGAAAAATAATGCAAGAATGAGAATAAAAAAGCAAAGCACCAAGTTTTTCCCATTTGTTTGCACAGATGTAGGGATGACCTAGAATGTTTAGTAGAACGGATATTCACATTCTGGGGGGATGTAAATTCTGGACGTTGGCCTTTCTGCTGTTGCCTGGGGCTGACTGGTGGCACAGGTGATGGACTTGTCACAGCATTGTCAGAGTGGCTGCCGAAAAGGGGCTGTGGAGCATGTCCTGCAAGCTGCTAGCTGTACCCTGGCTACTGCTTGGTGGGTTTCACAGGGGGCTTTACTCCTTCCACTGCTGCTAAGGAAATACAAAGGCTCTCAAGTACATTTTCTCTGGCCACCTGCCTTCCTCGGTGCTGGGATCTCAGAGTTGCTCTGAGGGAGTCCAGAGCTTCAGTTGTACAAGATGTCCTTCCAGAGATCTTCCCAGCTCAGCCCTGAGAGCAACGGCTTGAAACCGAGCTTGTTGTCTCCTTTCCACCCCATTCATTCCTTCCAGACAGGCTGAAAGGAGGGCAAAGTCAGCAGAGCATGGTGCCGAGTAGGCAGTTTTGGAGGTAAAGAATTCCTGTCTGACTGCATGTTGACAAGTATCAGATAAAGTAATTGTCTGTGACTTGACAATGAACCCTACATAATGCAGGGAAGGAGGACTTCTGGCATGGAGAACGCTGTGCGCTCACCTGACATCATCTTGGAAAGTGTTCAGAAGTAGGATAACAATAGGGCATTATTCCTTTAGGGAAAACAAAAAAGAAAATGGTGAACCCTGCAAGAAGCCATCAGGGTAGAAACCTAACAAGAGCTATCTGAACACAGTGGCTGGGGATAGCGAAGTGTTTCATTTCTCCTTTTACTGCAGCTGACAGAATTACAGGGAAGAGTAGGGTTGATGCATGGGTGCAGCCGATGAGCTATGCCTCTTTGAAAAACTGGGCTACGACGTTCGGACTTTGAGAAGCTCTGTCTTGCTCACGCTCTCTGTCCCTCTCACACACCCAGTACTGACTGTCAGAAATTCCTATTCACTGTTCAGCCTCTCTGGCTTCTCTTGTTTTCTCGTACAATTACTGGTTTTACGTCTAGTGAGCTGTAGGTCAGAGCACAAGCTGTTGTTTGTTTATGTGGTAGAGATGCTGAACAGGGATAAACCAGGAGAACATTTCAGTTCCAGTAAGTTCCACATAACTAATCTGCGAATGTCCATGCAACACATACTGCATTGCGACTTCTACAGCACTGCAGAAATATTCTGCTCTCCTCATATTATGTTTGACATGCAGCTTTGCTTCTGTTATCATCTCATGATATTGTGACTTGGAAAAAAAGTGTACATAGGGCAGGACAGCACACTGGGAGCTCAGAGAGAACACTACGAAATTGGATTAAACTGGCTCTGAAGGATGAACAGTGGAAAGCTGGCAGTTAGTTTTTGGTGACTGGCACAACACACACCTCCACAGAACCTATGTCTGCATGTTACCAAAGTGATTCAATAGGAAAAAAGCCAAGGTCATATACAAAGCACAGAACAGACTTTCCACATACAATTCATTTAATTCCATTAACTGATTTCATGGTTGATTTGCCAGAAGAAAGTCTGTTTACTAAAACAACCTAGGTAAATATGATTGCCCTTGTCTTCTTCTGCAATTTCATTTTTTAATGTTGTCATTTCAGATATGAATTTCTGATATCAGAAAGGATAGAAGGAATATAGGAAGAAAGTGACCTTTTGACTAAGATTTACATCAGATGTACAGCAAGTAGAAAATTTAAGAACTACATTTGGGACTTAAGAGACTAAGGAAATGCTTGTTACATAAAAAAAATCCTTCTGTGTTGTAAATTCCTATATGCCAACAGTTATTTAACATCCTTATTATTATATGATATATGAATGACAAGGTGAAGTCATATAAGGAGTGTTTCCTGGTTTTTCACACTCAACTATATAATGTATGTATGCATTCTGCATGTCCAAACATTAATTAAGTTATATTAAGTAAACTCTATATTTTGGGAGGGAGAATTTAACTTGAGTAAAGTGTAATAGCCATTAAGTTCATTTGCTATAATTGAGAAAATGCTCCTATCATAAAACTCCATTGCTAGTACCCAAAAAAGAAGTGTAAATTACATTATGGCAAGTTTGTAAAAGCACTAAACAGTCCGTATTCCCCTCCAAAAGAAGCAAAAATGCAGGGCTCCTATAGTAAAATAACAGGAACAAACAGCCAAGTTTTGAAACATATCTTAAAGGCTGAAAATGTCAAGCTTTATTCAGTGAAAAGACGATAGCCAGTGCTTATCATCAGCCTATGTTCATTTTCTGTCTGCATAACTATCTCACCTTTCAATGGCTCTCTACTCACATTCCAACCAGGCAGCTGTATCTAAATGAAGGAAATAAAAGACATGGATGATATGCTCTACAAGGGAAAACTGATATCTTGAATAGCATCAAGAATGATTTTGAAGTGATGGGAGTCTGTAGAGCATGTATAAAACATGGTCCATGTGAGAGGATTTTAGAAAAGTTACTAAACAACTGCTGAGCTGAAACCCATGGTGAAACTGGAGGAGTGGGATCTCTGATTCTTACTAGAAAAAGGCTAATGTTACATCCATCTTTAAGCAAGGCAAGAAGGGAGGACCTGGGAAGAGGAACGGTAGACAAGTGAGGCTCACCTCAGTCCCTGGAAAGAACATGGAGCATGTCCTCTTGGAAATCATTTCCAATCACCTATGGACAGAAAGGGAAACCAAGGGCAAATCCTCCTTGACAAACCTGACTGCAGTCTGTGATGAAATGACTGCTCATACTGATGGGAGGAGAGTGCTGGATGGAGTATATATTGACTTCAGTGAGGATTTTGACATGTCAGAAGCAGGTGAGAAAACCAAACTCCTCTCAGAGGTGGCAGATGATGTAACACGTGGCTATAGCTGCACACTGGAGGTTCAGGTTGGACATTCACTAGGAGGGTAGTGCAGCACTGGAAGAGGTTGCCTGGGGAGGCTGTGGAGTCTCAGTCCTTGGATGTTTCCAGGACTCGACCAAAGTCACAGCTGGCCTGATCAACCAGCGTTGGTAGCAGTCCCGTTTCCAGAGAGAGGTTGGAGTCGATGACCTTCACAAACCTCTTTTGACCAACGTTTCTGTGACTATGTATTTGCCACTGACCTTCAAGCAGCGCTTCAGCAAAGAGAGCAGTGAGCTACTTCGAGCATGATACCTTKATTCCTTCATGTGACATAGTGTAGCCACACATGTCATGACTCTTGTCCAGACTTAGGCCCTGCTAATGCAATTGTGTCATTCCTGGCTCAACTTCAGTAGCACTTTGTGTGGGTGTAAGAACTGCCGAAGATCCCTGCATTGGACTACAACAGGAATCCACATGCCAGGTAAGCCATGAAAGAAGCTTAACGCTCCCTCTTCGCCCTAACAATTTATTAACTGCAGCATTGAAGAGAGAGTGGGCTTTATCAAGTCATTTGCATCATCGAGTCAGTGCCATCTCCCATTGTGCAGGTTGGCAGGAAAGGGCAAGGCTGGGTGGAGCGTCGATCCCTGCCCAGTTCCTTCCACTGCCCTCCCCGGCCACTGTGCCTGCACCAGCACCCAGCACGCTGTGCACGCAGCTGCGTGCAGCCCTCCACGGCTAAGAAGGATCCAGGAGATCAAATGAAACTTGGTGCCCAGATGTGCTTTGTGGGTTGTTTTGGGCAACATCATTCCCCTTGCTGGGGAAAAGCTGTGAAGTGACAATGCAGCAAACAGGAAATGATTCACCAGTTTTCTGCACACGTCTCAGGCAATATCTGTGCTACAACAAATACACCATTTAATTTTGCCCTAGAAAATACTTATAAAATTAACAGCAAAGAAACACCATTTTGTGTTTTTACCTTTGAAGAGATACAAATGTCTATTTTAGATTGCCCAGGTATTGCCTGCATCGAGTTGTTTACTGCAACACAGTGTCTTATTCTTTACTGACTAACTTTCCTTACAGAGCCTGCCAAGCACAAATTAGGTCAACCTAAGCGGCAGTATGAAATGTAATTAGCCAAAAACTTTCTTAATTAGTGCTGTTATTCAGGGTGGGGAGAGCTTAGCTCACAGTGAGTTGGGGTAGGGCAAGTTGGTAGAAAGAGACTCTTTCTAAAGAAAGGTGGATCTAACGCTGGATACCTGCCCAATATCTTTTGAAATTTTGATTGCAATGTTTTATGACCATAGCAAGGACTGTAATTTGTGCCCGTAGGGTGCTCTGCATTGCACTAACAGATTGCAATAAAAAAACAAAAAACAAACTAATCATTCTTACGGACGACACCTTCTTGCAACTAGAATCAGCGTTTCCAGGTCTTCAGGCACCCGTATCAGAGTCACAAAGATGTCGGTAAGGAACTGTTTCCCTGCTGACAGAGGCACTAATGGTGCCTTGCTGCCTCTGCACAGCAGCTCCTGTTGGACTGGCTGACCAGGGACTGGCATCTTTCACACTGTGACCGTATCTCTGGGGTCCAGTTCAGGAACCCACTTTGGAGGGGATACAAAAGATAGATCAGTATGGCTTCCAGCAAGCAACTACCCACAGCACCGTATTTGGTATTACTGGAATCTTAACTGTCAGACAAGCCTGGGACTAAAGGGGCGAGATTAAGTTAGTTTGATACCTCTGAAGACAGTCAATTCATGAGAAAATTGTGCTAGCCCTTACCCAAGCAGTATTTGGATGAAGAGAGATTTCCACTTTTTGTCATCAAACAACTTTCACATTCTCTCACCTCTCCCCTTCAGTCAGTATAAAACACTGACCAATTTTGCTTAAATGAAAGAAGAAACACTAGCCCAGCTTTTCATTTCTGCTACTCTGCTCAGTTTTTATTACCCTTATAATCCATCTTCCCATCTGGAGCAAATAAAATAATTTGCATTTTTACATTTACAAATGCTGGTGTGTACTGATGCAGGACAAGTTACTGATTAATAATTCTGATATATATAATACATTGATGAGAATCTCCTGGAGTAAAAGGCTAAATATAGTATTAGTGGACATAGACTGTAATAAAAACATACAAGGGCCAATATGGAAAAATATGCATGGAAACATCCTACAAAGCTCCAAAAAGCAACTATTTTTGCACTGGCTGTGCATGAACCATGTCTGAAGGCAGTCTAGCTACATTCATGCAGTATTGCACTCAAGCTAATAAAGCCTGGAGAGACGTATGGTAATAGGATAATGTGTGCAAATTAACATTCCCACTGGGTGAAATCATTATAGTGCAAAGCAGAACCCCAGATTTGCACATAAGTAAGGTCCTTCACCAAGTTTTAAAATATGATCTAAGTGTGGTATAAACGTTGTGCTGATCAACGACAGAGAAGTTTTTGCGTACCGTTATCATCATGAGAATTGCATTTTAGTGGGAAAATTCACATCACTTTTCAGATGAAGAACACCCGTTTAAGTGCCCTGTACTGAAATCTCATCATCTGGACAGTACACCAGTTCTCAGGGTTTGCCTTGGTTCTTATCCGGGTCTGATTTATTGAGAAAAAGTGTTATAATATCCTAGGAATTGGACTGCATTCATGATCGCATTCATTCAAAAGCTGTAGAAGTGACTATTTTAATATATGATGYGCAAGAGCAAAGCAAATCTTATTATAAAATGGTAACATCAATGAAGCAGAAAAATGGTATTCAAGCTCATTAGTTAGATAATAACTTATTTAGACTTATTTTAGTTTTGTATAAGGCCTGCAGCCATGGCCACTAGAATCTTGTCACAAAATGAAAAGATGTGTGCTCATTTTAAACTAGCATCATGAATTTATCAGTGATTTCTGTGCATCCAGTTAGCAAGAATGAATGTGTGCGACTTTTAGAATTAAATAGCCAGTGCATATTTAAATAGGCAGATTAAAAAGGCCTGATCAGATGCTGTAGAAATATATTTCTGAAAAAAATGATGTGGAATGGGCCCCTCAAAACCTCTTCCAGATCCCTGTTCAGATGGGAAGCAGTTACCTCCTGGACTTTCAGCATTCATTCATAGCTGAAAAAGGAACACCGCAAAAGGAATGGGATCCTACCGTGTGGTCTGGGCTGAAGCATCATTGTTCCCTGGTAATGAGTTCAGTTATGTTAATGGAAATTGAAAGTCCTTCAGTGACTTTAACAGTGATTAAAACATAGACATTAGAAAAAAACAGTGAAACTGCATTCTGAGAACTTAAAAAGGAAAATATACTTAAAGACCTAGTTAAGAAATGCTCACCAAAAAGCCAGTGTTAATAACTAACTTTCAGTGACCTCATTATAACCTACTTTTCTGGAAATCTGTAAAAAATGTTTATTACTTCTGCAAGATCTAGTGGGCATTGTTTTATCAAGTTAGTGAAAAATATTTTAAGGAAAATACTACATAGTCGGGCAAAAGTAAGCTGTTCTGTGAATACTTCCATTAAAAATGCATCCTTACTTCTGATTTTAACATTTTTTCATTTTATTGTTTAGGCATAAATGTATCAAAATAGACCTAAATTAATATTTCTCCTGTAGTTTTATTCCTGACCTTATTAAGTTATGTAGATATGGTGCTTAGGGACATGGTTTAGTGGTGGACTTGGCAGTGTTAGGTTAATGGTTGGACTTGATGATCTTAAGGGTCTTTTCCAACCTAAATGATTCTACGAGTCTATGATTCTATGTTTGCCTTTGCAGAAATGCTTAAATGCCTGCTAGAACAGACCTGCCATCTAACTCCAAGCACACGAGTGAATGTTTCATAGAGACCCATTTCTACTTTGACCATTGGCTGTGATGCAGTTTTGTGCTCACAGTATATACATTTTCCCCTCTATGTAAATCTACCTATCATTTTTATCAAGTCTCTGATAATGCTGTTAAAACAAAGTATATCGTATACTTAGAAACAAAGAGCTTTAGTGCTTATGTTGACAGCCTTTCTATGAGTGCAAAAATCAATCCTTCCTCAAACTGAGGATTAGCCAGCTACACAATAATGATCAGTTTTGTAATACGTGAAATGTGTGTCAAATCTAATAACCAAAGTCTGCCTAAATAAAAGAATGTGTTCAAAAATATTAGTGGATTATTGCAGGCTCACACAATCTGATGCTACTTTTCATGCTTCTTGGATGGCTTTTAGCACGTCTCAGCTGCTGCCAGTCAACACGTGCTCTTTAAGCACCGAAAATAATGCAGGAATTTAGGAGGGCAGTGCTGATGGTTTGAATGAGATGGCTATTTGGTGAGCTGGTGACATAAAAGGCTTTTCTTTTTCATCAGAAGGATTTTCTACAAAGGCTGGAAGAGATCCTGTGCTTCAGTTAATACACACCCAATTAATACATATCGTCCTCATATAGCTATTGACTGTAGCGGGCTTAACCAGCAGATGATGATTTACTCTCACAGTTTCTTGCCAGTCACTGTACATGCTGCTCTTCAGACTTGCATTAACAGCCACGGCCAGAGGGATACAGCTGTTTACCCGCGCCAGAAGCTCACAGCAGCATGGATAGTACCGGTCAGGGTGCACGCCCTCAGCCAGGAAAAAAAAGGGGTTGATGTGTTAGGCTAACAAACGCATGAGCCAAATGGTCTCTCATGACTACAAAATTGATTAAATTTCCTATTTTATACTGGAGACCAGTGGAATTACAGTGCTCCTGCCTTATGACGTGTGGACTGTGCTATTTGCACTGGATCTTCAATAGCCTGTTTTTATATACTCGGAAAAGTGGATCAATAAGCTTCTAAATGATGGCAAGTATCTACTTGGTGTGATAGCATCACCCACAGCACACTCAGATGCTGAGATAATGATGGTTTTGGCAACAGGCTTTAAAGGTTTGAGTTAAAACAGTACAGTCTGCCCTTGACGATTCATCTGCCAATTTTGGGAATTCTGTGTGGGAATGTTGTGACTATTCAGAAATTATTATCATTAAACTTGAATTCTTCTTTGAAACAGGTTTCTGAGGACTAGTGGTACACACTTTGCAGGAGCTAATACTTCCTTAGCAGTGAAGCAATTCTCAGCTTTCTCATTGCCAATGCACATTTTTACCTACAACTTTGATTTAATGGGAAGTCTGCTTTCCTGAAACTTTTCATGAAGCATCCAAAATAGTTCCTCAGCTATAATTTTCCCTCTTACTCTGGAATTGCAAGTCAAACACCCTAAAATGCTAATGCTTTCAAAGCCTCTTGGCGTGTTTCAAGAAAAATTCAGGGCGTTTATCATGGACTACAATACTCAATACTTCTGTTAATGCTGCAAGCCAGTTTCACAGTTCAAGGGACAACTCTGTCACACTGCGTCTGGTATTACATACTAATGTTATATTGGTCATAAACAATGTATTGTTTGATTAAGTGCTAAGGCAATTATTCCTTAGCAGAAGTGACTGCACAGCTGTTGCCAAGAAGATTCAAACTTGTCCATAACATATCGTAGTAAATTCCCACTATTTCTGTGAAACTGCACAGGGCAGATATGTAACTTGTAAAAATTTCAGTGCATGAGACAAACCCCTGGCATCTCATGTACGGTATCACTCACGGACAAAATATGCCTGAGACAGGTGCAATCCCACAGAGTCAGATTCAGATATGTTTTCCTAGACACCTTTTGCACTCTTTCCGTATTCTATGTACTATTGTAGGTAGCTGACATGCAGGTGTGTTATTATTAATTTCTGTTAAAACTTCAGGGTCTCAATGTGTTGCAGAGAACCTCTGGAATGCTTGCAGAAGGCCTTTGCAGTTAATCTAAATCTAAAAACACTACTGTTGCAACTTCAGTATCAGCTACTGTCTTCCAAACCACTACTGCATCAGGAGATGGTGGGACTATTTTGCTTTCTTTCTGCTTTCTTCTGCAATGAAGTATTCACAGTCATTCTGCTTTTCATCTCCCTGCTCCAAAATCCAGTAGGAGGAAACAGTACCATTGGTTTCTAACGCCACACACCCTAATCACATTGGCCAGCTAATTTCTGATTAGATGGGAAACAGGACCCTGTTAGACCCATCAAGGTGATCACCTGTAGTCACATCCCAGGCAAATGCTGCTCAGTGTAAGTGCTCTGTTATCACCATCTTTAGTTCTCAGCTTCTTTGTAAAAGAGTTACTTTGACCGAGCACTGAGGAGGACAAGACATCAATAACTATGATGAAATGGTGGCCTTTCCAGTTTTGAAATGGCTGAGGCAAACGCATGAGGATGGGCAGTACCTTGCTCCTGGGGATGGGGAGACTTCTCTCTTCCAGTGAGCCTCTTCAGGCACTGTGGAAGGGGCCACACCTCCCCCAGACTGCAAGTGCAGTCTGTTGGTCCCAGGCGAGGGAGCAGCCCCCGGTTTCGGTGAGCCGTGTGTGCACCAGGCAGCATAAGCTCTTCCCACGGTCACAGGTGAGGCTTCGCTGCAGCTTGAAGGACACATAGGACAAAAGATAGTCAGTCACCTACTCCCGACATGGCGTCCCATGAGCTCAGCGCTCAGTTCCTGCTGCATTTCCATGGGTGATGGGAAGCAGGCTCCCTGTTGCAGCAAACGGCGGCCTAACTGGCTGCTCGGTCAGGTGGCAGCTTCAGCACAATCCCTGCAGGTGCAATGAGGTGTGTTTATGCCGAGGGAGCCAGGATCACAGAAGAGGTGGGGACCAGAGGGAAACATGTTATCATTCCCAGATGCAAGATGATCTGTAATTCCAAACGAAAACATTCACTCCCCACCCGAAAGCAATGAACTTTGCACTTTTTTTTACACCTTTTTTTTTTTTTTGTGAAATACCTACCATTTTCTGTAGACATTTTTCTATTAAAATTTTGATTTGTTGAAACACAATTTTCCATCAGAAGTAATAAATGGTGGATACTTCCTTACCAGATTTGTTAAAACTGCATAAACCCAAATAAAACATTCCTTGTGGCATTAGTAGGCTAATGCAATATATTATAAAGGTCATATTTATAAAAGGATGTTCTATACTGCATAGTGTCAGTGTTGGAAAATAGCCCAAGCCAACTCCTACTGCAATAATCTTTCCTTACCCTTTGTGCTCCCTGACATCTGCAGTATACTGACTGTCAATAAATAGTCATGTTCTCTCAAGTACTGTGGCTAGTAGCACTGCACATATTGGAAAAGTATGTGCTGTACAAGTCATGCTCTTTGAATTCTGTTGATACCATAGGAAAAACAGTGTTTAAATCCTTTAGTAGGCAAAACTCTAGCTGAAGTGACCGATTTGTTTTTTCCTGGACATGATCCACATCATAATCAAGCCATTAATCAGTAGACTCCCAATGAAGGGAGAGTCAGAACCTAGTTTGGTCAGAAGGCACCTACAAAACATAAGGTGAGATTAAAGCAATATCTTGTGAAGTCTTTGACTCTTTCCCTCTTGAACTACGAATCATACTAATTGCAGGAGGGGCAGAGCAAAGAAGTAAAATAATAGCTGTTACGCTAGTTATGTGAAGTCTCTATTTTGTGTTAGGATGAAGCTTTTCGTGTGGTTACTATCTGTTTGATTTCATTAATGAGACTTCATAAATTATAAGCCAATAAAGAATGCAAATGGGAATGATTTCAGGCTAAGTATGAGAACTTTATTGATGGCTATCAAAGACCTTCCCCTAAAATGCTAATTTTTTAGACATAGTCCTTTGATCACTAATGATAGTGAAATGTTAATCAAATAAAACTCTGACATAGTTCTTGTTATTCTAAATGGGAAGTGAAAAGTAGTCTGCCAAATTTTAATTGTTCATTTGGGCTATACTGCTATCACTGTGCAAATCTCAAAGCCTGATATTAGAGAATATCCTTCTTAAGAAGAATATTCTATTTCTGGAGACATGCCTGAATATCACTGGCTTGAGAGCACAAGTATTCCTCACTTCTGAGAGCTAAATTAAGACTCCCACTGAGTACTGCAGCAAGTCATAGTGCTGGAAATGTTGTGGGCTTGCATAAGGCAAGACTGGACACAGTATTTCTAAGTTAGCTGGGAGGTAGGATGACGTGGCCTGGCAGACTCCTCTGACAAGCCCATGGCAAGGCTGTGGCACGGTTCCCCCAGCTTTCACGGTGCTGTCTAGGTTGCAGAAGTGAGGCCACCACAACAACCCATCCCACTAAGCCGTGGCCACTATGGACCTTGCAAATGCCTCCTTTTGACACACAAATCATGTAGCCAGCCAAATTATGGTTCGCTTGGAAAAAAAATGGTTAGGAGGGAAAGGAACACCTTTGTTGTCTTCTGCCTAGCAATCTTCTGGTGGGGGAGCTATAACTTAACACCAAAGTATTAAGAAGCCTTTTTGATTAGGTACTAGGAGAAAAAAAATACCCTGGAGGAAAAACATCGCAAGAGAGAAAAACACCACTTTTTTTTCCTTGTCTTAGAGCCAGGTAATGCATGTTTACTCTGCTCAGGTGTGTATTCTACTATAACACAAACTCTACATTAAAGCTGAAACCATTATGAGGTAATGTTTGTAGAATATTTTTTAACATAGACTTTCAGGTATGAATCAAGATACTCTGAGGGGGAAAATGGTCATCCATTTCATAAATCTTAGGGTTTTTTTAAGCAACTTTCTGTATAAAGTTCTGAGAAAAGACTTTTGTGACGATTCTCATGTGGATCTCTCCTGTCCCTTTTAAACCTCAGTTATAAACTTCTATCCTCCTTTAGATGGTTTAAGAAGGAGTAAAAAACTTTGCAAATACATAAACATGTACAGTTCTGACTTTACATCCATAAATCAGTACTTCTCCATGTGAGAAAGGGAAATTTCTCAAAAGCAGCCTAGAGAGGGGCTGATTGTGGAGGAGCTACCACCACCGTCTTCAGGGGTCAGCATGAAGTTCCTTTAGAAAGGGGCCAAGAGCCACTTCAACAGCTCTGGAGGAGAGGTCCTCTCTGTAAGCAGGTCTGGGTGAGGGTGAAGAGCAGACACATGGTGCTTCACCCCTTAAGGTGCTGAGAGTGACTTGGCCACCCTCTTGGCACCCAAACATGTGTGTGCCTCACAAATCAGGAATTGCTGTCCCYGGGCAAGTGCCTGCCGTGGGCAGGAGCAGGGAGCAGTGGGGTGGGAGCAGCGCCTTGCCAAGGTACCCGTGCCGGAGCCCGGGGCTGCCTGGGGAGGAGGCTGCAGCCAGTGCCGTGAGGAGGGGCCCTGAAATGGGAGAGGCAGGGAAATTCCAGAGGGTAAAAGTTATGCTGAGAAGATGTGGGGACACCTCAGGGCATCTGTGGAAAAGACCTGGACATGGTCTTCCCAGAGGCTATTACTACTATTTATTAGTCCAAGGGCAAAGAACAAAGGCTCTCCTATGCCACTCCTCTCACCCCAATGGTAAAGAGCCGCCATAAGACAAATTAATCTTTAACAAAGAATACTTCCTCCTGTTTTTCCATATCACAGCGACGGTGGTGGCTGGGTCTCCCCCGAGCGCATGCGAAGAGGGAGGCATAAGTCTTTCTTCATCAAGCCTAGAGATATCACCAAAATAGCCTTCTGACATAGCATCTGGCACACAGTGTGCTAAGAGGAAACACTCCACTGTCCCGGAGTCCTCCCCTGTGTTTGCAAGAGTTCAGATCTGGCCAGATAAGCACCGGAGGAACTGGTATTTAAATATTTTATTTCAAAATGGAAGTGTAAAGCCTTTAGTTACAAGGCAAAAATTGCAGGGGTATCATCATAAGTGGGCTCTAAATATTTTTTCGCAAAGCGAATGGCATGAAGGTCGCCTCCTCAGAGCTCCCCTGAAGTGCTGCTTTTCTGGACACACCATGGCGGGGTTCATCTCAGCTGGAGACTTTGCAGGGTACAATCTGGAGAGAAGATTTTCATTTCTTCAAATACACTGGCAAATTTTATAGTCAGGGTAGGGAGGCTGCTTAAAGTAAGGTTGGGAAAATCCTACTTTTGTGTGCAAAATGTTATTCTGCCATACACACATATGCACATACACATCTCCAACCGTGGAGCAGTTCATTACTCCACTGAGCCAGGACAGCACGTGGACCGTGGTCTATCATCATTCTACCATCATATTAAGCATTAATTTCTCCATTTAACTGCACTGGCAGCAATGGAAGTGAATGTAGTTTCTTGAAAGGCTGACCGCTTGGCATCCCTACTGTCCTTGAAATGTCTTTCATCAGCAGACACAGGGTGGTGGGACCTATGCATACAGCAGAGAAGGATAGCTTTACTGGATTTGGACGTGTGCCCTAGAAAGCACCCGTGTACCAGCGGAGAAGTCCCAGTGCTGGTCCTTGGAGCACACTAGAAAGGAAGTGGTCTGGGCAGAGGAGAATCCAGGTTTAAGTTAAAGCAAATGTGTGCAATGGTGATCTGGTGAGAATACAGCTGAAGATGGGATTTTGGGGATTACATTGTTTTCCCCTTGGCCAGATATGTGGTCAAATGATGATATTATAGTTCTATGAAAGCCATGCATAAATATCTACATTAATAAAGATGTAATCTGTGTTAGAATGGGAAAACATGTAATGGGAAACCAGATGATACTTCTCAAATAAATCTTATTCTGATTTCATGCACTGCAGCTTTCACTTGCTGCATTGCATTTTATTTAGGTAGTGTTTAAGCGCTCCCATGATAGACCAGGCATCTCTTTTGCACAAACACAGACTCATGAGATCCCCTGACTAGGCTCTGGGCCATTTTTTTTCCTGCATATTTTCCCAGGAAGTATACACATGCAGAAGACACTCTTTGGTGTGTAGCTGTGATAGCATTGCTGAGAGGTAGGATGAAAATTCATGAAAATTTAGGTCTGAGATAATGCTGGAATGTATATGGGCATTATCTACAATGAACTTATAGGTTTGAAGGCAAGAATTAGCAGTTTATTGCCATTGCACTGCTGGCATGTTTATCAGATTGTATAAATGATGGTAAAAATAGTGCATAGTAGCAGCAAGCATGTAACCTATGGTAGAAAGTAAATGATGGCATGAAAAGAACCAGAAACCAGCAGGTAGTTCTTCAGTTCACTATGGACATTGTCCTTCCCACACAGTAACAGTCCCTCAAACTTGGCTGAAATGTGCTGTAGCGCAAGCCTATTATGAAGACATAAATTCTTCGTTGGAAACAAATTTCTGCTTCCTTTTTCATTCTAGTGAGAAAAATAGCATTGCAGAAGTCCATTTCTCCTTTAACCATAGTCCATAAATGCTTTTAATTACATCACCTTTCATGGTATGATATTAACTACAGTTACTTAAAAGGCTATGCATGGCTCAGGTATCACAGAGAACATTTTCTCCTGGCAAGTGTCACCAATAAAAGCATACAAGATAGAGCTACAGATTTACAGCCAATAAATATTAATTTTACTTTTGCTAGACATTATAAACCTCTTGAGATGCTTAAAGAAAGAATTTTAAAAAGTAACTCTTTGGCAAAGGAAATTTCCAATACAGAGAAAAATCTTTTTTCCCCTAAGTCTCTTTAAAAACTTACAAACAGTGGAGAATGTGTGATAAAAGTCGTTTTTCCCTGTTACTGTTTATGGATAATGTCCCACACACATGACTAGCACTGAGCAGAAAAAATGTAAGTATACCTGAACTCTCTTTATTCATGTACATGCCTTTCCTTTCCTTGCAGATCAAGTTTAAACTGGGCACAGTGAGGTTATCTGTGAGAAATGAATTGTAAGTACCATCTATATATGGCCATTTGGAGGAAGTAAAATACTAAACTTGCTTTTCTTGCATATTTGTGACAGCAGGACCACACTAAGCTTAATTACTGATAAAGAACAGTATCATAGAATTGATTTCTTCTAGTCACAACCATCTCAAAATTAAAATAACAAATTATGAAAAATATCAAAATTATCTCTGCCAAGTAATTTCCAGTAAGAATATTTTTGAGAAGATTTCCCTTTTGTAATAGATCTTTTGTGAATGGAAAACAGTTTTTTTCTGTTGCAGTGCTTATAAAATGGGCAAAATTTTGATTTAATTGTTCATTTAGAAATGGTCTTGGAAGCAATTTTCAACCAGCTGTATTTCTGTGGATTATTCCCTCAGTGCTGTTCATGACATACGGTATTACTAAATGTCACAAATCATCCTGAGACATCACGTATTGTACAGTGCAGATTATTTATTTTGCCAAGTCCAGGTTTTTCTTTCTTAGCTTTAGAGTTTGGAAACAATCCTAAAGGTAATAGGGAAGTTTGTGAACCTTCTCTTAAATATGCCTCTTGGCTTGCTCCCTTTCCTGTTTTCTTGGCCTCTCCAGGGACACATAATCAGTGCAACTCATGTAGTCCTTGTGCAGTTGCGTACAGGCCTTCTCAACTTCTTACATTTCAGCCAAAAAAAAAAAATTGAAAAGGCTGTTTTGAAAACTAGGCTTTTTCTTTAATTCACAAAGTCTAGCTACTTTACACTGCTGGGTAATGAAGCTACAGGTGACTGCCTCCAAGTCTCCCACATCTGCAAAGTGAGGTGCTATAAATCAGATGTAGTAGGTTGCCTTGTTTTGCTGCTAAGTGGGTCAACCTCCCCCCAAAACAAAATTCCAGAAAGCAAACAACCATAACAAGTGGTTGCTGCACATAATGTTTCTCTATCACTACACAAAGAACTTCATAATACCCAATTATAAAAAACCTGGACTGGTTATGCAGGGATTTCACAGCTGGAGGTAAGATAATGTGAGGTATCTCAGTTTGTCTGCACTTGGATGCTCCTTTTAGCTAGTTGCATTTTCTTATGACTTTAGTGCAAAAAGTTTGGTTTTTGTAGGTCACTTCATTTACTAAACCAAAATCAGGCCAGAACAAGATTTGGATTAATTTATTTGTTTATAGTCAAGAGGGAGAATGAATGCTGAGTTCCAGCAATAGCTAATT
Organism: Oceanodroma leucorhoa; assembly: GCA_030449065.1. NCBI lineage: Eukaryota > Metazoa > Chordata > Aves > Procellariiformes > Oceanodroma > Oceanodroma leucorhoa. The sequence goes on from JASVER010000005.1 coordinate 19,932,906, forward strand.
ACACGAATTTGAATCTAGCAGAACGAAAGCTTGTCTGCCAATTTAAAAATTCACCTCTCTTGAACCTTATAAGCCTAAAACTCATTTGTCATTAATCTTATTTTATATACCTGAAATAAGCACCCCTTGCCTATGTGTCCGATGACATCCTCCTGCACATCCTACCTTTTGCAGCCTTCTCCCCTACTAATATAATGCAGTATCAATGTTGAAAAGAATCAGCTGTGCTTTGAATGAAGCAGAAAGCCCCTTGAAAAAGTAGTATATGGTCAGGTAGTGAAAGTGTTATCACAGGAGGTATGCCAAAGGCGCTGAATTGAAGACATCTAGGCATTTTGCTAACTTATTAGGCATCTCCTAAGCAAAGTTTTGGAGCTCTGATCTTACAGCCTTAATGGCCTTTTACCATTGTTTAATATCATTATATTAATGTGATAGCAAACCTCACCAAAGCCAACCAAAGCCCACAGACACTGTCTATCATAAAGCAAAAGCAACGTTGTAATTATGCATTTATTCCTAACTGTGGCCAGATGTCACAAGTGCTGTTGTCACATCCTCCTAATATCCCAGACTCCTCAGAGCAGGAGTCCTGGCAGCGCTGTCACTGTGAATGCGATGTTCACCATTCTGGATATGTAGAAGTATTACAGAATAACACAAATAATATAAAATGAAAGCCTCGGTACAATACTGCCAGAAAAGCATCCTTCTGGTGGCCTCCTGAGCCGAGAGATGCTGAGATACATGTGACAGCTACTGAGAGGTAGCTACGAGCACGGGTTTTGTATAGTCCCTGCAGAAGGGCTCTGTATTCATTTGGAGCTTATTTTGTGCTGTCAAGTGACTCCATAAGGGAAGAAATAATATCTCCCTGGTGCTATGTTGCCAAAGCACGTTCAACTCTGACAACCGAGAAAGCCATGAGGAGGGAAAGTCTCAGGTGCTGGGGTGCAGGCGAGCATGGAGAGGGGGACCGGGAAGGATGGCCTACGCAACCCAGAGAGATGTAGCCGGCCCAGATAAAGCGTTAGCTTTGGTTTGGGAGGGATGCCTTGTCATCCAGCGAAAAGGCCATTAGGCGTGAAGTCAGGAGGCCTGAATTACATATCCTCTGCGTTGCTGTCAAGCGCTGCCGCTGTCTTACTGTGTGTTACTTTGGGTCACCTCTCTGTGCTTCTGCTTTCCAACCCAAAGTTTGACAATATCTGATCTGGCTCTTTGGGGCCACTTTACGGACTGACAGCACTTGCACAGAGCAGTCCTGACCCCCACCCCCACTTCAACAGCAAATACGGGTAATTAATGCTCTTCTGGAGGTTTCAATTCACCTGTGGTAAATGTGGACGGAGGATTTGCAATGCCTTGCTTTTGCTGTGTTTAATCAATTTCTATTCAGGAATAGAAGTATTTACCAAATAAATAAAGACTTGAAAGCAAAACAAAAAAAATTCATTTTCTGGAGTTCTCGCTCATGGTGGCATTCACTGCAATCAGAAGAAGTAAGCACAAGATCTAATAGGTATATTTAATTATTTTTTTAAGATTTTGAAGCTTTGAAGTGGTTCATAAGCCTTTTGCTGACACTATGCAGTAAGGAAATCTTCAGTGATTCAGGAATTCCTTTGAAGGCCTTAAGCAATTAATCAGTAGGTGAACTGGTGAGTCTGCTACTTCAAAATATTGTTCATGGGTAAAGAGGAAGCACACCTTATATATAAGTAAATCCAAAAATTTGTTAGTATAATGAAAAATGTAGCAGTCTAATTCTAGAATTGTTATTAGTCTAGATCTAATTATTACAGAAATAGAAAGGATAATAATGTTTTTAGAAAAAGTCTCAATGATAGTAATAATACAATTAAAATTGTAATGCACACAGTTCTTGGCATCTATCCTTTTTCTCGGGGTAGTGATCACCCTTCCACTGCTCCTCTGGGTCCTGAAGTCAGCAGCTTTGGGCTGCTTGAGAGGCTCACACTGTAAGTCATCAGCCTCTCAAGTCCCTCCTTGGGAGGAAGATTGTATTGATGCTGCCGGTTTCTTCTTCCTCCCTCTAGGATCCACCTGGGGTCATTTTATGTTTGCTAACATACTTATACACCTTTCTTATTCTTCTTTAGTCTACATCGCCACGTTACATCAGAGTTTAATATGTATGATGCCCTCTACATATGTGAGATACTGTTTCTTTGTTCTCTTTGTTATCCCTAAATCCAGTTTAGTGCAGCTCCAGATCTGCATTTATTTGACCACAGGTAAGTTGCTTATTGACAGGGGGTCTCCAGTGCCAGGCCTGTATCCTGTCCCTTATCATCCCGTCCCTGTCCTCCTCTACGCCAAACCCTGTGTCTCTGCTTCTCAGGGCCTCTGCTATTGTACCAGGTCTGTATTTCTTTCGTTATTGTATAAGAGTTGTAAATATCTCGTTCTACATAGAATTACTGCTTATTACAGCTACCTATACAAAACTGAGATTATACCATGCAATGATAAACAGAAATAAAACAAATTAGCTGTAGACACCTAGTCAGTTAGAAAAATTGCTGTTACAGCCAAACTAAGTAAAACAAATCTGCAGGCAGGTGAAGAAGAGAGCAAGCCTGACAAAGCTCAGTCCCAAGGCCATGCAAACTCAATACAAAGCTGGCAGCCTGTCTCTAACAATGGCACGGCCACATTACAGAGCTACATGGTTACCAAAGCCCTAAAGTTTTCTGCTCGCAGGTAGTAAGGCTATTCATCTCACTGCAGCAAGCAGTCCCTCTTACTCAATAGTTTAGGTCAGAAGGGACCTCTGGACATCATCCGATCCAACCCTCTGCTCAAAGCAGGGCCAACTTCAGTGGCCTTCAGAAGACAACAAGGGCTCTGCTCTTCAGGGCTGTTCTTAATGGTGGCTTTTCTCACTGAGAAAAATCCAAGGTGTGGTGCTGTTGTGGTTTAACCCCAGCTGGCAACTAAGCACCACACAGCCGCTCACTCACTCCCCCCTTCCCTGGTGGGATGGGGGAGAGAATTGGAAGGGTAAAAGTAAGAAAACTTGTGGGTTGAGTTAAAAACAGTTTAATAATTAAAATAATAATAATAATAATAATAATAATAATGATGATGATGATGATGATGTAAGAAAAAGGGGAGGGGGGGAAATAACAAAGAGACAGAAAAATAAACCCAAGAAAGACAAGTGATGCAAATTAAAATAATTGCTCACCATCAACTGACTGATGCCCAGCCAGTCCCCAAGCAGCGGCCTCCCTGCCAACCTCCCCCCTGGTTTTATTGCTGAGCACAACATCATATGGTATGGAATATCCCTTTGGTCAGTTGGGGTCAGCTGTCCCAGCTGTGTCCCCTCCCAACTCCTTGTGCACCCCCAGCCTGCTCGCTGGGGGGGTGGGGTGAGAAGCAGAAAAGGCCTTGGCTCTGTGTAAGCACTGCTCAGCAATAACGAAAACATCCCTGTGTTATCAACACTGTTCCCAGCACAAATCCAAAACATAGCCCCATACTAGCTACTATGGAGAAAATTAACTTATCCCAGACAAAACCAGCACAGGTGCCATACGGTAAAGGAAGCCAGAGTTAGTGGGCTTTAATTTCTAAATGAAGTAAAATAAACCCCTCAACATCCCAAAGCTAGCTACGTGAATAGCACTCTCAAAAATGGGTTCTACTGAATAGTTATGATTTTAAAATAATTTATTTCACCTTTATTAATCAACTTTCTCTAAGCAGCTTCATTGCGCACTACTCTCCTGTAGTCTGAGTGCTGCCAGAATCAGATATTATTGGTATAATATTATTTTAATTGAGCAAGATGGAGAAATAAGAGCCTGGGCAAGACATTGCTGGCATATTTTTCTAATTCAACTTCATCCAGGAAGATTGCTGATCAATTAAGAGGCCATTTCTCCGATGACACTACACCTATTCCTGCCACAGAGCAGTTCCTTGCTGATACTGGGGGGCACTGGGGTCCCCAGAGGCTGGAGCATGTCTGGCTGGGCCAAGCGTGAGAGAGACCAGGGAAGGCGAACAAGGAAGAGGATGGGATATCAGCCCTTTGCTCCCTGGGGCCCTTGGTGAGCTGGGAAAAAACCTGCCAGTGCAGGGTTCTGTACATCCAGGATCACAGAAAGCAGCTGTATTTATGTGCTTATCCTAGAAGTATGTGTTTTAAAAAGGAATTTACTCAATGTGTCAATCTACGTAGAGGAAAAAAATTGTCAGGGGTAGTGGTGTTTTATTTAAACACTTCCTTGGTTGCATTTCACTGAGATTTATATCCTTAAATAAGTCATAGAGGGGTTATTTGAGTGAACCAGCTAGTGGCCGATGGCAGAACTGAAAAAGACCAGAGGCCTCCTGCAACCCTGCATATCGAGCTGCCCCTAGGCCACTGTGACCTTCTAGCTGTCCCAAAGAGAGTACTCTCTATTTCAAAAATGAATGTGAGTTCAATATGGCAAAAGTAAGATAAAGTTCAAAGGCCGTGAGTTGTAGTGGAGAAAATGTAGGCTAGAAATTAACTTCCAAGCAGTAACGGCAATTAATCATGGAAGGGCTTTAGATGATGTGAGCTCTCCATCTCTCATTTCTAAATAAAATTCTCTCCTAAAAAAAACATAGCCATTTGGACAAGAAGGCATTCAGGCAACTGCTGTGACCCATCTTGTTTACAACGTAAAATGAATTTTTTCCTGATATATAGTCTATAAATTGATCTATAAATTTCCAAACCCTCTAGTAGCAAAGTGATGTAGACACTGATCTCAATTTAGTAATTAATTTGATATTTTATTGACTTGTGGCAGATTTTCTTATAATATATCCCCATAATTGAAATTACCATGTTCTGGATTACTATTTGCAATATTCCAGGAAGTGAAATGACTCCATTTCTTGTTGCTTTTATTTTAAAGTAAAACATCAGCCCTACCCATGTCTTGTCTCTAATGACCTTCTTAAATTTTCCTATTTCAGACTTCCTGTAAGAAAACCAGTAATGAATAAATATGTCAGGTATCAGTGCTGTGAATCTCAGCCTAAATCAAGTAAGTGTGTAGACAAAGTCCTGACTGATTTATGGTAATGCAGAAATTTTTCATAACCCCAAATGAAACTTAGTCTTTCTTCTTAATGCAATTCTTTGTTGTCATATCCTTAAATGACCTGCAGGTAAATAATGGTATGTTTGCCTCTATAAACAATTTCATGGTAGGTAAGATACTAGCAGTAGACATTTATTTCTCAGCTTTGGTCCTCAGCCAGTTTATTTTCAGTTGTCCAGTAGCCTACACTAGGGATGACTGACCAAAATGCTGGTAATAGACCAGGCAGCTGATCCTAATGTTGCATTGTGCAGGCATGTGCTGCCTTCAAGAACTTGGGATTTCTGTTGAAAATAATGTTGGTATTCTAATATTTTCTCCCAAAGCCCTATCATTCTGACACATTTTTTTCTGAAGTGAATAGCTACACTGATGCATATTGTAAATATTTTTTTCTCACTTTTGACTGGATCAGAATACAAGTGAGTAATGATGTGACTTGTGACTGTACCACTGGATCGTACGGATATGGGCTGAAGAAGTGTGGACTGAATTGAAGGGAAGGAAGAGTTTGTGATGAGGTTCGAAGTAGGGAGACCATGAGTTAGCTTGACTAGGTTGAGACCAAGAGAGAAAGGGGTCAATTTGTGGATGCTAGTGGAGGGGAATTATCAGGGTGTAGAAAGACTCAGTTGGGCAATGATGTTAGCTCAATGGGTAAGAGCTATGGGCCTCCTCCCTTCCAGGCTTAGCTCCAGATTTGTAAAGACTGTTTTGTTTCATCCCCACCATTTATTCTACCCATATTTCTGAAAGCCATTCCTTATCATTTGAAGTGGTGATATATCACACATTTGACTTGCAAAGGAATCAGCCCCTTCTTTATGCCTGCCTTGCAGGGCTCCTCCAAGAACAAGCTCAGCCATATCTCCTGATGCTCTATCTGAGGAAAACCTTTCCCAGTCCCACCCTTCTGGCTATTGATAGGGCAGCAAATTAAAAACTCAAAGCCTCTGGCATAGGGGTGGCTGTTTCAGATATACAGCAGAATGAAGATACCTCCTCCTATCTTACTTTGATGTTAATCAGATATCAAGACATTGGCAGCTTCTTCAGCACTCTGTCTAAACCAATGATGTAATTTCTCCAGGGAGGCTTGAAGCCCTTGGCAAACTGGCCCTGTTTGTTTCCGCAGTCCTTATGAGCTCTCTTATTGCTGTTCCTGACTGAAATTCAAGGTCTTCAGAAATTCAGTTGATGTTAGAGCCAAACTCAGAACTCTGGAGCTCTCCATTCCTGGGCACCTCATGGGGCTCAGGAATATGCATACCTCCTGGGCTTGAGCCGGCATGCCTAAACACCACAGGCAGTAGCTGGGTGATCAGGTACATTTTCAGAAGGGTCAGTTTGTCCTTGGCTACAGCCATAACAATGTCTTACAGAGATTATATGACAAAATGTAGGTGTAGTTGAAATGCCAAGAATGGGCATATGATTAGTGGGTCAAGAGTCTCTCATTTTTTCTCCCTTTTCTTCTCTCACAAAAAACGCTCATGGGTTACACAGGAGCCCCAAAGTCCCTTGAAACCGCTCTCCATGTCAGCTCATGTACGCACACGAAGAGCTTCTCGCTTCATGCCCTGTCCAATGCCACATAACTTTTATCAGGCATATCATTTGATAAATTAACATTTAACAATCAATTCATCATCTCTATTATGCAGTACCTTACCATGACCAGAGACACTAAGAAGATCACGTCTAATTCATATCTGCTTAAAGACCCAGCCTGCTCTTCAGTGACTCCTTCTATGCAACCTTTTTTCATATGTGCTGTCACTTAATTTTATACTATGCTCCCTCATAGCTAAAATGCAAATGGATTTTCCATTTTCTTTACAGTCTTTTCTTCAGAAGAAATGGTAATTTACTTAAAGGCAGCTTCGCTGTAACTAGTTACACAATTCAACTCACTGATGATATAAGAGTTTGCAAATAACCACACACTGTAAACTGTACATACTCCAGAAAACCATGATAGTGGCTCTGTAGGGATGTGGCAAGCAATTCAGACTTGTTGGATGAAAGAAACCCAAACAAGATAGCAATTTGTAACCTGTACATCTTTTAAATTTAATAGTAAACAAATGCATGGCTTGCCTCCTTGTCCACATCTGGGCATATAGTGCCATTTAAGAGGTCCCAGGGTACATGAGACACCCACATGCAGCTCACAGATATGATACACAGGAAATCTGTCATGAGATATGAACATATGAGAAATCTAAAGCTGGGGAAGAGGTGGGTACCCTATAGTATTCTCAGGTAGTACTAGACAACTGTACAGAAACAGCTGAACTGAGACTTCTATGTCTATAACAAAGCACGTTACCGAGTTTTTTTCTAGTTGACGTGTCAGCTCATGGCTTGCATCCCAATGGTCATTATTATATAAAGCAATTTGCAAAAAGGTTTGCAAAACGTTCAGTCAGGATCATAATTTCAAAATAAACATTGCTGTTTGGCTGAAGAATTGTTTGTTTGTTTGTTTGTTTCTATTTGTCTTTTCTCTTCTTTATTCCTAGTGGTATCATTAACTCTTTTTCTTTGTCCATACAAAACCTGGACGGTAGTGGGAGAGGTGCTAGTGTTCCTCTCTCAGTGCACACTCACATGAATTCCCAGCAGCTTGTTGCTCAGAAATGACAGGCATGGCAAAGGCTTACACACAAGAGCAAGATGGAAATAAATGGAAAACTTAACACAGATATAAATAGGCAGAGCTATTATTTAAGCTTCCACATATAGGAATTAACTGCCTTAAGGAGGATCTTTGGTATGAAAATTCTCTAAAGAGGAGAACTGGAGAGGCCTCAAATAATCTTATTTATGTTTGCCAAGTGACAAAAGCCAGTAGTTTTCTGTTTAAAGGGTATTGGAAAGGACCCCAAAAAAGAACCATAACATCCTTTTGAAGTCTGATAAACACAAGGAGTTAAATCAGTTGAGATTAGCAAAGATAATATGGGCAACCCCATCTCTACAGGGAGAGAATTTTTTTCACAGTAGTAGCTACTGAATCTAACAACAAGATCCAGTGATGCAAGACTGAAGCTAGAAAAATCGCCATTGGAAATGAAGTACAAAATTTTAATTGTGAAGTTGATTAACAACTGGAAGACCTCAGTGAGGACTGTGATGGATTGTCCACCACCTGAAGTCTTTATATCAAGACTGAATGTCTCTCTAAAACTATTTTGTTATTTCCTCTCAAGGTTACTGGTCTTCATACAGAAATCACTGGCAGAAATTCTATGGTCTGTATTTTTCAGAAGGTGTCAACATGGTACCTTTTGACCTTAAAACCTATGAAAAAAATCAGGCATTTTCCTGCTCTGTAATAAGAAGCCATTCCATGACAGGTCAGAGGTATGAATGATGAAACATGATTAACTTAACCCAAGAAGAAACATATCACTTTACTTACTTACAAAAGGAAATATCAGACAGTCTTGCCATTGCTGTCAGTCTGTCACTGGATGGTGGAAGATCAAGCGCTGTGTTTATACAGCGTCTAGCACAAAAGGAGACTAATCTCTAAAAAAGTAAGTACTCTGATAGAAAACTAATAGTCTGAATAAAGGAAAACATGCTCCTTGGGATTACTGCTGAAGTACAGCGATGGAGAAGGTTTCTGAGGCCTTCAGTCTCCAGGTCAGCACAAAAGGGCAGGCTGGGTTGAGTTTCTCAAAGCTATGGGAACACTTCTTGAGAACACCAACTAACTGCTAACTTTTAGCATCAAATTATATATATTTGATATATATTTGACTGATATTTGACTGATACTTTTAGTCTTTGCCATTTTAAAGACCACGGGCAAGTTTAGCCATTGGTTTCTGCAATAAGATTTGACTCTTCAAATATGTGTAGAAATTAAAGCCTGAGCTTGATCCTGTTTTCTTTGCCACTCACTCAAGACCAGGACTGTGACTTTAGGTTCAGTAGAAAGGATAAAACAAGTAAGAATCTCGCCCCATGCTTTAAGTTCAATTTTGAAATTATCATGACAAATAAAACTGTACCATTTTCTGAGAGATGACAAAGATTAAGAAAACAACCCCCCCAAAAACAAACAATATAATCACAATGGAAGAAAAAGGCATGCGAATAAAGCAAACAGGATCCATCAAACGAAAACGCGATGATGCTGTAACACTACCTTCCTTCACCAAGCTCACCCAGTCTGACGTTCAAATAAATCAGGCAGGGGTGTGCTTGAGAGGGATTAGTTCACTGAAGGTGTCTGACCCCGGGTCAGAAACTGAATGATAAACTGCATGGCCCCAGGCACTCGCCTCGGGTTTGAGCAGCAACCTGTATGGATCTGCCCTGCTGAAACGCATCCAGATGATCTGGTTCATCAGGTCAAAATGATCCCGGCTTCCCACCCCTCCCTGCGTCCCACCTGGTGCGTCCGTAAGCGGGCCACTCTTCCTGCGGGCTCCCCGCGGCACGAGGTCGAGGTAAGCTGGAGGAAGGCTGCCGGTCAGCCCTCTGACAGGCACACGCTCCATTTCACGCGAGGCGGCAAAGTAAACACAAACATGGTATTTTCAGAAAATCTGCTCTCTAAGTCAACACAAAAATCCCCGCTGACGTCAGCAGACGCAGGCCTAGGTCAGTGCTTAGCACTTTTAAGACTCATTCACCCGTCCTCGTAGGTGGCGAAGCAGGACACCCCGGCATGTACACATCCATCAGTTGCTGACACCGGTGTGGAGACAGCAACACAGAGATCAGCGTCAGCCCTCGGCTTTAGCAGGTCTTGGTTCACCTCCAAACCAAACACGAAGCCAAGGAACAAACCAGTCAGGGATTTGGAGAGCTTGGTACTGGAGGAAGGCAACCTCCTACAAAGTCCTAACAGCCTGGCCACGCTGCCTCCGATGGGAGGAGACTCTTCCTGGGAGATTCCTGAGGGAGAAACTCCTCAGGAGAAGTTCAAGACCTGACCACTTAGAAAAATAGGGTGAAGATTCATCTGTCTTACTTTGTATCAGAGAAGTCCATTTTTACGAGTGATTGAAATCCATTTTGATACATTTCCTAACTAAACATAAACAGCGAGCAGAGCCTTTTTCCTGTGTAGCATCCCCTTACATTTTCTCCGCAGTGGGCCAATCCACCTCCTTTAAATAAAAATATTGAGAGGATAGTTGGATCCAGAGGTGAATTTCCATGTGTTTTCTCACAGTGCACAGATAAAAAGCCAAGTATTATCTCTTCACTAGAGCTACCTCGGGCTGTTCAGAATGGAAATAGTTGTTGGGATAAACATATACTCCAGCTCCACCCTGCATTTGTCTCAGGGCAAGCCAGGCTCTCCTGTCCCTCCACCCCTCACCTTTCTCATGCCCTGGAGAAGCCTCCCTGGCTGCCTTCTCTGCTCCAACACCTGACCCGAATCCTCGCCCTCCTCCCTTGACATTATGCCAGATCCCACACCCAGTACAAATGTCCTCCCTTACACAAGGAGAGGGAGGAGCTGTGGTCTGTCTGCAGATATCCCAGGCTGGAATTCTCTCTGCAAAGCAAGCTTAGCTTGAGCTGAATGCTGTAGCAGTATCTCATGTGAAATCTGATCTTCACATGCGATGGTCTGTGTGGTCACCTCTGTAAAGGTAGCCCTGTGTTTCTGAGAAACGCCTGCCCAGGTGTCTGTGCAGAGAAGAGCTGACTGCCCTTACCCATGCTGAGACACAGGAGGCAAATGTGGTGGCTCCCCCAGCGAGACTTTCTCATGTGGGTTCAGACCGTGGCCAGGTGTGATACCAGGTCCTGAGAGGAGCACTTAATGGGAAAAAGCCATACACTTAAACCTTTCAGGCTTCACACAAATAAGAGTAGTCACATAAATTACTGGCATAGATTAACTCTGCCGATGATCCCTGCAAACGCCTACGTGTCCAGTTTGTCAGGGGAAAATGCTCAAAGCAATTTCACCTGAAATTGCACCAAGAGTAAAGAGCATATTTTTGCTCTTTAGGACAGGACAGTGKGGAGGTGTGTTGCGAATTGATAGGATATAAGGAAGTTAGCATAATTGTATGACACTGGAACATGAGAAGGCATCCTTTTACACAACATGACAAAGACATTTCAACAAGGTATACGATCTGCGCCAGCCAGCATTGCCCCAGAAGCTGTTGTTACAGCCGCTGGTACCGGCTGCCTGGCAAGGGGCACCGCGAGACGCTCCGTTTCTCTAATAACGAAGAGCTCGCTCCTGCCAGCTGCTGAGCATTCCCATCTTCTGTCCCCTTCAGCTGAAGACAAGGAAAGTCATATCTGCATGACAAGAAGCTTTGGCAGGATGAGAGGCTTTGAGGGCCAAAATGTTCCTCATAGATCATGTTAAACATTTAAATGTTAAAAAAAATGTCTAGAACTAAAAGACTTTGAAAAATCAACAGCTCTCTGTACCAATATGTAAATCTCCTCATTTTTTTTGCATCCTCATCTGGGTTTTAAAAACATGCTGGATTGTCGAAAGCCATTTCAGCCTGCATAATGAAAATGCAGTCTATGGCTGAGCTGTTAAATACAGGACATGCAACCTCTACTGCTGCCACAAATGAACTTTTTGGCATAAATCAGACAAGACAAAAAATGTCTCCCACGAGTGGAAGGAGGTATCTTGATTAAGTGCCTGGAGGAGAAAGCTTATTTCTATATCATGCATGGTCTTGTCAAGAGTATTTCTGGACAATCTGAGGCAATGAACGGATTCCTAATTTTGAAATTATCATGTCAAACTCAGAATACAGAAATAGAAGAGGATAGTAAGATTGTGGTAGGGCCATCTACTGTACAGACCATCCTGTGACACTCAAATCAACACATACATTTTATAAACCTTGAGAATACATTTGATCTGTGGAGAGTTGGGCCATTTAAAAGTTTGTAAATAGCCCAGAATGTTTTTTTTCCGCAATTGAGAAAGCAGCTTTTTCGCAGTCATTCAAAACAGAGGCTACTGTGAGATAAGGAGGTTTTTGAACACACTTGCTACTTCTTCCATTTATTGACTGAGTAATACCACTGACAGGGATATGGTGAACATCAGTCAAAATCCTGGAAGACCTAGATTTCACAGATGATATCTGAATCATTGACCAGACGTGATGGCGCATGACTGTAAAGACTGACAATTGGAAGAAACTGAAACAGGCAAATTTACAAAGCGGGAAGCTGATAAAGGTGGTGAAGATAAAAAGGATACTGAATAATGTAGCAAAACACACAGACTGCAAAAGTAGAGTCCTTCAGGCTGAAAACTTTGTGAGTTAGTCCTATGACATAAAAGGACATCATTGTACTGGGACTGGAGGAGAACCAATAGCTTTTACTGTTTCAAAGTGGTGTGGAAATGAAGATTAACAGAGAAATAAACTTCAATTCTGAACACAAATGTAAAGGGAATTTTACTGAACAAGTCAGAGACACTCGGGACCACAAAGGAACTGATAAGAATACTTCTAAACCTTGTTATCCCTCCACGTTTTAGACATTAATGGATGGTTGGATGGATAACAAGTGAGAGCACAGTATAGTACAAGAGACATGCATCAAAGCTAGTATTAAAGAAAGTGGAAATGGATTAGCCACTGTCTGAGGAAATCACGTATCAGAGCTAGGAGGTAAGCCCTGGAGCGGAGCCTACAGGGAGCAGAGAAAAAAGGAAGACCATAAAGGTTTGTGCTAAGGAAGATACATCTGGCTTGGAAAGACATCAAACAGCACTCAGGCAAAGATGAGTTAAGGATCATCTCAGAGACCCTAAGTGTCTCCTAGGTAAGTAATATTAGCAGGAGACTTGCTCCAGTGTGTCTTTACATAGATAAGTCTCTGTGAATTACACTGGAAAATGGAGCTCTGATAAATAGAAGCTTTATGTGCATTCTTGCAAGGGTGACGCTTAACTGTGCATTAACGATACACTGGCTACTTTAATATTACTGGTTGTAATATATGGCAACAGTAATATATGCCATTAAAAAAAGATCACTTTTATTTTTTGCTCTGTACTACTACTCTGCTGATGGCTGCTGATGTCCAAAGCAATCGTTGGGACAAAGACACATTTCAGCTTTTTCTTACCCTGCCACGGCAGTGACCTCGCTCTGCTCTCCTCCCTTCTCTCCTCTCCCTGACTGCAGGTCATTCCCATTTCTCACCCTGTTCCACACCACTCAACCACTCGTTTTCCCTTCACCTTAGCCACCGGCTTCCCCCACTGCCTTAACATAAATTTTATTGTGACAAAGAAACAGGGACCACAAGCTTGACTTGCAGTTATATGGAGGAGAGGAACAGACCCAAGAGGGGAACAGACACAAGGAGCTCTATATTCACACATGCTTTGTGAAAAAGATGTGGAAAATAGAAGTCACTGTCCTTTACGGAGGGACCAAATTTCCCTCCTAGCAACCTACAGCAGAAATTGCTCTCAGAGGAGAAGCAGAGAAATATTTTGTATTCCATATTGGCGTAAAGTTAGCTAGTAATGTTGGGGTAGGCTAACCAAACCATCAAAAGAAACTATATAGGGTACACACAGAGCTTTCATGTCAAGAACCTTGCAGAGTGATTGCACCACGCCTAGTGCTTATCAGTCCAGGAATAAATTATCCATCTAACCAAAACACAATCTTCTATCATGCAGGCTATTGGAACTAGACAAATTTGGAATATTGACATTTAGAAACTCATTTTCAGAGACAGGCATCAGCCAACAAATGGGGAGCATCTAAGCCAAAGAGACGATTGTAATGTACAAAATAAATAATGCACACACTGAATTATTAATTAATTAATGGTGTCATAAACAAACTCTTACTGCCTACCCTTTCAAAAAGTGTAAACTCATCTGAGTAAAAGTAACAGTCAACTCAAGCTAAACTGAAGTGAAAATTATTCTGGATATTGAAAGCAGAGTAGTAAAAAGTCTTAAAGAACATTTTCGCTAAACTTCCCGCCTCTGGGTTCACTGAGAACTACCAAAACACCAATGAAAAAGATGGTATTCCAGAGTAATGATGTATCAAAATACTTCACGAAGTTCTTAACATACATGGATAAGAACACAAATTCCTCAGTGTCATCTCCAAATGCAGCTCCTAGTTATCCTAATATTCAGTCATCTTTAATTACCAGTGACTTCACTCATGACTTATTGACAGTTCCTGCCTCAAGAAGCTTTGCCAATAAATTAGTTGCAACAGAGTAGCAGTAACACAAATATTTGTTCATGCAAACTTTTTTGCCTTTAAACACACCATCCTTAAAATGTGTTTTAAGATACATAAGATGTACAGTTCTCTTACCTCGGAGTTGCATACAGATGGTTAGGCTGTCTATCTCCTTCCGTTCCAAGCTCAGGGTCCCAGGGATTCCTAATCCAGTCTCAAAGAGAAATATCCTTCAGCTCAATTTTGGGAATCACAGGTTTTTTTTGTCTGAAAATGCTTCAGGGAACTTTCTCTCTCTTATAAACTCACATAGTAAGGCAGCCACAGCATTAAAAGCCCTGAAGTGAAGTAAACCCAACCATTCCTTGACCCCGCTAAAAGTAAGCTTGACACATGAAGACTTAGCTGTTCTCCCAGTTTCCTTGGCTGCTTCCTAAGATATTTTCTGAGGAATAGTGTCTGGTGGAAAATATTTTCCTCATCCCACAAAACTGCAAAATTTCAAAGTCTTTCCTATCCTGAGTTGGAAGGAGCCCAAGACCTTTTGAAGGCAAAAATCAAGAGATGCCCCACCAGCCAAGAGCCTGGTCTGAGGCGTTCAGCACCGATTCCCTTCTCCCTGGGCTAGCAAGCCAGTCATTTGTTCAACTTGCCCCAAGGTGAGGGGAACCATTAATTAAAAAAAAAAAAAAGAAACAATTATTTCTGTAAAATGAACAATTTTCTATAACAAGCATAGGAGCTTCCACAGAAACCACTGAAACACACATTCCTTATYGCTCCCCAACAGAGAAAACACTCGGGAGGGAAAACAGTGAGTGTTGTTCCTTTGGCCTGGAGCTGGCAGAGCGTGTATCCAGACTTGGGCTCTTTCCTCATCCCAGAGGAGGGCTCTAATCATCCCACTGCTGGCTGCTTGCGGGAAAGGGACTAACGGGATGTTATGACCAAATAGCCTGTTTTGTCCTTATGAGCACTCCTCTTTCTCAATCTGTCTTAAAAGAAAAAGGAAGAGAAAGAAAGAGAAAAGAAAAAAAGGAAAGAGAAAAAGATTTGTTCAATAGGTACACATCCTAGTGAAAAACTCTTGAGTCTGATCAGAGCAGGCAATATCTGATGAAAAGCATTTGGTTGCAAAATTCATGACCAGATCTAGTTAAAAACTGCTATTCAGAGGTAGCTCTAACCACCACAGCTCTCACTGGGCTCCTCCATGTTTGCTTTTCCATATCCCCTGGTAAATTTGCACAAGGGTTCAAGGTCTTCTGCTGCTGTGCCTGTGCCCTTTACCAGCCTGGTTTCTATGACATATTCAGGAAGCTACACGGTGACCTTTACAGTCGGATTTCAGTACCTGCCGCAGCCGGGGGCGAGCGGCAGCCTCCCTCCCCTGGAAGGCTGCCTCCCCCCCCCGACCCTCGCCCTGGCCGCAGGAGAGGACCCGGGGACACGCCGCCGTTCTGAGAGGGATGCGGGCTGTTGCCAAGTGACTGCCTATTGCATGAAGCAATGCAGAGCTGCCGGGGCTGCCTGACCCTCCGGGACAATTTCTGACGCTTGGCCCATGGCACGCAGCTCTGGGGCGCTTGTGATTTCTTGGCTTTGTCCCCAGCAAACACTTCCTGCCAATTTTTCCGCATTTGAATTCTGCTGGTGCTCCCAATAGAAGAGGCGCTGCTCCCAGAAACACCAGCCACACCTGCCGGTGGGTCACAGCAGCCTGATTCACAGCGCAAACCTCCCGAAACTTCAGCCTGCCCTACTGCACCTTCTGCAGCTGGCTTGGGGTGTTCTGCGTGGTGCTTTCCCTAAGAATTGAGCCTTTTCCACTTCGGCCCCCTGTTCCCTTTGCCCCTCTCCCCGTGGCACCTTGCACAAGCCAGCATTTCTAGAAGAAAACACTCTGGAAGAGTAATTTTAAAGGCTGTGTTGGTCACTGCTCTAAACATAAAGGTAAGAGCAGAGCAAAAAAAACCCCATTCTACTTAATTTGCAGATTTTTGGTAACAAAAACTTTCTAGGTCCTACAACTAAAATATTAGAGAAAAATCATCAGCAAATAAGATTTATCTAGATGAACAGGAAGCTCTGCAGAGAAAAAAAAAAAAAAGAGGAAATTAGAGCACAGTGCAATGAGACAACTCGAGTGAGTTGAAATCCACAGTGGGATCAGGTGGTTGGCAATGGCTAAATCAAGAAGACATAGCTGAAACAGTATTTTAGGCTTAATTTTCATTAGTAACTACAAACAAGTATGCATGGAAAGTAATCCAAACTCATTGTGCACCAGCTGCTATGAGGGAGTGCAGCAAGGACAGCTCAGGCGCTGGAACAAGTTGTACACAGCCCTAAGACACAGTCTATCCACAAGCCGCTTCTGGCTGCACTTTTTCACATGCCAAAGGCAATGCAATTGCACGTGCTTTTGCTTTTCTTTCTCTCTTTTTTGTTTTTCTGTTTGTTCTTTCTTTTATTTAACTTCTCAGTCTGTAACTTAAAAAAAGGATGACATCACTTAGAACAATATAATTAGACTAAAAGAGGGAAACTGAATTTACTAGGAGGAAATCCTGCTTTTGCTTTAATGCTTCCTGGCTGTTCTGGATATTAGGTTTAAAAAGATCAGAGCAAGAGTACCTGTTCCATCATAAGCATCTTTTTCCTTAAAATCTCTGGACATCAAATTTACACATTTATTTTCCTAATCAGCATTGGTATTTACTCATAGCCTTACTGACTAGTATCTAATGACATCAAAAAGTCGACTTGCAGCACATCACGTACACAGTTAGGCACTTCCAGATCTTTTGCAGGAGGTTTGCCCCAACTGCCTATGCCAATTTCAGCAGAGCTGTCCTGCTTCATTAGCCCACCTTTTACCTGTACAAGCTTTCTTCCCTCAGTCCTGCTCACATTTCACAGCACACAGACCCTACAGGTGAGGTATTCAGCTCATCTTCATCTCTTTTACCTAGCGCAGAGGGGTCAGCTTGCTGAAGAGGCTCCAATCAGGTGAAGCAAGGAGGCACGGGGGATAGGAACTGAGGGAGCAGGTTTTCAGCATCTTTCGAGGAAATGGGTTGCACTGGGGTGCAGCTTGCAGCTGGTCAGCCGTGCTGCTCCAGTGACCTGCAGAAGCTTGGGATGTATCTATCTATATCTCACACACCAACAATGGGAGCTCAAGCAGACACCCCCGTGCTGGTTTATGTATGGATAGCAACGCAGAGCAGGAGCACAGAGCTCTGCTCCAGCTGCAAAGTCCTCCAGAAACAGGCGGTTAGCCTGTGGGAAGCCAAGACACGAGGTTATTTTAGACCACGGTTCCTTTTCCAATCCCACGAACAGCCCAAGAAATTTTGTTCTTGTCATCTTCTCCCTGGACTCTGCGTGGTCCCTTGTACAGACGCAGCGCTGGATCTCGCCACACGTGTCCTCAGCAGAGCAAGTTCAGCTCTAGTGGTTTGCCTTTTCCAGAGGTGTTTTCTGCTCCACCCCACCATGTGCTTTGCTCTGCACAGAAAGTTATGGACAGGGCGAATCCTGTCACCCGTTCAGCCTGTGCATGCTGTGCTCCAAGGTGGTGTCCCTCCAGGACGCACAGGCAGCGACACAGGCAAATAATCCAGGAGACTGGACTGCTTAAATCAATTTAAGTCACATCTCAGTGGTGCCCAGCAGCTCTCACACGTTGATGCTTTTCTTAGGCCCCCCTCTGGCATTAACAGCGTTAGTCTCCTTTGGGTCTGCCGCCCCTGCTCACGCCAAGGGTGAAGCTGGAGAATTTTCCCTGGCACTGCTGGGCGAAGCTGGGCTCCCGCCGCCCCTCGCCCTGGCCCTGCCCTTCTCACACGTCCCCGGCGGGCGCAGCGGCCCCTGCCCCAGGCGAGGGGTGTTTCCTGTCTGGGGGTGCCCTGCCCTGCCTCTGGTGCTGCGTGTATTTCTCTTGTCGCATGGGAAAAAGCATTAGCCTCAGGGTCGTCGGGGTTGGTTGTTTTTTAGAAATATGTTAATTTGGACAAAGGAAGTTAATCACCTTTTGCTAAAAATAAGTGGTGACTGCAGTGCAGATCTAGCAGCAATACAGATCTGGAGTCATTTAATTTTAGGGCTCGCTCTTGGAAGAACAGCTAGATATTCCAGCTTTCTAAAGGTTAAGATACATGTTTAATCATGCTGCATTTAGAGCATAGAGTTTAGACATCGAATGTATAGTCAAAAGCAAAAAGACTTTGGTTGCATGCAGATTGCTGCTTATTCATATGTCTTAGCACCCCCACCCCCAACCTTCTATACTTTCTGCTACTACAGTTCAGCTTCTCTCTCCTGGCTCAGTGCCACGATGTTCAGCACTGTGACTAGGGAAGGCAGGGCTATTTAGGGGTTAGAGTGGCAGAGAGGGGCTAAGGGCTCTCCAACATCCATCTCCCTTGTGCCTCTGCTTTTGCAGACCAGGGTAAGCCCAAACAGGGCCATTTAAACTCATTATGTTTCCACTACTGTGCTTATAAAGAGGGAGAAAATGGGATGCCCTCTCCAAAGCACTTGAAATCTGAAGATGAAAAGCCCTTAGAGGAGCAGAGAAATGGAATAATGCTTTCTAACTAGCTCTTTTCCAATAAAGAGCTGTAAAATTTCCAGGATTTTAATTTGTAATGATAAGTGGAAATAGTGAAATTTTTTCTGGATAAGATTTTTTTAGATTGCCAAATTACAACACCCAGTATTAAATTAGATTTCATAACATTGCGAGATTATGAGAATAAGAGTGCAATACAACACAAACATCTGATCCATTTCAACTTAAACAAAAACATCTACATTGTTCAGATATTTTTCTCAATAAAATAAAAATATCACCAAAACAGATTTTTCTGTTCAATACATCAATTAAGTCATGAATTAATTTTCCAGTAAAAATCAGGTCTAGCACAACTCTTATGCATCCATCCTTTTCTTAGCTGGCTATGCAGCCTGGGCAATGGCGAGCTGGCTAGGGAGGCACTGCGTGTATCTACGAACTCACCGGTGACTACTACGAACAGCAGTGCCACTTGTCAGCGGCGTGAAACAGGTTCTGCCCCTCAAACCTGGCTCAGAACAAAATTGTGGGGTCAAGTATTGTCCTCACCTCTGAGAGGACAATCTGACAATCTGATGAGGACATCTGACACGTTCTGATGTCTCAGAACTAGCAGGTGCAAATTAGGAAAAAGAGCAAGAAAAAAAGAGGTTTTCCAGGTCTCTCGCCTGTTTTCTCTGTGAAAAGCACATCGAGGTTGCTCTGCTGACAGGCTGGCAGCCACTTGCATTGTGTAACATAGCTAGGGCCTCATAATGTCTTAAAGGTCATAATAATGTAATGTTAATCTTAATTATATTGTTAAGTATCAGAGCAGCTCTTTGTGACAGAAGACTGTGCTAAAATCAAAATATATGCTGTGGTCTCCAAATCTTAGTGTGGTAACAGAAGACTGGATAACCAGGGTGAACTCATCCTTCTTCTCAGGTAAAGCTGGTCTTTAACCTTCAGTCCTGCACTTACTCGTTTCTGAGACCACACTCCAGTGGAAACCACTGCGAGTTTTGGCTGAGACAGCACCATTTAGCATCTTTAGAATTAACAACACATTTGTCTTTTTTAACTAAGGTTCTTCTGGCTGGCATGCTTGCTAGTCAGTTGGGGATTGAAATAGATAGAGCTATGAGAAGGTGTCTTTGGTGGGTAGGTCAGCAAAAGCATCCAGGATAACCGATGTGGTATGCATGTGATAAGAGCAAGTGTGTCTAACCTTCATTCAGTTCCGATTTTGCAGCTTCCTATCTGGACAGTTGAATACAATCTGAGCCCAAAAGGTCATCAAACGTGTTAGCTCTGATTAAAACTATTACCTCTCATTGTAAATTTTGCCTCTCTAGATAAGGCAGGGGTGCAGCAAAGGGCAATGGGCCAGTGGCTCAGAAGGGTCTGCAAAGACCTGAATGGGAGATTCGTCTCACGTCCCTTGAGAGTGAGATAAACCTCTGTTTCTCTGATTTAAAGCAAAAGTGACAGTTATCTGTGCTTCCATGGGGCTGAAGTGTGCAAGGAGTACTGAATAAGGAAACTAATGCAAACTTGAAGCAGAAGCGTTACATTTGCCTCTCTCAATCCTAATTGCTCCTTTCCATAACTGTAACTATAGCCATAACCATCTCTGTAGCCAAGGCTTAAATAATCCCTTAGCAACAATTAATGGAATCACATTGCAGAACTACCAAAATCAGGAATCATTACTTTAAATCAAACCTCTGTTGAGTTTTTCTTGGTGGAATCTTTCTTACTCTCTTGTTCCAAGGGCAAAGTCTTTTTTTAAACTTTGCTTTATTACTAAAAATAAAACTAGCACAGATGAACTTTAAAGTATATGTAATGAGTCTCTGTGATCAGAGGATGCAGTGTTGACAAGCAGTCTCTTACTTGATGTAAGTTAAGTGATGATGTTCTCAGCCAGTGCTAGTGGAGAGCATGTTATTGCTTGCAAATAGCATAATTCTGCTTTTAATTTGTAACATCAGTGGATCACTTCTAAGAAACAAACTGAACTAATTTTAGGGTAGTGTTTGCAATACTGCAGTTTAGATCTGTTGGCACACTAAAGTAAAATTTAATATAAGAGAGTCCACTGAATTTCATGCTAAATCTTAGTACAGAAGCTGGAAACCTTAGGGCAAGATCTAAGGTGGAAACCATATTTAGCTTTAATGCTACATGCTATTTAAAGCCTTATTAAAACATTTTCCAGAGGTGCACTGGCCTGAGCTATCGCTTAGGAGCAGGCCTGTTTGCTTGTACTGCATAAAGGAACTGTATTTCTCCTTGGGGGGCATGTTGGCCTTTTTTCATTTCATAGTGGTTGTGTTTTGCTGAATGCAAATAAAGGTAAATTATGTTTCTGTGATCAAGGCCACCTTTTGGTCCCAACTCTGCAGCCCACATTCACTGTGAATAGTAAGGTGCTTGTTCCCTGATCTGATTTTTACCACAGTGGACTGATATTACTAGAAGCCACAGGGCAGCGATGCTCTCCAGTATGACCGCCCAGCACCACCAGCACCGCGCACCAGCTCTGCCCAGAGCCGGCAGAGACCTGCGGGTATGGGTGTGACCGGCTGCCCCGAGCCTCCGCTGCATGGACACCGYGGTCCATACTTCATCTGGGGACGCCAGCCTGGCCCCACCAAGCCCCAGCAGGMAGGGGAAGGGGAGCACAGCTGCTATTTTGCCCCAAGGATTGCACTGATGAAGCTAGTGAGGCCTTCTAGTACTGTTGCAGAAATAGTCTTTTGCTTCCCTGTCTCCATTGCCATAAAAGGAGGAGAAGAGTATTTTTCTACTTCCCAGCAAAACTGTGGCTAGAAAGAACTGAAGGATTTTGAGTCACACAGCAACAATGGTGGGTATCAGATAAAAGCATAAAGCAGAGATCATTCTGCTTGTCTTCTGCATTGTCTGCCAATTAATTCATTGTTTTTAGACATTTTCAAAATTGTTTGTGAACTAAGACTTCCATGATCCTAATAATTACAGCACATAGAAAGTTTTCATCAGAACCTTTTCAAACCAAAAATGTTTTTCTAATAAATGGAAACTTTTTTCTTCCCCAAATCATCCAAAGATCACTTCTTGGACAAATCCCATGGATTCCACTTCCTTTTGGAGTTGTTGGCAGAGAAGCTCCATTCAACTCAAATCATCTGAAACAACATTACCATCTAGTGGAGAATTTGATTCACCGCTGGTGTGAATTCCTTAATGCGGAAATACACGCTTTCTAACTTGTGCACAAATGCAGAATTAGGAAGTCAATTAAATATTCATTTGGAAAGTCAGTGCTTAAAGTTGGCTGGCTGCTCTAATTGAAAAGCAAAAGAGTCTTTGAGTCATACTGTAGATCAGCAATATTAAAACTATGCTAAATGCAGGAAATCAGTACAAGATTCTCTAGATAAGTTTTAATTCCCTAAGCTTTTCAGAAGAAAACATTGTTTGATGTTCACTCTGGCAAAGCAGCTAAATCTATATCTGGAAAAAAGATAACAAAAATGCAATTACTCTCTATAGACAAATTATGTAAAAATCAGAGCCTGAATTTAATCAATACAAACCAAACCCAAAGCCTCATCTTTCAGCTTGGTGTAAATGGAAATCTTGAGGCAGACTCAGCCACGTGGTTTCTTCTGGAAACTTCACTAGGCCCCACCAGCTGTCGTTCACACGTTCATCCCCTTGTGTGCAGGAGGTTTGATGTCTCTGGCGCCGAACATCACGCAGCACTTTCATGTGTGCAGGACAGATGCCGACGATTGGCCGGGTAGCGGCGGCAGGACAGGGCTGCTGCTGCTTACAGGGCTTTTGCTTCCTGTGCCTCCGCCCTGCCCTTTCTACGGTTTCTCTCTGGCGCTCGGTTTCTTCATCGGGTTTCTCTAACGTGTCCCACCAGTTGCTTCCCCTGCACAGCCTTTGGCACAACAGCCAGCATTTCAGTGGGGCCTCCGCAGTGAAGCCCAGGGCAGGGAGCGTGCTCTTAAAGCTGTCTGGTCTCATCCTCGTCGCCCTTGTCCTTCCATGCTTTTTTTTCTGATTGCCACATTTACTTCAGTATTGTAGCTGAAACCAGTTTGCAGTTCTGTGCTTGGCTAGCTCATCTATCCCCTGTGGCCTAAAAACCTCTGATTTAGGCAAAAGTTAACTGTTAGGAAAACACACCATCCTCTGGGGACACTAACTTTATACAGCACTCAAATGCCAAAGTAGAAAGCTTGATAGAAAAATCAAGGTCAATGAATGCTTTTAAATCCACCCATGATTAGCACCACATTTTCACCTGTAGAAGGTGTCTGCCTAGAGCAATGTGTGAAAAGCCATAACAAGAACTTGGTTCAGCTCCTGTACTCTCCTGTTTTTTCTGTACAACACCTGGTATCATTTAGAAAAACTACATCTCGTGGAAGTTGGTGTCTGGAGGAGACGGAAGCATTCTGCCCAGCACAGCACTCTGCAGCTTGCATAATACTGAACAAAAGCATTACAGCACCTCCTTCGCTTAGGGTCACAATCGCTGCTTTGCTTTGGAGATTATAGGCTTAGGTCTTAAACTCCAAGGGTAATAAACACATTAAAAAAATAACCCAGCAACAGCAAAGGAACCCCTCCCCCAGAGGCAGTTTGTTATCTGAGGTAGGAATAATAAGGGTACCATCCTGTTCCTGTTGGAATCAATGATTAAATTCCCCCCGGGGATAAATTTGGGTCCTTTAATATCAGGCACTAAAAGAAAAGTAAAATGAAACAACAACAACAAAAAAAGTAGTTTAAATCTCTGCCAAAAGTTTTGTGGGTTTTCTTTTTAAAATAAAATTTCTTCCCTTCCTGATAAGATACAGCAGGGTAATACTTCACAATGTTGGTGTTTCTTCCCTTACATAGACAGAACATGCTAGATCTGAGAGACAGAAAGTCCTTACAACTTGTAATTAAGAAGATAGTTACCATCTGCCCACTGTAAGCCTATATTATAATCATCCTGATTTTTGTGATGGGTCTGGGTATGACAGTTGCTTAATTTTTAAACCTCCTCCAGTAACAGCAATGGTTACCTAGCCAGGCTAATTGCCTGAAGCTTTCCAATCCTTTTACAAAAGACGGTTGGAGAGAGCAGGAAAAAGCTCTCTCTCTCATTATGGTCAGAAAATAGTTGGGACAAATGGCCAAATGAATTAAGGCAAGGGAATGGTCTTGGCCTTTTCTTGTGGAATATGCAGCACATCTTTTCACAATTCCATCTGACCTCCAGTGCGACTCATAACTGCTCTTTTGCCTCCAAATTAGGCCAGTTTGGTAGCCAGTGAGAATCTTAGTATATGCTGAATGTCCAGGGGCTTGGTAAATTAACACAGTTGGCAACTCTTGAGTTGCTTACATTTAAAAGTTGCTCCTACCTTTAAAAAGTTCATTTAACGATCCGGTCTTAGCCCAGTGCCTTGCCCACCCATGTAGCAGTGGGAGCTGGAAACAGGGGAAGCTGCGTGATCATGACGTACATACTTCCAGACTGGAAATTTCTATGAATCTTGCAAAATGCCACAGGGGGATGAGAAATGCAGTTACAGAAGTTTTTCCCCACAGGTGATCTTTTAGAAGGTACGAGCTGAGGAAGGCTTCTGAGTGGTCTTGATTGTTATAGTGGTATGCAGTCCTAAGGAAATCGAATGTTTTAATGCAGTGAAAAGTTACACAATTGGGAATGAATAATCTGTGCCATAGCTACAGAATAAACATCTGGATGATGGAAAATGGCCATGACTGAAAAGGCCTTAGGAGCCACGGTCATTGCCAGCAAATTTAACATGATTTCCCAGGGTATGCTGGGACAAGAAGATCTAATGTCATCTACAAACATGGAAACGAAGGGCTAACCAGGGCCATGCAGAAGACCACCAATGGAGCATCACATACAGTTTCTGTGCCTGTCTTCCAACAGTTATGAAAAATGTGGTACTGAAGCCCACAATATAAATAGTCAAGGGCTGGAAAACCACTTCACAGTGCTTGTATACTCATTGTACCTTAGTCAAGAGGAAGCCTTGAAGTTGACCTGATAACACTCAAAGTATGTCTCCATGGAATGGTGTAGGCTGACATGAGTGAGCTCCTTCTCTACTCCAAGCTTGCTGGGCACAGGCTAACTCCAAACTGGGAATCACATAACTGCCATCAGGACCTCACTGAGCCCAGACTAATAAACTTGGCTAGGAAGCAGAGCAATAAAGTGTGGATTCTGGGTGAAATGACCTACTCTATTTGGTAGGTTCAGTCTATCTCAGATCACAGACAGCTTTTCTTAAATCTACCTCTAGAGAAGTGTGGAGACGTGCCTTGAGAAAGTAGCCAAAGGTGAGGAACTGAAGGGAGGAACTGGATTTGAAACCGTGCATCGGGAATGGGACATGGCCTAACATACACGAGTCAGTCGCTGATTGAAAAAGCAAGATCCTGACCTGCCCATGCCCTTGGTTTCCTTAGTACGGGTGAGAGGGCTGGCAGTACCAACAACTGCTGGGCAGAAACCATACTTGGTAACGAAGGCAATGCGGGAGAAAACATAAAATCTTTTAAGAACTCTTTATTCCAATGGTTGATCTGCCTGATCAAAAAAAGATGTCTGTTGGCTCTATAGAGTTTTCAGCCTTTCATTCTTGTTTGACCTTCTATCCTAGATCAAACTGTCACGGAAAGTGGAAGAGTCATCATCTCTTGATGCCTGCTGGATCATATCCAGCTGGTTTTCCAGAAGATACGCTTCACCGGAATGCACAGGATTGGAGTCAATACAGAGCAGGTGACTTTTGTGGACCCCACAAGCTGAAGCAAGTACCTTAGTCCCCAGTGATGTAATTTTTTCCTCTTGACAGGTTGGTTTATCATGACATAGTGGTTAAGTGACAGGCAACAGAACTTGCAGATGTTTTGCCTTGAGTCTGTGTTACATGCATGTCCCATCTTTACGTTGCAAGATAGAGTAGCTGGTGGGAGGGCAATACAGAAGGGSCTTTCAAGGGAAAGTATACTATAACCTTTTCTCTGAGATGACACTGCAGTGACTAAAAATTCCTGAAATTTGTAGGCCACAGCAGTGAGACGTTGCATGTTGTTTGCTGGGATCTCTCTGGAGGGTTTGGGTAAATCCCCGCTGTCAGCTCTTTGCTTCTGAAACTCTCATTTCCTCCTTCTCTCACACACACTCATGTTCCTTTAATCATAGAACTTCCTACTTCTTTTTTAAGCAAAAGCTGACGATGGAAGTTTTTATCCTTTGTTGAGGCATGAAGTTTTAAAAAAGGGGAAACAAGAATTTACTGTACTTGGGACACACACTCAGCAAATAATAATTATCGGAGATCCACTCAAATGTCCAAATATATATTCCTTAATTTGTCCACAATTTTAAGCAACTGTTGCCTTAATCTGAACCTATTTAGTAATGTCTTGTAAACATCTGTCCCATTTAAAATAGTACTCTTTTCTGGAACTGAGATGCTTGGAACAAATTATGAGAATCTAAAATGTTGCCTTTTTTTTTTTTTTTTAAAATAAATGCTAGTAATTTTGGATGCCTAAAAATGTTCGGAGGATAGAACATGCTGTTTATGCGTGCTTGATTTAGGATAACACAGACTTATTTTTCCTACCCCATACAGAGCTTGGCAGCTACCAGAGTACGGATAATGGCTTGCTATGGCACCTTTCACGCTAGCCAGCATATCTAAACTAGCATACAGTAACATTAAAGTCAGTAGTTATATGCGACTCCATCACATAATCCCATTAAATCCTGCAGGAGCCAAGTGAGCCACCTGCAGTTTCTGCAGATATAATTTCTGTACAGGTACGGTAAAACACCTACACACGTTCTGTCTCACCATCCTTTTTATTTTCTTCCTGCAAAGTCAGTGCATTAAAGCAATCTTTCTACTCTGTTGATGTAGTATAGCAGCTTACTGCCAAACAGTGAAGTTAAGGTCACAAATTTGACAGTCAAACAATAAAATCCAAATTTTGTGAATAAATACCTTTTTCTTGTTGTTAAAGGTAAGGTAGGTGGCAGGTATCACCAAGAAAAGTTTCAAGCAGGGGCCTTGCGATAATAGACCAGCATCATGGACTGTCTTCGTTTCAGCTCCAGCAAGGTTACATATTGTAAAAGTGTCCATGGCTGGAAGTTGCTACTTAAATTGTTATTTGATTGTTGTTTCTAGGTACTATTGAAACTGAAGCTTGTTCTCGGCACAATGAAGATGTCAGTGTATCCCAGAGATATGCCAGAGGCTCTTGGAGGATATTTTTATATTAAAAAGTCTTCCTTTATTTTCCATTCTAGCAGGAAGCAACCTTTCCTGACCAGATGACTAGGTTATGTGATCAGGTCTTATTTGACTTTCTCCATTGTCTGAAAAGAACAGCACATTTTCTTCATCAGAGAAACCTTGCTTACACTGAGGCCTGCCTCTGTGAACTCCATCAGGAACTGCAAAAAATCGTGAAGGTTTTCTGAGGCTTATCCAGATTATTTCACTATGCTCAGATTTGTACTGCCTCGCAGTTCAATGGATAATTGCACTCATACCTCTTTATGGAATGTTAGACATCCTACTGCAGGTCTTGAAAACATGGCTTTATCATGGCTGGCCCTACATATTCTCTTCTTGACAGTCCATCTCTTTCCGTTTTTAATAAGCATCTTAGTTTTTCCTTCTCTCAAAATGAGCATACTGTTCATTAACAACTTTCTTGACAAGTTTACTGTATAGAATGCACTCTGAAGGCTCTATAATTATTCCTTACTTACATACTGTTAATTATATTGCTACTTTGCCAATTGCAAGGTTCACTGCTCCTCTGTATCTGCCTGTTACCTCAGTCTCTAACCACCAAAACCACCATTTAAGATTCCTTACCAAAAAATACTAGACACAATTGGTGTAGCAGGCCATTAAATACTAAACAGCAACCACACTTCAGGTTTTGTTTAGTTTGGTTTGGGATCAGATTTTTTGTGATATGCCCTAAGAGAAAACTGCAAATAACCAGCTGGGGAGACATACATGTACCACTAATCCCATCAAGAATCTATGGCTTTGTGAGCTCGAAGTCCCAATCAGTGGCCGACTCTTCAAGCCACTCAGATCATTTAACTAATACACGGAAGAAACATGCTCTGAGTCAGCTGTTGCCTTGGCAATTCCAAATCTTTGACACTGCAAGACATTTCACTATCTACAGAGCCAACAACATCCTAAGCATCAGATGTTGGAAACATGGAAAAAGACTCTACATAGGAGTGTGATAAGTTTTCATTCCTCCTATAACAGCTTATGAAAAAAAATTTGAGAAAACAGAACTTGGAAACTTCTTACACGCTAGTCAAACAGTCAAAAAACCCCCCAGTTTCAAGAGAAGTAGGGCGGATCAAGTTGTAGCAAGAAGACATCTTTTTTCTGAGGACCATCTTGATTAGACTGACTTGCAAATAACTAGTGAGAAATGGAAACTCGCTGTCTCATTAGTAACAGAAGAACAGACAGATACAAAAGGTAATTATCATATTCCGCTTTTAGCTGGAAAATGAAAAATGTATTTATATCTCCTTTGTATACAAGCAGTCGTGTGAAATGTTAACAAAAGGAAAGGTATTACAGAAGAGTGCTAGACAGTGACAGAAAGAAGTAGGCATCCAGTTGAGCCTAGGACCAATATGATTGTTGTCAGAACATCTTTGTTGGTCATTTTACTCCTAATCAAAAGCAGACTCCTGCTTCCATGTCTTTCTGTAGCAGCAATTTCTACTTGTGAAATATAACACTGTAGAAATGTCAGGAAAATTTCCTAAAATCTCTTCGGGATTCTGAAATGTTGCATGAGAGAAGTCAGGGACGGGGAGCTAGTACAAGCTTCTCCAGAAGCCCTGTTTTAATCATCTCTT
This sequence comes from Oceanodroma leucorhoa, assembly GCA_030449065.1. Classification (NCBI taxonomy): domain Eukaryota; kingdom Metazoa; phylum Chordata; class Aves; order Procellariiformes; genus Oceanodroma; species Oceanodroma leucorhoa. The sequence goes on from JASVER010000005.1 coordinate 19,961,736, forward strand.
GTTCTCTCCGTAAGAGGAGTTTCATCATCTTTTAGCATCTATAGCCCCAAAGCTTTTCTAACACCGTGGAAATATATGATACAATTAGACAGAAGAAAAAAATCCATTTATACAAAGGAATAAGTAGAGTCTTCTACATAATGAAGTACTTATTGATTTGCTTTGGGTTATGCTGAAAAGGCCTACTTTGAGGCACTGAATTCTTGTAGCCTCAGGTTTGTTTAGATGAAAGGAACAATTTCTGGCAGCTGCATGAGCAAATGAGTACCCAGTGATCCACCCTAATTTAGGTTATGTAAAACTTAGTGGGTGTAAGCCACACATGTGCCTTCCGAAGGCAATGCCTGGGTTACGCTCCTGATGGTTAGCTTGGCTGCCAGCATTCTTCTCCCTCCCACGTACCTGTTCTAGTAAAGCTCTGTTAAAGAAAAATTACTTCATATCACAGGGTGTGACACAGTATAAATACTGTGCAATGCTCTAAAGTGCCTCAAGCAGTCATGGCATTCATCCAGCTGTAGTCAAAATGTATTCTTTTTGTTTTAGGCGCTTTTTTGGTGTCATCAACAGAGTATGCAAACATGGTACACTGTTTGCAGTGGAAAAGAACGTGATCACAGTATTTTGAAATAGATGGGAGACTGGTAAGGGCCCTTTTAAACTGTGCAACCATTGTGTTGGAAGGCCCTAAGCAAGCTCTAAGACAAGGTTTGCTTGCTCAATGAAGAGCAGTGGCATGCAGAGACACCTAAACAAGCTCTGACCAGCCCAGGACTGGAATCAGAAGCAATGCAGACAAGTAACTTGAGCTGCGCTATGGGGCTGTGCGCTGGGGAGCAGCAAGGGCAGGCGCTGCTCTGAAGGGGAAAGTGAGCCAGGAGCTGAGGGTGACAGGCAGGTAGGCAAGGGGGGCAACTTACTGACAAGGGGGCTCTGTCCCACAATACCCAAAAAGGACAAGCAAGGCAGGTCAACAGTCCAGGTCACCAGACAAGGCTGTGGCGGTGAGGCAGGTCTGAGGTCAAGCCAGGAAGCCAAGTCCATAGGTCAGGATCTACAAGGGTACGTGGCCAGATGCAAGTGTGGCTGTAGCATAGCTCGGGCAAGGACCAAGCACAAGAGCCTCAGCTTAAATGCAGCTCCTAAGAGACGGCGGCAGGGTGTGAAGCACCTGGCTTCTTCTAGCTTTTTGTGCATGGCTGCAAGGCCAGCAGGCATTGAGGCCAGAAGCCACTGAAGGCCAGAAATGCCTCAAAGCTAGATGTCTGCATTATCTACATTGCATTATCTAATTAAGCAGCCAAACCCCCAGGAGAGAGGGGAAGGCACCGAGGGCACTGACACTATCGCAGATGACTTGGCTAAGAAGTGGTGGTGTGCTCTGCCATATTGACATACCAGGCTGTTTTATTATGGTGGAATTGCAGCAGCTACTGTGGTGGACTTGGAAGCCAAAAAAACTGGATTCAGCTCCTTGCTCCACTGAATGGTGGAGGAAGATCCCAAAGGACAAAAAGCACTAGCTACGTTGTCCTCTTTGCTCTGTGTAGATTACTGTCCTTCATTCAGRGTCCTGCTAGCTGCTAGCTAGTTTCATGACTTTGTCCTAAGTAATGATGACAACTCTTATCAAAGATTACTATGTTTGAAAAAAATCCCAATCATATTAGTTGGCTGGTAAAGCTATACTACCATCCTTGCTACTCAGGATTGCTGGCAGTACACCTACTCCAGCGTATCAAGCAAGAGCTTGAGGGTACTAGGTACCTGCAGAAGAAGTACCTGGTAAGGAGACGATGCATTTTAGTAGGGCTGAGAGAGTTACTATTGGGAGGGAGGTATAGCTGTCAGGAAAGGCCAAGGTTCCAGAGACTGCACTTCCCATTCTACATTGTTTCAGCAGAGCATTGCGTGACTACTGAGTACACGTTACAGACCTTTTGGAACAATCTTTCAGACAACCAGCAAAACGGTTCAACCACGACTTAGAAGATCTGGATTTCAGTGCCAGAAATCAGTCACAAACTGAAATATTTGGTGCAAGTCATTGAACTTCTTTGTGACTCAATTCTCACTCTAAACAATGGAAGGCCTGTAATATGTGCCTTTATGAAAGTGCTTTGACCTTCCCACATGATAGATGCTGTATCATCATTCTCAGATTCTGTATTAAGTAATGATCTCTGGAAACAGACAACAGGGAAAAGTATAAAAGTACATCAAACAGCCAGAAGCACAAGGAGTCACAAATACTTACCACAAACTACCACTTGCACTAGTTGGAAAAAACAAACCAGAACTGGGTGACCGCAGTGCACCACAGCAGATCCTCCAGCTATGCAGTGCTGTTCACTGCTATGGTTTTAAAGGAGCTGCCTTCTTTTTGTTGCACATGCCAACATCAGTTTTTTCCACATCTCAGGCTGGCCTCTCCCTGGACTACTGCATCAATGTCATCACTAGCACACTCACACTGCACACTTTGCTGCCTTTGTCATGCACCTTTGGAAGCCTAGGTTGGGCGTACAAGTGAACTCCTTCCTTCCTTCTTCACTTTTTTCTTTTCTTCAAAAACTAAGCATCACACCTGGGGATTTTTATCTGTAGAAGTGAGATGGAGAAAACGTTGATTATCAAAATCCAAACCCACTATTGGATTTTCCAGGAGTGGTTCATTCAGGATTCTTGCCGAGGGCCAGTGTATGGATTTGCAGGGGTTTTTTTTAGAACATTCTCTGAATCAGAAATTACTGTTCATGTGGAAGACAGTATGTGCTGGGTTTGGATGGGATAGAGTTAATTTTCTTCATAGTAGCTAGTTTTGGATTTGTGCTGGGAACAGTGTTGATAACACAGAGATGTTTTCATTATTGCTGAGCAGTGCTTACAGAGAGTCAAGGCCTTTTCTGCTTCTCACCCCACCCCACCAGCGAGTAGGCTGGGGGTGCACAAGAAGTTGGGAGGGGACACAGCTGGGACAGCTGACCCCAACTGACCAAAAGGATATTCCATACCATATGACGTCATGCTCAGCATATAAAGCTGGGGGAAGAAGAAGGAAGGGGGGACGTTAGGAGTGATGGCGTTTGCACTCCCAAGTAACAGTTATGCATGATGGAGCCCTGCTTTCCTGGAGATGGCTGAACACCTGCCTGCCGATGGGAAGTAGTGAATGAATTCCTTGTTTTGCTTGCACACGTGGCTTTTGCTTTACCTATTAAACTGTCTTCATCTCAACCCATGAGTTTTCTCACTTTTACCCTTCCGATTCTCTGCCTCATCCCACTGGCAGGGAAGCGAGCGAGCGGCTGTGTGGGTCTTAGTTGGTGGCTGGGGTTAAACCACGACACATGTGATGACAATTGTTGGTATTCAGACAACAGGAGATCTAATTTTACGAATCCTTAAGGATGCTCAGCTACAGAGTGTAGTTGGAAAAGGATGCAAGTATCTGGGACTAGCTCTGTGCTCTATTACTTCTTTCTCATACTTCTGAAGGGAAAAGCCCCAAGCTCTTCCGAAGTTGGGAACTGGGTAAGTGATATTACCTTCCTCCACACTCTTCCACTTTGGCCCCTTGAACCTGAGAGGCCTGGTGACAAAAATCAGCATAGGACGGGGAAGGACATACTGAAGACATACCACATATCTGCTTCAGTGTAAGCAGCAGAAAGACTTAAATCAACTATTTCATTCATGTTCAGACCCTGCACCAGTGGATGGCATGATCCCTCAATTTCCCAGGCATTTACATATTTAACAAAATCATATTAATTTGCATATGTACAAATAGAAAATTCATTTGTACCCACAGAAAATTCCACTCCCTGGTACAATGAAACAGTTACAGCTATACAGTCAACAAAAGCAAAAAATTGCTTGTTATCTATTTACCACATTTGTGCATTCTGAGAATAGTGACTTTAGTTCTCATCTCGGTGCACTTACTTCTGGAATTACACAAATTCTCAATAAAAGGCTTTGGACTAGAAGTAGTCCTCCACTTACACTGGCAGAGAAGCAAAACATGATGAAAAGGAATGTGTCCCTGGAGTCATGTGGAACATAGTTCACCTTAGGCAACGTATGCAGATGCAGGTCCCAAGATCACAACCAGGTCCTTAGCATGTTTAGAAGAGTCTGAGGACTAAGAGTTTTCATTAATAGTACAGGGAAAGTCTCATCTTACACAGTTCTGAACTGTCACCCCACCAACTGTTTTTTTGTTTTTAAATGTCAAAAAGTGTACAAACATAGACGTAGGCATAGATTTTTATTATTTTTATTGCTCTTGTTAAAAAGTCAGTGTATGAATTATGGCACTATGCTGTAAAAATGCAACATTACTAAGTGCTCTGACAGTATGAGGTCCATTATGACAAGATTTTAAAGATGAAGCATGAGCTTCAATATAGATTTCCAAATAAAAAAACAAGCCCAAGAGGTAAATGGATTAATAATAACTGATTTATCTGGAATTTCAATACTAGGTGAATACAGAGTGGATTTGCAAGAACCAGACATATTTAAGACATGACAGAGTCAAACAAAGCTTCTAGAAATTGAAGACCAAATTCTCTTTTTCTTTTTGACCTACATAGAGGTATTCGTTCTGCACAGTAGATGAATGTTACAGCTCTCCTATTAAACTACAACCACAGTGTGTCAGGAGGGTTTGCATGAGAAAAGGAAAAAGTAAACCAAAACCTTTTTTACATTGCCAGTCAGATAAAAAACTGTGTGCTTTGAAATTTTAAAAATAAAAACAGTAATTTAAGAAGAAAAATCACATCTCCTGGGTGAATGTCCACAATAACAAAACACCGATGCCTATTAATTCTGTGCTTGGGGACTGAACAAAACTATGGCACTATGCCTAATTCTGAAGCAAACCCAAACAACTGGATATCCATGGATATTATTGCACTTGTAGCAGCGGTGCTTTAACTGGCCTGAAAACTACTTTCATTGTATTACGGAAAGTGAGTTTTTTTTTTTTTTTACATGTGTAATCTTACTCAAAAGATGCATTGTAAAAAGAATGGTGTCCTAACTCAAACTGCCATACCCTTTATAAAATAGTTTAAGCATATCTGGCACAATATGAAGCTCTTGAAATGCCTCCCTACTTCAGAAAAAATCTTAAAGAATAACATTTCCCAGAGGATGGGTGGGCACAGAGTACCAAATAAAGAGGAAAAAAAATGACAGTGGGCATTAGTTTCCCAGCAAAAGGATCTCTTACATCACACAGCAGATCAGAAATAAATAAGATGAAACTTGAAGAGTCTGAATATAAATCCTTGGATGATACTGCAAGAGTTTGGCTTCACCAAACCAATGTCAGTGTATTTTGTTAAGCATACTGCAGTTACTATATACAGTGTGTTTATCAGATAATGCCAACTAACAATAAACTAAATTAATCGTTGTTAAACAAAAAATGTACTAATATAAAACCAGATAGCAACTCCCCAATTACACATAGTTACATATGATGAAATCCAGCTCTCTGGAGTCCAATGGATTGACACCTTCAAGCATCAGGAAGCAGTTTTCTGAAGCATAAACAACATAATTAACAGAATCCAGTAAAGCTGTAGGGGAATTACACTGTCAAAAATATCTCAAGTCCAATCACAAAACTCTCAGTAAATGTTACCACCGCATAGCTGCAATGGGGCAGTCATCCATTCAAAGGTTTTACACTGACGTATTTCGTCAAAGGACCTTCTAAAGGATGTGCTATTTAACATGGTGGTGATCTACATACAAATAAAATATGTGACAAACACAAAGCACTTAGGTTTAGAAGCACTTAAGGAAGAATCCATGACATCTTTACAGTATATTGTTTATGACTGCACGCACTATTTTCTTCTGCTTATTATTATCTGGCATCTTACTGTTCATAGTATTTCTACATACCAAGAAGGAAGAGCCTTCTCCCTAAGAAACCAGCTTCTCTGATATGGGAAGCCACCATGCCTGTATCTTCCTTTGCTACAGTAAGGCATGTATAATGAAGGTGACAATGTCAAATCCTCATGGATCATGACAAAAAGACCCAGTTCTTCCTTTTGTTTCTTGCTCAGCTTCTCTGCTCCACTACAACTGTGAATGTCAGTCAGCATCAATGTGTTCTTGCCTACTAAGTAGAGGCTTCCCATCTGTATCACCAGTCTTTTTCTGCATCTCTTCCACTGCTTTCAGCAAAGCTGCTCGCTCCTGCTCAAGAGCGAGAATGGACTGCTTCAATTTGCCTTCATTGGTCAATAAAAGCTCTACTGTGGCTTCAAGGTTTTGGATCTTTCCATTAGCCACCTTTCAAAGTAAGAAGAAAGGAGGAGGGGGAGGAAGGAGGGGAGGAATAAAAAAAAAGCATTAATAACTGAAGCCAACTTTAAACTATTTTTGAGATACCTTAATACATATAAAATACTTTCCAAATGATGAAAAATTGCAAAGGTAAATGCAAGTATGAATGTTATTAGATCTGTGTACTTTAGACTACAACTATGGTTTTGCCTATAACAAGAAACTTCCCTCTCTCAACTTGATTGCTTTGATTAGTTCACAATTAAACTCAGAATATAATGCAAAGTAATGAAATTAGAAAGTTACTAAGTCTGCAAATTATATACCAGAGAACTTCAGGTTAAGATAAGCCTCTGTATGGGTCAGTTGGGAGACGTTTTTTGCCAGCCATATTTGTTGAATTCCACGTGCTTTGCAAAGCAAAGACAACCCAGCCTGTCAGCTGCATCCTCATTTCATCTCGACAGAGTCCAACAAATGCCAGATTTGGAGGCAAAGGGGGAGGAGGGGATTTAGTGCAATATGCAAATGGACAACACATCTTGAAAAATTCCAAAAATTCTCCTTCGAAAGGCTGCACATATGGGCTTTCTACTTCATGGTGAAACAAAAGTATTAGATCATTCAAACTCATCACGTGAGATCTGTAGCTGGCAAAAGCAGAGATCTGTTTGAAAGTTTCAGCACTGGATAACATTTGGAGTCAAGAGCACTGGATGGTCTTGGCTTTCAGGGAAGTATTTGCCTTTCTGATGAGCTCGCTGCCCTTCATGTAATTATGGTGGGTTAAAAAGTTCAGCCTTTGGGGGCAAAATATTGACAAACCATGACCCACATTGTTTGGTGATGCATTTTCCTTCCATCAGCAATAGGTCACCTTTCACCATAGGAAACGAGGGCTGATGAAGCCCACCTCCAAGACAAAGGGATTGCTCCAACACTACAGACAGTTAAGTTCCCCACCATGATATTAGGTGCTGACTTGCCAGCACTCATGTAGAGATGAGCTTTGTAAAAAACTGCTTAGGGCTGCAAAGTCTTTAGGGGCAGGAGGGGATGGAAGATCCCTCGATGCAGGTATCTATAGGACATCACATCTTGAATCCCATCCCAGAAATCCCTCTCCCTCATGCTACACCCAACAATTTCCTTGCCCGTGTGCCTGAAGCTTTATGAAAATATCTTGCAGAGGAGTATCTCTTCTTCTGACTTCTCTAAGGCTCCTCTTGGAACCTGAAACAGCTTCAGATCTCACAGGATCCGAATTTACAGTTTAAGCAAATTTTTGTTAGGAGAGGCAATCTAAGTCTGCACAGTTGGTTAGCTTTAGTCATGATACAGGACCAATGGCTGAGAAACCTGAACTCCTTCCCTCACCTATTATCTTACAAAAATCTATGTCTTTAACAGTAATCAAGAGGCTTGAAATGTCTGCTTCTTACCCTTGAAGTTCCTTTCTCCATCAAACTAAATGTATGGTCAAAAGTTTTGTAACAAATGTCCTATTATAAAGCAGCCAGAAAGCTGACTTCTTGAACAGTTAAGCAAAGAACAACCCCTACAGAGACCAGGTGTACTGTCTCTGAAAAACCTGCAGACTGAACAGGCACTGAGCATATGTTAGAAATTATTATGTCACATATTGTCTAAACAATCTGGGTAAGTTTAAAAAAAAATTTTGTAAGAAAGAGTATGTCTTTATAGACAATGTATCCCATATCTGATGTATCTCTAAATTGTGACACTGGCATTAGCTTTCCCATTCGCGATAGACTAGTATCCCTGCTGTAATAAAGCAGTGACTGAAAATGTAAAAATGAAGTTGAGAAAGCCCTTTGTGTATTTTTAGTCATCTTCTACAGCTATGATTTTAATTACAAAAGAAGAGACAGTGCGATGAATCAACTTTTCACTAATTGCAAGCATATGCTCTATCCACCCCCCTCTCAGAATTTCTTCTTAATTTAAACTTGAAAGGCTAAACTAAATAAAATGGCAAGTGGCTATGCTTTAAAGTCACTAGACCAAACGCCAGTCTCTCCTGTGCCTTGGTGTAGGACAGTCTCTTCCGAAAAGGTGGATAAATTAGAATGTTAATTAAATATGAAATAGAAATTATACCTGCAGTTCTTCCAGGAGATCAAAGTTTTGTTTGCGCAAGCTACTGTTTGCCTTTTCTAATTTATCCAGTCTCTGATTGTCATTTAAAGATGAATCTATAAGCTCATCCTGAAGCACATGGTATTCAACTTCATAAGCTTGCAACTGCTTGGCAATGTCCATTTCAAACACCTGTTGTATACAAAAATATTATTAGGTGCTGTGCAGGTCAAAACCATAGCTCATTCAATGCTTTAAAATCTATGGATCTAGACTTAGATATCTCAGCACTGCATACAAAAAAAGGACTTAATTTTTGGCATTCACATTTCCTATTCTGGAAATGGCAAGATTGAGGCAGTAGAGCACAATACATTGGCATTGGATCTACTTAAAAACTTTGATACTGATTTGCTGCCTGACTTCAGCAAGATCATTTACACTAAAGTTTTCAAGAAGTGTAGACTTTGTAGGGTATTCCCCTTTTTAGATTTCAAATTTAATGCATCTCAGTTTGGCATAAAACACTCCTAGACACACTTGGAATTAGATGTCACTTTAGAAAAGTGTGGTCCAAGCCCATGTGCCACATGTACAAGTGTAAGGCTAAGTAGAATGAAAGCTTTAAATCATTATATGGTACTTACAGTACCATATAAGCTTTATTTATGATTATATGGTACTCCTAGAGACTGAAAGAAAATGAAATAATCTATCCTTACACTAATACACTTAATGGAAACATTATGTAATGTCAAAGCAGATTTCTATTATTGTTAACTGTGAATCACCGAAATGAGTACTCAGCCTTATACATGAATATTAAGAAAACCTTTTATTTTAAAAGCAGATAAATAAATTGAGGTGCACAGTGACCCAAAGGAAAAAACTGCTATTGTATTTTCCTTTTTCTAGGTTTTGGCAAACATCTRCCTTCAAATTATTCAGGAAATATGTCTCTAATGTCCCTGACCTAGTTATCTCCTCTGAAAGCAGTGAAGAAGGTGGTAAATTAAAAGGACTAGTGTGTCAATCACAGAACATAGTAGAAACAAAAGTTGATTTAAAAATGCATTTGGAATATAGTCCAAGAATAGAAGTTCAAGGGTTATTCTTTATTTTTAAACCTTTTGTACTTTATTCCTTTTGGAAATGAGTCAAGTATCAAATCCTTAATATCAATCTTAAATACCTGTTGAAATAAGAAGAATTATTTCCTATTTTATCTGCTTTGTCTACAAAACTTTCACTGTTGGTTACAGTTAAAGAAAACATCAGTTTATGAAATGTTTCTGACACCTGTTACATATGCTATAAAAATTCTCTCATAGTTGTATAGCAGCCGAAACACACATACTGAGCATCTAAGTACAGAAGGCTGAAATACAATTTTAATTTCAGTTTGGTTACACATATGGAACTTTCATTTTGTGTAGATCTGAGCATCTCTGCTGTTGAAATGTCAATAAAACAAATGGTGCAATTCAGCAGGGCAGAATGCTAGTTCCTCTCATGACCTCTGCCACTTCTAGCCTCTGCTCTTGAGAAGGGAGGGAAATCCCTGCTGTCATACCCAGAGTACCAAATCTGAAAGGGGGCAAATCTGAAACATGAGGCAAATCGAAAGCTTGACTTGAAAACTAGCTAACTGAAGGCACGTTAGGGCACGTAAACCAAAGGCCACGCTGCAGAAGGCRTGAGGAGGATGGGCATTAGCGCAGGAGCTGTGTATGGACTGCAGGGCTGGTCAAACAGCTGCTCTCTTCAAAGGCAGCCCTGATCAAAGCGGGGGAACTGCTCTCCCTTCAACTCACTTCTACCTGCCCACTTTAAATTTAGAGCAGTCAGAGCTGCCTAAACAGAGCATCTCTCCCTCCTTCTGCTCAAAGCCAATGGTTTTCTGCAGGTCGCCTAAGCACTGCAAGTCTCTGCAGAGCGGTGCACTCCTGCTTTTAGCCTGGCAGGTAACATATGATCCCCTTTGCCGCTAGAAATCGCTTGCTTTCCTTCCCCTCGCACAGGCTTTCTAGTTCTCCCCTCCTTCCTTTGATAGTAAGCACTAGAAGCAATTCTTCTGATCCTAATTCGAGCGCATGTCCCCTGGAAACATTGCTGCCAGGGATCAGAAGGGAGCCCCTCACAAGCATTCTGCAGTGTACTGCGCTGCTGCCTGCTTTCTTTACCAAGCCACAGGCTTTGCAGATCTCCCAAAGCCCTTGGCGAGTGGCAGGCATTTGCAGTTCTGCACAGTACACCTCTCATTTTTGGACCACAAAAGGCCTTCAGAAAAACAGGGTAAAACCCCGTCTTCTATTTGCCCGCTGCAAATTAGATGTCAAGTGTAACAGTTAGGGCTTCTAAACAGGCAAGCCTTAACTGCRATAATTTGTGATTTTTTCACATTTCAGTTATCACCTGGAGCCTTCTGCTAGCTTAGCAGTATTGCATCATTTTCCTTGTCTGCCATTTAAGAAGAGTATATCAAGGATTCCCAGTTTTTGCTGTCTAGAGTCACTGCTTACTGCAAGAGACTGCACTGCCCCATGTATTGCTGGCAGAAACACAAAGGCACTGTTGTACCATACTGAACCAGCACCATAAAAGCCAGTATAGACAAAGTCAACCTAGGGAGGCTTCTAATTTCATTAAGCAAGGTCAACATTTGTGAGGCTCTTGTAAGTCAATTTTTATTTCTGAAATGAGACTTGGAGAGAGAGCAAGATCCTTTGGAGACAGAAAAACTCAGAAGGCTTTTAGCCCACCTTGCTGCTTTTTTTGTGGAATGCACTGCGTATGGGTGGTAATATTGCTGCCAATAACAAACTGTTGCACGCTTAAAAAAAAACCACCAACAAACTCCTTTTCTTTAAAGGCTTCACAAAGTGACCATAACCAACATGTAGATGTATGAATACAGAGGTACTATACAAGTCATACGCTTCCAAAAGTTTTCAGCATCTTCAGAACTAATAACAGAATTCTCAGCTTGAAGTAACACAATAAGCTGTTGTGGTTTTTCTGTCAAGAACTTGTTAAAAAGAGCATTCCTTTGCATACTACTCATATGTTCAGATTATTTCATACCTGACTAATGGTCTTCTCCATCTGTACCAAACCCAAGTTGGGGAGAGTGCTTTTAATAAAATCAACAATAGTTTCTAGGTTCTCATGCTGCAGAATCAAGGGCTTGTGGCTTCCCAAAAGGCTTAAAGCCACTTTAAATATAGCCTCTGATCCTTGAAGAAAGAGCATATCTGTGAAAACAAAGAAAAAACAGAGTACATCAAGCAAGCACATCTTTTGACAAGAATATTAAAACAGTAAAATGTCCAAGGACAACAACTTCTCATAGGAGCAATCTGGAGGCTACATATATTGTGCCAGACGTGCTTTTGTTACTGTGGTTATGGCTTTAGAAGTTTTATAGGATCAAGATTGTTATTGTGAATAGCACACTCGACTAACACAATCAATTATTAATTTGTTTAGTGAGTTTTCATCCAAAAAATCCAATTCAAATTTAAGCTAAGTACACAATAAACCAGGTAGTCATGTTTGTCAGTGTTGCCACTTTTTGTGAATGTAACAGTTTTGTGGGCTTTTTTTCCTTTGAGATGTTCATGGGAATCTGAACTTGAATAGAATTCTAATCCCAATGCCATTTAAAAATCCCAATACAACAGGCAAAAACTATACATGAAGACACAAGCGAAGATCTGAAGTTCTGTTCTTTTCTCATCTGGTGGAGAAAGCTACAAAATCTCAGTTAATGCAACATTGAGCACATGAGGCTAAATCCGCACTTTCCAGCAGCCTTAAGTTTCATGTGCATGTGCTTATTTTTAGTATGTGTCAACCACTTATGTTAATATTCTAGTAACTACATTAATAAGTATCCTGAAATCTTAGTAATACAGCGTAAGCATTAATATTGCAGGTGGCCCTCCAATGACAGCACCTGGCATATATTCAAGCACACTGAAACCACAGTATATAGTGACCTTTCAATGCAACTTCCTTTCTTTTCTTTTCCTTTACAAATTGCCTATGTCTTTATAGAGGAAAGAAATAGAAGACTGCAATGAAAGCATCAGACAAGAAACCCATCTTCACAAACCCATCTGCCCACAGTATAAACAGCATTGCCCTGCATTTGACTCCCTTGCTACTATAACTCAGAATCTGGTCCTGGTTTTATTGAGGGACTCGCTACAGGCAAAAGCATCTAACATATGAAACAATACTGGTGGAGGTGGAAAAGGAAGAGAAGATACTGTGGTTTTATTCCATATTTCCAAAATATATTTTTATTTTTAAAGGGCTTCTCTCTTGTTATTTCCCTTCTTTGTATTCAAAGCTGTGAATGAAGTCACAATCACACCAAATAAACAATATGTCTTAACAATCAAAAAAAAAGAAAGAAGAATAAAGAGAAAAAACCCCACCACACAGTAAGGGAAACAACTACTAGCAAAACCACAGGTATCTCTGATGTAGTAAAGAACATAATGAAAACACTGGCTAACTGCCTTTCTTAGTAAAAGCAACCTCTCTTTCCAAATTTGTATCAGAATGAAATTCCCCCTTGAGCTCTTTTCCCTGTAATGTTGAGGCCATAACTCATTTCACTTCTCTCTCTTTCTCTGAGAAAGAAAAGCACAAGTAATAACTAACCATAAATCTTGCACTTTGCCGCCATTTGTCCTAAAAGTGGTGTAAAATTTTTCAACTCTGATTCAATGTGAAGTCCAAAGGCAGGAATGACTGAAAAGTGGTAACAGCGCAGGCATCTGCCTCAATCCTCTCTTGAAACTGAAAAGTATGGGAAAATGCTTTATAGGGAAAGCTCTATATTAGGACAGGGAATGCTGAAGCACAGCTAGGAAACACAAAGTGAAAAAAAACAGAGCTGAAAATAATGCATATTTATGATTCAGCACCTGCCCCATAAAGACACGTAGATTAACTCAAGGTGACCTATAAATTGTCAATGAATGCCTGTATGAGCTGCACTGGTAATGTACGCGTGAAATCCCCCTCTCATTTAAAATAGCAAGTACTTAACAAAGACCTGTTTGTTATCCACTCCCCACACTTCCCGTTAAGTGGGCTGCCAGCCAATGACAGTACACTGAAGGTACCCAAATTAATGTCAGCATGACTGGCAGCCTACAGGATTAAAAAATAAAATAAAAAATGAAAAAATAAAAAAAMCAARTTTTATCTACAATCTTGAAACAAAATAAACACTATTCTACCAAGTAAAAAGGGGTATTAAAGAACACATCTTTGTTAATGCTGTACTTTCATTAGATCCTGCTCAGGAGAAGTGTTGAAAGTTTGGACAGATAATTAAAAAGTTAAAATGAGTTTTGCTATTTGACTCACAAAACAGTCTTTGGGTCAATCTCTTTCTATCCCACCTCTTTTACATATTGCTTGTAAGATGCTTGCAAAAAGTACGCTCTATGGAAATCTAAAGGAAGCGGTCTGTAACAATTATATTATTAAATAGCAAGGGTATTATTCAAATATCAAGGGTTCAGAGATACCATGTTAGAAAACGGCAGTGCAACCTTACAGTCTTAGTCACCTATAGATGAGTTATTTTAACATAAAAGGCAACATCCTTTCATCAGAAGGGTTCTAATAAGTGAGCAATGAAAATGTATGCATGTTCTGCAAAAGTGTGTGAACACATGGGTCAGGACTGACCGGATCCTAACTTGCCATGCTGCTAACAGCCTCTAGCAAAGTGACAGCTCTAGCCTTTTTTAGGCTTCTAGTTGTGTTTCAGAGTCTTTAGCATGGATAAAGATAAGATTTTACTTTCTAATATAAAAGAATGTCCAATGTTCTTGACTTATAGTTCCAATAAACACTGTTTTAAGGAAATTACTAAATACTTTGAAACATTAAAAACTGCAAGTGTTGGTCATGCTGGACTTTCTCTCTAAAAAACATCAGAGATTTTTAAGAGGTGACAGTTTCAGTCACACATGCTTTTCTGTTCTTGACCTAAAATCAGTCCTGTGAAGATCATGTATCTGTGCCTTCTATTCTAATGTAAAAAATGTTTGCTTTCTAAAGCCCTACAATCCTCCAATGACAGATAAAATACTAATCTGTGTATTAAGGCAGAAATCCAAATATACTGGATACACAAGGCACTTTTATACCCTCACTGCTGTCAGTTGTCCAATTCAAAGACTCTTCTTATCATGTACAATACTATGAACGACTAAGAATAATTGAAAGATGAACTGATTATAAACTCAGTATATAACACCCGCATACAGCATGTCATTTAATTCCTACCGATTATTACTCTCAGCTAGATACCTGTCGATGTATGCTAGCCTACTTTGAACCATTCCAGGAAAAAGAAAAATATGCTGTTTTCCCTGGAGTTAAAAAGCTAATCACAGGACATGTAGTTCTACTTAGCTATACACCAACCTTTTCACCGTGATTTCTTCTAGCACTACTTTTGGCATGTCCTTAAACAGAAACAGGACAGGATTCTTGTTGGTTCTTCTTGGAATCTATATTCATTATTTGTTATTGTGGTAGATAAGACTATAAAATTTTTAAGTCAATGTTAATACCCTAATAAGTATTTGCTTCACTACATCTGTTTAAGTGAGTCTGACTAAGGAAAATGAAAATAGCTTCTCATTAGAAGGGAATCAGGGGGAAAGCTCCAATCCACCCTGCTCATCATGGRCAATCCAGTACTACATAATGAAATTGAGAAAAAACAACTGGAAAGGAAATAAAGCATCTTCTCAAATACCAAACAATTAATCTATGAAATATACATCCATAAGATAGCATCAAGGTAAATTCTTAATTTGAATTTAATTAAAAAAAAAGAGAACTTTACTTCTGTAGATTCTAAAAATACGTAACAGAAGCAACTTTAAAGCCTAAACCGCATATGCTTCCAAAAGTTTTTGGAAAGTGAGATTATCAGTCAGGCTAAAATTGTAAGGATAAGAAACACTAGTTTAAAAGCCCTATGTTTCTGCAGAGTAAATCCATGATTAAATTGCAAGGGCCATCTCTGTGTGTGTTTTAAAAACATAACCCTCAAAATACTTTTCCACTGACACTGTTGGAGTCAATGATAATGGAGTAAATGGATATATTTCTCAGATGATGCCTTTGTTACATCTCTTTTCAGCTTGAAACTAACTGTTGGTGTTGAATTGCCATTGTCATAACACCATGCCTTCATGGCATCAAGTTTTATGTCCTTTCTAAAAGTGGTTACAGGGTGGGAAAAGGTAACAATGAAGATGAAAAGACAGGACAGTTTGGGACTGTCATATGCTTTTCTCCTCTCTCTTTCCATTTCACTGTAAATACTACATGCTCCATAAGATGACCTCTGTTTTGTTCTTCTGATATCAATAGTAAGTAAAATATTCCTCCTGGGCATCTGAAACAGGTTGGATAATAATGCTGTTCCTAGTAACAGGATTCCAAATATAGGACTTTAAAAAGAACAGATAGAAGTTTTATGAAGAATTACCAAACACTCTGGCTACAAATCCGAGGGGAAACTGGGAGGCAAACATAGTGAGAAACCAGGGAGCAGCATAGAGACTGGGGCCAATCTCATGTTCCTCGAGGTGGTTATAGAGATCTCGATGGTAGTCATGAAGAAGTCGAGACAGTTGATACATCTGGATCTACATGAAATAAGAACAAAGACACTAAAGATAAACATGTTTTAACACTCAGAGTAGCAAAGTCCATGCTTCACACTCTTATCAGAAACATGAAAGATATTTGTCAATTGTGTGAAGAAAAGAAATACTCAGAAGTCACCTAAAAGACCCAGGATGTGTCACCTGTGAGCCTATGACAGGCTCATTTGCAGGGTCATCTGAACCTCATACAACACATAACAGAATTCTTCCTATTTATGGTTTTCATAGTTTCCCTGGTAGTCTTTTTATATGAAACTAGTGCATTTAAGATGATGTATTCTTTTTCCAGATTATCCTTCCCCTTTTTTGAGAACTGAATATAAGTTCAAGTCTGGATTTTGACATCTATATTGCATTATTATGATTTAACATTAGTATCCTTTTATTAGAAAAATTGAAGTCATACCTGTAAAATTGTCATGTCAGGACGATATTGTTTTCTCAGGCCCACGTCAAACATGAGAAACTTTAGCATTTTAAAAGCATCTTCTTCACTCATATGAAGTAGTAAAACTCCTGCTACAAAACTAAGGCCCTGGCAATATCCTACTTCCTGGTCCAGAAGCGAATAGGCCTTCAAAATATTGTAGAGTGACAGCTGCCCAGCTCCCAGCTGTGCTGAGAAGTACGGATGTGTTGGAAATGTGCGCCCTGTGAAAACAGCTGAAGTTAGCATCTTAAACTAAAAAATAAACAAACAAACAAAACACCTTGCTATGTTATCAAATTAAACAGTCTTTCAAAAGGTAGGTTCTTTTGAAAGGTAGATTCTGAGTCAACCCACAGGAAGACCATAAGAAAGGTAACAATACAAAACAACTGACTCATACACTATTACTGTTTTGTAATAGTAGTTGCAAAATTAATTTAGAAATTGTCAGGGGGATGGGGACAGTCTGTTGTTTGGAACAGCTGAGTAACTGGCTCTTAAGACTGGCCCTTGATCAGTTTGTTAAAGGGCTTATAGGGGCTGGTTGCCTATAATAGTGGGAGACTCGATTCTGCGGCTGGACGAGTCACCCAGTCATAGAATCATAGAATCATTAAGGTTGGAAAAGACCTCTAAGATCATTGTGTCCAACCATCAACCCAGTACCCATGCCCACTAAACCATGTCCCRAAGCACCTCATCCACACGTTTTTTGAACACCTCCAGGGATGGTGACTCCACCACTTCCCTGGGCAGCCTGTTCCAATGCCTGACTACCCTTTCAGTGAAGAAATTTTTCCTAATATCCAATCTAAACCTCCCCTGGCGCAACTTGAGGCCATTTCCTCTCGTCCTATCACTTGTTACTTGGGAGAAGAGACCAACACCCACCTCTCTACAGCCTCCTTTCAGGTAGTTGTAGAGAGCGATAAGGTCTCCCCCTCAGCCTCCTCTTCTCCAGGCTAAACAATCCCAGCTCCCTCAGCCACTCCTCATAAGACCTGTTCTCCAGACCCTTCACCAGCCTCGTTGCCCTTCTCTGGACATGCTGCAGCCCCTCAATGTCCTTCTTGTAGTGAGGGGCCCAAAACTGAACACAGTATTCGAGGTGCGGCCTCACCAGGGCCGAGTACAGGGGCACGATCACCTCCCTAGTCCTGCTGGCCACACTATTCCTGATACAGGCCAGGATGCCGTTGGCCTTCTTGGTCACCTGGGCACACTGCCGGCTCATGTTCAGCCGGCTGTCGACCAGCACCCCCAGGTCCTTTCCCACCGGGCAGCTTTCCAGCCACTCTKCCCCAAGCCTGTAGCGTTGCCTGGGGTTGTYGTGACCSAAGTGCAGGACCCGGCACTTGGCCTTGTTGAACCTCATGCAGTTGGCCTCGGCCCATCGATCCAGCCTGTCCAGATCCCTCTGCAGAGCCTTCCTACCCTCAGGCAGATCAACACTGCCGCCCAACTTGGTGTCATCTGCAAACTTACTGAGGGTGCACTCGATCCYCTCATCCAGRTCATTGATAAGGACGTTAAACAAGACCGGCCCCAAAACTGAGCCCTGGGGAACACCGCTCGTGACCGGCCGCCAACCGGATTTGACTCCATTCACCACAACTCTCTGGGCTCGGCCGTCCAGCCAGTTTTTTACCCAGTGAAGAGTACACCCGTCCAAGCCATGAGCCGCCAGCTTCTCCAGGAGAATGCTGTGGGAGACAGTATCAAAGGCTTTGCTGAAGTCCAGGTAGACCACATCCACAGCCTTCCCCTCATCCACTAGGCGGGTCACCCGGTCRTAGAAGGAGATCAGGAGATTCTCCTGATTAAAAGGAGATTCTTTTAATCAAGAGAAGTCCTCTTTTCTTGATTAAAAAGTGTTAGCTTTTAGACAACTGTTAGGATCCAGGCACAGACTTAGAACATCTGAGCTCTCTGGGTTGGGGCCCCTTCCCTCTCTCTTTTCTTCCTGTCTTTTTTCCCAGTAAATGTGCCTCTTGTCACGTCCCTTCTGGCCTTGGTCCCTCCCAGTCTTACGGGTCCTTCTTCCTTTCCTGCAGCATGAAGCTCAGACTCTTCCATGAGCTGACACAGTTCACCAAACTGGCAGAAAAAAACCCTTTTACATGGGGTTAGCTGTTCTGCCCCAGCACTCATCTGTGTCAGCTCCAGGAGGCATCCCATGAGCACCAGCACAAGTGACAAGTACTTGGAGAGTGGGAGTTGGTTGTCGGAGCAGAACTTTCTCTTGGTAGSAATGGGCTTTGGATCTATTCCCCACATCTCTTTAAATCCTAGCCTAAGGTAAACTATACTAATTGTAGAGCTGTAGGAGCACAACTCAGCCATTTCCAGTCCTTCAGTTCTAGAACAAGATGATGACTTCCACCCCAGACTGGCTTMCCTGTAAACTTTCATACAGAGCTAGGACCCACGTGTCCTTAAACCAAACCAATCCAACTAGGTAACTTACACAGTTTGACCCACAATATTTAATCAGTGAGAAAAAACTCAGTTTGAATTTTTTTCTGCAGCCCTTACAATATCAAGAATTGTGTAGCTATATATRTGCTATGATATATGCTATAATATATGCTATATACATATTATATGACAGTGCAGCTAACAGAGGCAGCCAACAGACACAGCACTTTGTGCAGCAGTTTCCAGGCTTTGCTTCTTTGAGCTCCTGGATACTTTGTCCGGGATCACCAGGGGACTCCTGGGAACCTGAGGGTACTGCTGCTGGCAGGCAAGGCTGAGGCTGTTGTAAGGGTAGCTCTGGCAGCCTCTAACCAACCCTTGTCAGCTGCCCTTGATGACAGGGTGCCTGTAGCCTTTGTTCTAGCTGATCCCTGATTAGGGAGGGTCATTGACGACCTGGACAATGCAGATGATATAAAACTGGGAGGAGTGGCAGATACACCAGAGGGTCGTGCTGCCTTTCAGAAGGACCTCAACAGGCTGGAGAAATGGGCTGACAGGAACTTCATGAAGTTCAACAAAGGTAAGTGCAAAAAGCCTGCACCTGGGGAAGAACAACCCCAAGCATCAGCATATGCTGGGGACCACCCAGCTGGAAAGCAGCTTTGCAGAAAAGGACCTGGGGGTCCTGGTGGCCACCAAGTTGAACATGAGCCAGCAATGTGCCCTTGCAGCAAAGAAGGCTAATGGTATCCTGGGCTGCATTAGGAGAAGCATTGCCAGCAGGTTGAGGGAGGTGATCCTTCCCCTCTACTCAGCACTGCTGAGGCCACACCTGGAGTACTGTGTCCAGTTCTGGGCTCCCCAGTACAACAGTGACATGGACATACTGGAGAGAGTCCAGCAAAGGGCCACGAAGATGATGAAGGGACTGGAGCATCTCTCCTGTGAAGAAAGGCTGAGAGACCTGGGACTGTTCAGCGTGRAGAAGAAAAGGCTCAGGGGGATCTTAACGTGCACAAATACCCACTGGGAGGAAACGAAGAAGAGGGAGCCAGGCTCTTCTCAGTAGTGCCCACTGACTGGATGAGAGGCAATGGGCACAAACTGAAATACAGGAAATTCCAACTAACATAAGAAAAAAATCTTTTTTTATTGTAAGGGTGGCCAGACACTGGCACAGGCTGCCCAGAGAGGTTGCGGAGTCTCCATCTATGGACATATTCAAATCCTGAACAAACATGGTCATGGGCAACCTGCTTTAGATGACCCTGCTTTGAGCAGGGGGGGTTGGACTAGATGATCTCAAAAGCTCCCTTCCAACCTCAACCACTCTGTGGTTCTGTGAACAGAGACATTAAAGGCTTCACTTTCACAGKTTTTTTTTCAAAAACTTTTCCAAAAAGGAATATTTTCATTTTGAGGAAAAAACCCCTCCCCCTACCAGATCTGTCCTGTGAAATACCTCAACGGAGAAGAAATTTGAATACTTCTTTTGTTCTAGTATTAGAGCTTGTTTTTCAGTTGCTCACTCATTAAATACCACCCCACCCTTTAGCTCCTGGAATGCTGCTGTGCTGCCAGATAATATCAGAGCTCCTGTTTCAAGAAGACAAAGCCTCGGGCAGAGTCCTTCTGCCATCTGGTAGCTGCTCTAGCCTGTCACATGGGACATGGGCATTCAGTTCCTGAGCAGGTCTCCCCTGGCCAGGCTGTCACAGAGTTGAACGTTATAGAAGAAATATTTCCAGCTTCCAAATAAGAAGGAGCTTGCGTTCCTTTGCAAAGGAACCCTCTGCCTGAATGACAAGTTATTACAGCATGGTCTAAAGGCAGACCTGTACGGCCTCACTCACGCAGCAAGGCTCCTTTCATGTAAGTCATGAAGATAAGTTACAAGCTGGGCAAGAATAAAAATACAAAAAAGTTCTAAAAAACAGCAAATGGAGGCGGAGCAGAACTGCTAAACTCAGAAGCTGATTTGTTTCTGAGTGCCCTGGTGATGACTTAACTAAGAATTTTAGCTTTTACCTAGGAGCAAACAACTCCTGGCCCTGCTGAAGAGAGACTCTAAATCTTAAACTGTGATACCTCAAGAGTGCCAGAATGAGARAGTTAAGTACCTACTACTTAATTTTTGAAATGTAATAAAACAAAACATAATTTTCTACTGTGTTCAGCAAACAGTGATGACTACAGTGGTTTCGTACACTGATAGCATCTGGAAGTCAGTTTACTCCACCTTATTGAGAGAAGAAATCATTTACTGAACATGACTTTGGTGTTCAGGACCTGAAATTCCCAGTGACTGCAGTGGTTGTGGAGGTGGGGCCACAAAAGGAAATACACACAAAAGCCTTCAGGGAATTGTGGCTTTGTTCTTGTCCACGTAATGAAACAGCACTGTGACACGTAAACTGGGCCAGGAAAGCAGCTGCTGTACCTTACCTCTGCATCCAGATGCACACTGCTGTCCTCATTCTCAGGAAGCACTATTTACACCTGAAGATGCATTGATTCAACTAAGTGTGAGCAATACTATTACGGCTTTGGCTCATACTGTGTTAGCAAAATATTTTTAGCTTAATTTGGGAAAGCTCTTTTAAATATTATAACCACATGTTGCAAGAACATAGGTTTTTCTTTCAAGGGAGAAGTGCATGCTTTCAGAATGATTCTTAAAGATTTAAGAGAAAATGCTTCTGATAGCCTGAAGGAACACAAGTCAGAACATGCAAATTCCCTCCAGCTGCCTATCTAGTTATGCTGTCTGTTACTGTGCAGCACTACTCTATTTCAATGTGAATCACTAGGAAACTAGGAAGTCTTCAGCTTCCTAGTTTCATCTTACTGAAATAATAGGGTCCAATCCTTCCCTCAGCTAATGGGCTAGCAAATAGCTCCCCAGCAAAAACAACACTTTGCATGAAAACCACCATGAAGTTACCAATTTGCCAACACATGCAGTCATTTGTTTCTACAAGCAGAGCACAGGGCTAAGATGAGAAAATATTCGTGTGCAGAACCAGGCAGAAAATATGAACAGCTTGCTGAGCCAGCAAGCCCCAATCTGCTGTGTGAGCCAACCAAACTTAGACTGACTGTGCTCCCTACTGTCCAGGAGTTGTCTCACCCCCCTCCCCTCTGCTGAAGGTGTTCAATTCACTAACCCAGCACAAAACTATTCACCCCTTACTGAGGCACTTCACTGTGACAGAATCCCAGTGTTCATTGCCAGGAGTACCAACACCAGGTATGCTGACTTGACCTTGCTAGCGAATAATCTCTGGTTGCATATAAATGTCTCTCAAAAACAAAAGACTGCTTCTGGCGCTGCACAATCCAGGGCAATTCCTAGAACTGGTGTGACAAAGTCTGGAGGGAAACAACTTACCTACATTGCAACTGTCTATTCCCAGCTGGCATTAAGGCTCCTTGGAGTGTTACTTTCCCAGTGCCAAGTTGAAACCTGGCAGGCCTGTAGGGGTAGGGGAAAGCAAAGGTGGCATCGACCATCACCCTCCCCACCTCAGCTCTGCCAGTTTCTGCAGAAACTTGCCTGTTCCACCAGAGTCTTGTTTTCTATGCACTGCCKTGATATTTTGACTCACTACCAAGTGTTGCAAAAAAGGAGAAAATATTCTCATTTACCATATAAAGCTTAGGTCACCATCTAAACTTGACAAATCTTCTCACAGTTCAATACCCACTGAAGATAGTTTGCACATTGAGTTTTTAAGAAGTAGGTGCCCCTGGACAGCTCCGGGTATAGGTGATCCCTCATCAGGCAATTCATTCTTGTGGAAGAAAGGGGGTTTAGCCTTTCATTTGCAATGAAAAATACTCAAATACTGTTTGAGTAGTTATAAAGAGTAGAAGTATGATGGGACAACTCTGTACTACTTCTTTACAGAAAAGACATAAGTGAAAATAATACAATAGGTATTAATCATTCAGATCAAATCAAGTACAGATTTTCCCATAAATTTTTATCATTCTATCACAACATTCGGTTACTTACAGCATGTAACTTTCCCTAATGGAGTTTTTAATGGCAAATTCATTTAGTCAAACTTAGTGATTATGGACCTCTTAAATTGCCTCACACAACTCCTCAGACCCAAAACACAAACTCCACAACGCAAGCCTGTTGTAAGTTCTATCGTGCTCTCGAAGACATTATTAATTTTTTTCCTTTATTAGGAAAGAGCATAATGAACACTGAGTTCAGTGTGGGATTATCCCACACACAAGAGCTGGGATCCTCTTGGAAAAACACCAGTTCCTGGTTTCTCAGACAATAAACTGAATTAAAATATCTAAGGGAGGAGAAAACAGTATCTTAAAAAATATCCACAACTGCATATTCAAGAGGATAATCTGYAGATTATCTGTAAAAACTTCCAATTCAGTGATATACCAGTGACGTGTTATAAATTTGCATCTGATGGCTTACATTCAAACACAAATACTTTTGCCAGGGTAAAGGTTAGACATGTGAACATCTGACTCAACAATTGTATATATTTGAATAATTACTGTCATGTTAGAAATGCTTTAATGACCGCAACAGATTCCACAGAATACTTAACCCAGCTGAGGAGCAGCCATGYGCTGCCTGGGGGCAGGACTGGAGAGAAAAGGGAACAGCCTTCATGAAGGAAGATGGAGAGGATGTCAAAAAGTACCTCCTTGAGGTCTATGAAAGAAATGGCTGACTTGTGGGAGCTTCTGAGATGGAGAGGCTGCTGGTACCGATACAGACCTTAACAAAACCATCTGGGAGCAGCAGCAACCAGAGACAGTAACAATGTTTAATACTGATCCACATCTTACAGAGCATACTGACTTTTGGTCTTATTAAAYGTTCCTGGGTTTCGTTATCATCTTAGTCTACCAGTGGCGAGAGTCAATCAATGAAAGACAATCTCACACAAAGGAACTAAAAGTGATAAAGGAAGAGAACCAGGAAAGTAAAAGGAAGGGTTAAGAATGGCATAATTTTTTGAGGTATATGAAAATTGCTCTTTTACAATTATCTGAAGCAATCTCTTCTGCTCCTACCCTAAAACAATCATTTCATTCCATTTAGATTTCCTTTCTCATGTTTCCTTCTAATACTAGAAAAAACTTTTTGAGCTTTGAACAGTAAATGTGAGAGAAAATGGAAAACTCTACTCAAGAAGACCAAAAGGCTGCATGAAGCCCACCTACCAGTCACTTCAAATATAAGAGCCTTGGTTCCTAGCCTCTCTCTACTAAACTCAAATGGACTATAGTATATGTGCCTCCACAGACCAATTCACTGTCCCTAAATCAGGAGCCAGCTACTGCTTAAAATTAGGCAGTGTGAATAATCTACCTTAAAAAGCACCTTTTTAAAAATTATTATTAAAAAGAGCTTCTTTCATAATTGTTTTAATACAAGTAAAAATACCAACTGCTAACAACAACCCATTTAAAAAAAAAAAATCAAAAAGCAAAACTGATGCATTATTTCAAGTAAAAGTGTTTAACAGAGACAGCAAACACTGGACATCAGGAATGAATAGCACRTGAATCAACAGTCTGCACTTAAATATCAACTTCCTTTCCTGACAATTTGTATTCCACGGGTCTGTGAAGTTCACTGTTAATATCTGAAATACAGATGCATTACAATTACAGCTAGCAACCTCTTATTACCACATGTTGCAAAGGACCTATGTGCTTGAAATGCAGATTTTGCATTTTCCTAATAGTGTCAAGTAATAGTTCTCACTTATGCCAGATTAAAAGCAGTTCTTACCAACAACCTATTATTAAATGCTGAGAGGCTTTTTGTGTGTTACCTTCTTTTATTTAATTCTCTTCCAGAGATCATAAACCCCTTATTTTAATTTCAGACCACTACTGTACTTACCTAGGTCAATAAGTATTGCATGTTGCTGGGAAGTTAGTTGTTTTAGGAGTTCTTTATAAGGTGTGTCCTTTGGTTGTTGTTTACTCGGAAACTGATGTTTAAGATGGTATTGCTCTGCTAGAAACTTCCAGATCTCCCCACGGTGGTGACGTGGTACTCCTGAGAGAAGAAAGTAATTAGAACAGTAATTTGTACTCATACTTACGGTTCAGCTATAGTTGAGCTAACAGGATTGAGGAACTGAAGACCCCTATTCTGCTAGATATGCAAGCAGATCCCTATCTCCTAGATACATATCTGCTATCTCCAGTAGACCATAGAAGCAGATCAAACTACAGTGCTTATACTTCCTCAACCGATAAAAGATATCTGCATCTTAACAGGAGAGTTCTAAGGTAGAAACAGGGTGAGCTGCCTAAGTCTAAGGTTACTGCTTACATCCAGTCTGAGAAGTACTAGAAGAAGCAGCAAAAATTGCAATACTTGACTCTGATAAGTTATATGCTTATTTCCCATTTTTCCATGTAAAGTACACAATAAAGTACTGCAATAGAACTCATTAACATTTTTCACTAATATAGCACTGACACTGTTTATAGGAGTAAGTTTT
This sequence comes from Oceanodroma leucorhoa, assembly GCA_030449065.1. NCBI lineage: Eukaryota > Metazoa > Chordata > Aves > Procellariiformes > Oceanodroma > Oceanodroma leucorhoa. The sequence continues at coordinate 19,987,232 of JASVER010000005.1, forward strand.
AGGAAGGTAGGATGCACACATACCAAAAGTATAAACAAGTACAAATGAGATGTGATCTAGAGACTACAACAGAAGGCAGATAATCAGAAAACGAGTATTGTATTTCTAGTTTTGCTTTTGTTTTGCTGAATGACTGGTACATGTAAAAATGTTTTAAAGCTTGAATTTCTTTCTCTATAAAAAGGGATGATGCTACATAACTATTTCACATAGGTAATGGTAGCCTTCATTTGTATCTATATGCAAAGCTCTGAAAGTAACAGACAGGTTATTGTTACATGCATACTTTATTCAGCACAAGACTGGCACTATTAAATCATCTACACAAGAAACCAATACACTATTCTTTGGGAAAGTGTTCTGTCTAATCCATGATGTACTGAAAACAGATATTACAGTTTGAAGTAACTTATGGCTTGAAGTGTTTTGGACTGCTTTTTTCTTTTGGTATATATGTAACATATGGATGATAACAACAATAGGAGAAATCAAAATTGACTCAAGCATACAACTTACATGGAAAGATAACAAAATGTATTAGAGGAATTTCACTGCCTTCTCTCATATAAGCACAAAAGGATATGAATTTATCTCTGCAATACTTATTTTTACTACACTATCATAATCTAGAGACAATTGCTTGAAAATGAAGTGCTAGTAGAAATGTGTAATATTTGAATCCACATCCCAAGTATATTTAGAGAATGTTTCTGTAATTTACTTTAGGGAACTTAAACCCAATTATTGAAAGGTCTCCAACATGAAACAGCGAGGGAAAGTGCTGTTTCAGACACTTAATGAGCCTGTCTCTCCTCTTCAGATAAACATCTAAAATCCCATTAGCTTCAGCGAGGTTGAATGTGTCACATAGGGTAGAACTGGCTTAATAGTGCATATTTACAACTGCAAAATTACAAATGAATTAAAATTCCCTTTAAAGAAGTAGTCCGATATTAAGTTTATCTCAGTATGCTGAATCGTACATGTAAAATAAAGTTTTTAGTTTACTACTTCCTAAATGGAAGATGCACTATATTTAAACATCTTATATTTAAACATATTTAAACATCTACTACAGTGTACATTATAGGTAAACGCTATATATTTGTCATCCTAATTTAAGCCCCATGCTTATTGAAACCTGCATTTCTTACCTGTTTGCCTTGCTTCTCTAGTTATTTTTAATGGTTTTGGTCTAATTAGAACTTGCTAAACTCAAYTTAAATGCATCTTTCATTTCTGCATATGTATGAAATTCGACATCACTTCACTCTAAGAACTCGGACAACAACTGGGGTCTAGAGAGCAGAGCATAATAATAGCATCAAGAGTTAGGGATAATTTCCCCATCTACTGGCTACTTGTATGTGCTTCTTATTAGCAATCCACTAATCATAGAATCATTAAGGTTGGGAAAGACCTCTAAGATCATCAAGTCCAACCGTTAAACCAAAACCACCATGCCCACTAAACCATGTCCCAAAGTGCCACATCTACATGTTTTTTGAACGCCTCCAGTGACGGTGACTCCACCACTTCCCTGGGCAGCCTGTTCCAATGCTTGACCACGCTTTCCGTGAAGAAATGTTTCCTAATGTCCAATCTAAAGCTCCCCTTGTGCAACTTGAGGCCATTTCCTCTCATCCTATTGCTAGTTACTTGGGAGAAGAGACCAACRCCCACCTCTCTACAGCCTCCTTTCAGGTAGTTGTAGAGAGCGATAAGGTCTCCCCTCAGCCTCCTCTTCTCCAGGCTAAACAACCCCAGCTCCCTCAGCCGCTCCTCATACATAAGCCTTGTGCTCCAGACCCTTCACCAGCTTCGTTGCCCTTCTCTGGACATGCTGCAGCCCCTCAATGTCCTTCTTGTAGTGAGGGGCCCAAAACTGAACACAGTATTCGAGGTGCGGCCTCACCAGTGCCGAGTACAGGGGCACGATCACCTCCCTAGTCCTGCTGGCCACACTATTTCTGATACTGGCCAGGATGCTGTTGGCCTTCTTGGCCACCTGGGCACACTGCCGACTCATGTTCAGCCGGCTGTCAACCTGGCGGGTCCTTTTCCGCTGGACAGCTTTCCAGCCACTCTTCCCCAAGCCTGTAGCGTTGCCTGGGGTTGTTGTGACCCAAGTGCAGGACCCGGCACTTGGCCTTGTTGAACCTCATACAATTGGCCTCGGCCCATCGATTCAGCCTGACCAGATCCCTCTGCAGAGCCTTCCTACCCTCAGGCAGATCAACACTCCCACCCAACTTGGTGTCATCTGCAAACTTACTGHGGGWGCACYCAAYCCCCTCRTCCAGATCATTGATAAAGATGTTAAACAAGACCGGCCCCAAAACTGAGCCCTGGGGAACACTGCTTCTGACCGGCCGCCAACTGGATTTAACTCTGTTCACCACAACTCTCTGGGCTCAGCCATAAGGCGGGCTGTATTTATTTATTTACTTATTTTGCACTTTACTTATTTTGAACTTTAACACAGGCCAGCATCACTGGACTATCAACAGAAACCAAGTTTTTCTCATGCTCAAATATTGACTGGACAGAGCTCTTCACCCATATGAATGGAAGGAAACCTGTGATAATGAGCTTTCCTTACTCTGTAGAGATTTGTGCTTGGGCATTTGATATTGTTAGAAATGTAGACTTATCTAGTCATCTTAAATGGACAATTTGGTTCAACTTCCTTGAATAATTGCATATAGGCAGGTGCAATATCTAAAATATTAAACTTCTGCTAGTGGTGAATTCCTGACACTTCCTTTACATGTTGGAAAGCTTTGTATAGAACTATAAAAAGCTCTTTGAAGTAGCCATCTTCACCATCAGCCTCATACAGCACTCAGCATAAGGCCTTTGGGTCCAACCATGGCACAAACAACATTGAGTAATAACCCAATTATTAGAACATACCAATTCTTATTACCAGTAATAACCCAATTATCAGAACAATTATTGGAACATAACCCAATTATTAGAATATTTAAAAAACATCCTTAGGTTATATTACTTTTGATGCAGTGGAGAGAGGGGCTGGTTGCTCAGCCCTGCAGTTGTGAGGAAGACTGTAAATGGTGTTTGCAGGTACAACGCATTGTTGAACTCAGAAAAAAGGCAGTTCTGCAGAGATATCCATGTGTACTGTTTGTATACACACATACTACCCAGGGTGGAACAGAGAATTTCCAGATAATAGTGCAGAGAGTTTTTTCAGTTATTTACACAGACATTTCTTTGGCATTATCCAGTTTTTTTTCTTTAATTATAACTTTTAATTTATAAAATCAGATTGCAACAATCATAATACATTGAGATACTGTACAACTCTCCTGTAAGGACAAATGTTATTCAAAAATGAATACCAAGTACTGTAACTCCAGTAATACAATTGCAGCTACAGCTGAAAGGGACTATTACTTGCGTACACATAACCATGAAGATACCAAACATTGTTACTTGTTTAGTCAGCAACCTGAGGAACAGCTCTAGTGAGAATCTGGTTATAAGGACTGGTTAAGAGGTCACCCTATTCCTTTTCTAATACAATTTACATGCATTTTAACAACTCAAAATAACAAACTGTGCTTACCTTGCCCAACAGCAGAATGTATTTTTTCCACATCAAATTTAATCTTTGACCTTCCAGGTGTACTCAACATTTTTTCCCAAATCAAGGTTACATCTTTCAAGCATGGTGTGATTTCTTCATAGTCAAGTTTCAGACGTCTGTTCTGCAAATTGTTTTCTGAAGCTAGGAAGTGATATCATGAATGCATCAGTTAATACTTTTTACTATTTGTAAAATGGATTAATTTAACTTAGAACTTCATCATGCAATCCACCTAAAATTAAACCCTATTAATTCTGAAATATTACGTGTCTAATTTTTTGTGACTGTGGGGTGGTTTATTTTTGGGTTTTTTGTTTGTTTGTGTTTTTGTTTGTTTTGTTTGTTTTAAGATATTATATACGATATTAACTGTATTTGGCCTGTCAAATTAAGTTCCTTACAGCTAATCAACTCTTAAATCTGAAGAAACATGAGAGATGATGACTAATGAAATAAACGCAAGATTCTCCTAACAGAATTTTTCAATTTCCCAGCTCTTAAAAAAAAATCAGTGCAGTAAATAAAAATACAAAACCAATATAGTCATCTACTTCTTATGCATACAGCTCCATAATAGTAATGGCAAAGTAAAAAAAATACTTTAAAGGTAATCATTCACATGTCCATTTTTATAGACTACATAAAAAGGAAAGTTCAAGTATAGAAAATTTCAAAACCCTGAACACGAACAGGACTATAAACACTATATATACATGAGGTTCTCTTGAAGTCTCCACTGAAGAAATCAAAACGTGGATTAATGCATAACTCAGTCTTATTTAAGACATTTTAGATCATCAGAGCTCTTGGAGCAGAGATGCATTGTAGTATTGGTGATTTTCTCAGATTACGATTTATAAGAATATTGCACTGTATCTTCATGTGTTACCTATAAGAGATTAAAAAAAATTAATCAATAGCTGGGAAAGCATCAAACAACCATGGCAAAAATAAAAATGAATTCTGTAGCTGAGTGTTAATTCCAAAGTTTAGAAGTGGAGTGAGAATTTCAAAGGGACTCCTGGCAAAGCTCTTAAGTTTTGTTTCTGCGGGGGCTTTTTAGTATTAGAATGTACTTGGAAAAAAAGGGTTTATTAATGGCATTCGTGTAAACTAAATAATAAAGCACCTTTTGAGACAGTGGATGAATTCGTGCAGGTCATGAGACTGAAAAAACAGAAAAGGTCTTTCAGCTCAGATGGAGAAAAAAGGTGCGGTGCAGATGAGATAGAAAGATGCCAGACATCTATTCCTAAAAGGCATAAAATGCTGAAAGAAAATGCTATAAGGAAACTGAGACAAAGCTACAAAGAGAGCATTAAGGATTGACATAGACTGTGGTAAGTCTATGGAGAATTTATTAAAATGGGTATTTCAATTTTTTAATTGGGCTGTAATGTGGCTGAGGACTCAACGCACCTAGTTCCAGGACAAGAGTCCTGGGATATGGTCAGCAGCTCTGTATTTGCAAAAATGAGCAAAGCACAGGTTCAAAAGACATAAAGGACTGAAAAGGTTCTATAATATTAAACAAAAATTTAAAGATACTTAATAACACCTATCGAGCAAATTACAAATAACATGATTTGGAACTGTGTTTATGAAATAGCGTGTCATGAAGTGACCATGATTTTTAATTAAGTTGCCATGATGTATTCACACTACTTCGTTGTTGTGATGATGCACCGCTGTAATGCTAACAAGATACTCTCGTTCTGAGGACATTCTGCCATACATCATAAGCCTACTGCTACTTTTGATGTTTTCACAGTATGAACTCACAAAACACTCCTATGCATTATAGTCTTGAGACAATCTATGTTAAAAGGATGTTATCTTTGTTAGTTTAACTCTCCATTGTTTGTATGTTCAACTTGTTTATATAAATTTACTCAACAGTTAAAAATCACCTGAAATTTACATGGATCATAATGACACTAAAATAGCCAACACACTAAGCTCATCTTCTAAAATCTGTATCTGCGATTAAGGTTTTTTAGATTATCAAATTCTGAGAGTCGCAAAGGGTTAGCTTGTTCTGCACTCCCACTGGCTAAAACAAGATTCTAGATTTTAAAAACGGAAAAAGACAAGAACTGTTTATATTTGGGAAGTGTCTACCTTACCGCCTTATCCTATAGTCACTTTCATATGTGAATTATTTCATTCAGTGAGATTATTCATGTAAGTTATGATGTTACCTAAGCGTTTGCAAGATCTGGACCTCATAGTATTTCATTTTGATATTTTCCAATTTAGTTTTTGACTTTTCAAAGTAGTATATTTCATTTTAAAACATGACTTTGGCTGCATGTGTACTGACACATGCTTTACCCATCCTGATACAAACAGCTGTAGCTTAATTTTACTCCTTAGGTTTTTCTTATTCCTGGTTTCTTGCTGCTTTTGATTTTTCCCTGTAGATTATATTCAGTGTTTAAACATAGAACCATGTAATTACAAGCACTGACGGTTTTATTGTAGCTGTGTGCCCACACTGAAAGTGATTCTGTGTATCTAAACTGTCAACTTCTTCACATTTTCTTCAGGTCAAATACAACATATTTATGTATTAGAATATTAAAAAAAAACCCTTAAAACACAGGTGGTGTTGTATAAAGAGAACTTAAAAATGGCATTGAAGTTTCAGCTTATATGAAAACAAACTCAGAGAAATCTTTCAATGTTCTGCCTTCTGCAAATGAGTGTTTTCTGGTGCTTGGCAACTTTTCAGTCTTTTCAGACTTTTCTGCTTTTTTCAGTCGTCTTATGCTACATGCAAAAATGTGACAGTGGGAATGACATGCAAGGATTGAGGAGAGAATATGCCTTTATCAAGAAGCTTATTTTAGATACTGACACTACCCAATTCCCAATATCACACTTCAGCATTATCTGTAAAGATGCAACATACTGTACATTTAATTTTAATATTTTGTTCAGTATTGAACAGTAGTACTCTGAAAATTATTACCGCACGTAAAATATTTATTTTTAYTTCCTAGAGACAAAAGCACCAGAACATGTGGTATTACATTACAAAGCTGTGCTCACTGCAGCATAGTCACCTGTTTCTTCAAGTACTGTCTCACCATCTGAGCTCTTCATGCAGCAGCTACCTAGGACAACTTCCTTACTCCACGGTGCATGCTGCACAGCCTGGGTCTTCAGTCATGCCAACACCCGTCTCATTCATTCACTAACTAGCTTCAGACATGCTCATCTTAGTGAATTTGTGACAGTTTTGCAATTGTTTCTTTTGGGCAGACAAAATTGGAGCATCTGATTAAACTTGTTAAAATTTTCATGGATATTAATGCCCTGCAGTTGCCAAAAACTTGACTGCAGGCTGTAGATTCAGATAACTTGAATAAAAGAGAATTAAAAAAAAAAATCAGGAGTATAAATATACAAAACAGAGAAAATTTATTTCTAAATGCTAGGTCACATAAAAATTTCAAGTTACAGGACAACTTGATAGAAGCTCATTTATGATAGCACTGCTCTAAGCTGAAGGGATTGTATCAATCATTGCTCTTGGTACCTCTTTCTCCAGATGGTCTTGGCCCCTTAGCCAAGGGCATTGTATATTTGGTATCCATTGCCACATTTTATTTTACTGGATTAGCAAGTACATTTGCTGGGAACATGCCTGTCACCTGTGGGGTTCTTAGGAAATTCAGGGATCAGGTGTTCTTCGGATATCAGGGTTGAAACAGGAGGGCTATACTATTAGGAGCAAATAGCCTACAGGTGGGCTAAGTGTTCTGGGAAGCCATACCCAATGTCTGAGAGAGGTGTTTTCTCCTTCCAGYCAGGAGTCTCAGCCCAAGTTTAAAGAAGGATTTCATGTTTGGTATACTGACCTTTTCACGTCACTGGGCCGTTTCTCTACACAGTTGTTCTTCCTAGACAACAATCCTTCCTCAAGTTTACACAAAGGCAAAGAAGAATTGCTATTTTCATGCCAGGTACCTCACCCCTTGAGGATCAAGGTGCCTACTCCCTTCCTGAACATCTAAAATCAGCCAGATAAACATTTCTGTCCTCATCATTCATATCTTCAAAAGAGCAGCTCTCAAGGGCAATCACTTGTAATTCTGTATGCAGCTGCTACAATAAAAATGTTTATTCTTAATCAGCTGCATTTCATGTGTAAAAATTGCCACCACAGATTTGTTGCAGCTATGCATTCAGCCGCAGAAAACTTTTGGTTAAAAACAACTGCAAACTCCAGTTTCGCAAGCTCCTTCTCATCAATCTTCTGACTGATCTAAGTCATTACTACTCCATACAAACCTTGCCTGCACAGTGTGTATACACAGGCAGGCACTCATAGAAGTCCACAACCAGCTCCTTAAGAACTTCAATTCAACTTCAAGACTGGCTAAACAGAATGTTGCAATGATCAATACTTAGACAATGATCTATGGATGTGAATGTAGAAGATAATTCAGTTAATGATAGTGATTGTGCTGAATTCCTGTCAAAGCTTCTAGACACCAGACTGAAAAACCCCAGCCATGGTAAAACTGAAAGAGTACCAATTAAGGTCAAGTAAACAAATAATAAGGTGAAGTGATAAAAAAAAAAGTATAAATTGTAACCTAATTGTAAACTAATGAGAGCTGAGGGAGATGCTGCTAAACTGATTTACCTGTATGTTTCTAAAATGTTTCATTAAGGCTTGGTCCAATCCACCAAGGCCACAGAGCAAACCAAAAAGTGAACTTGTATTGCAGTAGGGTGTAAGCAAGAACTTCACCGACCTTGTAACTTCTGGTTTTCTTTCTCCATTCTGAGCAGCAGTATCTGCTGAATAATGGCTTTCTTCCACAGCTCACGAAGCTCAGGGGGTGTCCGTTTCCTTTCTTCTTTCACTGGCCCAAAGGGGCCATCTTCACACACTGGTTCCAATGGGGATCTTGGTGGAAGTTCTCCCAATTCAGAGTAATCTTTAAAAGAGAGAAGCTGTTGTGAGCTACTTAGATTTCATGAATAGGTGAATGAAGGGACATGTTTTCCAAGATTGCATATATATACACATACATATCTACACACACACACACACATACATATATGGGAGGTAGCAATACCAAGCAAGGTTTCCCAAATGACAGTTTCAAGCAGAATTACAAGCTGCTTCTGAATAAGAATCATACGGGCCAAAGCCTAGAACATTTTTTTTCTATAACTTGATAAAAACATTGTACCATACACCAAGACCATGGCTTGCTAATTACAGCTTTACAAGGACAGAACTAAAAAGGAAAAGGCAAGTTTGAGAAATTGCAAAAATACAACCTACAGCTGAAACCTGGCATGATTCAAATAGCAGATCAAATCAAATATAGCACACAATTTAAAGAATAATCTCTAAACTCTGTTTAAACAAAGAAAACACACACCCTTAGCTGCACAAACACAACACCACCTAAGGCCATACAATGGGATGATTACCAGTTCTTAAAGTAAACCTGCAGAAAGGGAGACAGGCACGTAAGACATGTTTGCTCTCCCTTCTAATTTTTAACCATGTTATAACCTTCTACACCTTTTCTTTTGGCTTCAGCTGGTCTACAACAAAATGTATCTTTTTGTCAAGTATGCAAGGTAATTCTAAGAAGACTGAAAACACTACAAAGGACAGTGAACATTAAATAAATCTCAGGCAAATTGAAAAATCTTTTCTTTTTAGACAAAGGGTCAACAACATTGTTTTTAAACAAGTTCTCAACATAAGAAGCATAAGTTCTTATACTTTGTTTTCTTAATGCCTGCTGCAGTATCACTTAATTTTATTGTTTTATACAGCTTACCTGAAGGCTCAATAGTCTTTGATATAACCTGTATCTAGAAGAAAAATTACTCAATTCACCACCTTTAAAATGAATGGTCAAAACCACCCATCTCTTCCTACCAAATCGCAAATGTAAAGGCATCACAACAGCACTTCTCCTTCAGCCAAACAGAATGGCTGTGAAATATCTCCCCGAGGACAAGCTGACCAGTTATGCATGCGAGAAAATGCTTTAAAATCAGTGCAACAAAAACCATTCCCTGAACTTTCCAGCCAAGGACAAGTACATCTGTGCATGCTATTTCAAAGAGCTCCTGGAGAAGGGATAGTCCTGAAACAATTATTCTGCGTGGTAGCTCAGTGGTCCATTTCTTTACCACTGGCTAGCATAGTGATAAAGATTTTGAATTAAACACACACACACAAATTATATCATCTCTACAAATTAACAAAATAGCACGGTTTTCACCCCTTCAGAATCTGCTCAGAAAGCTACCATATATTGACTCACACGGTTCATATGCAGCTATTCTTTTTTTGTTTGTTGAAAGGCACTGGCACAACTAAGCTCAGATGACTAAATAAGAATGGTAACGTTCACAGCTGTTGGCTTCTGCTCTTCTAAGTTTTGCCACTGTCAATCTTTTCCTCTCAAAGAGTCAGCAACAAATAGGGTGGGTTCAAAAMCACCTGTTTTCCTCTATAATATTTATTTGTTTGTTACCACAGTTAAATTCAAGGGCTAAAATATACATATAAAACCAAATGCAACATTTTCAGCTAGCAGCACAAATTAAACCTTTACAAACTGGCACCCTGGATATAAGTGTGGATACCTACACTTTGGATATCTACAGCATTTCAGAGAACAATGAACTTCCCGGGAATGTGAATTAGGCAAAAGACAAGTATTTGACACTTTAATGGCAATCACCATTTGTTGCTAAGAGAAGTAGGAAACACTGACAGAAGCATTCAAAAGTACAGCTGGTTATGAAAAATGTCAATATAATGAAAAAATTATATCCCTTAAAAGAAACTGGGAAACATTAAATTAATTTTTTTCTTTACAGGAAAATGGAAAGACTTCCATGGGCTAAGATCTACAATTATAAAAGAGGTTTAGGTAAATGTCATCAGATAGAGAAGGATACACACTTGATAATCCTCAACTTGTGTTGACAATTAAAGGAAAATTATTTTGATTTGATTGTTGTTTTTGATGTACACACTATACCGTCAACAACATTGCATATGTATAGTAGCTTTCATGCCAATTTTTCTTACTGCATATTAAAGAACATTATAAGGGAAGTGCTCTTAAGGATAATGCTGGTAAAACTGCCTTAATTTGCTTGAATAAAATAATAAACTTTTAAAAAAATACCATTTTGAATGACGGTTTTTCATTTTCTCTAAGACTGCATCACATGCACAAAGTAACATCACCATAAGAAAGAGGAATTAATGAAAACGATCACCAAACATTAATGCAAAAAGTAAAAGTGATGCAGATAGGTACACCCTTATCCACTGTACGCTATCTGTAGTCTATTCACTTCTTATTACATTCTTATAGCATTCTTATAGCATCCAATATAGAATGCATGTACATCCTGTGGGAAACAAATCTATTTTCACCCTACACATCCTCTCAGTGGTTTATGGATCTCCTTTAGAGTCAGATATGTATTCTGGTTTTATGCATGTACGTGTTAGAAAATATCAGACTACCTACAGAGACAGTTTATGGTTACCCACTTGCAAAAAAAACAGGCTGCCAAAACACAATGCAAGGAAATGGATTAAACACATTGCATTCCTAAAGCAAGAATGAACATTTCCAAGACCTAAAATCTTCCTGTTTTTAACATGCACATTCTACTTTCTCAGTGCAAATTCTGTGGATTGGTCTTCAAGTACCAGCTTAACAAAATATCATCTTCTAATTTATTGGAGATGTTACTTACTTCTTGTCCTCCAGTGATCAAACTTACTGTGGCAACACTTGAACCACTGCAAAGCATTAATTACTCAAGTCCATAGTCCTGCTTCCATTTAGGCTGAAAACTTCTTGTCTATTACTGACTAACCTGATAAGATCAGTATTCACTAAAAGAAATTTAACTCACAATGCTTAAGGCTATAAAAGAAAATATAAAGGTTACAAAATTCTATAGGCTGAACAATTATGACTATCAACCCTACCTCTAATTCTTCTGTAGAAGAGTCCTAGGCTTGATTTTGCCTTCCAAATGGCAGCTCCTTTTCTATCCTTTCTTTGTTCTTACCACTTGTGGACATTTAACAGAAAGTCTAAAGTCTACTCTGATAAACTGCAACACATTCACAACCTGTCTTCCCCTCCCGTCTCCATGCTGGCATGTAGCAGGATGTATAGAAACCAAAATGAACCTGTTTAACTGCTCAGGTGGCTTGTCTAAAGTTTGCAGAGTTGCATCAGCTGTTTGGCCGGTAAAGGAGGTGGGGGAGGTGGAATGTGCAGGTAATTCCTCAAAGCAAAGTAAAAAAACAGACATTCGGTAAGTCAGCACTAACCCATGTCCACAAATATACAAGGTGATCGACAGACATGCCATCCGGCTTCCAGATACAGAACAGACAAGAGTAGAAATACTGTAACAAGAAACTGAGTATTTCATTATTATGTACAAACGATCTGGAAGATAGCAGAGAATGCAAAGATAAACAGTAGAGCAATTCAACTGAACATAACTGGGAGCTCATGTTCCACTGAATCAAACTGTCATGTGTTAAAACCCAAGTAATGCGCAGCCTTCAAAACTTTTATGAAATTAGTAAGTGCACTTAAACAGGATCTGAACACTTCAACACACACTGAAAGACTGCTTCTCTGTTCATCTGCCAACCTCGTCAGCTTTTGTTGACTCCTATTCCATGTTCGATCTGTACCCCTTTCAAATAGGTTGCTCCCTTCCCTGCAGCTTCCATATAAAATTCTACGTCCATACCTGATACTTCTACAAGCCTACCACACGTCTACTCTTTAAGGTTCAGAATCGGGCAAGTTGAGACTCAGTAACTATTACTATATTTTATCAACACACAGGTTATTTTCCATTTGTAGTTCGTACTTGGACTATCCTTCAGAATTACTCTTCTATGCAATGCAATTCTACAAGTCTGTGGGTCCAAACTAAGTATCCCTTGAGAAAACAGTGTACTTGACTGGGAAAGCCACCAGCTTTCCTGTGCTTGTGAGAACTTCTGCAAGGTAATGAACTGCAGATGAAACTGCTCATGAAGCAGGAAATGTTGCACAAATGTACTAGTGCATCCATCCGTACCTCAAAAGCACTGCTCTAATGCTTCCACCACTTATACTACCAAGAAAGGACAAGGCCAATAGGAACAATGGACTGAGGTGGAATTTGTACAGCAGATCCATTCATTTATACTCAGCTCTTTGGCTTCATGTGGCAGTGCTTCAATCCTAAGATGCAGAGTACCCCTACACTCCAAAAGGATCAACAAATGGATTACACAAAACTCTCATGTGCAAAGATGACACACAACACAAAGTACAAAAGATTATGAAGAAAGTATCACGGTATATTGCTACCAGGGACCACACTAAAGAATGTTTGTAAATTAAAAGCTGGTGAATGACTGCAGTAGTAATTAAAACAGACAACATTTGACTGGTAGTGATAGAAACAAGAAATTTCATTAGCTCCAGAAGAAGCTACAATGAATATAGAGCATTTGCTGCGACCTGKGGGAGGACATTAAAGTATTCCAATAGTGAGTTACTAAAATGTTGCCTTAAACCTTGTTTTTTAGGAAATTTCATTTGTAATTGACTAGAAAAAAATTTAATTGATCACCAGTTTCTTGTTCAGTCAATCTCAGTATTAAGCAAGGCTTTCCAAAAACAAGAAAAAAAGGAAACCCACTAAGAGAAACCACACACACAAAGTAAAAAACAACAGAAGTGACAAACCCACCTAAAAGCCTAAAATTTTAAAAACATTCTTTCAGAAACACTTAGTCTAACCAACCTCAAATACCAAAAACAAGATAACAAGATTCATCTTGGACTAGAAACTGCAACACTTCACGTAGAAAAGAAGGGCTTGGTTTATTTTTATAGGAAGCTAATAGGGAGGAGGCTCAAATATAATGCATTACCGCCATCCTCACTATGGAGTTGTTTACACATGGCTCTCTCATGGCTCAGTCACATCTGCTCTCCAGGGTTAAGAAGTGGTGAGAATGTGGATGGAAGAATTCCATTAAGCATTTTATTTTCTGCATTACACTATTTTTTTTTGGTTGACTTTTAAACATTACAAAATTCAGCTTAGCAAACAAACAAGGGAACTTTCATATTCATGTAAGACTAAATTGCCCAAAATAAAGGACTTTCACAACATCCTTAGTTAGTTCTCTTCAGGTCTTCCATTCAGGTAGTGCAACACCTTCTTTCATACATGATACAAAATTAAAGAGGAACTTCAAACTTCTATAACCAAGGATATAATATTCCTATTATTTTACACAGATGAGTGGAATATTTGACTCCATAACCAAATGTGGTAACGTGACCAGGAGCCTTCTGTTACCAGAAAGCTTCAGATATGGAATCACAAGAAGCAACAAGTTCTTCTAGTCTAACATAAAACTTAAGGCAATGGCTCAACGAGGAATTCTTGAAAAAATGTGTATTTCAATACAGTTGATTAAAATCAGCTCTGAGGGATGCTTTGGAGTTTGATCTTTCTTTTAAAGCCAAGAGCTTCTTAAAAAGTAATCACTACCTCCAAATTCACCCCATTTACTAATATTGCCAAGCCCTAAGAAATGAACGCCCTGATATTTCAATGGGCACAAAAGCCGTCACACATTATATGTGGTACTTACTGCTTACAGCCAAGCTCCTATCCTGCAATCAAGATTATGAGCATATATTCGCTCTGAGAGGGACAGAACTGAGTAATCCATTCTAACTAACTGGCTTTATTACAGCATTTACAAAACTAGTCATTACTTAATTAATAATAATTTTGTTGCTAAAAGAACCATTAAAACAGTATTGGAGGACACATTACAAATAATATACACCACATAAACATTCTAAGAATAGACTGCTAAAGCAGCAGGTTACAATATTTGCAATACTACTACAAAATGATTTTTAAAATATTTTTGCTTAAATAATGGAAGAGATATAACCCTCATCACAAAGCAGATAGGTAGGTGCTAACTACAATTGGTTTTTAGAATAGCAGTTCTTCAAATCCAAACTTTTCTTCAGCACTTAGGATTTAACAGTTTGCTACCTCTGTCTGCCAGAGACTGAAATCCAATTCATTTTAATGAACGAATCAAGTTTTTTTTCCTGTACAGAGATACTTGTACTTTCTAAAATAATTCTTTTCTGCAATTCAAGTTGTAAAATACTACGTAGTTGTTCTGGATAAAGTTCCTTTTTTCATCTGAATCTATTTTCTGAGTACTGCTAGGCAATACCAAGCATCTCATTCCTCCGAATTGCAATTTCTGTCACTGTTCAACATGTAACTCCACCCCACTGCCCACCTTAAAACAAATCACCCATTCTCCAACCTAAAACTGACACAGCTGTTATAAAAATCTTGCTGTCTACTGCCAACACACCTCCCACAGCAAGAAAGCTCACGACAAGCACCATCACTTTCCCACCATTTACTTCAGAAAACTATTCACGCCCCCTTTAAATCTAGCACTTGACTTTACTCTGCTGGGAGTTTCTGACAATCTACAAAACAGTTCTCCCCCTATGACCAATACTGAACAGTCAATATGTGGAAATTGTAGTAAAAACAGTGCAGTGGATGCTGACTAAAAGTATGCAATATCCCGCGGCACTGCAGTGCAAGGTGAAGTTTCATGATCACTGCACTGATCTAAGTGTGTCCTGCTCCTGAGCAGGGTAAGAGCACTGACCCTCAGCTTCCASACACGTGTCCCTGCCTGCCTGCGCCTGCTCTAGTGCTTGTGTAATACTGTGAGTGGGACTAGGAAACTGATCCAACTGAAAACTAATCACCTTTTTTGAGTGAGCCCATACCTCAGCTGGTTTAAAATGATCACCAAGTTGTTCCTTTACCTTTTTACCAGTGAAGACAGAGAACGAGGAAGTCCTAAACCATTTGCATAGCCACAGAATGTGGCTCTTGTTAGAGAGACTCTACGGAAGTATGAAGATCTGGCTGCAAGTAGGGTGGGCAGGTATAAAGGTAAAAATCAAAGAACTGAAGAAACACTTTTATTACTTAGAATGTTTAAGGCAGTTAGTGGGAGAGCCAGAGTGAATTTTGTGTACTCATATACAGAAAACAGGCCAAAAAAAGCTTTAGAAAAAGAGATTAATGAAAACCTTCTTTCAAAACAAATATAGTATTGTAACAGATCAACATGTGATCCATTTTGTAAGTGACCTGTGCTCCTCTTTTTCCATCTCTCCACTTTGCAGGATACAACACTCATTCCACACCCACAAATAAATAAAAAAGAAAAATATCAGAGGACAAGAGTCACACTGAGTGTGTCTCAAGGTGGCAGTGAGAGAAATGCTGTCCCCCAGTGCTCCACACCACCTGCAGCAGCACAACCATTCCATGGGAAGTGGCAAACAGCAGGAGATGAGGCTGGACATTTGAACCGTAGCTTGCTACAATAGAACTAGCATAATTCAACCCTGCAAACCTCCAGCTACCAGCTGGAAAGCAATAAAAATCCCTGCAGATCATTTCACCTATGCAGAAAATCCTTTCTAGATCGCTAGACTGGACATCAGCCTCATCTTCAGGGTCACCAGAGATCACCTGGCTGTCCTGCCAGGCAGCACATTGCATAATGCCCCTCCAATGTGCTTCATCATAAAGTTATGTACAGAAGCAGGTGAAAATAGCAGGGAAAGGGGAAAGTGGCAGCACCCACAAGCAGGAGGTGGCTGGAGGAGGGCCTGCACATGGGACATTGCTCCCACAACAACCAAAAGTAATGGTTTCCTCTACCAGAGGCTTTCTGTTGTCTCAGAGCGCTCACCTTGCTTGAGCGTGGCTGGATTGAGTCCAGTCGTCAGGCAAGGCAGAAATCTCAACCGGCAAAAAAAAAAAAATGGCTTTCTAGTGTATCTACTTGAAATATTCTTTTTAACTCCACTGATTTATGACCGTTTTTCATTTTACTCCTGAACTACTAAGAAATGAACATCCTCCTTCACGTATAATAAAACCCTTCTTTTAAATAATGGTGTCTGCAAAACAAACAGCGTACTCTCTGCCTGGTAATACATGATGCAACCACCAAAGCATAGCCAGCAATCATTTCTCTCCAGCTGAGCTACAGGAAATGAAGTTTTAGCTCAAACTACTTATGAACACCTCCTAAAGAAGTAAAGGACGCAGAAGTGCAAGACAGCGGGACTCAAAGTGCTGTCAGCTTCATGCAGGAACTCAGGACACTAGACATCTCTCAAGTTCAGAATGTCGTAAGATTAAGCTCATAATTTCTGCAAAAGCTATCTACCAGTTGTCTGGGGTTTTTATAGTTTTTTTTGTGTTGAGTTCTTTTTGTTTTGGTTTGGTTTTTAAAACTTTTAGTAAATACACCTTCATATCCTGCTGTGTTAACCACACAGAGAGTGGCAATGAACATGATGCATCTTGAGATTCAGCTCACCACTTGCCTATACAGATGGAATCACAAATGTCAGGACCTAGATCTTTCTGTGTGTATAAAGCTTAAAGTTGTCTCTATTTCTTGTGACATTTTACACATGCATACTTACTGATTACAACCCAAAGAAGTTACAGCCACAGAGCAGTTTCATTTTGTTGACAGTGCCTGCCCACACGTGGGCAAAGCAATGCATAGTTCAGGCATACTGGTGGATTTTATGTTTAATACAAAGTTTAGTAAAGCAACCTATGCTAAGCTTGAAAAACTTTATCATCTCTGACTCACAGAGATCTCTTGGTTGGCTGACTTACTAACTTTTAAAAAATCCCTAGGCTTTTTTCTTACTGCTGTCCTGCAGAGTACCCTGGAGTGGTGTGTGTGCTATTGCACTCAAATGGAGAAATTGGTCAGTGGAGTCCACAAAGGGAAACTCATGAATGTTCCCTTGTTTCCCTCTCTTAATACTTACTTTTGCAGAACATGAAAAACATGTTATCTTTAAAGCCTTTTTTGCCCTCTGTGCAATTTGGTTGAAATTGATCTTTTGGTGACACATCAGCTGTTTGCATAAATTCTGTTTCCAAAGGAAATCAGTCTAAAAAGAGCGAGAAAGACTTCTAAAAAAAAAAAAAAGGAAGTATAGGTAACTTATCAAATCAATAAATCCCACTGCATGTGCTGCTTCTCCTTGAGAGAATGTGAAAGAAAGAGGTACAAGATGATGAATGATAGCTAGTTACATTTACTTTGGAACTACAGAGGTTACTGAGTTAACTGTGGTGGTGAGTCCAACATGTGTACAGCAGCTCTCTTAAAGGCTACAGAGACTGGATCATGAGTATCCTTTACTGCCAGAAATGTTGCAGGAGATGCATGAAAATCCAAATGGAAAAACCCAATACTTATTATAAATAATTAAAAAAAAAAAAAACCTAACTGAGTTTTCTCCCTCTGTTCATAAGTTGAGCATGTACATTGGAACAAAAACAGAAAAGAAAACAAGAGTGAAGAAGGCGGCCAGATATTTTAAATTGCTCCTCCTATTAATAGCACTTCCTGTTTTCCATTTTGGCCACACTTGTTTCTCCAACTATTCTGCTTATCCAGCTGTAGGTTGTTAAGATTGTATCTTGCAGCTATTATGTCTCAGAGGAAATGCTTGGATAGGCAATTTACATTTTTTTTTCCTATTTAATATGGGAAGGTTTTGTGGCTTTCAAAAACAAGTAAGACTATTTCCAGTCACAAAGAGATGCATCAAACCTGCAAAAACAGTAGCTTCACGGAACAGCTGAGGTTGAACAGCTCCTTCATATGCCTTGAAGTATAGAAGAGCATTTCACATGTGTGCTTGCACAACATGCTCTTGAGATCACTTCATTTTGAAGTACACTGAATTTGAGAGGCATCTATGCCCATACACAGCTTACCCTATCGTCAGTCAAATTACACTGCAAGCAATGCATTAATGAAACACTTTTATTATGTGCTCTGTCCAGCTAATCAAGGTCTCTCCGAGATGCAAGAAAAATGTGACATGGAGATGGTTGTGTTTTACTACATTTACTGTAGTGTACTGTTCCCTCTTGTTCCCTTATACTTTTTCTTATTTCCTATACAATGGCCCAAGAGATCAGTCAGAAGATAGAGCCTGCAGAGCTCAAGCTGCGAAATTCAAACTTTAGTTAACCAGAGACCATATCTACAGACACAAGCTTCTCTGAGGCATTCTTGACCTCAGCATGTGCTGTACTATCTGGCTCACATAAAGTGAGATGCATAAAATGATGCACCTGAATGCTCATGTGCAGTGATTTTTTTTCTAGTCTGTGGTTCTTTAGCTCTACAGAATTTCAGGAGATAAATATGAGAACATAGGGGTTAACTATGGCTCAAGTGGCAAATGTCACAGACTGGAGTAGCATACATGAGGTCAAATTCAGTCTGGTATGAAGTACACACTACAGAACTCAACTGAGGTCATAAAAGAAATTTAATTCCTTCTGCTAGGCCTGCATTTTTCTAGTCCATAGTTCTATACTCCAGCATGGAAAGATGAAATAGAGGCATCATCTTTTCTTCAGAGCAATACTTGGCAATCCATTTTTTTCCCAGAACTCATTAAAATAGTACACATAAAAATAATTTCTTCTCTGGTTAGTTGATTTGACACAATCGGAACTATGTTACATAGGAAGCTGAAAAATAAAAACTCAACAACTAATGAGCTTGGCTTGACCAAAGAGTAGGTGGGAAACTGCAAAGACAGTACAAACAGAGCACCGGGCAAATATGTCTGCTCAGTAGACAAAATGATCCACACTTCACAGGCTACATCCACTAACAACATTCATGGGAGCAAATAAACACAGACTTTACCATCATGTCGGCTGGGAGAATCACATGCTTTCTGAGGGGTTGCCACTCGCAGGAATATCTGTTGCCTCCATGAATGCCGTCGAGTCCTTACAGGGCTGTCCGCACCAATGGCCTGCTGGCTGTGTTTGGATTCGTAGTCGCTAAAATTGCGGAACACAGAATAGCTTGTGAATACCTGAATCTGCTAGTAACAGTGACACAGTCTTCAGTGAATACAATAACATGAACCATCAACTAAGGAGTGCAGTGTGCTGTGCACATGCTGGGTCAAGCTCTTAGTGTTAGGTAGGTGAAGCTTGCTTTGTGGCAGCAGGCTTATACAAGGCTGCAAACATCACTTAGGTTTACCAAAAGGGGCTGGGAGCTCTGTGCAATCTGCTTTCTCCAGTTTTAATTAATTTTCAGCTTTCTATGCAGCAGTGTATTAAACACAACGCATTAAAGACACGTACACCATAATGTATCTTTACCATTCTGCTATTTAAATGCCATCCACAAAATCTAGCAATTATTCATAGGACACACAAAGAACTGCTGATGCCTTTTATCAGCACACATCAAGGAGCTTTATAAAGACCAGCTAAACCTTCTGTGAACTGGGTATGCAATATATTCCTTCCCAACACAGACTTGGAGCAAAACTTTTAACCTTTGTGTTCGCAAGTCATCATCTGAAATAAGCAACAAACTTGGGACAAGTGTCCAGGAACCTTGGATGTTACTCCTTTGATGTAATCCACAAACTACATACAGAGTTTTTTATTCAGAATATTAAATGAAATAGTGAACAGCAATGCTGTTTTCCTATTAAAAATCCCACTAATAACTTTCACCTGTTACATCTTTAAACTATTCATAGCTCTATTCCAGCCATTGGCTAAATGGTTGCATGAATCTTTGTTGAAGCTGAAAGGGGTAAATGAACTTCAAATAGCTCTGGCAGCAACTGGGAAGAGCATTTTACAGGCCATGCTCTCCTTCCAATTTGAGGACACTGACATTGCTTAGGATGAACCATGTATATTCTCTTAACTGAAAACTGCTAGTACAGTCTTTTGGCAGGAATAATCACAGAAGTATATAGATGGAAGTTGCACGACAATTACAACATCAAAATGGCTAAGTTCTGCAATCTTAATGGGAGAGGAGTTTGGGATCGCTCCATCCTTTTGACAGCAATCACATGCAGAATACATGCAAGTGAACTGTTGCACAAATCAGGTTTTGCAAGTGCGAGAAGCATTTGAAATATTTCAGACAAAGAAACCGTTGAAAATACAGTTTTACCTCCAGGCTTTAAGAGAGAACCCTACCTTGTTGTGCTCCTAAAGTCAGAGGTGTTATTTTCATCTACAGGAGCCAGAAATTTTAAGAAATTTGGCACAGAAGAGGAAGAATGAAGCTTTTTCCTTAAGGCAGTACGGTAGGAGATGCTGAGAGTGCAGTTGGGAAAAGTACAGTTTAGAACAAAGAAGTATAAATCCACAGAATAAAAATAATACATACTGCTAAGTTTCAAACAAAAAGCAGCTAAATCCTGAAGGCCTGAATATCAGGGAAACCAAAGTCAAAACTGAAACTGCTAACAAAGTGCTACTTTGAAATACATATTTGTTTGGGTAAACTAAAATGTTCCAATATAAATAAATGTACTTCCAGTAAAGTTAGTATTCTTTGCTATACCCCAAGATTTTTAGTGCATATTTCAAGTAAATTCCTTTAATCTAGTAAGAATTGACACCAAATTTATCATTGCACATTTACTTAATGTAACATTTACAGTTTCAATGATGGACTAAGTTTAGGGGAAAAGGTTAGGAAAAGCTGACACTGATAATCATTGTGCTGGCAAATGAAAAATAAGACTTTGGCAAAAACCATTTTGTAAAGAATTAACAGGGTTTTATTCAGACAAGATTGGAACTTTTAAGTTAAAAGCTGAGCCTTCTGACTGATCATTTAGGATTGTGGCTCTATTTATGCAACAGACAGGAGCACTAATCAAATTTCATCAACAGTCTTCTGGTCAACATAATTCTGCTCTTTTAAAATAACAAGCCCACAACATACTCAGAAGAAGGCTAATAGAAGGAAGTGAGAACAACTCAGATAACGAAAAGCTTCTGCATGAAATGAAAACATAGAAAATCACTTGGCTGATGATACTAGAAGACCTTTTCTCAGAGGAGTACACAAAAACATGAGTAGGGGAATTTACTCCTGAAAAACTAAGTTTAAGAAAGAACTGCTTCTGATAAACCACAATGATATATCTGGATGGCATTTAGCACTGTCTCTTGAAGATGTGAATGGGATGGGGGATACTCTGTCACCAGTATGAAGTGAATCTGTTCTTTAGTAGCTGGTACTGAGCACAAAGAAGATAAGGCTGTAGCATGGTGTGCCCTGCAAACAGGTTTCACTTACAATCGCATTGTAAATCCATCACAATTACAAGGTAATTTCACTTACAGAATACAATCAACTTGGGCAGTTTGACTTTATTGATTTAAACTCATTAACCCATTTGATATCCCTATCAGTTTCTGTTTTCAGTCTTGTTGCTTAGAGGTTCAATATGGTATACCCTTTAAATGACAGAGAAAGGGAAGGAAAAGTTGCTACTGTGCATGCAAAATCATTACCAATTCTACTTGGAAAAATCTGCTTTTGAGAATTTAACCTTCAGGATTCAAGTAAGTCTTATTAAAATGAAGAGTAAAGAGGACATTGTAGACTCACATTTCCTCCCCTGCCCTATACCATAATTCTGAGGTGAAGCTAAATTAAGAGGGATGCTAGTTAGTACTCAATAAATACAACTGAAGGAACTGGTGAAACAAGGTTGAGTATTTTCTCAGGTTCAGAAGAATCAGCACCTTGGAAAACAGGAAACCTTCACCCAAGAGAACAAAACCAAACAAACAGCAACAGCACTAAAAATTGCTTGCCAACGGCCAGTGACTGTTGACAGCACTTCCAAGGACATTTGGTCTCACTGGCCTTTTGAGCTAAAATAAGCAGTTTTAGCTCAAGGGGTTAAGAAGGCGTTTCATGGTTAAGATTTTCAGGGAGCTACTCGTTTCAGGTTCTCAGGGAAATGGTGGGTTAATGTCCTTTTCTCAATGCTCTCTATATGTATTTTTGTTCTAAGAAAGGAAGCGTGGAAAAGTATCATTTGATACTGCTCAAAGTAACGAAGACAAATACATGAGCTGGTGGGTTGGGGTTTTTTGTTTGTTCTTGGTTTTTGGTTTTGGGGGGAGTGGGGTGTGTGGTTTTTTTGTTTTGTTTGTGGTTTTTGGTTGTTTGTGGGGTTTTTTGTATCAGCTCTCCACAGTCCTGTTACTTCTTGCCCCATTTAGTTAACTTAGTCAATTTGCCTTTAATGTCAGGCAYAAAAGAATATTAATATCTTTCTGTGTTACCATGAATAAAGCAGAACAGAACTGAATGATTCAGGAAAGACAGAGTGAGCTGGATCGCAGGTTCTTGGCAACTTATCCCTCACACAATTTAAGCAGTGCTGCTGTCTGCTGCATAACAACAAGTTGCTCTGGAGCAACTGGCTCTAAAGAAAGTCATCTGTCCATGTGTCTGAAAGAATTTTACTTATTAAAACAAAAAAATTATATAAGTAGCAGCTCTACATTCAGTAGTGGAGCAGCTAAAGAGTTCCCTCTCCCATAAAAATCTACCACCTTTAGTCTATATTAAAATATTTTCATTCTTTACACTATAGAGCTTCATACTTATTACACGGTAAAACAAACCCTACCCCAAACTACGTACAGGTGCTAGCTCACCTCTTTTGTGCAAAATGCCCACTTTGTTCTCCACTTGAATTATGCCTTAGATATTTAAAAAAGTTGGGTGAAGAGGCCGAGGGATTAAGACGAGCTAGAGTAGGAGAACGCGCAAGTTGACCAGAAGAACTTTTAGATTCGCCGACAGATGCGTTCAAACTGTATAGTGGGATTCCAACGAGTGCGATGGAGTTGAAGTAGCACAAAGAACAAAACACAGTAAGAGAGGAAAGGAGGTGGGGAGGGGAAAAAACAAGTGAAATCCCTTCTCTAGTCTTTGAAAGGGACCTGGCATATACAAATGAGCCAATTCCTATGTTTTTCACAGTTAATGCAGTAACTGTAAGAGTTTGAGCATTTTAACCCAATCAGCAAAGTCCCAAATACACAATTACAAGCTTCAGCAAGGCATTTCAGTGTATGACTAAATTTAAACTCCCAAAAAACTGTCAATGACACACCCCTTTTCTCCCTCATATGTGTTTCCCCTTGGTTTCTATGATAAAGTCAGGCATATGATCAAGAGTTCTAATGGATGAGAAGTGAAATGCTACATGAAGAACTGAATTTATTTACACTTTAGAAACAATTTATGAATTGAGGTAAGCTGTTCAAAAACACTCATAAAACGTGCAAAACTTGTTAAAAGTCTATCACGCCAGTGATTTTTGAGAACTTTAAGTATACTCTTCTTCTAAGTTTTCCATTTCCCCTGGTTCTGTACATTTGCTATGAAAGGCAAGCAACAGTGATTTCTTTTTGGTTTGAGTTATGTGAGGGAGTGGGCACACGCAGGTCTTACCAAAAATTACATGATCAAACCCCAATAGAAATAACCAAGGAAATGAAAAATATAATTAATTTCTAGCTGCATTCCTATAGTAAGATAGGAACTGATTGAACAAGCAGCTACAAGCATCCGGCAACCCTCATGAAAATAACAGACCAACAACACAAGTCTTAAACTGCACTACAAACACATTCTAGTATTTTAGAATTAAAAAGGTTCAAAGAAGGGACAAAAAGGCAACCAAGGTTATGTTTCCTTTCAAATACTATAATTCTCTTTTTCTCACTGTCATCACCTATTTCAGGCATGTTCATTTACTGCCCTGCCTCCTGCAGGGAAAAATGAGCTGGAACACATACAGATTTCCTACTGCCTAACTTGTGTAAACGGGCAGCTTTGGCAGTAAAACAGAAGCCTACAGACAGAAATGTTTCCATAATAATTGGAAAAAGCCAGATAGAGGGAGAAAAAAAAMCAGCCACAAAGTTAAGAGCAGACTGTAGAGATGTAGAGGCAGGCTTTTGAAGGAGAATAGCTTGAAGAATATTAGCATGAAGGCAAGCAGTATCTTGTTTTTGTGAGTAAAATCTACTTAGGCTCATTGAAAAGCTAGACAGGAGCCTCACCTCTATCAATGATTAGGCAATTTATGTCAGTTTTTTTTAAAGTCACACATGAATTCATCGACTAGCAAGGTTTTCAGCATCACAAATGCTACCAGATTTTTCTCTATAAATAGACAGCAAGAAGTAGCATTTATTTATACTGCTCGCAGATCAAAACAACAAAAATTACTGAATATTGCTTGCAAAAATATAATCAAACCTGTTAGGAGCAATCCTATGCTGTGCTTACACTCAGTTTTGTGGCATATATATACCATGTAACTACACATTTCATGTTTCCTCTCCCCTGTGGAGCATACAGGGCTAAAAGTGTTTTTAAACAGGATACCTACAAACCTCCAAAGAGTGACACACTGCTGTGATACATTTCTTATCCATTAAGAGGACATACCTGGTACGCAATTATCATACCCAAATAAGCCCTCAACAAACAAAATCATAGCCTGCTTTTAATAAGTCTTACTTTCTTTTGTGAGGAGTCTCTGTGCTCACTGAGTGATACCTCATAAGTTTCCTCTGGGGAACAGACGGTGATGTTTCAACAGGTACCAGAGATTCCTGGCTTCCTGTTGGCAAATGACTCAGTGTGTTTGCTCGCCTCCGAAAGCTTTGCTGAGGTAACGTAACAGACTGGTCAACAGRAGAATCATCTGCGTCGCTGGAGAGATCACCCACTGATCCACTGGTCTTGACAGAGTTTTCTGTAGGAAGCATAGGAAGTCTGTCTTTCTCCTTTTCACACAATGGTGGTTCCTAGCAGTGCAAAAAATTAGGTTATCAATATGTGGGTTTAAAACCAGTCTTTGGGGTTGCAGTCCTGTGTCATTATTCACATCCCACAGAGACCTGCTTCAAACTTGCACATTTTTATCATTATAGCTCAAAGAAAGAATCTTTGATGTTTTATGTCTTTGTTATTAACCATTTAGGTCAACAAATCATAGTCTCCATTTTAGAGAGAAAAAGTAATTTAGAGAGTAATTGTATTTTACAGTATGCTGAGTACAAGTCAGAAGAAATGAAGTTTGAACAGAACAGATGGGTCAGGTTTGGGTAACAGTGACAGCAATGAAAAGGGTGGCATTTCAGAGTACTGTATATTTAGCACCCCATCTAACAATTTAATATTCCTCCTGTCTACCTGAAGATTCACAGAAAGGACTTTAATCCTATGACTAGATGCCTGTTTCAGTCCAGAACCATGCATTTTTCTTCATTCCCCACCTCATGTGTTTCCTGCAGTCGGCCATTCTTTCAAAAACATAAGCATAAAGAGCAGACTCTTGATTACCTGAAGTCAGGAGTCTGCAGGTGACTAGGCACTAGAGCAGAATCAATAGCTGTATCCCAGTCTGCAGTGTGCTAGGCTGCCTCCAGGGAAGACGACTGGCTTCTTCTATGCTGTTTGTTTATATTGTTTTATTCAGACTAAAAGCTTTCTAACCACGCAAAGGGGGAAATTACTCCACTTCTTGTTTTAGCTTTATGTTTCTTATGAATGCAATCCTACATTCACGGTATGTACTTTCAGGGCTGAAACTAACCAGATTAGAGTCAGCAGCATGGTAATTATTGCATTTGTTTTGCTGCACATTGTTGCAAGATTCAGATGATGTTACATAATATTTTATTTCATGTAGACTCACACAATAAGATACATACACACAAAATATATGTTTATATACAGTACAAGGCATTTCTAACTCAAATGGAGCCCCAACTACACTGCTCTTTTTTATAGCACGGGGAACAGAATGAAAGCAACTTGAAACTTCTGGAGAACAGATGCACAGATTTACTGAGTCCCATCTTGTCAAAAAGTATGGAAATCTCCAGTGAAACTCTACAGATAACAGCATTCTCATTGACAATGACCACTGTATTGACATGTGACTGCTATTTCTTAGCCTGAATCTCTGTTACCAGAGTAAACTGGGAAATTACTTTGTTCAAGTTGTCCCTCAGAGGACTCACACACATTCTAACATGTTACATATATGAAAAATTATTTGAGTAACCAACTTGCAAATTTTAAAAAACTTAAATATTGCTTCAAGCTGGGAAAAGAAAAAAAAGGAAAGGCAGTGGCTGATCCAAGAGGCTGCCTGCAATGAATGCAGCCCCACCACTCTCAGAGGGTCTCGGCACAGGAATAAATACACTCCCTATGGATCAGCAAGTGGCAGCAGGACTCTTACAGGTAGGAAGAAAAGGACATACCTACCCCCTTCTGTGACACTGTTTTTATCATACTGTTTGCTGTTCTGGCATTTATTTCTTTTCACACACAATGAGTTAGCTTGTCTACTCCCAAAAAATAATAAAAAAAAAATAAATGCAAGATGTTAGAACAGAACAGTTATATGAGCAGTTGGTAACCGCATTTCACATCTGACTAGTTGTTTCAGGGAATATTATCTGAAGTTTCTAAATATGTACATTCACCCCAGGCTTTACTTACTTTACTTGTGCTGCTTAAGGTACTGGACATGGAGCTGTACAAATCCACAGCACCAGAACTGTCCAGCTGACCTCTGGCTTTACTGCCCTGTAGAGATAAAGCACACCAGCAGTTAAGATTATAATATGTTGGGCATAACAAAGAGATTTGTGCAGCATAGTCAGAATCTGTAATTTTCAAAGACAGTATGAAATTTAATTTCCTGAAATGCCTAAAAACAGCCTTTGCCCCTGTGAGAGACAGAGGCTTCATTCAGGACAGTCACTGACATTTTAAAGGATCCGGTGTAATTCTCATGGGCAATGATGTGCTTTCCATGTTATGTACATAATCACATACTGCACGCATGTACTATAACTACTGTTAAAAGTACCTTCTGTGTTCCAAACAGGAAATTTTCACACTAGGTACTTCTTACCAAGATACAAAGAAACGAAAAGGTTGTCTATTACAAAGGACTTAAAACCATATAAATTTAATACACACCAAACATAGTTTCTGGTATTATAATTTAAATTCCTACAAATCTGAAAGCATAAATATTTTTGTATAATCTGTTCAACAATATTTTTGTATAATTTTGTATAATTTTGACTAATGTTTTTATGTATCCAAGAGAAATATCAAGAAACCTACTGATGGATTCTTATGTGCTACGGAACTTGTATCTTCCTAACCTTAAATGGCATAATTTTTTTATGTTCTGAAGTTAAGGTTTATGTTCTCTTTGAACTGTTAGTCCAGGTAAAACATAAAATGTTATCGTTATTCACAATAGTGACTATTCTCTCCTTGAAGGTCAGAATAAATGTTTTGCCTCAGATCTGATCAAAATCAAGAATTTCTATCAAAACAGCCATGACAATGAAAATGCAACCAATATACAGTTGTGCTTACATGAAGAGAGCTTATGCCAGTCAGGACAAACTGGCAAAAATTAGAATAGTAACTACTATAGTTAGTGTAACAACGCTAACATTATGTTTCACATCCCGAACACACCCACAGCAATGATTTTATGGGGGTGAACTCTAGAAATGCTGRCTGGGAAGTAATGAAGGGAGATATTAAACTAAAAATCCTCTCTATATGCATAATTATAACAGGGAGAACATGCTATTGCCATCATTTGTTTCATGGGAACATGTTAGATACGATGCCTGAAATAAGCTTTGTAAGCCTAATTTTGTCACTACAAGTTGCATGTCTATGAGCCAATAAACTGTACTAGACCTTGCTTCAATTTAACTGTTTGCTGATGAGAAATGAGAAYGACCAATTTTTGTTCCTTAATATTTGTTGTTTGGCATTCTGTCACAACTCTCTTTTTTTTAAAGAGGGAGAAGGTCTGATTTTTGTAATCCTTTGTCAAGCAGAAGTCTTTCCAAGTCTCCTATTATTTTCCTCAGACTTTTTGCATGAGGTGCAAAACAAAGAATATTTGAATGAGAAGACACTCTGTAGGTTTAAGTAGTGCTTAAATTTGACATCTGATTTGTTTTCTTAACCACTACTGTATACTTTCAGGAGATATTTTCAGCCATCTGTTCATGATAAACATTTTCCCAACGTGTTTTCTTGGGGATCACTATTATACAGGAGCTCAAGTTTTTCCCACTAATAGGTATTGCCAGACACCGTTTACAAAGAATTTTACCTGATGCGATATTGCATAAATGTCTTCATGTTCTTAATGCCTTCTGAAGTTCTTTACACTCCTCACCTTCAAATAATCTCTAGCCTTTAAAAGTCAGATGCCCCGTTATTCATCAGTTCTGTGTCACTAATAAATACTATCTCATTAGGAATGCTCAGTCAGTTCCCTAATCATTTCCTTCTACATAAAGAGAAGTGAACAATTATAATTACTCTTTTAATTTTCTAAATCCAAAAGAGAAATAAAACAATGGTTGCTTTTCGTAAGTTCTCATGCTCAACTTCATATTAATTTTTTGAAATGCCTATATACACTATTTCTTATGTAGCAATTAGTTTACTTCTTCCAGAATACCAGGACTTGRTATTCTCTCTACCAAAGCCCTGCTTTGCTTTGTCTCTTTCTAACATGTACACTTAAATATTTTTGTCACTGTGCCTTTAATAACCACTTGGCTATAACCTGGAAGGATAACAAATATGACTTTTCTATCATTCAAATAGATAAAACAATGAACTTATGTTCAGAGGCAATAAACATGAAGATACTTACACGTGATAAAATACTTTCAAATGATTCTGTCAGAGATCTTTTTGCTTTGTTCTTTAACATATCTAATCTGAATCTTGGAGCACTGCTGGGCACCTCATTTACAGCATTCTCAGCAGGAGGTTGTGAAGTCTGCAAGTGTTTAAAAACATAAATGTGAAATACTCAACAGCATGGAGTAGAATCTCAGTGAAGTCTGAAGACTTCTGTAACCTGAATCAATACTTTCTCCTGGTGTCCTTGACTTTTCATGCCTTTTTCTCTGCTGATACTTACATTGAAGTTTAACAAACGATCCTAACATAAGACCAGGAAATCTCTTAAAGGAAATGTGCTGAGTGTAGTAGCACGCTTCAGAAGAATTGCCATTTTGATAGGGATTTATGGCTGTGTTGACAAATTTTCTTTAATGCCAAAGTACATTTTTACAAATTACAAATGTTTAAGAGTAACAGATTAGAGATTTCTGATGGATTTACTTATCTTCAGCAAAGAAATTCATCAATATTGATGAAGATCAAAATTAACAAGAGCTCTCAAGTGTCTCCATTATATTAAAATGGGGCTTTCTAAGGGCCAGGAAGATATATAACAACCTAACTCTTCTATATATTTCACCAGTAGAAACACTTCCACCTTAAAGCTAACAGTCTATCGAGAGTTTTGTTTTTTAAATAAATATTTCAGTCCATTTTTAGTGCTTGCGAAGACTAGTGTAGTGAATACAAAAATGACACTATTATGCAAATATTACCACCCAAACCTAACATCTGCAGTAGAAGCCACAGCACAGTTTTCAGTGTTATTTTGGGGGTTCATCTTGAGGCTGCCAGGCACCATAGCCCTCTCTACCTGGCCCTAATTTCAGAGATCTGAATGCTTGATCTATGTAACTATTAGTACGTGAGCAGCTGAACAGCACATCATCATCATTACCAAATAGTCCTGTCCACATATAATTTTTAAGCATCCTCTTTCCAGTACAACAAAGTTACAGGCTTCTGTATTTTTTTTTTACCTTCACTCATCTTATCCTCAAAGGGCAAATCAGATGTTGCCTGCTATCGTGTTCTGATGAAAAGACACTTATTTTGAAGATCACTTTTGTTAAATAAGATCCATGTACTAGTATCACATTGCATTTTTTTCCTCCCCTGATTTAAATATTTAAAAAACATGATGAAAAGCACGAAAGTGAATACYTATGTAGAAAAGAAGGGAACAGCATCCCATCAGGATGTCATGGGTTAATGATTGCCAGAGTACACGTTCAAAGGTATCTGCTATTACACAGCTCTGGAGATAAATTATCAGAGTAAATATAAAATGTTATGCTAAGACAAATGATGGACTGAGGGCAAGTCAACTCTGTTCTTAGAGCACTGGCATCTTTGCAAGTGTCAGATTAACCAATTTTGGTTCCAAGAACTGAGCAAACAGACTGCAGCAGGCCTTAGGAATTTTCAAATCACACTGAAGACATATTAAGATACTACCTTGCTTCGTATATCCCTATTTCCAAGCCATTCATGACTGACAATTATTTGATAATCAGCTGGCATTAGACCAAATAAAAATATTTCAGGTATGATGATAGAGGACCTCAGGCAATGTTTCTCCCTGTAATGCCATAACTACAATGTTTTTTTCTTAAAAACATGCTTCTGGTGAGATGCCCGTAACAAGAAATCAGAGAATGAAATATGCAAAGCTTTCTTCCTGCTTTCTCAGGGAGGTCAATAATTAGCCAGTAAGCCATAAAAGGAGAAGCGATTAACAAAGTGAACAAATAGTAAATGAAGACTTGCTGCTATTTCCCCAATTTCTTCAGGGGTCTAATTACTCTCCATATATTCATTTGCTAGTTTATATCACAAATGGCCAACAGCAATCATCACAATTACTGGCCAGCAGTGGTGGGACAAGGTTTTTAAAAGGGTCAAATAATTGGAACAGAAAGCTTCCAGAGAATGGGTGCTGATCCTCTTTTAAATACAGACCTCCTCAAGGTGTCTCAAGTTAGTTAGTCACAAACCAAGGCATCCAAAATCATTAATCCCTTTAGAAAAAACCTTAACTGTGCTGTATAAATAGCCAGTTAAACAGCACTGATGCAACCTGATACAGAATGAAAGGTAGCTCAGCTCTTTGGAAATGGATGACAGTCTCTGCTGCTGTTTCTGCAGCAATCCTCAGCTACTCCTTCTTGAGGCCATGTGGTGGTTTGCACGCAAGAAATAACTTCCAGCTATCGAGTAAATGTAATAGTCTTTATCAAGGATCAAATCCAACGTGTTGTCAGGGCACTGACTCACACAGACAGCGGGATGAAAAATGCCACAGATCGGCTGAGAGCAATTACAAATTTGTTATATACTCTCTCGCATACATTGAATTTTCATTGTAGTGAGAAGAAAGAAACAACCAAATTACTGGTCTACCTTGTTTGCGTCTCGGTCTCCTAGGCCTGAAATCAGACTGTACTGGGTACCTCAATATCTGAGATATGTCTGTTTTGGCACATGACGATAGCCTATGAATCATAAGCAAAACCAGTGTTCAGCACTGCCTACAGTTTGAAGTTCCAAAATGCCAGTGATGGAAATTTGCCTTTGGAAAGATATAAAAATGGAATGGAAGATTTTTTGCTGACTCCTCCTTACACGAACTAAAACTGAATGATTACTTACCTGTTTTGCTTCTCCAACATGAACATGGTCCTTCTGTTTTTCTTCATACATGTTTCTCAAAACAGAGATAACCAATTCATTCTCTTTTTGATCATTTCTTGGTCTTAATTTCTTTAATTGAAAACATCACAAGCACAGTAATTATACATTTGTGTAACAGTTAGCAAATATTTACTCTTTTCATTTTGTCACCTGTCAATATATCGTTAGTGTAAGAACAAGTTTAACTTGGTTACTACTACCACTCCAGTCCACCAGAGGACACCAGTGTCCCACATAAAGCAGCAACACAGCCAGAGAAACACTTGACCTCACTTCATACATGACAGAATTTACGTGAAAGATAAAGGACAACGGTAGAGGTATCAAATTGCCACAAGCAAATAAAGACTTTTAAAAATATTTTTGCCAATTTGCTTTTGATGTACAGAAAACCAAAACACTGTAGTTCTGAGTTTGTAGCACACATGAAGTACCGTCTTGCAGTTACGATGCACAATCCTTCTCCTAGAAATCCTCATTGGACATTTCATTTTTGGGAAATGACTTAAGTATTTTAAAAATTAGTACACAAGATGAAAATACTTGTCTCTGCTGCATTCTATTTAGATCTGAATTAATGTAAGAGAAAATGTTTTTAAAACAATTTATTATAGAATTTAATCCCAGAAACCTAGCTTTTGAAAAACATATGCTGTTTTAAGCCTATTGATGTAATGCAGAGGATACAGTATGAATCACCTAATGCCAGGATAGCACATCAGATTAATAAAAAAATCCTTAGAAAGACAGTTATCTAAAAATGCAAATCATGGTTACAACATATGGAGCTGTAAGAATGCAACAACCAAAATTTCAGGCAGTCCAACTCAAAAAATCAGCTGAAAAAGATAGGCAAGAGAGACGTACTTTACCCTTGGTTTTACCAAGTTAATTGTTTGCAGACTCTTACCAGAAGCAATTAACGGTTTCCTGTGACTACTAGAAGCTTTAGACCGTTAAAATGTGTGCAGAATACTAAAAGGCAATAGTGTCAGCTAGCTGCTGTATACTAAGAAATTACTTAGCTCATGGAATCGCTCCCACAGAGTAACTTCCAAATTTGGTACTGGATGATAAACTGCCACATGGAAACACACAAAGAGACTGAAATGACTCAAGAGAGGAAGGAAACGTTACTTTTGAAAAAGTCTGAAATTTCCKAATCTTCAATAGTGTGCCAAGCCCAACGACATTTCCTACAATGTTCATCATCTGTCTTAAATCCAGCTATGCTTTCCTCTGTGCTAAAATGGATTTCATTCAGAAGATAGAAAGTTCAAGTTTTTTAGTTAGTTTGACAAGTATTAAGATCTAGGATAAATTTTAGGCAGGAAATTTTCTGATCTGGGAATGTTACCGTAATTTGTTTTGGTCAAAGTAACAGTTGAGTGTTCTCACAGTACAAGTTACTGCCTTCACCCACAAAAAATGCGTGAAGTTTTACTCAGTGAGAAGTCAACATTTTCATGGAAAACAAGTAGTATTAGGGGAAGAAAAATGAGAAAAATAAGCCATTTTCATCAAAAGACAAGTTTTTAACAGCTCTAGAAAAAATAACTATATCGAAATTAAAGCATAAGGTGATTAACAGTCTACTAAATAAAGATAATGAAAATAACTTTGGTGCTTCACATTGATGTTAGCCAAAAACATCAATTGCTTTAAAATCTTGCAGGAAACAAAGAGCTTACCTTAACCTCTTCAAAAACAGAGGCCTGCTCCTGGTTATTTAGTGTTGTCAGATGCTTTTGTAGTTCTAGTTTAGTCTTAGAAGGGTGTAACCCTACCAAGAGGAACAAAAAAGAAAAAAATCACAGGGTCAAACTTGTCAGAATTAATCAATCACATAAATATGCACACAATTTAAGCCAAAGCTCATCAGTTATTTGAGCTGACCCATTGCATTGATTTCATAACAGGGCATTAAAAAAGAACTCCAGGTTAATTTAAATCTACTACTGAACTCATGTCTTTAAAATGAGGGACATGAACTCTGCAATGAGGAGATTTACTGAGCACAGACTAGGATTATACTCTTAGCTAAGATTCCATTATCACACAAGATAAAATAAACCCACAATCTACTGCATTTCAGCAGACTGCTTGTTGGTGTTTTATGCAGACTGCTTGGATTTTGCTTGAGCTATAAATAWAATTTCCATTGATTTTCTCCAATTTGTATGTCTTGGCCTCTTCTGAAAGAGAGTAGATTTATTGCATGTTAGTGAAGTTCTTGCTTTGCCTCTTGCTGAAAACATTTACTGACAGTCTAAAGCAGACTACTCTCTCATTCAGATTATTTTTTTGTGCTCTCATCCTGGATTAAATTCCTTTTCTCTATTTTTTGTGGAAAAACAGCAAACCATCAGCAGTATTTAGTACTTCAGTTTCTGATCATGGCATTTCTCCTTCAGAAACAGTCGATGTGATTAACCAGATGGCGTGATTAATGGCATTAAGAATCATTTGCCTTTAAGAAATGTCTCAAAAATCATAGCTAGCTGAAGACCAAAATAGAGTGAAAAGTAGTTTTGGAAGTTCTCCAGTTTCATCAAATTAATACTAGATAGGTTTTAGTCCAACAAGCTACTGTCACATGATCTGACAAGCTGCTGTTGCCCTTTATTCACCCCAGACATTGCTTAAATGAAGAAAACCTAACTGTGAAATATGCTGAAATGCAAAGAGATTTTTTTTTTGTCTTCAACTTGGTTTTGGGGCAACAACTACAATTTTAACTGCTGYATTTGCATGAAGGAGCATAGATCAACACCACGAATATGCATATTAAAAGCTCACTGTTTGGTTTATGTTTAGTGGTACTGTAATGCCAGTATCTATGTGGATTCAATAGGACAGCAGATCATAGCTATGTAATTGCAGCATGTATTCTTGAGAAGTTCCTTATCTACAGTCCTCTGTTTATATGGCTAATAAAGCCAAGCTAGCTGCAATTCAGTAATATTTAGACTCTTAATTAGTTTTCAAAAATTCAACTAAAATACAAGGAGCATAACTTTTGTTAGAAAATGCTATTACCTTACAGATAACTTTACATTGCAGTCCTCTAAATAAAAAGATTGGCTTTCAACCCTCTACCCCAAGTCCCAAGCTCTTTTTAAGCATTCATTCCCTTAGAGTTTCACATGTAGAATTGTTCCCCAGTAAAACTGTTAGAAAAAATATTCRACCAGAAAGTTCTTTAAACCTCACCTTCTATCTTTTCACAGAGTTTATGCAAGCTTTGCATAGGACATCCTTCACAGAGCTGGGGCTGTGCCTTGGAAGTTTGTTGCACAGCAGCTACGGTGAAAGCCTGTTTCAATGTCATCATGATCTCATCAACCTGAAAAGAATAGAAGGCAAAAGAACCGAATTTCACTCCTCCACTGAGCTTCTGTTTTCCTTAACTCAAACACAACAGTCTTTTAGAATGATACTGATGCTAATGATTAAAAAGAAAAGCTGTTCCTGTGCCCTTTCTGCATGCACACAAGCAAGGCAAAACTCATCGTGAAGTCTTATCTCTTCCAGGCCACCCCGTTTTATTACTGTGGTCTAATAAAAGATACTACCTCTATCTAGAAATCTTTTCTTGTCTGTGATAAAAAAGCTTACTGCAGTTGTGACGCACTGGCCTGACCAGAGCACAGTAGTGTAGTCCTGATTTTCTTAACAGGTACACTATTAAAAAACCCTCTTCCAAAAAAGAGGCGTACAGTCTAACTTAGTTTGTGTAGTGAAAGGAAGTTTTATTGGATTTTAAAGGGGATTTAAACTTTTGCTTTCAAAACAAATTAAATGTTTCTTTGCAGACTGCTGTTAGTTACATTTTTGAAATAATTATATTTCTGAGTGGAGCAGGATTTGAAGACATTCAGTAAAATACAGAGCATGGAGCAATATAAGACTTTTAGGGCCTAATATTCTATTAGGCTCTTCTTTTCTTTCACTTACCAGTGCTTCATCTGTACACTGAAACACGTAGCAAACAAAGTGGAAGCCTCCATTTTCTGAAGACTCTCTGCAGATGAACCCAAAGTGATCCACATGTCTAATTCCCTAGCACAAAAACAACAGTAATGAAGCTGTCATAATTACTTTCAGTATTTTGTACCTGTATTTTTTCCAGTAACAAAAGCATGAAAGGCCCAACAGCATTACAGATAGGTCACATATCTCTGTTCAGCTACATTAAATAATCTGCCCATTAAAAATCTATTCTGTTATAGAACCTATTACTTCATTAATCTTTTAAATTTCACTTAAGACAGAGGATGTTTGTTGGTTTTGTGTTGTGTTTTTTTTTTTTTAAATGACTGAATTATAATAGATCCATTGGAAAACACTTACAGGGTTGAAGAAATACTATTCAAGATGTATTTTACTCAATACTGGAAATAGCATGGGAAAAAAGCTTGCTCTGTTTTTCTTCTCTTTTGCTTAAGCGGTCATCAATTGATTTACATTTGTAAGAGCAAATCAAAGCAATAGTGAAAAGTGGATAAACAATTTTTTTTTCATCTAAAGAAAGCTTGGCCAGTTAAAAAAAGAAAATGGTTAAATATATTACTTAAAGATCATTCATGGAAGCATTTATTTCTCCTAAAAGGCATGCAAATTCAGGGACAATCTACTTGCAACAGTAGATAAACACTACATCCTGGTAAAATGGTAAGAAGGTTTTTTTACTTGCTGGGAATTTTTTTCTTTTATGAAAAGACTTTCAGATGAGTAGAGTTAGGTGATCCCAGTGCACGACTCCTCAGTGCACCATTCTTGATTAAAAAAACAAAACAAAACAAACCCCCCAAAAAACAAAACCAAAAACTTATGATGATGAATTACATGCACATGTAATTCCTGTTTACAGGAATTCAGTTACACTTAGCACCATTTTACTACCTTATAGCTGTCATGGTACAACAATATTAAAGTTGGCTAAAGAGAGGCAATAAACTGTTGTATCAAAAATCACAATGATGAATCACAGTAAATCAGAAATTTCAGTGAAATTTAAACAATCTGAAGATGCCAAGCAGGACTTTTTTGATGGTGTTTTTTTTTTTTGCTTTTCCTTGTTAACACAGCAAGAATCACTGAATATCTCTTTGTCTTTTTATCATGAAGAAAACATTAAAAAGAAGCATTTAAAAAGCATAAAAAGTGAATACTTCTATAAAACAAAATGGCCAGGTGTCCCAAAAAAGAACACGTTTATCAGATATCCTTTAGCAATCCAAACAATGTTGTCTTATTGTTTGAAATACTAACAATAAACTTTCAGAGCATGCCAGCTCTGAAAATAATTTAACATATGTGGAGATATCTGGTTTGTTAGAGTGTGACAATTACACATAGATAACAAAGGCTTTATTATACAAACATCAGGCACTAATACGCCATGAGAACAAAAAGATCAGAAGGACATTCAAATGATGTAAAGCCTGCAGCTTCTCCAACTCTAGCTCCATTGGATGTCCAGGCTAAGCACTTTAGGAAGCAGCTATGTGATAAAGCAAGAACRGGCTGATGCAACCCGCAGACTCTCTCTCTCCATCATCCACATCAGAGATGTGTACGGAATGTGCTGAGCCCCCTCTCTAACCCCAAAGCCCATGTTTCTTCTTCTGAAAGCCCATTTCTTCTCCTGAAAACCCAGCTGCTACGGCAGAGGGAGCCCAGCTGGGATCATGGCCCTGCCCACAAAACTGTGAGTTACCAGGAGCTGGCAAACACTCTTACCTGTTTCAGATTAGCTAATTCAGATACCGCCCCAGGACCACATACTTCTTTCTGCCACTATAATATCTCACTGATAGGTTGGGCAYTCTGGAAATTAAGTACTGTTTCTGATCTTTCTTATAATTTAACTCCAGTGACTCCAAGAAAAGATTATTAAAGTTCTTGTATGATCAAGATCAGTCTGTAAGATTGTTCCATCAAGTCTTCGGAAATGTGCATATCTTGGGGAAAAGCCCTCTGTACCCCAATACCAATATTTGTCCAACTGACATAACATCTGCCCAGTAGCGCATTCTTCACATAGGAGGGGAGAATTCGATCAGAATCTCACTCCTACTGCTCTGAGCAGCATAACAGTCTGCTGATCTTCAGGGCAAGTCACAAAGTCTACCTAACAAACTCCTGCCTAAGGAGATGGTCTARGGGAACACGGGGATAAAGATTTTTCTGTGATCAAGGAGTTCTCTTCAAACCTCTTGACTTGACAGCATGCAAACTACTTATGTTTACTCTGAAATTTTCAGAATAGGTACCTGTATGTTTAGTGATGAAAGCTATCCTCATCAAATAAAAAAACAAAGTAATTTATGAAAACCAACCAACCAACCAAAAAAGCTAGAAGCAAATAACAGCAAATCATATTTCTTATATTTAAAAATGGGTAAATAAACCTACTGCAGAAAAAAAAAGTTTTGCCCCAATATCATTAAGACCAGAGCCTGTGATGCACTGAGTAGACCTGTGCTATGCAAATAAGCCAAGTGCAAAATAGTTCCTCGTACAAGAAAAAGTGGCAAAATTCCCATGCTGGTATATTAGGTCTTATTTCCACCCAAGCCCCACAGTACAAACAAGCATTGCATTAATTCAAGGTGAACATCCATTCCTCAGTAAATGTAAGTTTATTTATATAATTATAGTTCAGGGTGATTTCTCAGGGTTTTAAACTAAAATGATCTATAACACATTTTAAAGGAAGTGTTCTCTAAGGACTCCATCCTAGTTTAATGAATTAAATTTAATTTTCCCATTCACTTAAACTGAATGAAATCTGGTACGCAGACAAACTAAATACAAATAATGCCCTGCAGGACAGGTAACGGCTAGTGAAAGACAAATCCCTGCATCATGACAAAGCAACTGGTCTACGAAATGTCTTTATGAACAGTCGTTTCAGTCTGCAGGTTGATGCTGAGCAACCCTCAAAGGAGAGTCCTCCGCTCCTGTACACAGGACCCGCCAGCAGTTAGTGCAGCTGCCCATACAGGAGTGCTGTAATTGCCCGAGACATCCCATGTCCCTGATGTGACGGTAGCTGTTCTGCCCTCACACTGCTGAGCCGCTGCAGGAGCTGAGCATGAACCACATGCCCGTGTAACCTATGCAACGCCATTACCTCATCTTCACATGTGTAAGCTGCATCACTTTCAAAACATCACCACTCGAAACAAGTCATTAGATAAATTGCACTCTCACATAATCCATGCAAAATCAAAGTCAGAGCCACAAAAATAAGTTAAGGACAGGGAAGCAAACTCTGTAGGATAAGTAACAGGGATTAATAGTGAATGAGGAGGCTTTGAAATATGCTTGTCCTCAGTGCATCACACACACACTACCTCTACATAGCAGAGGATTCTCTTTTACACACATGCAATTTATCCTCTTGGAAAAAAAAAATATTTTTTAAGTATTTTTCAGAGAACTCTTACATATCGTTTATCTCCTTTCATCTACTTCTTGAAAAATACGTTTCAGAGAATCCCAGATTTGTACAACTGTGAATCATGCCCGCTGAAATCTCAAACCAGAGCTGATCAGTATGTTCCTTCTAGCTCATATTATTCAACCACCACACACAGAATTGAGTCTTTATCTCAGAAATTACAATGCAAAGCATGAGAAAAGAATGACGGTTTTACAAAATTACTGATTAACTAGCAACTTGTCAACAGCAGTTACTGAAACCACCAGGATGAGAATCCATTTGAAGTGTTAGGARAAAGGAGTACATGAGCATTCACAAGTGGAGAATATTTAAACAAAAAAAGAGAGAAAGAACACACTGCAATCTTACCTGAGAACAAAAGGATATTTCTTTAAAGCTTTTTTCAATTGCTACTTTTTTTGTGTCAGGACTGATAAGGTAAACTTCAGACTGGCCAATCTAAAAAGAGCAAAATAAATAGCAAGATGATAACAAGTAACATTACACTTCCTTTTGTCTTGCTATAAAAATGTTTCCTGGACATAAATCTCAATTTTTTTTTCTACCTGTATATTTAGACCAATTAGTTTATTATCACCAGAGAAAGAGAGAATACTGAAACAACATTGATTTGGCATTCAGAGCTCTGCACACTACTGAACTGAGATTTAGTTTCATATTTGAGACAAGAAACTGAGAATAGTGTTTAATTAGATAAGAGTAATACTATACCACAAGTAACTTAATTTGCACTGAGAAAATATACTCACACTCCCTTTTCTTATTTTCTGCAGGTTTGGCACATACCACATTCCCACAAGCTAGTTAACAAAACTGTCCTAAAATTTAAATCCAAGTGTATGCCTCTACCTGTATTCCACCTAATTATTTTTTAGGGTTTTATTAATTTATTTAGGACACACATAGCATTTAATTCAAAGGTTTTAACTCAAACTATAAAAATCCCAAAAGACGTCCATACAAAGATCAGCAGAACCAATATACTTGTAATTTCTTAAGGAAGGGAAAGGGGGGAATCCTGTGTGTAAATGGATCAAGTGAGATGTGGCGTTATTCCTTCCAACACCTACTCAGCAGCCTCCTCCTGCTCCCTGTTGCCTTCCCTTCCCTGCAGCGAGAGGCTCCTTCTTAGCTCAGCCCCACATACTCCTTCCACACTTGGTCCAGGGCAGCAGGGATCATTTGAAGCCAACTGAACAAGGGGAAAAAAAACCCCAATACATCCCCCCCTCAAATACAGCCAGGAGAAAAGCCTAAAAATAATTAAAAAAACTGAAATCCTAAGAAATTGGCTAGGAAAGCAGTTCTTCAGAAAGATATACCAAAATCAGGACTGTCTGAACCAGGTCAGGAGAGTCATCAGATAACTCATCCGAACATTTTTCACACCTCATACACCAACCTCTGCTGCAGTCCTGGGGAAAATCCAAGT
Organism: Oceanodroma leucorhoa; assembly: GCA_030449065.1. Lineage (NCBI taxonomy): Eukaryota > Metazoa > Chordata > Aves > Procellariiformes > Oceanodroma > Oceanodroma leucorhoa. Next base: position 20,028,261 of record JASVER010000005.1, read on the forward strand.
AAGAACTTCAACTGAGAAAATACAAACAATTTTTTTCCTCTGGGTATAAGTTACTTTTAAGCGTTTCATATGTAGCCACACACAAACTGATGAGCAAAGGTGCAAGCTGTATGCATACCGTTACTTAGAACCTGCTGAACATGGGGGACAGCTAACCAACGAACTCAGCTCTGCCATGAGCTCCTAGCTTTTGGATACTGGAGGCACAAACCACAGTTACTTCACTTTCTTATATTCAGCTGAATTTAGACTGGCTGAATGGCAAACGAATACAACTGTGCATACTAAACAGTATTTTCCTAGGCAAAAAGCAACCCAAGACAGAAAGCTGGATCAGCAGAGCCCCACAATTTGGAAATGAGCTTGTTAGCAGGTGACTGACGTCATATTCAGGCTGAAGCTGCATGTGTCTTTGAGAACTGCTGCATGTATTTAATAGAAATTAAAAATGCACTCACTGGAGTAAGAGGATCTGGACCTAAGTAGTCCATCTATAATCTCCCTCTCTCTAAAATATGTGCCAGGAATTAATAATGGAGTCAGGATTTGTTTAAAAATTAGGCCTTATTATAAAGAGCGTCTATATTTTCTGTGTGAAATATGTGCTCAGGGGAAGAAGGTAAACATGGAATTGTTTTTACTGGAACACAAAATTTCTCTCCACCTTCTTCCACTTCTCTCTTTGATGCCAGCCTGCCACGACTAAACAGCACTTTTAAATCAGGTACAGCTAACTACATCTCTTCCTGTGTGTTACTTTTTACAGACATAACACTTTGGCAATCCTTCTTAAAGCAGCACTTCTCTTTCCCCTCTCTGAAAAACCTGCTGTAACTGCACCCACTCCACTCTTGTTACTGTCCTTAAATACTCCCAGCCCCAACAGCAGCTGACAGATCCAAGATGACCTTATGATAGCCATCCATCGCAATATCAGCTCCAGGTTTGCGTTATGTTCATAAGATACAAGATATATAAAATATGTTATATTACTTATCTATCATGAGGATTGTAAGAGGAGCAAATAACACATTCCCTACTTGTTTCTCAGGTCTTGAAAAATACTTTTGCTGCTCACCAATAGACAGGAGTGGAGGAGCCTAGGAAGTTACTACACTACTTCATCACTACACAGACATGTTGGCAGCAGGAACACTATGAATTATGCTGCTTATCACGGGACATAAAGTCCACTAGCCCACAGCCATGCTTTAGTCCTTCTGCTCTAGTTACCTGTAACTCATTCACCTGGAAATTTATTTATTCTGTTACTAGTTAGCGTAACTGTACATATCATTTTGCAATTGTAAAACTACCTACTAACTTGCTGTATCTTTCTAAAAGCTGTCTTTAGAAGCCCAGTGTTTCAGGTAGTGCTGTTTTAAACTATTTGATGCAAACTAATTTTGACTACGGAAAACAATATACACTGACTGGTAATGCTTTCTAGAGAAATACGTGAGTTAAGTTCTGGTAATTGCAATTAAGTTATTAAAGAAGTAACTGCCATCTGTCAGAACATCTGCTTTGGTGTTTGCCACTCCAAATTCTGAGATGGGAAAACGCCACCAATAGCTGCAAATCTTGCTTTACCGTAAACAACATTGTCCGGTTTTCTGCAATGTCTGTTGGCTGCACAACACTGTGTCCATAGATAAGTTGACTTTTAAGGTTCAGTGAAATTGCATCTTCTTCAAAAGACCTGACAAAGCTGTTACTCCTATGGCTTCCCTCTTGGAAATCCTTCTTAAAAGCAAAGGAACGAAGCCCAGGCTGAGAAAATGATTTCCTAATTGGCCTTCTCTCCTCCTCTTCACTGACCAAGGGCTGGAAGACAGACCGAAATTTGTTGCTGAAAGAGAAGCCTCCGAAGTTATTGGCAGTTTCATGTTGTTGGGATGATGAGCTGAAATCTGATTTTTTTGTACAACTCACACGATTAAATTTCTCTATGCATTCATCTATGAGTGCTGGAGGTGCATTTTTATGTGCTACTGTCACCCGTCCGCAGAACAGCACCTCAAACTTCTTGGCAAAAGGGTCTTCAACATCTGAGAGATTATTCTGAAACTCTTCCTGACGAGCAATTTTTCCTGCTTGTCGAATAGAGCTTATAATCTCAGGCACCTACAGGAGGGGAAAAAAAATACACAACATTAGCATCTAGTGCTTTATTATAAACAAGTTGCAACACTAAGAGGTGCTCCCTGCATTTTTTTGGAGTTTTGGAATTCGGTTTTGTTTTCTGAAAGATCAGTTGAATTGATCTTGTATTTGTCCAATAGACACATTATAAAAGTTAAACACTGACTAGCTGAATTGGTCATTTGTTTCCCTGCCAGGAGTTCACCATCATCAACACGTTGTCGGAAGAGCTTCATCTCTTGTAATGCTGTGTGTTTTCAGCAAAACTTTTGCATCTGAAGGAACCAGTATAATGTCACAAATTCAAACTCAAAATGAAAGACAAAAATACGTCAGAAAGCGTAAGAGAAGCCACAGACTAATTAATTGGGAAAGTTATTTAATCTCTGTTATTTTTCACTCCCTTCTCTTACTCAAGCATTCATGTCATGTACATTAATGAGTCTCTTGCAAATTTGCTTTCAACTTCACATTAGCATATTACATTGTTATGGCAGTTTGGTGTTTGTTTTTTTTTTTTTTTAACTGTAAGTACCTGTGTTTTTTAAAGAAACACATTCATTATTTTAGATGTTCATTTTTATTCTAGCATCCTAGATGACACTCTCAAATAATATTACTTCCACATACAGTATCACCTGCAGGGCATTTGTATAAGAGAGCAGTCTGCTACAGCCCACAGATGATGTAATCATAAACAAAACCCAAACTGCTATCTGATATATTGTAAGTAACAGTAAACGGTCACAGTTTCTGATATGGTTATAAGGTAGGAACATGCATATGTTATCTGCTAAGCCGCTGCGAGGTCGATGCTTGGTTACATCCCACTGCTTTGACTGGCCTAGGAGATGAAGGTTCTTCTCCGGCATGTGCTGCTGCCATAACGACAAATGCAGGGCCACCATGTATGATTACAACAGATAATTCTGCCAACTTTTTCATTTTCCCAAATTACTTTGAGAAAAATCCATGCTAAGTGTGCCAGTTTCCTGACAAAACAAATTTCCTCTTTCAAGCATYGATTGGAGCTTACTTACAAGTATTTGGTTGCAGATAGTACAGAAGGAAGTCTGGGAGCAGCAGACTAAAACAGCAGCCCAGAAAAGCCATCTCCCCTATGAGAAAACGCATCCCTGAACCTAAACAATGCTTTGGAGACATAACCTCTGCCTTTTTCAGACATTTCTATGGTTATCTAATGGCTTACGTATAATGCAATAATGTAGATAAACCAATGCACGAAACAGCAAAGGACTTAGAGGAAAAAAAAAAAAGGTTGAACAGTGAAAACTGAATGGTTATATTCTGGGTGCTCATAAAGACCTTAGCAGGATTCTTTTTATAAACAAGTAAACACAGATGTATAGATATAGATAGATAGATAAATAGATATACACACACACATATAGCTAGTGGATTTAAGACAATAAGTAACAGATTACAAAATAAATAAATAAAACAACTCAGGAAGCATTACTTCACCCTTGAGGGCAAGGCATGAGTCAACAGCTAATCACCCAGCAAAGACAATGGGGGAGAGATAAGAAAAGCGGGGTCATGACTTCAGAATTCTGTTCTCAGCTGTGTCACGAACCAGTCAGAAAGCCTTGGGCTTGGGCAGTGTCATGCCTAATCATTTTAATCATGTACAAGAAGAACGTAAGAGTATAATGAATCTTTATCAGCTCAAATGATATGCATTTGCTCCACAGTGAGCTCAAGGTTCACCTCAGTTTTATTTACCTAATACTCCTTCAAAGAACCAATTTTTAGTTGCATAACAGATCAGGATGACAGTGAAACATAAAACTTTATTCTACCCATATTTCAAGCTGCAAATGTTTTAGCATTTTCTAATAAACGTGTTTTATTCTTGTGGGAGTGTCTGGTCTCACCAGCCATAGGCAATTTTACTTCTGAGTTACCCAGAACACACACAGAGACCTGCGATCCCATCTCCACTTTTGCTGAGGCTGCAGAGGTGACAGCAAGGGAATGAAGTATTTCCTGGAAAATGCTCACAGCGTCAAAGCCAGCAACGTCAGCCCTCACCCAGGCCAACTGTGCCACCATCTCAGTCAGGGTTAAACTCCCCCAGCACCACCCATGCTGATGACTATAAGGAGAGTTTCCAGCAGTGCAGGTGCTGCAAGGGTTATAGCTGAGCTAAAGTCCAGACAAGACATTAGGGATCCATCACAGATGCACAGTTACTGAACTTGATTTCTTCAATGTTTTTTGCTACCAAACACCTTGGACATTGACAAAATTGCTATTCAGCAGTGGCTGGACTTTACATACAGACAGTAGTTAGAGAAAAACACTGTATCACACAGAATGACTTTGCAGTAGTTAATAAACTTCATGTTTGGGAAGACCTAGCATGCCTGTTGATGAAAACCAAGGGGAGTATTTATTTATCTATTTTCACACATGCTAAGGCTTGAATTATGTCATTTATAAGCACCAGCTGGCTTCCATGCTACACTTAACTAAAAAACACTGACGACTCTGTTTCTGCATATTAACCTAAAAAAAATTCACAGCCTGTTAATATAATTTCATTACTTCCAATTAGGCAATTGATGCAGTATTGCTCTAGGAGAAGCAGCAAATCACCACCTCACTTTCCTGTGACCCTTATGTATATTAAACATTAATCTCTTTTCATTAGTAAAGACAAGATGCCATGACGAATGAGAAAAAAACAAAATACATATTTCCCTGGAACTGTTCTTGGCCTGATATGATTTGTGCTCTTTTCTTCTACCTGTAGCATTCCAGGCCTTTTATGCAGGTATCTAGAAATGAAGAATCCACAAGCTCCTATGTGTCCTTTGACCCTCACTCCCTCAGCAAACAGACCTGGATGCTGAGTACATGAAAATCAAGTAAACATTAGTTAAAAAAGAAAAAGAAAAAATATGTGAAATGTAAATAAATATATAAATATATTTATAATTATTTAAAGTTTTTAAAATAAACAATGCAGGCTCTATCCTGGCAAATGTTTATTAACCACAGCTGGAATTTTTCCAGACTAAGAAACATGCCACGGGGCGAACAGTAACCACATCTCTTGCAAATCTCCAGCAATTAATTAAGATGCAAACTGAATTAGGTTTTATGGCTCTTCAATTTGTATCAAAAAGCAGCAAGGATCAAGTTGCTCCTGAATTAAGTTAATGTTGCTTGGAGTTTTTTAAAGGTTGTGGGGTTCTTTCTGTACATAATAAAAAGTCTTTTTTATTGTAAAGGCGGCTACATGCTGGCACAGGTTGCCCAGAGAGGTTGCAGAGTCTCCATCCTCGTAGATATGCAAACTCTGACTGGACATGGCACTGAGCAACCTGCTCTAGGTGACCCTGCTTTAAGAAGGGGCCTGAACTAGATGACCTCCAGGATCCCATCCTATCTCAGCTTGGTGACTGAGATAGCTATATCTCCTATACAGACCTATAGGTAATTGTGTCTACTAATCTGAACTTGCTAAAACAGTGGGGGAGGACTGTTGAACACATGTACGATTTGTTCCTGCTGCAAATTCTCTTTTCTAACACACTTCTATTCTTAAGTGTTTTCTGACTTGTTTCTCAGTATAAATATGTAATTAGTGGATAAAGATCATTTCTGCAATCAGAAAAACAACTGCTGATGGCCTAAAATTATTTCCCTAAACCCACAAAACTAAGTATAGAACAACAGTGTAAGCAATGATGAAACTTTACCAAACACACAACATTACCTTCTCATCACTCACTCTAGGCCAAACAGGACTGGTGAACAGAAGACACAACTGACACTTATTAGGAAAATATTTTGCATTTCATGTGTCTGAATTAGATACAGAAAAAGAAGATTTATCTATAACCGTTAAAACTAACAGTGGACTGTTGTGATTTTTTGTTTGTTTTTTAAGTACACCGTGTTATTTCTGCTATGATGAGAATGTTTATTTTGCAGAAACAAAGAAGGGAATTGAAATGCTGAGTATTCTTGTGACTTGACTCTTGGGTAATCAAGCAAAACACAAACCAACACCTAGAACTTCCTAACGCATGTTAGTCTGTTACCAGACAAACAGCTACAGCTTCTACACCATGCACCAAATCATGAGAGAAGGCAAGAATTTTTAAGCACGCACAGGTCCGCTGCATCTGAAGAACAAGGAACAGCTCTTTCCCTTCACAGAAAGAGAAACTGCAGCTGCATTTTTTCCCTGTGCAACCCGAAGTCACCCTATAAGTTTACATACAGGCATGCAGTAAGATGTCAATGTCTTTAGCCTGTCAGTGGATTTGAGAAACTATTTTAATGAAAAAAGCCCAGTAACAGCTGAATGCAACAGCTGCCTTTTGGCAAACAAGATCAGACTAAAAAAGATTCCCTGTTTCTTTAATACATAGTAGGTAGAAAAGCAAAGCATGCCACAGAAAAAGAACTGTAAACACATCAACTGGCCAGGACTAGGAGAAGAAAAAAAAGAAGTGGGATTATTTATGATTTTAGATGCTACGCAGTGTTTATACCTGCCAGTCCCTTCATAAGGCTTCAGGTCAGTGAAAGGCTCAAGCAGAGGCTCAACTATTTCAAGGGAGTAAGTGTTTTTTTTTAATATCAGACTGAGCTGTGTTGTCAGGAACTGGTCTTATACAATAGACTCCATAAATTACTGGAGACTGAAAACAATTAGGGTAAGATCTTGAGTTGAACCTCAGAAGGTCTCACACCACCCCGCCTGGAACAGAGCCTCAAAGATCTTTCGCAAAGCTCTTGAAACAAGTAGATGTTTTGATTAAGTGAGTTTTGCCTGCCTACTCAAGTATGAGAGGACATCTGAATTATTTTTAAGTGCTTTTACTTGCCTTTTTTCCTGACCATAGCAGGCTCAATAAAATATGTCAAGAAGTCTAACATACTGTTTGCTGTTAATACCTTTCCTTCTCCATTTTACTAGAGAGTGCTGTTACAGGAAAAATAGGGTCCACAGCTATATATCCTGGGAGAAGCCAGCTAGTTGTACCAGGACAGATAGCATTATTGTTGTCACCCATAAGGTATTCATAATCATGGAATAATTTGTAAAATTAGTAGAACAGAAGAAAGGAAAATAATTTTTGAGACACACACAACATACATAAAAAGATGATACAGCAAAGTATTTATTTGCATTTTTAAAAGACTGCATAAAATCTTTGATTTCAGTAGTTTGATATGTACTAAAAAGCAGTTAGTCTGTTTTCAGCACACTTCTAACAAAACAGCTGTGCAGTAATAAAACAGAGATCAACGCTTCCCGTCCTTATCACTCCTTAAAACCACACTAGTGGTCAACTAACTTTTTTTTGAACGGTATTGTCCACTCAATGGATTTAAAGTTCGGCATTTTTAGATCTAAAGCATTTTATTTTATAGAATTCAGTGGGATTTTTTTTTTTAATTGAGATACTGCACAATTTCTCCTTTCAGAATCACAGAATAATTTAATTTGAAAGCGACCTCTGACAGTGCAGCCTCCCACATAAAGCAAGGAAAACTTTCAACTTTGAACTTAGATGAGATGCTGGGGGTCACATCCAGCTGAGTTCCAAGTAACCCCAACGACAAGCACCCCACAACCTCTTCCTAACAAGAAACCTACAGCTGCCAGAAAAAGAAGGGTAAGACACAACCAGCTGAGATTTCATTTGTGAGAAGTCTTGCTCATTAGTTTAACTGAAGAATGAACTAAAAACTTCTAGCACAAAACCACAGTCTTTAGTCTCTCACTGAAGTAAAAAAAGAAGTTTAAAAAGCGACAGAATTTCCTTATTCCCCAGCATTAGTAGAAATTCAAGGTAGAAGACAGTAACAAACTTTTCAAGTTAATTTCCATTTCAGTGAAMGTCCTTTTATATCCAGGTCTTATCTCAAGTGTCTTCACAGGGTTTTCTGTTATCTTGCTTGGAGACTGCTCTACAGTCTCCTACACCTCGCTGACTTTTTCCAGTCATTAACTTCAATTCTCATTTTCCAATCAACAGTTTTATGGAGTACTTTAATTATTAGCTTTCTTCCTTGGCTATTTGTTGACTTTTATTCCTCCCAGAAAGCCACTTTCAAACCAAGATTTAATTCAGAAAGAGAGGCAGAAAGTTTATAGTTCCTCCAGTCCCTCGATGACGACCATTTACAAGGTCCCATCAGTTTGCTCTGTTTTTCTGTGCATAACAAATGCACCATGAGTAGAGCCAAAGTGAGATTCCTACCACCGGCTCTCTAAGTACTTAAGATCGGTAGGAGCACGGAGAGAGCATTCACCTTTGCTCCACGACTTCATGTCTCAACACATATGATCCAAACCTTTGCTGCTGTATCCTCACTGCACATAAAACAACTATGAACTGCGCCACCCTCAGCAGCTTCACCATCTGTGCGTGTTGGTCTAGCTCATTTCTTTCTACAGTACCTAAAATGCACCAGGTGACTCATTTAACCAGAGAACTTGTGGATATCTTTTGAGAAAGGAGAACTAGTCAGAGCAAAATCAGAGGGCTGGGAGGGGCAGCCAGGCTAGCAGCCAGCAGGGCTAACCACACCGCAGGTGTGCTGCTCGGGAAGGACTGTGAAACCAGACCCGCAAACGCAAGACGGAGACATCGTTTCAACCTTGGTAAGGGAAAGCTCAATGGCTGAATAATATTGGCACAGACCCATGAAAGGAAAAGCGGTCATACATGTGTCTACTTGCGGGCGCGGTTTGCTTAGTGAAGTTTCAATGGGCATTATACAGAGAATGGGATAAGTGAGGGTGATGGGGCTAAGACTCAAATTTTGCAGGGATGTTTGTAAGAAGCTGATGAACAAGAGTGCACTAAAATTCAAAGGATATTCTATGTGGGGCAGAAGAGAGTAATCTGTTTAAATCCAGTTCTTTTTGACTTGGAGCATGGTGCATGACTGATACTTAGTGTCCTCACTCATCAGAGAGATGACTTTGACACAGTAAGTACCGAGAGCAGAGCTCCACGTAGGCAACATGTACTCCTACAGTTTACACGTTATCATCAAAAGCCATAAAGGTGACTAGACTTCCCATGTACATTGAGTGCTGCCTCCAGAAGATTGCTAAGTAATGCAGACTGATGCCGTGAGTACTGTATGCCACTTTCACAGTATCACATTCCTTTTAATATTACAGACAAATCTCAGCTCGAGAACCTTCCTTATGACTCCTCAGCTAGATGGAAAAGGTTACACTTTTTGCAAAGTCATGTGAGTTGGAGAGCACTCCATGCAATTTAAAGAGACACAAAAAGGTTTTCTTTCCTTTCAGAAAAAACAATATTTGCAGAATCTGTTTATAGATTATTGTAAACAAGCTCAGAAATAGAACATAATTGTACTCGGTGTTCTAGTGAAGTTGGAGTGCTCTATTTTGTGGTGGTGCTTCCTCCCCAAGAGAGATGCATCATGTTGCTGATACACTTTAAGGTTTTCTTTCACATGCTCTCAAGACATACCTTACTCGAAGCCCAAAACACAACAAAACCTGGCTACTCTCCATAAATAAACCACCATGTCCCAGATTGCTGCTTACTTTTGGACCCCTTCCCATGAAAATGCATGATCCAGAAACAAACTGCAGCTGACGAAAAGGCCTCTGGGGGCTTTTAGTGCAGCTCTGAATGCAGTGGCACCTGACTGGCTCTGAAGGGGATATTCCTACAAAATCTACTTTTGGGAAGCCTATTAGTGTATTCTGCTCTATACCTGGAGGGCTTATCACATGGTGTTCATTAATTCATTTTTCCCTAGCCCCCTTCTGTCCTAGCAATACAAACCATTTCTTTTCTTCTTGTACTGCTTCATTAGCTCCTCCATTCAGGGCCATAAACTTTTAAGCAACAAACGTGAAATAAAGCAAGTCAACAGATATTTCAAAAGTGCATTAACATCTTTATAGTGTTATCTTCTCCACCTTTTGTTTCAAAGTTTTCTTTTCACACAATTTCACAAATGAAAACAGCACTTGAAGACATAACAGTGGTTGCTGGTCATACCTGCAGGATTCCTGGCTCACATTTTACAAGGTGGCTATGAAACAAGGAGGCAATAACTGTTGTAAAGTAATACCTAGAAACATCTGTGCTCATGCATTATCAATAGAGATTAAATCCTTTTTTTTTTTGGGGGGGGGGGGGGGGGGGGGGGGGGGGGGGGGGGGGGGGGAGGAGAGGGGGCGGATTGCAAGCAGCTCCCTTCACAGGGTTGAGACAGGCCTGGGGCCGAGATGGAGGCTAGGGGTGGGAAACAGGAGGAATCCTATTCTTAGATAGTTATAAATGAAAAAAGACAGCAATGGTATTTGAAAGCTTTCAGGACGAGGATTTTTTTCTTGGGTTTGGGATGGTGGTGGTGTTTGTTGTTTGGTTTTTTGTTTGTTTTTTTTGTTTGTTTGTTTTGTTTTTTTTAAACTTAAAGGCAATATTTAAAACAGGATTTAAAACAGGAAATKAGCTACTAAGAACATTTTGGGGAAAAAAAGATATTTATCAGATTAAATACCAATTGTACAATAGATGACAGGCTCTCTCCCAGTCTCCTTCGCTCTCGGGCTTCTGTCACAAAATCGGTACAACTGTCAAAATAGCGGCTAGCTAAACAGACAGAAGTAAATATAACTTCTTTTCAAATTATATGAAGCCTCAAATTGTTCTGTCGTTTTTAGCAATATCCAACTCCAAACAAGAAGGGAGGAAAGCTCCAGTTGTGATGTGTCACAACTCATTATAACTGAAGTTATTTCTGATACAACCTTCTTAGACAGCTGATCCAAACATGTGTCAAAATCCCCCTCCCCCCTACATTTATTTTGAAGTTTTTACAGGGAGGAAATCATCCTATGAATGCTTTTGATTGACACGATGTATAAGTTAGCTCTACCTGCAACAGAGTAAAACACCATCTCTCTTACTCTGACAACACAGTAAGACTTCCTGAAGGAAGGGACAACCCCACATCCTTCTCCCTGGAACTGCTGCGGGCGGGGGGTGGGATGGACAAATGGATGACATTTTTCATAGGAAGAATCTTACTCAAACATTAAACTTAAAGGCCCCAAGGGAACTCGAGTGCAGAAGCTGATCAGCTTTTTTCAGCATTCCGTCTGACTGGTATAAAATGCCGGTGAACCAATTTGCTCTTGGACAAGCATATATTTGGTGCTTTGTCATGTAGTAGTAGATTTCAGCTGCCTCAGGTCAACTCACAGAAGAACAGGATGGGAAAGTAATAGTTAAACATCTATGAAAAACTACACTGACTTCCAATTAAGACAGACAGTTAGAATTTAGTTCACTAGTTTTATTCCTTTTGGTTACTCATGTCTAGGGGCTTTTTGGATTATGGTGGGTTTTTTTCCTAAGATATGCCTTCTAGTGATGGCTTCTCATCAGAAGGTCTAATGGGATTATTCAAACTTGTCAATTAACTACATACTTCTATGAAATCCATACCTGTGGTTGATACTAGTTGTTTACATTCTTTTTTTTTTTCTAAAATACATTGTAAACCACCCAAAATAACAATGATTTATTTATGAAAATTAACTTCCTTTGAACACAAGGTGTTTGCCTGCCTTTGATTCCTGCATGAATGGTCTTCTTAGGATTATCTACACATTGTATAGTACAGACAAAGGTTAATTTAAAGTTTAATAAATTTAAAGTTAAATGCTACTGATTTTTACCAGGCATTCCTCATGTACAGTGCATTCAGTGTAATGGAAGAGAAGGAAGAACAATACAAAGAGTACACTTAAATAGCCCCCAACTTCTAGCAAGACCCTTATTACTTTAGAAGTATATAGGGAAATTGTTAGCAACCCACAGAATTAGACTGTATTTTGAAACAAACGACTCACAGAAAGCTTACTGACCTCTCATGATTCACTAAGGACTACTTACACTAAAACATTTATAATGCAATTTGAATGAAAACTGGTGAGCTTTTTGTGAAGAAATTTAGCTACAATAGGATAGGTCATGTTTTAACTCTCTTGGAAATAGTTATCAAGGACCGTCCAAAACACATTGCTTTCCTAACGATATTCTGCATTTACCGGAAGCTATCAATGCGATGTTGTCAGGAGCAAAGGGAAGATCAAGCTGTTTACTCAAGATCCCCTCCATTAAGATACAGTCAGATCACATTAGGGAAGTTTGCCAATTTTTCCTCTAAAGAGTCAAGGATCGTACTCCTAAAAAGTTAAGTCCTTCCAATTCCTGCTGATGATAGACGAATTAGACCCTGCTTCCCTCCTGTTAAAAGATAAAACTCTCTTAAAATTTTACAGTAGGTGAGAAGTTCAACTTTTCTGTATTCTGTTGTTCCTCTCAGATCCAGATTTGACAAAAATCTTGCAAGAAAAAAGAAAGAACTTGGAAAAAGATGTTTTTGTAGAGCGGTCATTCCATAGATCTTTACATTAAGCGGTTCTGAAAGTCACTGTAAGAGACCTAGTATGTCTGCACTAAGTACATAGGCATGCTAAAAAAGTGAAGAGAGAAAGGAAAAACAGATGGGATACTAGATATCTTAAAAAGTTATTTAACAATGTATTCAGAGGAAGACGATCAGTGTGGAAAATGTGCTGTTCACTTACAGACCGCCTGCAAGACAGCGTTTCACTGCAAATACCATCATGGATGTTAGGAATGCATGAGCTGCAGAGCAAGGTTATAGACTAATTATCCTATGTCTGGCAGTCCTGCAATACACAGCACTACTTCACTTGTTCATGCTTTTAGTCATCTTAACCAGATCTCATTTCCTCATTTAAATGTTAGCATCTTCACAGGTTGTTCTCTCCTCACTTTAACTGCTACAGAGCAGCCAAGCATACTCCTTGCGTTGACAGTCAACAGTGAATTTGCATGTCCCAACACAAAACCCAAGATGTCACTGTCTTTTTTAGATAAAGCTGCATGTACAGTCCTAAATGGAGAACAGTTGTCAAAACATAGATAAAAGGCACCATCAAGACAAATCGGGCTATGAGATCACTCCTGAAAGCCATTCCAGAGCCAAGCCAAGGTGCCACCCAGAAATACCTAAGAACAAGAAGCCAGACAAGAATTTTTAGCAGTGCTTCCAGATTACAAAAATGCCATGATGGTTCTCCCTGCTGACAAAAATTCTCATGTTTATGTCCTGTACCAAATTCACTACAGACCTGCAATGGCAGATCTCTAGACCTGCAGCCTGTGCCAACAACTTTATTTTGGTCATCTCAGTTCAGCGCTATTACCTGGCCTATGCAGGCACTGCTAATTGATCTCAGAAGCAGTGCTCATCTAGGAAAACCCTAGTAACTAAAGAGTAACAGCTGAATTTCATCCTTCTGTTCCTTCCCCATTAGCCATACTACAGTATTATCAACAATTCTCTAAAGCTGCAGTCAGATCATTTACTTGCATCATCTGGTTTATTTAAATAAATGCCATAATAACAGCAACCAGTATCCAAGTCCTACATGATGTCTGACAGCAGTTTGGAAATACTAATGATGCAATTGATGAACAACAAGAGAAGAAATTCAGGGAACTTCATTAATTTGAATCTCGGTCTCAAAAGTCGTCTTACTCGTATGTAAGAAAGCAATGCAGAAAAAAAAAAAAACAACAAAAACACAGCATGGAAAAGACACAGTGCCAGACTGATTGAAAATGGAAGATATTCTCAAGATATTTGCTAAAATAGTAATGATGTTCTTCCATCATCACAGTCAGAGCAAGCTAGCTGTACCGATGGGAGACAAAAAAAAAATCAGAAATCACCAAACAGACCTAGCCTCAGTGCCTTTCCAAACAAAGTGTCTGCATGATAGTGCAATATATGGAGAACTTTAATCAATAAAAAAAGATACCAGTAAGAGTATATACAAAGACTTTCAATAGCACATGTTGGCCCATGATCATGAACATTTCTGGAGCTCCTACCATTTATTTGTATTACCACTTAATAAATATCAAATTTGATCCACATCGTACTTTATTCAGCTGCAAACTATAACAATACACACACAAAAATTCAGAATCTGTTCTCTTCTCAGGGTTATGAAATTGCTGTTTTAAGCCTACCTAGTCTCTTCCAACAGTATGATTCTACTCTGATTCTTCCAACAGGAAATTTTCCATTATTCCTTTTTGTTCTTCCACTCTCTCCCACAAGTTAAGGCTGGGTTTCTTTAGAAAATGGTAAATCAGACAGACAACTACCAAACACTGAATTGCAGCTAAGCTGGACAGTTCACACTGTCACACCCCTTTCAGAGTGTCTGAATTCTGACCTTCACAATATTTCCAAAGTATAATATATTTAAACACTTACCAAGGAAACCCAAAAGGGAGTGGTGAATATTCAACATTTCTAAAACACAGATGTCACAGACTTATAGGATCTCCATGAGAAGTTGGAGGGGGATACAAGGGTGATGCTCTATGGGACACACTAACAGACTAGCTGAAGGAAAACAGTAAGAAGGGAAGGGAAAGAAGATTTCAAATAAAGACTCCTTTTAATGCCAACTTCCTCCCCCCAAAAATTATTTCAGCACTAGGGACTGCTGCTATTTCAGCCACACCTAATATACAAGTGAACTGGGCCTTTTTGTGTTGTTTTTTTAAACATACGTGACAACATTATTGAATCTTCAGAAATACCAGAGGAAAAAATGCTGCCTGAATTATAACATCCTACAATAAATAATTTTGTATATGATTCTGCACTTTACAAACAAAACATAGCATCAGCTCCACGAACTGTGTTCATGTAAAAAATAACATTTTTCTTAAGTCTACAAAAGTCAGCCTCCGATGACTGTATGTCAAATGGAAATGTCAGTCGCTTCCACAGAATGCTAAATCCTACAGGTTATATTCCAGTGGGACTTACCCAAAATCTGAAATACCAGCACGTATTTTTGGTTCAGGTTCTGGGTAACTACCACCAGAGTTTTAAAGACAGGCCTCTTGCACATAATSGTCTAAAACTCCAAAGCACTTCTACAAATCTCCTTTTCCATGGCTTGCATTTGAGGAGATTGGAAGCTATAAAAAGGTCCAAAGAAACAAAACCAGCATGAAACACTTAGTGTTAACCATCCAAATTTCCATGAC
The DNA here is from genome assembly GCA_030449065.1 of Oceanodroma leucorhoa. NCBI lineage: Eukaryota > Metazoa > Chordata > Aves > Procellariiformes > Oceanodroma > Oceanodroma leucorhoa. The sequence goes on from JASVER010000005.1 coordinate 20,043,569, forward strand.
AACGGCTTCAGTGAGCTCACCTCATTGGTACTATAGCAGCAGACCAATGGTCCAGTGAATTAGAGGTAACTGTTAAGATCTAATAAAAGTAAGATACTTAGTTACAGAGCTCCTTGAAATAAACACACAAAACCCCCAAAATGTTTGATTGAAAAAGGGGCTGTTTAGTTTAGCTCAGCTTTGCCATTTTCAGTAGCTGGGAGTGTGCCTGCGTAACTATGTGCAAGTAGTCTCTTCTCCCCAAACCCGCAATTTCACAGGATATCTGTACCTGAAAATCCTGTTTGGTTACTGCGTATCAAAGGTTCTCCCTGGAAAAAACATATGTTTTTGATTACAGTGATAATGCTGTAAAGGCACAAAGAGAAGCATTCACATGTTCAAAGCCAGCAACTTTTGAGTTGGGAAGAAGCTTCCAGTTATTTCAGCCAAGATGAATTTTTGTTTTGCTTTGTTTTTTAAATGTGACCATCAACACATGTGCTTACATGCCAATTGCCCTGAGAATGGAAGGCAATACACGCTTTTAGTCTCTCTTCACGGTGCTTCAGATAGTGACAGACAGAAGTCTAGCTCACAGAAACTCTGGACAACCTCTTCAGGCCTGAAATTCTCATAAAGCAGTAGCCAAAATGTCAACATACCAATAAAACCAAAATTCTCTGATGGGCCTGCATCAGGGCTGTCTATTGGAAAGCCATGTGTATGCTGTTTGTCCAGCTTCTCTAACTGGATTCTCAACTATTATAGAGGTATGACTACTTCAGTATTTTAATTTGGACTAGGAATGTGTTTGAGAGTGGATTCTACCAATCCATTTCTTGTGTGACGGACTGCATCGTGGAGCTGTCTCAAAGTGCCTGAACTGACATCCATTTAAATAGAACTACACCTTCATTTTGTGATGCCTTTCCCTGCAAACAGGCATTCGGTTCACAGCACCAAATTAGGGCTAGTCCAAAGTAAAACCCACTTCCCTGAACCAGGTACACCACCTGTCCTCAGCCCCAGCAGCTTCCCTTGAACAATCTGTTGCTGTATGCTACTTCCTAACATAGATGCAACCTACAGGTGATTTCACCCAGGCTAGTAACTGCAGCTTTCACACACCTGGCCAGCTGATCCGGGAATACTGGCCTGGCCTTTCGGGAACTTGTAGACACAAGAGAAAACAGGTAGCAGAAACCCAGTTATGCTCTAGTCCACCTCAACAGCATAAAGGTGCCTGAACCTCCTTCTTGCTTCTCAGTAAGCAAACAATGTTTTTCAGAAAGATTTTACTTTAAATCTCTCCTATTAAAGTTTTATATTTATGCATTAATTCATCTCAGAATTTGTTATTATAACTTGGTTAAAAAGGAAGAATAACCAAAAACAATTCAGTACAAATAACTCAGTGATAAAACCAATACACAGTGGTAAATGTCATTCCTTGCCTCAGCTTCTGCTCTCTGAGTTCCAGCTGCTCTTCCTAGCTCTACTGCCTTACCTTCCCATACAAATTAGTAAGCAAGCTCCTATTTGGGCATGTCTCTTGACATATTTTGTATATCTTTACTGATATGTAAAATATCAACAAAACCARGGCTGAGATTTTTTTTTTTCCTCAGTCATTGCCATCTATGAGTATTTCAGCTTGAACAGTTAAGCTGTAAAGGCTTCTAATTAAAAAAAAAAAAAAAATTACAACCAAGCTGTAATTCAATTAACAGTGTTTCTATTGAAGATTTACTTGCTAAGTCAACCTCTGTACACCATACACAACCTCAATTCCTTCAACTTTAAGAAGTCTTTTAAACCATTTTATTTTGAAATCTTTTAAGTATTTATTAGTTGGCACAGTAAAAATGTTCCAACATTCCCTTAAAGCAGAGGTTTCTCAGAAACGCTACAGCTTATATATTCAGGATGATGGGAAATTACAAACTGGAATTATCTTGCAGCTCTGTGAGCTGATCTCTGAAGAAAGAGGTGCTTTGCCCAACTTTTCGCTTAAAGATATTTCTACTTGGGGAACCGAGAGCCAAACTGCTGCTTTTGTGTTCTCAGAAACACCCCCAGTGCACATAATAGACTGTTTCATTATAGTAGCTTTCCAAAAAAACAGGCTATGGTGTGAAACAGTATCAAATGTAAAGCAAATAAAGTTAAACTGCGGTGCCCCATATATATATGGCAAAAMCCCAAATAAACCCTTAGTTGTACCGTCCATCTCTCATGGGACCTGGAGTTTTTCCCGATCCTGCAGGATTTACTAGTATTTTTGCTGTTGGTTTGGCCCAAAACGTGTTAACCAYATGAAGACAGCTAATAGCACCAATTTCCAGAGAGCTTTTCAGCAAAGGAAAGCAAACAGGTTTTGACTGGAGCCTAAAAGTTCTGTTTTGAATTGCAGAGGGCAGGACCTGCACAAAACAGCAAGCTCAGCTACCTCGTCAGACTTGGCTTGTTGTTAAATCTGAAGGTCAACATGAACCTGAAAGTAGATACTCATAAGAAATTAATTCAGAAAGGCATAAATGATTCAAGAGAAAAACCTTGGTAAGCCACAATCTACATGGCCAGGAATTTCACTATGGAAAGCCCTCCTCCTTACTAAGCACCTGTAACGTACCTTACAAATGCAGAGGACACTGCCCTAATACATCTGCCCAGCCACATAAAAGCCGTGTGAGCCAACCTGTATTTTGGCCTTCTCCCATTGGGGACAGCTAAGCAGAGTGGGTGCAATTCAGGCCTGGCTTGCAGAAAAAGAAATGGAAGGACAAAGAATAACAGTGAACAGCTCCAAAGGGAATGTAACTGCTGAGTAACAGAGGATTTTCACCACAGGACTGACTTCATTTCAAATGCTGAGCGCATATTCCTTGGTCACTGCCCAGACCTCTGCGGGGGAATGTGGAGAGTGACTGGCATACAGAAAACAGCGCATTTCAACCGCTCGGCATTTTGTGATAATCTGCACTTATCTGAAAGCTGTCAGTTGGTAAAAACATTTTTTCCCCGAACAAAAACTGACCTGGAGAAACACACTGAGCAGCAACCTAGTGTTCTCTGACAGGAGCATTGTGTGGACTTGGGCACCAAAACCCAGCACTGGCAGAAATCTGAACTTTCTCTTTGCTGCGTTGCCGGCATCCAGCCTGAGAGACAAGTGAGGGTCTGTCCCTCCAGCCCTACCCACAGCCTCAATGGCTTCAAGGAGATTCGTCTACAAGCAAAGCTGTGGCATTTGAGCCTTCCCTCCCCAATGATTCCCAATTCTTCCCTGATATTAGTTCTCTATTAACTCTCTGATTTTTGGTACAGTATCCAAGTATTCAAATTCATTTATAAAAAGGRTTATTGGGGTAAATGCACTAGCACAAACAAGGGTTGTACACCATAGGATACCACCACCGTTTATTCACCTCCCCAAATAATTTACCATCTTAGAAGTAAGATGGGTTTAAAAGTGAGACAGGCTTAATAACCTTCAAGGTTTATTGGGCTTTAGACAGTGTTAAAATGCCTAGTTATGAGGGCTCCCTAACACACCAAATTCCAATTCATTTGGCTAAAAAGCAAGTCATTCACTGAGGGATTAAAGACACCCAAAGGTGCTCAACTTTGCTTGGAAGCTGTGGGGAATAAAGGAAAGAGGCACGTCAGTACAGCTGGAACAAAACATCCTCATAAATGAGTGTGATATACCCTAAAACAGACAAGGAAAAAAGCCAAGATTGCCCCTTCAGAACACTCTTAAAAAGGAAAGAAAAAGGAGAGAGGGATTTCTCGGGCTTCCTGATTTTCAGTCTCTCATTCCTTCTCATTCTATTCCAGAAGGCAAATTAATTTCATTTGTACCTTCTGACCTAAACTAAGTAGTAGATTGTTACTCCTATGCATTCCCCCTCAGAGGTCTACTAGGCCCTCTATTATTTAGAAAATAGTAGAAATAACAGCAAAGCATCAGCAAGATCAATTCGAATACAGCATATTAAGTTATATTAGGATTCCAAGAAGAATATTGGCATTTCCAATATTATTATAATTACTACTGAAGTAATGTGTCACGGCACAAGCCAAGTCACCAAGTGTTGCTACACTGAATAGTGTAGAAACTTTCTTTTTTGATGCCTTGACAACTTCCCAAACTGAAGAAAGCTCACAGGCAATTCTGACTCAGCAGTCCTTGGGGAAAAAAAAAAAACCCAAACAAAACCAAAACAACCTACTTCTTGCTTTACTATTGGGAATTTCAGAGCATCTGTTGTGAATATACCCTAAATCTGATTTTCAGAGCAGAAGAAACCCAAACAATCAGCTTCTCAGTCCAAGGTCCAAGATTAGCCAAGCCAGCTGGGGACAACTACATTGTAAACCCACCCTTTTCTGCCAGTGCTGGTGGCCCATTCTCGCAGGTTCCTCAGGCTGCAGCAAGAAACCCTGCTGCTCTCAGCATCCCCTTCCCACCTGCTGTCCTGCAGGTTGGAGGCAGCTGACCAGGGTTGACTGATCCATACCAGCAAAATCATTATAGAAGAAACCTCGATTTAAACAATGTAACCTTGCTTTGCATTTTACCTTAGTTATTTTCTTTACTGATTCCTTGTTATTTTGTTACACAAAATAAGCTGAAGTTAAACACAGCTTTTATATTATATAGGGTACCCTTTTTTTGTAACTAGAAAGACACACTATGTATAAATTGCTTAACTAGCTGAGAATCTGAGGACACATTTACTCAAATTTTCTATTTATACCATTTATTACACTAAGAACTGTTTCTTTCTATTTCTTCAGCAATCAATTCTTTAATTCTGGTTTCTGTCAAGTTGCTTCTGAATAGAAACTTGTGTTATAAAATGAAGTCAGTGTAGACAACTAACACTAAACTTATTTTTTCTTACTTAAACTAAAGCTGTATTAAATACGATGAAAACAAATAAAATTACTCTTAACAATTATCACTGTACTATTATCTCCTACTAATGAATTAATGGTGTGCAAGTACACCATAAATGAGTAAAAATCTGCATTTCAATCTATTTTTTTCTATTTGCAGACTGAAAGCTTTGATATTTTCCAACTCCAAAATGACTTCATTACTTTTAGTAACAGTTATTGCAGTGAACTAAGCTGAATATAGATTAAAATATCTCTGTGTAACTACAGAAGTGACTGTATTGTCTACCCACAACAGTGCAAAGTTAGTTTACACTTCCAACAAGCTATGTTTTAAGGTGCTTAGTCAAAGGTTTCCCTGAAATCAGTTGTCTGACTTCGTATAAAACCGTACAGGAAAAACAGGTATAACTGTTCTTTTTTATTTAAATAATTTTAGGAGATGAAAACAAGTCAGTACTTAAGAATTCATTATCCACCGAGTCATCATTCAAGCGGTTTAGCCAGCATCCATAGGGCCAATGTGGGCAATACCAACCCACATAAGACTCAAGCAGGGCTTTATCCTCCCACCCAGAATGGGCCCCACGACCTGGCCCGGCAGCACCACAAAACTCATCCCCAAGGAGCCTGCGTGTAGGTAGCAGACAAGCTGGGTAAAACAGCACGTAAAAACCTGTAATGAAGACATATTAAAAGGTAATGTTTATACAAACACTAGGGACTAATTTTATAGCATATGGGAGTAAATTRCTTCACTTGTAAGTATCTGCAGGCCTGGGGACTTGCATGGTGACGCTAAGCATTCATGTTACTGGATGGGGGCGGTTACCCATTTTTAAGTAATAGATGCAGAGGGACAGCTTTGTTTCAAGGAGGGCAGTTTCCTCCCCACCACGTCCTGCAGTCATTCCCCATTCTGGAACGGGCCACCATCTTATAAAAACTGGAACGGTTTGTATTTGTGTTGAAAGCCTACAGCAGTAGCTCCTACATTTTTACTGATCAGATTTTGGCAGGCCAGAAAGCTTTCTCTGTTAACAAGCCTCATCTTATATTTCTAAATACACTGCTTTGCTTTCCCTCCCAAATTAACGCTGATGATTAACAGCTATTAAAAGAATAAAACTAAATACTTGTGAGGAACCAGCATTGCAATAATTAGCTCTGAAAGCCCAGAAAGCACAGCTGAAAGAGGAGTTAGAAGTGTGTTTCTGCAAGAGCTTCTGTTACTCTCTCTAAAAACACGGCCAAGTCTGTGCACTACAAGTTCTGCCTTGTACCTCCTCCAAGACTAACTCTTCTCTGACTAGCTGCTTTGTCCAGCTGACAAGTGAACAACGAGGGGTGAAATGGGCCACCCCTTGATGGCATCCCTGAAGTATTTACTCAACAGCATCACTCATTTTTGACAGCAGCCACTTGTATAGGAGACTGGCACGTTTGTAAAAGTCAGCATGGAAATCAGCCAGTATCATTCCCTCGGATAACATGGCAAATCAGGCCTTACGTCACCCACGAGACAGAGCCACAGTGATGACAGGAGAGGGAACTACTTTAACAAGCGCTCCACCTGGTAGCTCTTTAAACAGAGAAAAAAAAGCCAAGTGGGAAGAGGAAAGGATACATTTCTATTTTTCAGGGCATGGCTAAAATCAAGCAGGGTCCTTTTAAGACAGAGCAGAGCACATCCTTCTATCTGAGAATCTGAACRAAGGTAACACAGTCACACATCAAGCTCTTACTATCTTCCTAGGGTAGGTATTTCACCTGTTACATATTCAGGGAGAGGGATGCATAACAGTGGTTAAGCAACTGACCATTTACACCTGGCAAAACAGAACCAGGTTTTATGTGGTCTGCCTAGTAGACTAGGCTGCCTGTTAAACYTCAACATAGTCTTTTTTTTCCCAGATAATGCCTCCGACGAGCCCCCAATTCTTGCCTGTCATACAGCTGTTTCACCCACTTGTCCTCTTCTACACTTTCCACTGTGCCTCAAAACAGAATACCATATACAGCTCATTTTAAATTCAGAATAACTGTTACTTCAGAAAAAAAAAATTTTTTTTGAAACATCAGCTAAAAACTGTATTGTAGATTTCTTTAACCATCTCTATTGCTTTGCATCCGTGTGTAGTTCACAGCTACAGTGGAAAATCCTACTGAAGCCCTAGACACACAGAAGTAGAAGCCAGCACGACACACGCATTGTCATACTTCAACAAGTAAGTCTCCCACTAAATGCTAACTTACTGCTCTTCAGAAATTCAGAGTATGACAAAAACCAGGAAAAAAGCCCAAAACAAACTGTGGGAGTGCTGTTACACGTTCTCCAGAGCACATAAGAAGCGTTAGACTCGAGCAGGCGGTAAGACCACACCTTCTGTGCAGTTTTAGTTACAGCTCTACCCTTCTACACATCCACAGCAAGGTAGAACAGCCGGCCAGAACTGTAGCTTCATTTTTAACCTCTCAGCCTAAGCCCTGAGTTATACCAGTTTGCCTTTACTGTCCGCTTTGAGTGCTTCTCCTTTTCTCGGCTGAACAATACAGCAGGGCTCTGCTCCCTTCCCAGAGATGGTTGACTTGCCTTGAAATGAAATGCGAACATCTGCAAACTCTTAGGCCGGACTTTATTTCCCGAGAGCGGAGGACGGCGGGCGCGGCGCCGCCTACCTTAGCCACCCAGCTGAACAATGGTGACATCCTAGGAGCTCCGGCGCGGCGGCCGGCGGCGATTCCCGGCTGCGGCCGCTCCTCTCCGCCTCTCCCCGCTGCCTCCTGGCTGCCGCCTGCCGCTCCCGACGCCTCATGCGCCGGGAGGGGAGCCAGCCCGCCCGGCCTCACAAAGTTTCCCCGCAGCCGCCTCCGAGCGCCGTCCAGCGGGACCGTGAGCTCGCCGCGCTGGGGAGGCTCCCCGCCGCGGCGCCGGCTGCTGCTGCGGGGCGGGAAGGGAAAGGAAGGGCCGGGCCAGGGGCCGGGGCCGGGGCCGCGGCCGCGTCCCGCCTCCGCCGCGCTCCGCCTCCGCCGGGGCGCCCCCGGCAAGGCGGGAAGGGAGCGGGCTCGCCCTCCAGCAGCTCGCCCGAAAACGCAGACAACCGCCTGCTACCTCACTGCGTTGCCCTTTCACGTAATTCAGCGCAAAAGACAGGATTCGCGACTATTAAAAAAAAATCCCACGCAGTCCATGTAACTTTCTGGGAATGTGCTGGCATCGAAGTCATGCTTAATATTAAAAGATAAAGCAAAAAATCATCTGTTTGAAACCACCGTGAAATGTTACACTTCCAGTCAGGGTCGCCATTCATGTTAGCTAATGGCATTTGACATCACCCACTAGCAGCTCTACTTCCAGAAATAAGCTGTCGAAGAAGAGAATTAAAAAACCAGTACAGCACAAGCCAATAGTATGCATGTTTCCAGCAGGTCAAGGGATGTTACCTGCCACCCAGACAGAAAAGGTGTTCATTACTGCTGTCACCCCAGCTGGACTGCCTGTGAACACACATCCCTACTCAGAGGATGTAGGGCTGCCTGAAAACAACTCATTTTCCTCAGTTTGGAGGAAGGGCACAGAACTAGGAAAAAAAGGCTTGGATTTCACAGGAAATAACCCATTGGGCCCAAAACAAAAAGCCCTTTATTTTCCATCACCTCATAGAAACAAAGTGAAGAACTAGATTTGCAAAGTCGTAACAGGAAACCATGGGGGTCTGTTCTGCACTTCTTCCCAATAAAATTCAACTGCTCAAAGTTAGATGTCAAAACGCCGAATTCAGCTCTTCGCTTTGCCCAAAGACACTCTCACCGAGACAGTCACCCCGCTGGGAGACTGTCCTGCATGTACTTGTACACTCAGGGCTGAAGGAATAATCTCCAGGTTTAGAGCCAACACTGCCTCACTTGTCTAAGTTATTAAATGTCCACTGGAGCACACGTGCTGGGGACACCGATGCACAGGGGCTGGGGAGAAGCAGAGCCAATCTCATAGCTCACTGAGGCAGAAAAGGGGCTGTTTTGGCCCCTGCCCCAGGCTGCTTGATCCTGCAGCCCTGGGTTTGGTTCACAGAAAGCAAATAAGGCAGCCGCCGAGAGTGCTGTGCTGGCGAGCGCCATAGCGCTAGCTGTGTGTGTGATAACGGGCCACGGTGGGCTGAGGGGGCAACACAAAAGCAGTTCTTCTCAGGTCGTACCTGCAGCATTCGCAGTACCTAAGCATGACACTTCCATCCACTTCCTCCTGAGGAACAGAGAATCACAACACAACAAACCAGAATGCTGATGCAGAACAGTAACAGCTACCCAGAAAACGTGGCATGAAACAAAGGATTGTGCCAGTGATGCGAGATGACTCTGTCAGGGCCAAACACATCGCTGATAGTCTGAGAATTGAGGTATCCGACTGCCGTGGATGTGTGAGCTGGTGCATGGCAGTGCATATCCAGCCCTGGCCCGGCCTGCCAGCACTGGGGCCCAGCTGAGCTGGCGGTGGTGGGACTGGGGAAATGTGCTGCCACTGGGTGGTAGCACTCTCTAGCTAAATACTAGTTTACCCATCTGTAAAATTAAGTCTTGACTAGTTTTGTTGGCTTGCTCAAAGACACACAGATAATCAGGGGAAGAAATTTGATGTGCAAATTTGAAATCCTTTTCCTGAGCAACATTTGCCAGGGAGCCACAAAATACTAACCAATGTGAGCTAATAAACCAGCATGCAACTTACTTACGGTGACCTTCTCATGGTTGGAGAGCCCAAAGCCTGCCTGGACTTGGTGTTTAATCAACTTACAACCTATGCTACAGTTTCTGGAATTAAAACCATAACAAATACATTGCATATTTTCATAAAAGGAGAATAGATCCATTTTCTAATAGTTCTACAGGTTAAAATAGGCATGACTCACAAGGATGGGCAACGGCTCATTCTGTCATTACAACAGAGGCCATGGGCAGTCTGATTGCATGGATGTTCTTAGCCATAAGCCAAATAAATGACTAAATATCACCGACACTCACTCTGGTGGTGGTCTCTGAAGGTTTATTGGCATGACAGAGGGAAGAAATTTTCACTGCTGCTACTGTTCATGATGTATAGAGCACATACATGAATAAATGACATCTGTTCTCAGGGCCTTAAACTAGGCACCTTACAAGAACACTAGAATTATTACCACTTGAAGTATGGAACTGGGTCTGCTTTTATTTCTTAGAGCAACCRAGGGCACGAGCAAGGCAGAATGTTCCTCATTATGTGCTGCTTAAAGCTGTACGGTATATCCGCTATTTGGTGGTAGCATTAGAGTTGCATTTCTCTAACACTGACTGTGAATAATATTATTTCTAAATAATTATTTTTTCCCTTTCTCTGAGGAGATCCTGCCTGCCTGGGAGTTTTTCCAGGTCCCCCTTCCTGACTGGTACCCTTCCACAGYTTTAAACTAACAATATACACATGTCCTCTGAGTCCACTGATGTCAGTCAGGATATCTGGCTTCTCGCCCTGACTGCAACTGGCTCAAACAGCCACCCCCAGTGTGTTACTTCACACTTACTAGCTTCTAAACCTGTTGCATGCAATTGTTATAGTGATGGTTGTACGATTTTACATACACTCTGAAACCTTCTACATGCTTCTATAGGACTGAGAGGAAGAGTGGTCTTGTGGTGAAGACACTGAATTAGGAGACAGAGTAACAGCGAATGAATTCCAACTTCTGCTGTTAACATGACTTTCAGGCATGCTCCTTCACTGCTCGCTCTGCTTTAGTTCATCTGTTAAATGGAGATGGTATCTGCCAGTCTTGAAGGAAGAAGGAGTGGGCACACTCACTGGCATCTGGGAAACAGCTGGCAGCTAGGCTTAAGTGTTCAGATATAAAAATGTTTGGTAATACATGAAATTCTTCAGTGTAAATGAAAAGGTCATTGTGTTGCTCACCTTCCAAAAAAAGATAGATTTAGCAATGTAGTAGGAACAATAACTGCATTCATTTTTCAGGATGTTCAACTTTCTAAAAACAGAACTTCTGTATTTTTCTATTTTAAGTTTGGCTTGTGCAAATAACTGTCTCTCCATTTTGGGTAAATGGAAAAATTCAGGGCCAGGGAATGACATCTGTATTGCATAAACAGTAAGTAGTACTTGACACCACCTTATCTAAGTGTATGATCTTTTAAAAAACAAAACAAAATCCTCATTCCTATGAATGGTTCCATATTATCATGGAAAATATTAGCAAGATATTTGTGGCTGTTTTTAAAATAGTAGCAATTAAAATACTTCAAAGCCACAACTTAAAGCTTACATCGTCAGAAAGATGATCTTTCAGTTTTACAGATGTCCTTCATAAATTTACACATACACAAATACCCCCATCATTTCTCCTCCAACAAAGCTCTATGTATTAAAAGAAAGCATTTGGAGATAAGGAGAGAGATGTGAGATATGAGGAAATATTAAGAAGAAAGGAGACTACAGTCAACCTTTTAACTCAAAAGAGGAGTATTTTCTGACTCATTCTCCTCTGATTTCAGCTTTCTTTGGGTTTAATGGCTATAAATATTTTTGATAGTCTTCACAGTATGTCATCGCTGAATGAAGTCTCACAAGAAGTTGCATTATGCGTATAGCCACAACTGTACTACCTAAGAACTGGCCTCTCCTGTTTTTTTTGTGTTAACTCTGGTGGTGGTTTTATAGCAGACCCAATTCCCTTTTGAAGCTTTTTCCTCTGAATTGTACTTAAACATGTTTCGGCACTATTCTTCTCATGAATTATCCCCTCTGTCCACATTCACTGTTACAAGTTTGATTTCTCTCTTCTTTCCCTGTACACAGGAAGGTCTTCGTAAATTCAGTTGAAAACATGCAAGAAAAGGATATGCCTGCCAGTAATTACCAGTATCCATTATTTGGCCTTTGTTTAAAAATACCCACAATTTTTATCCTTCATTACTTAGTTTTCACTGTTCATTAGGATTTCCTTGAGTCTTGTCTCATCCCTTCCCATTCCAAGTAGTATGCTAGATGGTTTCTCCTTTATCAGAGGAAAAAGACAGAAAGAAAGTAACTACTGTGAGAGCATTGTTTGTCATGTGAATTCAAAATGTAATAATGTTTTAATTCTTAGATACAACTGTATTAAAAGACACCAAAACAAAGGTGTCTATTTAAGAAAACCCCACACATTTATGGCACCTCCATATGATGCAAGATGAGACAAATGGTTCATCTGGATCCACTGAAGGAAAAGAGTAATGAAATCCTCTGCATTTCATCCTATCCAAAGACTCGATCAAGTCTGACTAGMTGGCTTCTGAAAACATACCGTGGTGAAGAAAAGAGTGAGCTTTGTTACTTCTTTTGGCTAAATTATAAGCAAACTCATTTTTTCTCAATACAAAATAGAAGATTAATCACAAAACCAAACTACCTTACCAAACAAGATCTGCATCAGCCCCCTGATGAGAGACAACAGCAAGACCTGCCAGCTAACCACTGACCAGCAGTGGCTGTCCCCTTAACACAAAGTGCATAGGAGCTCACTGCCTTGAGCTGCACATCCACATTAAAGATGAAATCCAGCTCTCACCAAAGAAAATGGGATGATTTTCTTGGTGGTTTCCAGATACTCAGTGGAAACAGAAATGGCAATGTTTTGGGTAATCATCTTTGTACCCTTAGTGAGTTAAAAGTGTAGACTGAAGTGTTTTGGCTATCTGCTAACCAGTAGCAAATATGAGAAACGCAAGACATTGGGCCGGTGCCCGGAGATAACACGCAATTTACTTCCCATGTGTCAGACAGAAGAGAACAATTCCTCACCAGAGTGCTGGGCACTGACTCAGCAGTGGAGCCTTTTCGAAACTCTCCTGTAGGTTTTAGCTTTTATATTATTGTCTTTTCAGCCACAAAATTTGTAACTGCTAAAATGCTTTGATTCAAGTGACATTAGCATTTCTCGCTCAGGAATGAAAAGCAGCGTTGGTGATGGGTTATCTGTCCTCTTCCCTACCAGCAGTATCCATCCTCTCCCCAACATAATGTCAGAGCATAAGAGGGTTACCATGTGCTGAGGCTCATTTGGGATCCTGGATCTCAGAGAGAGGACTGAGGGAAGGAGGGATCTGTGAAGGTAAAGGTGAGCCTACACCATGTAGGAGAGAAACACAGAGCCCAAGGGCCATGTTTCTCAGCAGACAATGGAACGAAGTCCTGCCTGGGCAAGTGCTGTCCTGCAGGCAAGGTTAGGTCAACTAGAGTTAGGTCATGAGAGTATTAGATGATAAAATGCATCATGAGGCTGAAGCAGCTTTCCTAGTTCCTACCATTATCTTAAGATTCTTCCCTGTGGGTCTGTTTTGGACAAAGAAGTGTTCAGACTTTTTTTTTCCTTGGAAAAGGTCTATCCAGAGAAAATTCATTGTTTTCTTATGCCCTATTATACAGCAGTTCTGAGCGACAGCAGATGCTGGGCTGTCCAGTCAGATATCTTGAATGGAATGGATCATCTCTTAGCATTTGATTCAGAAAAGTTCAGAGTAGAAAGGTTTTGGTGAAGTCCTTAATCAAACAAGAGACTGGAGAAAATACTACTCATGGAATGCAGAACCCATCATCCTGTAAGGGACCTCTCTTTGCATGAGGATGAATGTTACAGAGAATCTAAAACCAGAGAAAAGTAGCTTTACCTTCAACACCTGAAGTTGGCTACAGGAAGAGAACCTGATAAGAGGACACTCTTAGATGTACAGTATCTGACCAACAAACATGATGCATGCCAAAGTTACCCACAAAATCCAGGTACAGAGGGAAAGCAACATTACAGGGAAAGAAAGAGAGGTAACCAAGGCTATACATAATCTGTGTAACAATAAACACAATCTAGCTTTAGGGTCCTAGTGCCCGTTCATAAACATTAAGGTCATCTGACGCAAAACACTCATCTGGACTGAAATCATCCTGCCACTTCAAACACTTCCAAAAACAYTGATGAGTAAACTTTGGATTGGCAAGCTTTATGCTGGATTGAGTATTTTTTGTCTTCCCACAGACAGCAAAAAAAAAAAAAAAAGCTTAAAGCTGTCAGGAACTTTGCCATGGGTTCTAATTAATTCCGCTCAAGCACGATCATATGTCTGCATTTGACCAAGATCAAACGTGCACTGCTGAGTGATCCAATTCTGACCAACCGATCAGATCTCTGTAAATGAACAAAAAACCAGCCTGAATCTGCAGATAAGTCCAGGCACACTTGTGAGGAGATCACTTCGATCTGAACAGTTGGATGCAAAAAACCCTCAAGGACAATGTGCAAATGAGCAACGTGGGAAACTCAGCGCATAGCAGGGAATTGCCACATAGGGACATCAGAGGTTTCACGCATTTATTCTGTTTTGCGAYGGAGGGTTTTCTAGCAGCTGTGAAACTGGAGCAGGAAGAGTGGAGCACAAGCAGAGCAAACTGGCAAACTGCAGAAGCAGATTACAGAGCTCAAAACAAACGGGGATGCTCCCAGTGTACAGTGACAAAGACACAGGTCGAGCCCTTGAGATCATAAACTACATCTTGACTGTGGTTGAAACAGTCGGAAACCTGTTTTTCTCCCTACAGGGCAGTATTTCTTGGTCTTCTTAGTTTCACCAAGCTGAGGGACAACTAGCTGAGCTCTCCAGGCTGCTGAGGTGGCTCTGGAGGATAGAGCAGCAGCCACCACAGGGATGACACATACCTGCACACACACTCTGACACAACTGGATAAACCACAAAATATTAATGATGCAAGACTGCTTATTTTAAAAATCCCCCGGACAACGGGACGTGAAGGATGTGACAATTAAATGGGGATTAATGTCCGCTGGCACTAGATACATGGCCATGGAAGGACTTTGCGCCCTTTTCCTCCAGCCTCCCTTCCTTGCAGCAGGCACTGAAAGGTCTCAGGAGAAAAAAAACCTCAAAGTTTAAGAAGTATTTTCTGAAATGCAACTAATTAAAGGTTATACTTAAAGTGTTCCTGATCTTGAAACTTATATGGTTAACCCAAGTTACTCAGATGGGAAGAAAGACACTTCATTTGAAAACATGTCTCATTTCCTTTGTGGAGAAGCACCACCTCACACTGGAAAAAAAATTTAAATACTAAGCACTTCTACTTCCACTAATGGATAACTTATGTAGCAAAAAAAGTCTAGAAAGTGTTGAGGAAAACCAGACTATGAACATAAAATGACAACTCTCACTTGACTGGTTAAAATCAAAACATAATTATAAAATTTATCGATTCCCCATATGCCATGGGAGATACATATACTATGAATGCCTATTTCCATTACATGGGACTTCATGTTAGTTAAGTTGTCCATATTCACTTTATCCTATTAGAACACTCTAGCAATGTATAATATAAAATAAGTAATTTTGTATGCATAATTTTACAGAGTTATAGCCTAGCTTTTTGTTCACATAATTAACTATAAATACAAAAATAGTCCCACTGTCCTAAACATATTATTTTGTGTGCTTCAGTTGAAACAGTAGGAGACTAGGAAAGTATATTGAGTTCCACAGCATGGAGAGCCATGAAAAGTAGCCAGTCTTCTTGGTTCTCCACAACTTACTTAATAAATATATTTCTAACAGCATTGATGTATGTAAAAAGCACATTGATTTCTCATAACTGAATTCAGCCGCAATCCCCACAGACAGTACACAGATTCTACTGGACTTTTACTGTAGTTCAGATGATACTCTAAAGCAACATCCATTTCAGTAAACTGAAAAAAAGCAACAGTTAGAATAAAACTTTAAGTGTTAACCATTCCACACCCAACCCATAATATTCTTGGTTTTGCTGGAAAGAGCTTAACAATAAAAACTATCAGTTCAGGTTTATCTCTCAGCAGGTATGTAAGGTCCAGAAGTTACCTACAGTCAATGGAGCTATATTGCAATTTACATACGATGAGCATGTGGGTGTAAAAGCTATTCATTTGAGAAGGATCCAATCCTGCCCCCACTAAAATCACAGACCAAGTTGCTACTATATCCTTACGCATCTTAAACGTAGATAACAAAAAGTGGAAACAAATACCATATTGTCCTGTTCTTTTCCAGAATCAAGCTGAAGAAATTTTAATTTCTGCCACGTTGCCCTCATATCATAAGTCTCCCTGCTCTGGTGCTCTTGGGTGAAACTCCGGAGGGAGAACTGCAGCAGCCTGCAGAGAACTCAGCAGCCCCTTGCAGCCGATTAAGAGGTGCCCGGCCCTCGCTCTGCACCACTTCTCATCACCAGCCTTTCATTTGATTACAAGCTGCAGCACAGTCCTTCCCTAGGTATTTCCTGTGTAATGTGGAAYTGAGAATACCACTGGAACCTACTAATATAATAATTTGCATGTACGGTAATTTTGTATGGTGCATTTAAATCTGCTTTTTTATTAAATTATCTGCAATTTTTATTTTGCCATGTTGTGCTGTTGATTATATTCCTTCTCAGCTGTCTTGAAACTGGAAAATTTTATCAGCAATGTTCCCTCGCACACACTTTTAACTTACTGTTTCTTATCTCTCCCCTTCCTACCCTCTTCTCAGGGCTTATTAACCCATCATGTGTATCTTTGGCAATGATGTGGACTCCTTTGCTCATGCGATTTTATATATTTTTGGCTAAGTCATACTGTCTTTCAATTACAGCAAAAGCCACAAAATGGCAATAAACCATCTTTAAACCCAAGAATCAAACACTGTCTCTACCGATCTGAAAAAACACCTTCCCCGTGATTCAGTTAGCTTTCCATTCAGAAGTTTGCAGCTCCTGGTTTCATTACAAACACCACTCCACATTTAGTTATTTTAAGCCAACTCCATTTGACTCCTAAAAACACACTGGAAAATATTTGTGAAATACAACACACAATACAGAGACTTTTAAAATACAGCAATAGGATTTGTCCTTATGGTTTTGTTGTGGTTTTGATAAAGCTGCATCACTTCAAAGGCCTCAGGATATATTACCGTAAGACACCACTGCACATTTCGGCCACATGTGCTGACTGCGCTTCCGCTCCTCTGCCAGAACAATGGAAGCCTTCGTGTGCTGAGTCAGCTATCCCACAACCAGGGATCCATGCAGACCGAATGCATTCACTCACAACAGGTTTCTTTAACCATGTTTTATCACTGAGAATGCTAGATAGCTGTGTCATTTCACGTAACACTCTCGGGGTAAGTAAAATTTGGGAAATATGTACATATTTTCAGGAATAAAGCCCAAAATATTATTTGATGTGTGGTAAACTACAGAAATAGATAAATAAAYAGATAATAAAAAAATAAAGTTACAAAAAAATAATCAAGGGCCAATTCTGCCATTTCCTCCCTCCTGGGTATTTCCACACTAACAGGGAATTTTGGCATTCCAGGAGAAACCTGCAGACAGCTGGACAGATGGGCTGGACAGCTGAACTCTTCACTCCGACGATCCAGTAAGTTCAGATACCACTGCAACTTGTGAGTCTGAGCTCACATATTTGAATGTGTTCACAGGCACAAAGACCCAAATAAATAAGTGAACCTGAGAAGTTAGCTGAGCAGGGTCTTTTACCCCAGGATGTAATAAATTCTCAAGTCTCTTCTGTTGGTTTCAATCATAATTTATGAGTAAAATGTAGGCCAGCTTTAATTCATTTTCCCAGTTTGTTTCTAACATGCAAAAAGCTGTAATATACAGCCAAACAGGAAAAGCTAAAAAAAAAAAACCAACAAAAAAAMCCCCTAAAAACCCGAGTATTACATTCTCTCATTGTAGATCCATAGTATCATCCCCATACACATGCTTTGATTTCACCCACAATCCAGTTAGGACTGAACTCCAGCTGAGACTACCTCAGGACTAATTCAGGTGCAGTTGAGCTGTCTCAAGCTGGTGGTATCAAGACTTCTAGAACAGACTGACATGCCTGTACATGTGTGTGTGTGTGTGTGTGTGTGTAAAAAGTCAGGTCACTGAGGGTTATCTGGGTAAGGAAAATTTGTCACATACGTAGCTTTTATATGGCTTGTTGGAAGTGTGCAGTCTCAACTTGTGTGAAGGGATTTATTCCAAGACCTTGACGGTTTGTATTCTGTAACTTCGACAAGAAACGTACTTATAAATCAGAAACCCATTTTGTCTGTTTGACGTTCCTGGGAACTTTTCTGACTCTTCCAATCCTTGCTTGCATATGGATAATCTATTAAAACACAAACTGAAACAGACGGGGGAAAAAAAAACCAAACTTCTTTTTAAAGAAAAACTCGAAGCATGCCTTCTGTAGTACACAACCTACCTGCAGAATGCCCACTGAAAACCTCCTCCCAGCAAAAAGGAAGCCTGCACACAACCAATGCATGCACTCTGAGGTTTATCGTCCTCTGGATGTAACTAGTTCATTATGGAGTTAATAATATACACATAAAGAATATTCTGAAGACCTGCAAATTTGTAGAAGAGAAACTTTGGTCCTTATGCAGATACAAGCACATTATATGAAGCTCAGAACATGACTGAGAGTTAAGGTTTTGACATCCGTGAGATATTCTGCTGAGGGGAACTGAGACATCCCAGAACATCAGCTGATGCCAAACACTTAACCCCAGTTAAGCACGTGTGTTGTTTTGTGAATTTTAATACCTAAGAATAAACTCCAGGAAAACTAGTATTTCAATTCTAGAAACAGCACCTTTACTTACGGTTGGTTCTTGTGCTAGCTCACTGCACAGTAAAATATCAACTCATTACAATACTTTTACAGGCATTTATTGCCAAAAAAAAACCCCACGAGGAGAACCCAAAGAGAACTTCAAAAGAACAATTTGGAAAAAAAAGTAAAATGGGAATAGACTGAAATTCTTATCGAAAGCCCACAAAGGTCTTTTGATTGATTTCAACCAGTCTTAGATTAAGCCTTCAGTATCTCCAAAATAAGGCAAGGAATTCCCCTGCTGGTGGAAGGCAACAGCAGTAGAGGTGAAAACTGTCACAGCTGTTGCAGTATCTTACATTTGCTCTGGACAGCCACTAAGTGGCACTTAAACACCTCATCTTAAACCATGGTGAATCTGCAAACTGTTGTGAAGGGAGTGGGGGGGGGGGGGGGGGGGGGGGGGGAAGGAGTTATGCACTCTGGGGACTAATCCCTTTTAAGAACAATGAAGTTCCCTTCCTGCAGTTAGAGAAACTTTCTAAGGGCCTGACTATGTATAAGAATTTTACTGGCTGAAATGCTGTACAGTGCTCCATGGAAGCAGAAATACTGCACAGAGCTCTGCAGAAGCAACTGCTTCCTCTCCTAAATCCTGGTCCTACTTTGGAATCAAAGTGCCTCGTTTGTAGAAGAGAAACTTTGGTCCTTATGCAGATACAAGCATATTATATCAAGCTCAGAACATGACTGAGAGTTAATGTTTCCACATCCATCAGATATTCTGCAAATATTCTGCTGAGGGGAGAGTCTTACGTGAAATGACGCAGCTATCTAGCACTCCAGCGATAAGACATGGTTAAAGAAACCTGTCATTTTGAAATATGCACTTAAACCAGGAAAATTAAGTGCCTCATCGCTGCAGGACTGCAGGCCAAACTAAAGCAGCCCTAACGTCTTAACATAATTTCTAGAAATGCCTCTGAGTTCAGTTTCAGTTAGAGATCTCTGCAGGGACCATCGCTATTTGATGCACATTAGAACTGGGGTTTAGTAGTCAGCAGAAAATCAAAAGTGATGGAGCTTTGCTCTTCTTAGGACTTTAGTACATTATTGCTTCCTAGACATACGCTATACTTTCATTTGCATTTTCAATCAAAGAAAGAAACCCAATTTTCCTAATAGTGGTGCAGAATCAACTATGTTAATCATCCTGAATATGTTAATGCATTATAGTTATAGTTTTTCTTTTTATCTGGTTTTAAAAGTGCTTCTGTTTCATTAAAAATCTTTCTAAATGAATTAACTAAGAAATTGGAAACCATTTTTTCCTATATGAACGACAAAACTGTCATTGGAAAAAATCTGAGGATGAAAACAAGCAGAATAATATATCTTAGGTATGTTAGCTGCTAACCAAGCAAGCATCTGCAAGCACATTCAATGCAAGTATTTCTGTTATCCTCAGTGGAACTAGCCTGAACTTAAAGTGCATACAGGTTTTCAGCATCAAAGACTCAGAAGTAAGATTTACGTGCAATTTGCCTTTTAGACTCTCAAAGAAACACCTCCAATTCAGTTAGCCACAGGTTTAGATGTAAAATACACCATCAGATATTAGCTGCAAGCTCTATTTTTCACCTTTGTGCTGAATGTGGCCTCCAGAAATTTCAAATTAAGAGACTTATTAATTTTTTATTCTCCCTTCATGTGGAAGTTCATTATGTTATGATTAGAATCACAGCATATAAGCAACAAAGCAACTCAACAAGCTACAGTACATCATGATTACTAAGAATACAATTTTTAAGCACATTCTGCATGTGTGAAACTAGTTTTGTGGTGTTTTTTTAAAGACTGAAACAAGAAGCTTGCAAATGAAAAGCATTCGATCAGTTATGTAGAAGGATCAAACTTAATCCAATGCAAGAGGAATCACCAGCAGCGAGCTGTTTTTATGACCAGCAATAGATCTCAATCCCTGCCACTCTGGGAAAAGTGGGGGGAGGGTGGGAAAGAAAGGAGGAGTCCACATCAACGAGCAGTTTCATACAAAGGACAAATCAAGTATAAACTGGCATTATCCACTCAATCCTTGTATCAGATCCTTGATGATCAACCTTTAGGGCAGACACACATATCCATTTAAGCCTGTATTTTTCCAGTCACACAAATCATTCTTTAGGAAAATATTTCCCACAGCCCTTCCCATAACTTGATGTCCACAGAGAGGGTAAAAAAACAGAAATATAGAATAACTGTGTCTACACCKGGCAAGGGAAAGCACTGATTTTACAACAGTGATTTGTTACCGTTATTCACTTTGACGTATAACAGGATGGAAGATTGTGCTGCTAAAGTAAATACAGTGGTTATATATGCCTCCTCTGCTTTGGTTTTCTGCTCCGCTACAGCCAAAGAACCCACATCTGATGACCTTGAGGGCACATCATAAATGTCAGCCCAATGCAGGCGAAACTCTAATGAAAAGCTGATTGCATGGAAAAATAAGGGGCTATTTCAGGAAGGTGATTTACTCAGTAGCATAATTTATGAATTGGCATCTTCATATTTCAATGTGGATGGCTTGAATTTGTCCATTAGGGCCATTTTAGAAACTGAAAAAAAGAAAATACAATTGTCTGAACATGAATGTCCGTGTTTAAGCAGCTCCAAGTTAGCTAAAGCCCAAGCTTTTCAGAGAAACTTGTGAAGCAGAGAAAATAGAAAGGTTTTGTTTTTACTAGTCTTGAGGAAAGATCACTGATGTAGGACCCAGTCCCACAGTCTGATTCGTGCCAGAACCACTCTTGAGTCTGTCTGGAGAGATTGTACTAACCTACATGACAGATATGGCATTTGTTTATTCATATATTTGACAAAAGCTATCTTCCCACATGTTTAGAAACAGATTGTACTGCTTTGAATGTTCTCTTTCACTAGCTAAATTACACTGTCCTTAATATGTTATTGTACTGTGTGCCACAAAAACTAACACTGTATTAGGTAAGACTGATTTTTTATAAAAACTGGCTTTTTCCAAAGCAGGGGTTTTTTCCCTCTAAAATATACTTTCTGGCTTTAAATTGCATACAACTATCACTGCACCATGTACCCACAAAATTAATTTAAAAACATCACAACTGTGCATACTTTATATTCCTTAAGATCATTAATTAATAAAATGAAAAATAAAAACCATCTACTGAATCTAGATTAAACTTTCTGACTTGTGTTTGGAGGTCAGTAAGGCAGCATTCTTCCAAACATCCTCTAGTCTTAAATTAACCTCAGCAAGCCACAGCAGTGGGTAACTGCAGGAAACACACTGGAGTTCCTTTATCATTAATTATGTCTCTTTGTAGTATCGTACATTCAGCTTAATAGTCAATGTTGCTATAAGTCAAACAGTATTTTCTGAACTCTTAATTCTGTATGTGCAACCTGGGTTTCTAGACTCATGCTCTTTCTCACTCAGAACTTTTCCACAGGCGCAACTATACTTTTTTTTTTATTTGCCCAGAATTTTCTGCTGGCTGTGAGCTGGTTTGAAGCTGTAGGTCTGACTAGGCTGCAAGGCGATGAGGAGACCCATTTACTTACTTTTTGTGCGTATTGCATCCAACACCTTTGCAGAAGGCAGACTTTACTACACTACAGTATGGTGAGCTGAATAACTTTGCTGTTACCTATTTTATTATTGTTACCACTTGTGAAGCTGGGGAATTTAACATATTTAGTGCTGGGGTAACATGGATAAACATAGCCTCTCAGCTGCAGGCCTACATTGTACTTTAAGAACTGTGTGGATACAACAAATTCTCAAATTTTCACATTCATCTTCCACACTAWGTTATCTTCAAGCTTTTCAATCAAATTTGAAGACTACAGCATCACCAAACTCTTGCAAAGTTTAGGAATTTGGTCAGAGGGTTAACTTATTTCTCAGTGAGGGTATGGCTCATTCCCATCCCCGTAACAGCAGCAGACACAAGACTATAAGAAGGTGTTTACCAGCACGCAGACTGTTCCCATGCTGTTTATGTCTTTGTAGAGCAAGGCTACTCTATATTTGGACTCACTGGGCAGGTACGCAGTGATTTCTTCTCATACCATGCTAGCAGGACAGACTTTAACCTGGAATTTGACAAAACACCTAAGRTGATCTAGCAAGGTGCACTGAGTTGTTTGGAGCAGAGTGCAATTCAATTTTTTTACCTTAGCCCCTCGACACGGGGTTGGAGAGACATGAATGCCAGCACAAGGGTAAACACTGAGAATGTACATCAAGGGATGGATCAGAAGAGAAAAGAATAACAGAACTGCCTCTTTTGATAGCTATTAGATCTCCTCACTGTATCATCAGATATTACACTTGAAGTAAAATTCTATGGCAGTTTAAGACTGACTGAACTGGGGATCTGAGGTCCAGCCTTCACTCTGCTCTAGATCATGTGGCCTTGCTTCTCCCTGACTCTCACAAAGGTGCTCACGAAACTGTTCTGTGATCAGGTTAGGATGCTAATTTAATTGAAACTGTATCACTTTTCCTTTTGGAGTATTTAAATTGCTCTGAACTGCCTTACTGAGTTATATTGCAGCGTAATATGAGAGTAGGGGAAAAGATGGGAATGTGCAAGTCAGCAACCAAGGGAGTGCAAGGCCATCAAAAGCTGGACTCAGACTAGGTTAAGATCTTAAGAGCGAGCTTCTCTATGGAGATACGTAAGGAAGCTCTTCTCTATGTGAAGAGGAAGTTTCTGAAGGAAACTCTGCTGTAACTCTGGAGGATGCTTGGATATTATGGCTCCAATTACCTGTACTGGGCTTCATAGGCCACAAGCAACAGACCTTGTAAGACAAAAGGAATGGTTGGTAGTCAGATGAGCAGCCATCACAAATCCACTAATTATGTTTTAGCCTCAGTTCCACTGTTTCCTGCTACAATTCCCACAGAAAAAGTGAAGGAACAATAAATAATCTTGGCATGAACTCTAGCTCTAAAATGAAGTGCACATGACAGCACAAGTAACACACAGCTACTTTCAATATTATTTAAGTTGAAAAATACACTAACAACATCATCTGATACAGAATACTATACTGTTGAAGTTCTTATTAGTCATTCTGTAGCAGAAATTTCTGTATGATTTAGGAGATTGAAGAAATTACAAGAAAATATAATTTTTTATGTTGCTGCCACTGTAAGAGTGGGAAGAGGCATCTCTTTACAAACCATGTGATTAATTTCATCTTCCTTGGTAAGACATTATCTCTGACTCAGTCAGGAAACGGCACTGGTATTGCACAAATGACTTCCTCTGTGTGGCAATCACACATGATGTTGAGGGAAATCACAATATTTCTTATAAAATGAGGGTGAACACAGGAGCACTTAGCTGAGCCAGGATGTCACAAAGTCGCTCTAGGGTCCGACAAGAGCCCCATAAAGGCTTGCGATAATGCTGCTAGGGACAGGGTCATTGGCCACTAAAACTCCCTGAAAGAAGAGTTCACATACGTGAATCCTTTGAACAGATCCCAGGATAGAGCTTGTGTAGTCACAGCTATATTCTAGGTTTAGGGTGAGCATAAAGCCTGATTAATTGTGAGTGTCCAAAGCACAGCTGGCTGTTTGCATTACATAGGACACTCTATTAAGATTTACACAGCTAAACTTTGACCTACTTTATGTACTGGACTATGCACAAATATGTATTTGATTTTTCACTTGTTTTGTTGGATTTTTTCTTCTGTTTTTTACATTAATTTCTCCAGTTAGCATTTGGGAGACAGGAGAGAATTCCTAAATCAAAAAGCAGTGCTAGCAGTTTGCAATTACGTAGATTCCATCAAAAAAAAAACAAAGGTGCATATGAATAGGAGGCAGAAAACAGCAAAATTAAGTTCTCAGTTGCACTGAAATAAGTCCAGTTACCTCATTTTGTTTCAGTGTTTTATGCTTTTTGCAAAAGAAGAACCACATTTTAATCTCCCTAGACTCATCAAGCAGTAAAATACAGTAGAAAAAGATCACCTCTATCTTTAAAATTTTCTTGCCTGAATTCTTTTAAGGAAGGGAAATGGTGCTCTTAAAAATGAGATATTTAGTGAGGCCATATCTTAGAGTCTAATGTAAAAACAAGTTGTGTAAGAATCCTGATTCACGAAGCTAAGCTTCACAACAACTGCTCTGGAGTTCACTGGGCCTCTGCCATTCCTTTTATAGATGAATAATGTGAAGTTCACTCACAACATCAGCTCTGTGCAGCCTCACAGAGAGCTAAGTGTTGATTATCTGAAACCAGCTTCTCCAACACATAATCAGATCACAAACAACATGTAACAAGAGTACTGCATTCCAGGTAATGCAGCATGATCTACTTAAGTGCATAAGCTATTGCAACTCATAAAAGTAGGTGAAGGTTGTTTAAAAACATAGTAACTGTTAAAGCAATTGGTGGACCAAAAGAATGAAGACCTCTGACAAAAGGGGAGATCACTGTTGTAACCAAACAGCTCAACAACAGGGCAAGTGTTACATTTTAAAAAGTGCCTCAGTGTATGGAGAGTGTCTGCTACGGGGCAGATTTGGCACAAGCAAAGTCAACGAGCAGGCTCAGATCTCGAGCAGGTGTCCCAGTCCGCTGCAACCATACGGGCACTGCAACTCTCACAGCAACATTTCTGCAGCTGCCAGAATCCCAGTTCCTGGGCCAAAAGCTATCCCTGATTTATGACACGACAGAACGAAGATTCAGAAGAAGCAACAGACTTGTGCATGTCTTGGGCAGCTGTGATCCTGCTTAAATCACAAGCAATATTTCTCTATAAAATAGAAAAGAACAGTTCTATCAAGTGTTTTGCCATTATAGCATTAACAGCTCTGGCAAACACAAGCATATACTACAGGCTGTTATGACAACTTGTGTCTAGACTCTTGGGGGGAAAAAAAAAACCTAAACCCTTTCAAAATCTGAACTGAACTTTTCACATTTCTTCATCCTCTAGTTCTGCATTGGTCATTGATAATGTCACAGAAATATTTCTCCTTACAAGACATCAGGCTGAAGTTTCTAGGCTCTCCCTCAAATCCTCTAAACCTCCAGTTCATATCACAGAAAGAAATAAGGAGAAACTTTCAAACATTCTGAGCATCTGCTTCACTAGAAAAAGGTGACAGTGCTGTCTGCTGACTTTTACTCTGCATAGAGGAATTTATTTTACCCTGCAACCAGGAAGAACAGGTGGGTGAGGCACTCAGACAGCTGGAAGTAGCCACACATTCGCAGAGCCTGGTCCTGATGGGGGACTTTAACCACCCAAGTATCTGCTGGAGGAACAACACAGCAGGGCATAATCAATCCAGCAAGTTCCCGGGGAGTGTTGATGACAACTTGCTGACCCAAGTGACAGAGGAGGTGATGAGGAGAGTGCTCTGCTGGACCTCATACTTATCAACATGGAAGGGCTTGTTGGGGATATGAAGGTCAAAGGCACCCTTGGCTGCAGTGACCATGAGATGGTGGAGTTCAGGATCCTGAGAAGCAGGGCAAAAAGCAAGATCACAACCCTGGACTTCAGAAGAGCAGATTTTGGCATCTTCAGGGATCTACTTGAAAATGTACCATGGAATAAAGGCCCTGGAGGGAAGAGGGTCCAAGAAAGCTGGTTGTTATTTAAAGACTACCTCCTTCAAGATCAAGACCAGTCCACCCCACCCAAATGACCAAGAAGTCAGGTAAAAATGCCTGCATGGATGAACAAGGAGCTCCTGGCAAAATTCAAACATAAAAAGGGAGAATACAGAGGGTGGAAGCAGGGACAGGTAACCTGAGAGGAATATATAGACACTGTATGAGCATGCAGAGACACGGTTAGGAAAGCCAAAGCCCACCTGGAGTTGAATCTCACAAGGGGTGTCAAAGGCAACAAGGGCAGCTTCTATAGCTACATAGGTGACAAAAGGAAGACTAGGGAAAATGCGGGCCTGCTGCTGAATGGAAAAAGCTGAGGTACTGAATGCCCTTTTTGACTCAAACTTCTGTGAAACCATTAGGTTTACAACTGTTATTCTTTATTTACAATAAATATGAAAGTATAATAAAGGACAATACAACCTTAATTTGCCTTAAATCCAAACTAGCCCAGGGCATTATCAGATAAACCAGTGATCAGTATTCCATTTGCCAGCCAAAAGTGCCACCAAATAAGATTAAACATACCTAAGTAAAACAATTCATTTGATACACAAAAGAAAGATCAACATAATGGCATGTGGAATTACTTTTTCAAACTGAAGATAAGAACAGAAATTACTCTTCCTCTGTAATGCTTTGGCTACTTTGTATCTGCTGGAGAGGGATATGCTGTGACAGTATGCCATTAGCTTCTCATTATCTATCTCTTTCATTCCTTGGAGTGAACAACGCGCTAAAGCAAGGTGTCCTACAGAAGCAGAGCGGTGCTGTGTTTGTGGAGAATGAGCTCATGAAGGAAACAGCACACCTCACCTACAGTTCCAAACACTTTCAAACTACCACATCTCAAGTGGAGGACAAAAATGCCAATAATCTTTAATGTACATAGTTTTCAGCAACAACAATGATATCAATAGCATCACATTTCTGTAGAACGTAAACAAATGTCAGACCAGAGGCTGCCGGGAAGATACGTAGGCATCAGACTCCTACAGTACCCAAGCACTCTGGCCAAGCTGTTCAACAAGGGTGCATTCTTATGATGAAGGTACTATCCTGCAAGCACAGATCTTCTGGAGAGTTGATTTTTCCTCAGCTTCCACCACCATTACTCATCACAGGATGCATAATCCCCATCTATGACCTATCAGTAGCCTTCAGAAGCTCCCTGCAGGCAATATAATTGAATCCAGCTCCATTTCTGAGCACCTACAAAAAATATGCATTAATGCTTCAGCTCCACCCTCAGGCAGAAGTTACTCAATCATGAGGCCCCATCAGAACCTCCACAGAATGAGGGTGAAGGGACAAGAAACTCCACTATCTGTAACTAGTGGAAACTTGAGGTTATACATGAAGAAGGAAGGCAGGCTCCAGATCCCATATCCGACAGATCTGCTTAGAAAGGGAACTCTAATCTGTAAGAGAAGCTCTCCCTAGGCAGTGTAAACCTGTCCTTTTAGTAGTGGAGTGGAATGATCTCTATATGCACATGCTTGTTTTCAAGTAATGTGCCAAGGAGCAGCCTGCCAGGAAAGCTTCCCTTATCCTTCCCTACTTACTGCTATACCAGCAGGGAATGTGAGCCGTATACTGCCATGATGATGCAATTGAAATAATTATACAATATCCTACAGAGTGAAGACAAAGACTACAATAGGGCACTGCCTTTTCTTTCACTTCTGAAGATAAGCAGAACAAAGAATTCTTTGCAAAGAATCCTGACATTATTTAGTGTTAGTTACCTGTCTACTGATTTCTTCTCTAAAGTGGATATGTTGGTAATTGAGCAACGATGAACCTAACAGCCCTGTATTCACATCCAGGAAAAACATTGCATGCGTTCCCACACCCCCATCAATTCTAGATCACCCAGCAAAAAATCATCTCCTATTAACAAAACGCTTTCATATTAAATGGTAAGATAATTCCTCATTAATCAAGTATATGTTCTCGCTCAATTTGTATATATAAAGGAGCACAACTGCAATTAATGGACTGCAGTCTATCTCAAATGCTGATGCTAAAAGCCTGACCATTCCTGGTTTTCTGTACTTTCTACCACCTCCAGTGCTATTCCTCTGCCTGCATGAAGTTCAAGTTTCTTGTCCTCCTCTTCAAAGGCCTTCACTGTTCAGTCTGCTACTCACCTGCTTTTGTCTTAACATACTAATCTTCCTAGTCTACTTCTCCCCTAGACATCCTTCTGCCCTCTTTCATTCTACTTAGGATAAGGTGGGGATATACTCAGAACCTATTTCCAAAGCCACAAAGTACCTTCTACTTCAAATCCTGACCTAATCTGAGAACTCTCTGTCAAATATAGCCCTACTACAGATTTATCTGTGCAGATACAAAGAACTGTAGCTCTTACAGTTTACAATATCATTTCAATTAGTAACCGGTTGGGTTTTTTCAAATAAAAATAGATGAAGTGCAATTATCACAAAAGTTTGGATGTCCAAGATTGCTGGGTAAAGAGTTGTTATGAATGTGTAAACTCTGTGACTAAACCTATCTGGACTACTGAGTCTTTTTTACAGAGCTGAAGCAAATAGAAAAAAAGAGTTCTCAGGAGCAAGGGTGCCAGCACAGGAGTCTGCTGAGTCACACAGGCTGCAAAGGTTCGATTTCTAAAATTTGTTTCTTCTGAAGTTGAACATAAGCTGCAGCAACATAGTGCTAAATTCTTCATCCCAACTCACTCGCTTTTAACAAAGAGCTCCCTCAATTTGTAACAAAGGTATACAGTACACTCCTATGCTTTCAAATTGGGTATCTGCAAAACAGGTAACATCAGTTCACTCCTCCTGATAAATACACAAACACCATATAGCTAAAAGGCTTTATATGACAATATTCAGGGCAGAGTAACAACACCCTATAAAGCATAAGGGATTTACTTAAAGGGTAGATTAATCGGAAATTACACTGAATTTAAGTAAAACAGGCAGGGCTTCACTTCAGAAGATAAGAACACCTGGAATTTCCATTATCCTTTTATTAAAACATAAGTCCACAAATGCTGATTAGATGTCTACCTCCTAATTAGGAACCCAGCCTGCAAAAAAGTAAAGAGAAACAACCCTTACAATCAAGGAAAGTTAAGAGACGAGGTGGAGGGTAATTTTTGAAAGGACAGATAGCTGTGTGAATCGGGGGCTAAGTAGTTAAAATAGGCATCCAAAAATTCTGGGTGTTGTCTCCAAAAACATGTAGACACAGCTGCAAATTTAACTAGAGACGTATTTTGTTCTCTTTCATTTCAAACATGTCTAGGAATTTGATCAAACATGAGGAAAAAGTACTTCAATCTTTCCTTGCAAAAGAAAATGCAAAAGCAAATGTACTGGAGGTGATCAGTGCTGTGTACTCACCATAATCCTGTAAAATCACAAGCAAAAATAAGTGCATAAGCAAACTGCAAAATGCATTTACCAACTTCTATTCAATGCCAAGTTCTGAAACATCTATTCCTTATTTCTGCTCCCTTACATACATAAATTTGGTATTATACATTTTAACTTGACAGGATTTCTCACTTGAATGCTTATGATTTACAACATATTTGCCTTCTAATTTACCAGAACTGCCTTTTTATCTGGGGGGATTTAACTAAAGCTGTTTCCATATGTTTTGAGCTCTAAGCTTGAGACCACGGATTTGGAACTGTACAATGTTTTGCTATTGGGCAGGTTGGCATAAATCCCATGTGCAGTGTATATTCACATAATACCTCCAAGATGCTTCAGCAGGACACCTCCTATGAGTCAAGCAAGCAGCATGTAGCAAGATGCTGTTTTCCAACATTATAACTAAAGTCTACACTCGAGAGGTAGTGTAGGATATGTCACTGTTTTGTCCCCAGTGGATTACAATAGCTTTGTGCCAAGTCCTACTCACCTTACTCGTTCACAAGAGTTATTGTCTCACATTACTCTCAAACAAAAGAAGAGATCGTCTATTTTTAATGCTTCCACCTTTTCAGCAAGGACACAACTTGCTCCTAGGAAATGCAGACTGAGACAACTCTCACCCACAGTGTGAGATGTGGACACCCAACTCCTGTCTCACGCCGTGCAGCAGCAAGCCTGCATGTCACAGAATYGCAGCACCGCACTGTGGCCTCTCTCCCATTCTCCAACACCACCTGCCAGGCTCTGTGGATTACAGAGCTAGGAAGTGTCCTGTGGTTGGAGGTATGCTACATATGGAGGCTCCACCCTACCCCCTGCTCCTTCTGAGAAAGGAGGTGTCTCTATTTCCCAGTCACATAGGTTTCAACTCAGGAAAACAGAAATTTGAGAGGTCCGACCGTAGGATTAGATAAAGTTCACAGTGACTCAAGGGTGAAATCCTAGCCCTAGTGACATCAACAGAAAAACTCTCACTGACTTGAGGGCCAAGGTTTCAGCCCATATCCCAAACTAAAGTGTTTTTTAAGCCGATGAAATTCAGGCTCTGATCCTGTAGGAGATTTACACAGCTTTCACTTCACATACTGAGCAGTTCAAATTCAACTGAACTATTAACATCAYGTAAAGTGACGCTTGTTGGTAAGTTTTAGTGAGATCCAGTCTCTAATTGTAAACACAACCTTAAGATCTTACACTGTAGTGAAAGGCTTCAAACAGCACAAAAGCAACTCCAGGGTTGCTTGCTTTGTTTTGTTTTTTTCTTTTTACTTACTTTTGTCTGATCATCAGCTTTAAATACATAGCAGATACTTTGCTGATTTGCTGCTCCATCCTTTATCAGAAAAGCAAAGTAGCTTGGATCGTGGCTGTTGTGAATCAGTTTGTGGACATGCTGTGGCTTGTATTCAAACAAACTTGAACAAATCAAAGGATCCCACTGCTGGATTTTCCCTGTGTCTGGTTCACATCGCAAACTCGCTGGTGAAACATAAAGTCGGATTTGGCTCACTTCTTCTTTGGAAGACTTTGTACTGAGCATCCGGATCTCTGCCACAATCCAAGGCAGCATTGACATGGTGGTTAGGGAATGCACTGGCAGAGAACCAACGAGCTGGAGACTGAAACTTGCTGAGAAATCACTTGGTGCTTGATACTTTTTAACTTTGAATACTATTGGCTCCATTTTACAGTCCTTTAGGGAACCTGAACTAATTCACCAATATTTCAGTTCCATGGAATGACGATATCTGGATGGTTCCTTTGATTAAGGAACAGAAGAGTTCTGAAAGGAAAAGAAATAGTTACGTAGGTGCTGGAACTCTATTAAAAATGAACTGTCAGTAACACAAATATTTAATAGCTTAACATCTGAAGAGACATACTGATCACCTACCATGACCTATCTAGCACATTTCTCCTACACTGGACCTTACTATTTCAGGTCCAACAAACATAATAGTACTAAATACATTGCTTGGAAACAAGTGAGTCCTGATTTAAAAGTTGCTTTACCACCTTTGCTAAACCACCTATTGAGTAACTAAACTCAAAAATGCACATAGTTTCTAGCCTCTGTCTGTTTCATGGGCAGGTGCATGTGGATCACACTGGCCTATTTCAATCCTATTATCACAGGAAGAACTCAGTTGAGCTATTCTGACCTTCATGACAGTTGAAGTCAGTGGTTGCTGAGACACCTTCACATTTGGAAAATAAAAATAAAAAAAAAGGTCATCCTTCTTGTTCATAGGTGGATGATTTTGAATTTGGCTACTAACATGGAGTTGTTTCCTTGGTATAGTTTGCCAAGTGATCATGGGCTGTTACCAACCAGACTTTTTCATTAAATATCACCCAGGAATCGTTGTCATCTGAAAAAGGTAGCAGCAGTCAACTGACTGATCGCTGATAAACCTGTCAGATAGCAGAGATGAGCAACAATCCTTACAGCATCCCACTAAAAAACAGATGATGATTCACAATTCATGACTGCATTTTAAGGCCTGTCAGCCAGCCACGGATAATTAATCTTTGCCACATTGATATTG
The DNA here is from genome assembly GCA_030449065.1 of Oceanodroma leucorhoa. Classification (NCBI taxonomy): domain Eukaryota; kingdom Metazoa; phylum Chordata; class Aves; order Procellariiformes; genus Oceanodroma; species Oceanodroma leucorhoa. The sequence goes on from JASVER010000005.1 coordinate 20,075,810, forward strand.
TATCATTTTCATCTCTTAAAATATCAAATGGAACCAAGTTACATACAACCCTATTATAACCCTGTTATACCCAGCACCTACTACCACTACTGTTATTACATATTAGTAGTTTTAGTAACAAAATCCAATAATTGCATTTATCTGTCAATTTTGTTTTGYAAAATATAGTCTATGAAAACACATAGATTGGCATTTGTTATACTACCATGTTTTAACTCCTCATTAATTGAACCTGGTTTCAGCTGTTACATTACTTTATGCGAGACTGATGAGAAGCTGACAGGCCTATAATTGCCTATGTTTAAATACCATGACACTAGTTTACCCTCAGCCTTCTGAGAGTTTCCCATGAAAAGACCTATTAAAAAAAACATGAGCAGCCCCAAGAACTCCTTACAAAACATTTTTAATTATATTTGAACAAGTATTTAATAAATGGCATCTGTTTACTGTGGCAGCAGTATTTCTTGTCTTTGTTCATCTACAAACATGATGAAAAATAGCAGTATTTTTCTCATGAGTTTTCATTAAACTTTGTCCTTTATTTGTCCTTGTAAAAATATTTTCAAACTGAGTTTCTAACAGTGCTTCACCTTGTTGAAAATGAAAGGAAATTTTAGGATTAAAAAAAAAAAACTTTTAAAAAAATTTCAAGATGGAAATTAATTTTGAACTAAACAAGTGTTTAAAATGCAACCAATTTGCAAATGTCTGAGTGGGGAAAAATGTTTCTGCAGTAACTGGCAAACTGTAAAAACAAGAGAACTGCAGAAACCATGTGTTTGGGTACATTTACTTTTTTGGAACTTTCGCATCTTTTGACAAATGAACTCTGTGGCAACATTACCAGTTCCAAGGATGCCAAATTTAGCAAGAGAATCCAACAGTGCAGGTTTTAAAGACACTATTAGAAGAAATCATCATAAGTAGCATTCTAGATATGTAGAACAATTTTTAAAAAGTCTTTTTATAAACCCCTGTGTGTGTGTGTGTGTGTCTGTGCGTGGGAAGTGTGGAAAAAAGGGCGATGAAAATCCAGAATTTGTATGCCTCATTTCATTTATACTACAACTCTTTTTCAATTATTTTTTTTGTTTCACAAAGCAAGAAAACAACCATCTTTACATGAATATAAATGCATTGCATCATATGGGACAGCAGCTTCAGAAAGCATTTTTACACCTTATCAACACAGACTGCTAAATACAATTATCATTATAGTTTTGCATCTGTCAAGAATCAAAATAGTCTCTTCTTTGACAAACTATTACAATTTTTTTCTCCTTAACTGTAACAATGAAAAATAGTTCAGCAACTGCAAGGAAGATTGGATTCATTCCTAACTACAAAGGTGTGTAGTCCGAAACACATAAAAATTGAGTTTTTAGCTTTTAGTATTCTTGTCATTTAGTGGCATACATAATAATCTCAGGATAAAAAAGCCTAAGAAAACTCCATTCTTAGTTGAAAACAGAAGAACTGAGCTACCACACGGATGATGACCTATTAGCCACATACTTTTTGTAACCATATTTCTCAATTGTGTTTTCTCAGAACTCTTTTTAAAAAAATGAAATAAAATGCATGTAAAAATACAACAGAGTCATCCTCATTTAAATCAACTTTTCAAGGAAGAGAAATTTGATTTGGATTACCACCATCTACCATGCTCTTTTACCCCAGACCTACAAGGCACTGCAGCTGCAAATAGGAATAAATATCATAATATAATACATTAGTTTGCATGCTAACTGTAAGGACTGAACAGTATTTAAAAAAAAAAGGTTGATACTCTGTCATACTTCAACAAACACTGCTGCTGGAATGTATTTAATATAAATGCAAAACTTCTTGGCATTCATGTCTTTTTAGCAAACTAAACACCTTGCAAAGTCAACAGCATAAATACTCCAATGTCTGCATTTGTTATTTCTAAAGAAAAACAGTTAATACTAAATCAAAACAGTTAACTAGAATTCAGAATGCTAGGGTTTTTTCTAATGTTAAGAGGGGCTAAAAGTGCAGTTTCTCAGAGCACAAATTTAGCAGCATCAGGTCTCCTTATCTAACCAGTATCCTTCTGTAAGTTACTGTACTGCATGTTTTTTCTCCCTTTTCCAGCCATCCTTTCTTTGTTTCCTCCTCCTGTCACCCTTATCTTAATTTACATGCAAATCCCACCAGAAATTATACCAATTTTATGCTGCCAGCATTAATGTCCTTTAAGTTTACACCAAGAACTAGGTTTTACTTCAAGACCATGAAGTATTTATGTACATGCTTAATTTAGACCTAAAAATAGTTCTGTTCATCTCATCAGGCCTATTCCCAGCCATAAAATTAAGCACACATTATGGCCAAAGAGTGACCACGCTCTGAGCCCGTCCATGTCTGCCCTGACTCCACCACTTGGAATTTTGGCACCTTCACCACTCAGTTCACTCCCTCTAAAACTTGGCTCTGCAGGCACCGTACCCATTTACCATCCATATTAGTACAGTAGGCTCGAACAAGCTTCCTCTTCCTCCCAAGTGACTGACTGATTAACTCACAAACAGCTTCTTCAAAGTAAATGCTTATTTCACCTTTAATCCAAGAGAGAATAGAAAAGGTATAAAAATAAAGCTGCCCACTTGTTTTCTTCCACCGAAACTTTGATCTTCCCTTGACAGCTCTAAGTGCCATTCAGCTCCGTTACTCTGGGCTGGGGGAAGACTGCCAGGCTTTGCTTCGCACACAGGCTGAATGTCTCCAGCTGTTCTCCCAGTGCTCATGGACATAACTGGAACAGTTCCTCTTTCTCGCCTCCATCAGCAACTTCTGAAGGGTCTCCATTGCCCTTGCACTCAGAGCTGAAAAAAGCTTGAGTGGCACTCCTCAGCTAACAGCTTTGCTGCTGCCTGAGAAATGTTAATGTTCTCCAAACTGCATCTTAATGTTGCCACTGTTTAACCTGCTTTGATTTAGCCGTGTTTGCTCCATCAGCATAAAAACAGCCAGGCAAACTGTAGCACATATGATATTTACACAAGCCACACTAATAAATCTAACCCCACCTTCTATACTAGGAGACACCAGACTGACTCACTAATGTGAAAGATACACATGGGAACATACATGTGCTCTTTGTCCTCAACTTCTCTTTCACTGTGATCAACCCTGCCACTTCTCACAAGTGGGGAGCAGGCTTAGAAAGCATGCAACACTATGCTGAAGTCCTGTTCTAGCAAAATCTGACAATGCGTTTTAAAAAAAAAACAGTTCTCCCAAATTAAGTTGTATTCTCACCTTTTTATGTCACCAGAAACTAAAAGGGATGCCTTCAGAGACAAGTCAGGGTTATGGCAAGACAGCATGAAGGGGACAGCTACAAAAATTAGTACTTCTGCCATTCTGGACTCCAGGTTCTCCCTGCATGAAGGTACAGGTCTAAGCAGCCTTGCATCATGCAGGACAGCATTCCTCAAAACTCACTTTCTCTCAAGAGAGCAAAGACTTCATCATGAGGACAAGGTACAGGCTCTGGGTGCCATTCAGTTAGATGGGGCCAGGTCAGCTTTGAGGTTAGGAAGGAGAATCTTGTGGGGTACAGAGAACAGATTGTGTTATCAACCTGGGAGGGTGGGGTACTGGAAATCAGGTTTTGGCAGCTGGGGGAAAACCAGGCAGATTTGGGATGGACTCAAACTAATACAGAAAAAAAGGCAAAGAAGGGAGAGAGATTGTTCTAAACCAAAAGAACACATGTGAATTAAAAAAAGGCAGAAACTACAACAGTGGTGAAGAGTTATCCTTCTTCCATTGTTTCTTCTGGACTGGACTAAATTCAATACAGACATGTGGCCAAAAGTTTCAGACTCTTGTTCAGAACATAGGTAACTATTGACCTAAGCAATCCTTCACTCTCCTCCAGCTCTTCCCCTGGTTTGGTAGCAGTTGGAGTGCTGGGATCCACAGCAGAACTGATGAGTTTAGAAGATGCGTCAAGCAAGGAAGCAGTCAGAGCTTCCACACATCAGTGATTAATTGAGGAGTTTGACCTGTGAGTTGTTGAACAGAAAGACCCCAGCTTCCTCAACCTTTGCATTTCATCTGAGAGACAACTGTGCAGTTACTCCACATCAGGCTGCTGACATGACAGCAGTTTTTTTCTGTAAGTCAGTTTTCTTTCTCCCCTCCAAGAAACTAGGCAAAACTTCCAACAATATAGCAAGGTCTTTTGAAAAACAGCTGGTCTTAAAGAGCACAAATTTGTTCAGCTCTTCTCTGCATGGCATTAGCGCTGAACCCTGCCGACAAATGGAACCAGAGGCAGTGGTACCGACTGCACTTCACCACTGATTATTTTAGCAGAAATATCATACTACTTAAGGATTATAAGGAGCCTTGGCCTGCAGCCAGAGCTCTGGAACACAAGCCAGAACTAAATACCACTCCTCTCCCCCTTGGTCTGATCCCTGACTGAGATTTACATTGTCTTCACTCATGCTGACAGACTTCTCCATCCACCTAGCAGGATATATAGAAAAACACAAATGAGAATATGTTTTAGGTATGTCATGATATGGTCACTGCTGAGAAGAGGTCCTTTTATGTTTCCATCAATATGCATGAAATTACTCTCTTCTCTGGTATCACAACACAGCATCCATTAGATTGTTCTATGGGGCAGCTAGTTGCAAGCTTTATCTTTCTTCTTGAGGTTTCAAACATTTTTGGTCTGTTTCCTATAGTTAAATAAGATTGTTTAGATATCATACCACAGGTTGCTCTCAGTTTTCAAATAGTTCTAATTTAACTCAAACTGGCACTTGGAATCACGACGTGCCCTTCTGTTGCAAGGATGTTCTTTTTATCTCATAGCTACTTATTATCTGCTGTTTCCTTCCGGAGCTATGGCTTGCTGTGGGCAATAGCATGTGCAAGTCCAGGAGTCAATTCRCCTCAGAAATGACTTTTAATTTCCATTTTTTTTCATATACGTGCATTAAATGCTGACTTTTAAAAGATTCTTTAAAATGCCGTCAGCAGTGTCAGACGTGGCCCTGAATAATGTTCCACCATGTACTCTGAGCGAATCACTTGGTTTTGTCGTAATGATCACACCTAAAATATTTACCGATACAGCCAGCATTGATATCACTCCTCAAATAGGTCAAAAAATTAAATAGGCTATTAATAAAAAAAATCCAGCAAAATGGTAATATGTTCTTGATTATAATCAACTAGCAAATGAAGAAAATAACTCACTGTTCTTGCCCTTGACACCTGTTGCTATTTTCTTAATAGAGTCCACAGAAATTAATATGCTGATGTTGAGGTCTCCTGAGTCAGCCTCATACGGACCTGAACAAAATATTGGGCTGTTCTACCACTGCAGTGTACTAAAAAAATCTTTGTAAAAGAAAGACTGCTAGGTATATTACATTCTGAATGCCATTCCTTTTTATTCAATTGCATATCCACAGCCAAAATACTTGCATCCAACTTTTCAGTTAACCAAATTATAAAGTGAAAGAAGTGTCAAGTCATCCACGTATCATTGAATGTGTTTCACATTCCTTCCAGCCTGTCATTTTTCTCACCTGCAAGCATTTCTACTTTTGCATATTACCTATGACTTTCAGCATTTCTATAAAACAAGCTGTGATGAATTTCTATTTCAGTACTTACAAGTCTTAAAAGTATAATCACATTCATCAGCTCAGCAGTATTTGCTATTCAGGAGATGTATATTTTTATTAATTTTGACCCGTGATGTCCCATTCAATCTCTGGGCTTAACGGCAGGCACAAATCCCACCATCTGCACTGCTAAAGGTTCCTACAGCAGATCTGCCATATTAGCCTCTTTCCCAAATACAACACAGCATACAAAGGTCTCAATCTTTTCAAACTGCACTATAAATAACTACATTTGTTTCATACCTCCCATGACCGCGGTTTCAAGAGATCATTCCCTTGTTAATTTAGTATGCGAATCTAAAGGGCCATAAAAATACTGCGCCAGCGTGTGGAGGTTTTAAGCTTAAACTCCAAGTGTGCTGCTGTAGGGAAGGTTAGTTCTACCCCTACGGGAAGAGTCGCCGTGTTGCTGTAAGAAGGAGCAGGTTCTGGGAGGAGTTACACGGAGCGATTTTGCATTGAGGGGTGAGGAAGGTGCAGGGAAGAGTGAGAAAAAGAACTAAAAGCAGACCATGGCACATCAGGTCAATCTCAGATTAAATTCAAGCAGGTCTTTTGGTTATTCTGACGAGAAGCCAGCTCTCTCAGGACCCTGCGCGCTGCGAAGCGCGGCACCGGCGCCCCGCAGAAATACTGTCCCCAGAGCAAGTGCTGTGACTTCACTAGGGGCTCCGTTACGACCGACAGCGCGATCCTGCCGCGACAGATGGGAGGGCGGCAGCCCGCCCTACCCACGCTGCGGGCACGGAGCGGGGCCCCGGGCCGGACCCGCCACCCGCCTCACAGCCGCTCCCTCTCGGCCGGCCCGAGGCTTGTGCCACCTCAGAGCCCGGGCACAGCGCACGGACCAGCCCCGCCAGCCCGCAGCCGCCCCCCGCGGCGGGGTGCCTAATTTCTCCCCTCAACTCTTTCACTTCCTCAAAGCTAAAACCCGCTCTTCCTCCTTCCCTCCCTCCAAAAACGCAGCTGGGCCCCGACAGCGCCGCTCTCCCGGGCCCGCCCGCAGCGGGGGCACGGCGACCCCCTCGCCGCCACGGCCCACGGCCGCCCCCCCGCCAGGCCTGGAGCTGGGGCCAGGGGCTGACCGGCCGCCGCCGCCGCCGCTTACCGCCGCCTCGCCGCCGCAGGATGTGCTCGCTGCAAGGAAGTGCCTTCGGCGGGCAGCGGCCGCGGGCTGTCAGGCGCCGCCTGCCCACCTCCCGCTGAGGGGAGAGGGGCAGAGAGCCTCTAACGGACGCCGCGYCGGGGGAGGGGAGGCCACACCAGCGCCTCAGGGCACCGGCAGCGCGGACGCCCCGGCCGGGCCGGGCGAGGGGGCTGCTCACCGCCTCCTGTTGCTGTCCGCCCCGGCCAGGACGGGMCGGGCCGCCCCGCCTCGGGCTGCCCGCACCGCCCCTACCTGCCGGCGGTCCGGGCGGGAGGGGGCGGGGGAGGCCGGGCCGCACCCCCAGCGGCTGCCGCTCGCCGCCTCCCTCCTCCCGCCGCAGCCAGCGCAGGCGAAAATAGCAACAGGCGGCGGGTGCCCGGCCCGGCGGGGGCGCAGAGGGACAGGCGCCCGCCACAGGCGGCCGGCGGCGGGCAGCCGGCAACAGGCGGGCGCCCATGTCGCGACAGAGGGCAGCTGAGGCCCCCCTCCCGCGGCCCGTTTCGTCCCTCTCGAGGAGGATTTCGGCGACGCTGTCCCGCGTGTCTGTCACAACCTCTCATCTGCCGCAGAAGACATGGCAGAGTCGCCTTGCCGTCGTGAGCCCGGGTGCGCCGCGAGGTTAGCTGAAGTTGCGAGCACAGAAGGTAAGGCGGGAACCCTTTTCAGAGGGAAGTTTGCTCACAAAACTGGAACTCGCCCGGCACCTGGAATCGGGAAGCACGCAAGCCCCCCTCGGCTCTGGGCCCAGCCCTGGCCGTGGGGCAGCCTTCTGCGGGCTCACCTTCGGCTCTGAATCACCTTTTTGCCTTCCTCCCACTTCTTCCATGAACGAGAAGCGACACATGCAGATATATATATATAAAAAAATCACTGTAAGAGCTGGCACTGGTTGGTCCTTCAGTTGCCAGAGAGAATAAGGAATGAATGGATCCGGAGACTTAATTATACTCCTCTGCAAGTGCTCTTTCCAGATGATCAAGGCACCCTACATTCCCATTCTGCAAACCACTTTTGCACTGAATTAATTTCAAATCTTCTTGGCAGTAAGACCACTGATTTACTTACTTTTAAGTCTGTGCACATTTGTAGAATCAGAGCTTTCTCAAGGAAATTTGCTCTGCTGCTGCACGTGTGCTATGCTGTGAGTTAAACAGTCAAGTAAGCTGTCAAATGCAAGCACAATGTTGCCCCAGATTATGAAAAACATGTCACATTTTGGTATGTAAGCACATCCCCTACTTGCAAAGTGTAAGGTGGTTGTGTCTACATGGATTTGCTTGCTAGGTGTACTTTTATAGGATCATTGATATGCGAATCAAAGTATGAAAGCAGCAGTTCCCTCAGAGCATTTGTTCCCAGTCTGTATTCAGTTCATGGTTTGCCGCTTCTCCTTCAGATGTGGGAATAGGTATGAGTGCCTTGTGTTTTCAATTACATCCTTTGCATTCATTGGGAATAGGAATGCCACCTCTCTGCAAACGGTGCTTGACTTGCATCTTTAAACCATCACTGCTAAGGACTACGCTCTTACTCCAGTTATCACCCGCCAACCTCAGTATCTGAGACAAGTGTGTCCTTTTGCTTGTTTTAAGCCAGCTTGAGCATTGCATGCCTCTAGTAATGACGTTATGGAAGACGGCGAACTGCAGTCCCCACCCAGACAGCTCCAGCACTTCAGCCAAGGCTTGCGCATTCCCAAATACCAATCAATGATCTTAGGAAGACTTTTTTTACTGCTTCACTGTTAGCCTTTCAGAAGGTGATAATGAAACAGGTAAGGATCCTACAAGACTATTTCTTGCTGCTTGGAAAATCCCTGAACAACGGAAGTCAATACTAGAGCATCACAAATACAAATGCTTTCTTCTTTCTCCTCTTCGATAGCTGGGAAAGAAATTGGGCTGTTCTTGAACTCATTCATGGGGCCCTCTATTATTTTTCCTGTTATCTCTGGCCCATATGTTTTAATTCTTTGCCTAGCAGAGTTTTTGTCAAATTACTCATGTTCTGATACAATATTTTATAAGCAAAGCAAAATGCCTTGGTTAAGAACTACACTTACATTGGTTTAATAGTTCCATTTGCTCTAATTTTGAAAAAAGTCCCCTTTTTTCATTCAAGTACACATAAAATATTTCCTTACGGTTAATAGGAGACAAAACAAACCTGAAGTGTTTATAACTTGACTTAAACACCTTGAAAAACTATTCAGGAACAGTCACTCATTATCTGTTTAATCCAGCCAATCTTCTATAATGCTTATTGGTAAGGTGTAGTAAAAATATAGTGTCTGAGTGCCTCAAAAAGAAATGAAATTTTAATATAAAATTTGAAGCATTTTGTGATAATTTTATTTTAGAATATTTTGCTTTTTTATTAAGGCTAACTAAAAAATCCAAGTAGTAAAAATACAAGGTATGTCAATGGTTTTAGAAGGTATTAGTCTGATGTCTGTCACTGGGTCAACAACAGATGAAAATGTCATAATAAGAACAACATATTACTAATGAGATAGAGTGGAGAAACACACAGGTCACAGTAAACATCTGGAGCAAACTCCACCATGTTCAGCAGTGTACATGTAAGTGACCATTCATTTCAGTCCTTGTAAAACAGACTTAGAACCCTGCTATGATAGAAATCAAATTGTTTGCAGAGATGTTTTAGAAACAATGCACAAGAAAGGGTTTAAAGCTGTATCAGATGAAACAATGAGCATTTAGATATGAACACACTTTGGTGTGACTGGTGATAACAAATGAAAAATGCAACTCTTATGGGACAAAAGAGTGCTTCTGAATAGCCATATGGTGAAGCTGCAACTGTTCTTTATGGTCTGTCCTTGCAGTAGAAGGGTATTTTAATGTGATGTAGCTCATGAGCTACGTAGGGTGATATGGAAACGTAGAAGATGGGATTCTGCGTAAAGTCACCTTCTCTTTCTGGTTTTAGCACCTATCAGGTCTGCAAGATGTGGTTCCCCATTCTCATGATTCAACATCCACACTTTCCTGAAGATACGTACGTAGGTGCTTTATTTGAAGAACAAAAAGGTAGCTCTGTCTTTTATGTCTGTTTATCTAGGATGCAGGAAGACCATTTTTTGTTTCTACTCAGCCTGAGAGTATTCAGCCTGCCTCCCATGAAAGTTTCCTAATCATCATCCTCCAGGCTACATTGGACAGCATTCTTTCTCTCTGCTTCCTGATGAAACTTGCTAATGTAGGGGGGAAAAGAAGTTTCATTTGTGAAAACAAGAAGAAAACCAGAATGGGGGTCATATGTTCCAGTCCCTAAAAAGTAAACACCTCCATGTGTTCCAGGGACTGGAATCCCTGTATTCATGTGAAAGCCCTGAGCACCAGACTTCCTACTAATGTTCAATTTTCTGAAACAGTAAATCTCTGTTCTTTTTTCCTTCAAAAGCTAGTTTTTCTTTACAGTAGCCTATTAACTAAAACATACTACCACCACATTAACTTCTTCAGACTGAGGAGGAAAATCAGCCTGGGCTTTCCACTTCCCGCAAATATAATCTATAAAAGAACACCAGTTTAACCATTATCTCTTTGTCCAGTCACACCTTAAAAAATGCAAAGAAAACCCCACCACTGCCTTTTGTACAGAACATGAATATACAGGCTTGTATGAGGCATGCTATAAGAACATGTAGGCAATGAAGCCTCTCTTGTAGGCTAAGGAGGAGAAACATCTACTCACTTGATCCCGGTTGGGGTAGGATTGTAGATCAGTACAAATTTAGGCTGAATGTGCCTGGCCATGGGTGAGAGCAGAACTTGGGGCTGCTGTGACTGTGGATTCACCCTTTGAAGTACCACAAGACAAATGGGAAGTTTTAAGTTTCCACTCAAGATGCTTTCAGAGTTCAAGTTGCTCCATAGCTGGGCAGCAGTTGAGCMGTAACATTTTGGATTATGAATTTGTATGCAGACACCTACATTGTGCTTCAGTTGCATTATAAGCCTCTGTGCTTTTCCCTCTGGATTACCCATGATGATGAATTTCTGTTGCTATTATATAAAACAGTCTAAGTTTTTATTGTGATTTGTTTTATGTAAATCTGTTTAGTACCTTATTAAGGGCATAATACTAACTGTTCTGCAGTCCTTTGGCTTAAGTGAGTTCTGGATGAAGTACTACATTCTTATCCAATGACATTGTATCTCCAGATGCTATTTATATATAGTTCCAGACATGCCATAAACAAAATTTGAATGATAACTGTTATTATAGCACGTTTGCTTATTTCATATGATGTAGGAATGCATGCCAGAGACATTAGTTATCTTCATAGATAAGAGGCTTTCTGTTATCACTGATCATGATTAAAGAGTCAACAAAGAGTTGAGCTACTGTTACAGATCCTGCCGGCTGCTTCTGTGTTTTTGTGCATTTCAGATGTCATGATTAATCCTCCCCTTCATTCCCATAAATACATTTGAAAATGACTTACCAGTAATTGTGCGAGTATTTTAAGCTTTTCCTTTTGCTTGGAAGCTGCTGTTGCTATGCCATCATTTATATTACATTTTATTTAGGTGAATGTTAGGATATCATTGGACAGCTTAATAGGCTCATCCCATTATGCACAGTGTTCTGATGGTGCATGACCTCATTTCAGTTACCTGGCAATCGCTATACAAGAGAAATGTTGGCTTCCACTTGGAAGTTGAGCAGAAATACTATCCTTGTTGAATCTGCGTGCTTACAAAGTGCAAAGAAATACCGTGAAGGAAAGCAATTCAGCTCAGTTTAATTACCTTTGATTACTTTTGTACTTATGGGCAGAGAACAGTTTTGTTGGTCGTTATTTTTATTTACAATTAATTTTTAGATTTTACTTACGTATGGCATCCAGGTGCCTTCAGCCACGGAATCCTAAAGGTCCCCAATCTTGTAAAGACTTACGCCAGTGCTTAGCTAACAAATGTTAATTTAATATCATTTTAATGTTCCTATTCACAGTGACTGTTAAACAAGGATATAAGGTTTGCTTATTGTTGGTGTGTCAAAATAAAACCCACAACCACTAGAACTTTGAAAAGCAATAGTAAGCAGGTAACTTCATTTATAGAAACTATGTAGGTGAATTAGTTACAGATTTAAACATAACTGTACAATGTGAAAAGAATTCATTATATGTTAAATATTCTTTTATAGTGAATTCCAGTTATCCTTGTATGATTTGTTGTTATATAGTAAAAGTCTCAAATAAATCTTTCTGCAGCTGTTTTTCATAATATGCTGTGGACTAAGTTCACAGCCTGTAAGGAAGATGAAATCTATTTATTCCCTTCTACCCAAACTGTTTCATAAAGTTTACTGAAAAAAAAAATTCAGGGGTGGATTTAAATTGTGACTAGTAAACAAATGAATAACCTTAAAGTGAAGTCCATCAGTCTAGTCTTAAAGCATTACTATGCTTTTGGTTTTTGGCAGTTTTTAGTACTATGCTAATTTCTCCTCAGTCTAGAGGCATTTCCCTGCTAGCCCCATAGGCATGATTCCCTGTGGGATCAGTGTTTACAACTTTCATGGGAATTATGAGTATTCATCTGTTTTAAAAAACAGGCTCATTTTACATGGTTTTGGTATGTGTCTTCCTCTACGAGTAGCCAGGGATTCCCTTACACTTGGGTTCAGTCTGGGCTGCAAGTATTCTTTATTCTAGTCATGGCAATTGCCATTTCTGGATAAAATATCAGTGCCTGTGTTCCCAGTTCAAGGCTGGTTACTCACAAATTACATTTGTCTGTTTTTTTTAATGTCCATCCTGGGACTAATCATCTTTAAATTGGCTTCATTATCTTACACAATACTTTGATGGAGGAATTAGATCAGCTGTGAAGAAGCTGTAGCTTAGCACTCATTCCAACTTGCAATACTAACTTCTCTCCAGTTTGCAATACTACTACTGTCTTTGTTTCAGTTCTTTATTTCAGTTCTAGATCCTCTTTCTCTGATGCAAGACAAGGTTAGTAGAGGTTCTAGCAACAACAAGTTTCATCTTGTAATTCTGTAGTTTGTCGTAATTGTTCAATCAACTTGATAAACCAGTGTGGTTTTTTTTTGTTTCCCCCACCCGAGGTTGTGAACTTCTCTTTGGAACAGAGCAGGGAATGGAGCAAGTAAATTCCTTGTCCGTGGAAAGACAGAATGATACAGATTTGGCCGTCATCTTGACCCTATCTGTACTGTTTCTGAGGCTGCTCTAAAGCCATTTTAAGGATGTCTCAGTATACATCAGATCATTGCTGGCCCTGCTGCCAGACTTCTGAGATACTTGCAGAGTTCTCCAAGTGCATCCACTTAGTGTACAGCACGCAATCTCTCATAGGCCTTTCTGGGCTATAAAGGCCCTTCTGTCTTGCCTTATACTCTATTCACCTGCTCTGTAAGACCTTCTTTATAACCTAAGAAAAGGGGTTCTCAGCCTGATGACAATAAATCACAGCCTCGCTGTACCCAGTACTTGGTAGAGGTAACCAGTTTAGGGGATCAGTTAGGTGGAAGATGAGAGAAGGATGAGGAGGCTCCCTCTAAAAGTGTAAACAAGGAGAATGGTGAAGACAGTGACAACAGGGGCAGCAACATCATCATGGCCCTACTATCAGCATGTTAGCAGAACCAGCCAGGCAGCCACCCATCCACCCCGGCACTACCAGGGACTGCCTGCTCCTAGGAGAGATGATGACCCTAGAAGATCTCCAGGCAGGACAGAAGTAGTAATTAATGCATGTAGATGATTCACAAATAATGGCAACAGCTCAGCAGAAACCCAGCCTGTCACGGGAACCTGAGGAATAGACCATGCCATCCAGTTCTCCACTCTAGCATCCCTCAAGAGTGAAGCACCTTGACAGACTCTGGCCAAGGCTGAACACAGATGGCTTTCCTAGAGAGAGGAAACATTAGCAAAATCCAGATCCAGGCTTGGTATGTAGAGGCAGATGTAAAATAAACATGCCTCTCTAGCCTGTGGAGGTGTCCAGATAAATACAGAAAACAAAAAAATTCAGATAAATACAGAAAACAAAAAAATTCAGGACCTGTAACCCTACTGTCTTCAGACCCTCCCCATGAATTCAGTAAAGCATCCTTTACCACCTTCTGTAACAAAAGAAATGCAAGACCTCTCACACTACAAATGAAAATAAAAAGAATCATGGAATGGTTTGGGTTGGAAGGGACCTTTTAAAAATCATCTAGTCCAACTCCCCTGCCATGGGCAGGGACATCTTTCACTAGATCAGGTTGCTCAAAGCCCCATCTAACCTGACCTTGAACACTTCCAGGGATGGGGCATCCACAACTTCTCTGAGCAACTTGTTCCAGTGTCTCATCACCCTCATCATAAAAAACTTCTTCCTTATATCCAATTTAAATCTACCCTCTTTCAGTTTAAAACTGCTACTCCTTGTCCTGTCACTACAGGCCCTGGTAAAAAGTGTCTTTCTGTCTTTCTTATAAGCCCCCTTTACATACTGAAAGGCCACAATGAAGTCTTCCCAGAGCCCTCTCTTCTCCAGGCTGAACAACCCCAACTCTCTCAGCCTTTTTTCATAAGAGAGGTGTTCCAGCCCTCTGACCATTTTCCTGGCCCTACTCTGGACCCGCTCCAACAGGTCCACATTTGTCTTGTGCTGGGGACCCCAGAGCTGGATGCAGTACTCCAGGTGGGGCCTCACAAGAGTGGAGTAGAGGGGGAGAATCACCTCCCTCGACGAAGCCCGGGGCTGCAGACTTGTACAGCTCCACAAAGCATCCCCTGGCCTGGGTAGAGCTCATCAGCGCCCAAATTTAAGGGAGTGCCCCAGACTACCTCCTGTAGAACCATTCCTCTGTCTGTGCTCTCCAGCTTGGGACCCCGCACACCTGGGGATCTCACCAGCCGAGTAACACAGCTGGCCCGGCCAGCTGCAGTGCCTCCATCCACACTGCAGTTTAAGGTCAAATGCAACCGGGGCCACAGGTGGAGGCTGCACACTCCACCCCATGTGCCATGGCTTTGTAGCACCACTTGTTCTCTGCCTACTTAGGCTGCTGAGGGAGTGTTTTACATTAATCATATGTGTACTACAGCTCTTGCTTCAGCATTATTCTTTCAAGAACCTTTTGTCTTTAGCATGCTGGAAGATGATGCACACCCCAGCATGGTATGCCCCCTACTGCTATACCTTCTGGTAAAGGTGCTGCTGCTGGGTGGCCTGTCTTAATCTTGACCCTCCGTTCACAGCGATCATGCAGAGGCTGGATGCCACAGAGAAGTCGGTCTCGGAAGCACTGACGGTCATCTAACCAGGCAGCGAGCAGTCTGGCTTGGGAGCTTATGAAAAGCCATTTGCTTTGAAGCTCAGGCTGCAATGCAGGAAACCATGTTTCACAAGGGTGGCCTGTGGTTAAGTCACAAGCCATGTGTTCAACTCTACCAAGAGTTTCAGGTATAGTCTCAACATTCACCCTTCCACTTCTCACGTAGCCAGTACCTTGAAATAAGGCCCCTTACTCTGTTCTAGGAACCACACGCCTGTGTCTCCCCCTCCTCCCCGCGACCTGACATAGGGCTAGAGACAGGCAAGGACATTCAGTAGTGTATGTGCTAGGCCGGCAGTGACAGACTGGTACCAGGTTGCAGCAGATGACTACCCAGAAGCCAAAAAGCCCAATGCCACCAGATAAAAAGTGCTACTCCTTGAAGAACCAATCGCATCTGCATGCAGGGTGAAACAACTTATAGCTGAATACGAATGGCACATGTATCCCTCTCATATGATGCTGAGAAATTTCTTGAGCTTTCCAAGAGGTTCTTTCCCCACACCCAGCTGCACAAGTGCTGCAATCTTCAAGCTGTGTTGAAAATAACAAGGATGGAGAACTTGACTTCTGGGAGGATAATAAAGCTTTAAAGTTTTGCATTTAAAAGAAGTATGTAGCTATGGCTGTGAATGTATGTAAGTCATAATTTACAGTTACCAAACCAGATTCCGTTTCCCCTGCAAGCTTTGTCCTGCTACCTGTTCTGCCAGAACTGATGGTGCAACTGAACATGACACCCTACATCAACCGTTAACCCACACACCCAAAAGACAGTGCTCCCTCAAGGGAGGATGTTCCACATAGAAAGGCTCTTACTGGGAATGGCAGGGTGAACAAATTAAGGATAAGTTAGGAGAATCAGGTGCCCCAGTCTTCCATTCTGCTTCTCATCCTCCTGCTCTATACTTTTAATCAATGTGTAAAAGACAGAGCACTAGCACGAGAGCTATTTCCTTTCAGGTTTATTCTCCTACCTGAGTACAGGAGTATACAATCTCCCCACGCTATCTCAGTTTAATCTTCCCCCTTACGTTCTTCTCTTCACATCTCCCTGCTGCCTCTTCATAAATGAAGGAAAGCAGGACCTCCTGCACTGAGGGGCATGGAAAGAAGAAAAGAGGAACCTTTGCAACAGCAGGGTTAGGGAGCAGTGAGTAAGGTTCCTGCTTAATTTCTCTTCTCAGCTCTTGCCACACTGCAACTTATCACAGAAACCTCAGAGAGCCGGGTGCATGCATTTTTCTGTGATGTGTCAGCACCATTTCATACTGCAGTCTCACAAACTTGTACCGCACACCCCTATTATTCCAGGTCCCAGGAAGCTGGGGACCCAGCATCACAGGAACTGAGGAAGCAGAGGAAATGGAACAAGGGAACATCTACTATTGAGAAGTACTTCAGATTTGGACTATGTCAAAAGCTAAAGTTGTCATTGCCATTTTAATTCCTTAATAACAGATCCTTGTTTTCATGCCCCCCTCTTATGGATGGTGTTGAAATCCCTCCCCATCTCAGTTCTAGATGATAAGGCATAAGTTGGACTTGGAACTCTCAACATATTTTCAGAGACAAAAATAAGATGACAGACCTCAAAATTTTAAAAGACTGGTAGTGTTGCCTTCAGATTTCATGAACAAAAGTTTCTTTAATCAGAAAAAAACAGATTAGTGGACTTTTCTGCCACAAAATCAGGTGGAAATGGACTGGTGATCAATTCATCTATCAATGAGTGTCAGTGTCTTAAGAAGTTCTACTTTCCTTTTGAGAATCAGTTCAGATTTACAACATGCCAAATGCACTGTTTTAGCACACTTAACATGCATGAAAAAGAGTCTAAAATACTATATATTTATTTTAAGCCTTTAATTTGTCCTTAACTTTTATTTTCAGAAGGAAAGGACAGTGGGAGTTGATATGTGTAGAAATTTCATGCAATGTGACAAAGCTGATTGCACTGAAGTCAATATTGAGATTCCCTTTACAGTTATTACTACATTCAGTACCCCCTAGGGTCCTATTTAGGAGTATGGACTGCATTATTCAAGGCACCAAATAAACATGTATCAATAAAAACTTGTCTCTGGTTTAGTGTAAGAGAAACGGAAAAAGTAAAGTAGAGGATGTGAACAAGCACTTTCTGCACAAGCTAATAACCTATCTTTTTAGCTTTCTACTCTAAAGGACTAGGATTTGATTAACAGCACACTCTGTTTCCTCTGTACCCTTCTTATTACTTTATTTTAAAGTTAATTTTCTATGCCACACAGATGGACCTCAATATGAATGATTCAGATGCTGCCTTTGGCTCTGCACAGCCAAGAAAAACTGACATGACAGCCCCAGAATGCAGGGACTACTCCTTTCCTTGTGTCCTCTGATGATAACTCTGAAGTCTGTAAGGTAAAAGCAAGCATCCAGTGTTCTTTGCTTACCATCTTAGTTAACACGGTAAGCTAGTATTTACTGGGGATGGAATGCAAGTTTGTTCCTTTATGAATAATTTGCTAAATTTGATCTATGCTTGGTCTGGCAACTAGTCATTCTGCATGGGATACCAGAAGTAATTCTGGCAAAGAAGTTTCTTTACCCAAGGAGTACTGGGGCTGTTAGAGCAACACTGATATCCAAAACAAGTACTGAAACTGCACAAAACCCTTGTATTAAAGTCAGCTGGTAATCTCCAAGTAACCCTCTCAGGCTCTGCAAGTGCAGACAATAGCATGCAATAAAATGGAAACTTCTGCTCTAAATTACACAGGCAGAGTTATGCATCGAGTCATGGTAGCACACAGTATGATAGACTCTGAGACTGGGGTATGCATTGAACTAATTATGCTTAGTTCAATGAGGCAACAGAAAGGTGCTGCACGTAGACAGACTATCTTAATATGTTCATGGTATTAAAAGGCAGTTTAGTACACTTAGTATCTCTAACTAGAATATAGAATCATAGAATCATTAAGGTTGGAAAAGACCTCTAAGATCATCGTGTCCAACTATCAGCCCAGTACCCATGCCCACTAAACCATGTCCCGAAGCGCCACATCCACACGTTTTTTGAACACCTCGTGTTGGTGACTCCACCACTTCCCTGGGCAGCCTGTTCCAACGCTTGATAACCCTTTTGGTGAAGAAATTTTTCCTAATATCCAATCTAAACCTCCCCTGGCACAACTTGAGGCCATTTCCTCTCGTCCTATTGCTTGTTACTTGGGAGAAGAGACCAACACCCGCCTCTCTACAGCCTCCTTTCAGGTAGTTGTAGAGAGCAATAAGGTCTCCCCTCAGGAGAATATGATGTATAGTCCCACAGCAAATAGCTCTCCAGCAAATTCACTCTCACTTTCTTGTTTATTTGGGCCAAAATTCCCAAGAAAGATGACTATTTCTGAAACATCTGTCCCAAGTTTGTCAAAGTCTCACCACTGGCTTTCAGTACTTCTTAACAGAAGAACTTGCTTTGCAAATCTAAACCTAGATAAAGTCACATAGTATTATCAGATCACACACACACAAAAGAAATA
The DNA here is from genome assembly GCA_030449065.1 of Oceanodroma leucorhoa. NCBI lineage: Eukaryota > Metazoa > Chordata > Aves > Procellariiformes > Oceanodroma > Oceanodroma leucorhoa. The sequence continues at coordinate 20,094,502 of JASVER010000005.1, forward strand.
AAAGTCCCCACAAAACAGACTGCATTTCAGAAATCAGGCTATTACTTATAATATTTAATTAAAACAAGTTTTGATTGAAATACATTTGCAGTCAACTTTTAGTTCATAAAGCGCTTAGTTCAACTGATTGAGGTTTTTTGGTCCTTTAAGGGTAAAGGTACTTTCCTTCCTAAATAAGATACTAGATCCAAGAGTACCCAGAATAACTCTTAATAAAAGCAGAAGTCTTTTGAGTCTGAGTTCTCAGATGTTTGGTCCTAAAAATCCTTACTTCTTAAATAATGCACTTCTAATGCTGCAAAACCAATTAAGGTAGTAATTTTGCTATTTTACTCAGTCTTTCTTTGAAGATTATTTTTTTCTGGTTGAAAGAAGTGTTTTTCAATAGCATGGACCAATTCATCGAGTTCCTTCTTCAGCTGCTCAACGTCACTGAGAAACAAAATCCACACAAATACAGAAAATAGCGTCACAGTGGAGAAGCTAAAAAGCACATTTTCAGCCTGAGGAATTTTTAAGTCTGTTGCATTGCTTTAGGCAAACATTTTCTACATAAGCTAGAAGTACATACACTTGATTTCTTATGGTAATGCACTGATGTTCACTTCCAACTGATGTGCATGAAGGCACTTAAGAGTATGGAGAAACTTAAACCCACAATATAATCTAAAATAGAACAGCCAGTCTGAGTTCAGAAGATCATCTATTACTAAACGTGTGTGATTAGAAATGTAACTTTTATATTTGTAATAGTATTTTCAGATGAATTTTCATCTGTGAGTAAGCATTATTTTCATTACATAAGTTAATAATTGCTTATCTTTAAGACTATATGATTTCCAAGGCTATCAGTCAAGGATATAATTACCAAACATAAAAGGGTTTAAAATATATTAGAACACTTTATATATAGTTATATAAGTTTAAAGCAACTATGTATGTAAAAAGAGAGTGAATATATCTACTATCATTTAAGGCAGAATGTTTTTCTTGKTTTTTTTTTTTTTTATTCAATGTGAAACCAAGTTCTAAGGAATTTCAGTGACAACAAGAATGTGTCAAATTTTGCAATACTGAAGCTTTATGCAAATACATTTGTTAAAATAATGACTGTAGTAATATTATTTGATTATGGGGAGCTCCTTCCCCACCAAAACAATACCAAAAAACCACACAGCCCCTATTACAGAGGATTTACTGCTGTAAGTGACAATACCTGTTTCCAGGAGGTGCACAAAGTTCAGAATAGTATTTGATCTTTGGTTCCGTCCCACTGGTTCTCATTGTGGCCACTCCTCCATTAGCAAAAGTGAACGTTATCATTTGGCTACTTTTACTAGTGGGAAGTATCTAGAAATAGTAAGAATAATTTTTTAGAAGTTTGGAAAGTGACTATATATAATGAATTCAAGACAAAAGCCATGACTTGATGTCATATAATATAACTAAAGGATGAGTTAAAATTAAGCTTTGTTCTGTTTTCTTCATCATTGTGGTCTTGACACCACAACAGGCAAATGACAGCCTTACTCTCAGCCTAGAATCTGGTTGCAGTACATTACTGCTAGGTAGCTCTTTTCAAGTCTAGTCGACATTTTTACTGCAAATAGAAATTGCTCTGTGATGGCATTTCTCAGAAGGAAAAGAAACATGGATTGTGGAAAACTTAAAGAACCCAAAGCCACATCTCAGTAGACAGTTTAACTTACACTTGCAACAAGATAATGCAAGATTGCTGTATCAAGACAGCGAGATCTTCCTACCTCCCTTTACAGACTGTCATCTTGGAGAGAAAAAACACCACAAAACTAAACAAAAAACCCCAACACCTCCCCCCAAAACTTCATTTCCTCCCACCAAGGCAAAACAATCATCCCCAATCTAACTTATTTTAAGACTCAGGATGTAACATAATGTTTAGAGTGTTTCTCCACAGATTTTTTTATATATGTATATATACACATACTTATATGATTTATATATAATTAAAAAAAAATACTTACAGCCTTTTGATCTGGCTGGCTGCTGTCATACCCAGTAGTTAGATCCCTTATTCCAGAAACTTTAAATCTACCGCAAGATTTTGGGTATGTGTTTTTTCCATCAAAATTTCTAAGGTTGTCAAAAAGCTGTTGAATAACTTTAGGATCATGGCAGATGAAATATGAAGCTTTGGTAATATGGAAGCCATATCTGTGAAGACACAATATTAATGAATTGAAGAAGCAATGTTGTTCTTAAAGTTGTATACCATACACATTATACAACCTTCTATAAAGCAAGAATCTATACTCCTGGTCACCCAACTGTAGCAACAGTTTACCCCCTCAACAGCTTAACTGTCCTATTTTACATACTTTAGAGAAACGTCTGTGCAGACACCTTTTCCTTTTAATGATTAAAAATTAGAAAGTTTACTGCTAAACCAGAAATAAAAAAGATATCATTATTGCCTTGAAGAGATCTAACCACCATACGAAGAGAACAGACTACATCTAAATAGCTGCCTTGACTGGATTCCAGCTGACCTTTTCTGAGTAAAACAAATTCCAGACTGTTTTTTCCAATCACACTTCAGAAGCTGCTCTCCCATTAAAGTGTTTCTACTAAACCAAACTGTTATGAAAATCGTCTCTTTACCTTATCTGTTTGCTGCCAGGTAATACGATGAAGAATCTGCATCAAAGACAAATGACCTGCTAACACTGACTTTTCAAAACAGCATGTTCTCGAAAAGCATACAAGCCTGCACCGGTTGTGTAAGTGAGCTCTTACTAAAGATCAACACTTAATGAGTATCCTTGATGCCAGGGAAAATCTGAAGGCAGAATCTTTTGTTAGTACTAGAATGTTCATCCTAGAAACATGAAAGGTTCCTTAAATAGGGTCATGTTTATACCAAAATGGACATCTTGAAGGTCAATAGTCGTTAAATCAGTCTTGAGAATCCAGCAAGGGAATTTACTAAACCTATCCTGTATTTGAAAGAAGTGATGAGCCTGCTAGGACTGTGTCCTTTTCCCGATCTGCATTTACTTCTTTGAGAACAGATCCCCTTTCTACACCTCCAAAATAGAGAGTAGAGTTTCTTCTGCTTCAACAGCAACTTACAAGACAAATCTGACAAAGAATAAAGTAGTACGGAGTAGAAAACTGCAACTCTATACTAGCCCACAAGCAAACAAAAACCAAACACACAAAAAATGACCTCCCAAAACAAAACAAGAACCCCCCCTCCAGTTCTAGTTATCAAGCATCAATTTAATAAGGCAGACTTGCATCCTTCCCTGTATCTGTAGCTTTTCCACTAACAGTGACTATGTGCAGTGACATCTTACCTTGAGGTGCATCTACAGACTGCTTTTATGCTAAATAAGCTCTGACTTTTAGAGTCCTCTTCAATGGCTATGGACACAGCGGCACTGTGGCCACAGCTAAGTTTCACTCAGTTAAATATTCTGTTTCTGAGGGAAACCTGAAGCAGGTGTTTACTGAATGAGTATTAAAAAAAAAAAAAAGGCACGAGCTAGAGAAGGATGATCCTTTGAATATACACTTCCAGCTACTAGTAATTAAAGGAATTCTCACGTCAGATGCTGTATTTGCAGCTCTAGGCATGAATTCCTCTTCCATGCATTTATGTTACTGTTTTCTTCTGCCATGTACAATAGCTGATAAATTTCACAATTTATTTATGCAGTGTGTTAGCAAGTCCTTAGTACCTGATTCCTTCTTAAACAGTGGATGAAACAAGCATGGCTAGTGCTGCATGCAAATGAGAGATCTGAGGACTGGAAAACAGAAGCACCAAGGCTGGAGTTTTCCATGAGTCTCTTTGCAGGTTCCACCACTCCTTTGTTAGTGTCTATGAGACATGAAGAGGTGGAGAATATCTGCCAGCCTGTGCGGCTCCTTCCTTTAAAACAAACAACCCACCCCCGCAAAAAGCACTCCCTGCTCCATGAAAACCAATAGCCATCTTCGCTACTGATTTCTGTAGGTCTTTGAACACATTAAACAAGAACAAAAGAAAAGTAGTGCCTCATATTAAAAGCTCTCAGAGGGATACCCAGCTGTATATAGCCAATAGTTATGGCGAAACAGTCACAGCACTTCTGCATAATCAGCTCAAATCTCAGTATTCAGGAGCTGAAAGAACGACCAACATACTATTCATCAAAAAAAGACAGAACAATATAATAAAAAGCCTAACTTTAGAGCCAACTAGAATTAATTTAATCACAAGTAGCCCTGCAAGCAGGACAGAAGCAAGCTGGCTTCTATGAGTAGCATAAATATGCCAGAGCTACTTAGACCCATTCTGCCACCAACATTTCTGTGCGTCTGGCACATTTAAGCAGCAAGAGGCACTACGATCTCTACTACACAGCAATATTGCTGGCCAAAAAACAGGCCAATCTTCTGTAAAAGGGCCGAAGAGCAGAACTCCCAAAAGGGAGAAACCTTTCAGACAAGCAAACAAAAATACCTCAAAAATCTCATTAACTAATAGGGAATTAGTAAGGTAATATTATTATTTTTAAAATACCTTAGAATGACACAAAATAAAGTAATAAATATATTCATGCCCATGAGGCAGAAGCAGTTTCTAGAAGATTACTATTAACACAGAATTGTGTTAATAGTAATAACCAAATTTTTATTTCTTTATATACTATAGGTTGCTACTGAGTCCTTATTAACCCCGTATGTGGAATGGAGAAAATCTGAAAATTAAACAATTATAATCGAACTCACTCATCATAGACAGCTTTCAGCTGCTGAGACAAAGACAAATTCCTGGTTGCCAAAAAAGTAGCCATCTCCGCAGTTATAGCAGCAGCGCTGACACCATCTTTGTCCAGAACAGCAGGACAGCACATATACCCTAAACAAAGAAAATTGTATATATTTGATATATTTTTATGAGGAAATAAGATATAATTGGGGGGGGGGAGTTAATCAATMCAACATCTTTTAAAGCATAAATGCATATTACCATAGTACAGACATTTTAGAGTTAAACCAAGAGTGGAAAAATTTTATCTTCTAAACAGTGTTAAGTTTGACAAGCAAGGTATTTAATGGAATTTCAAGATAGAGACAGATTTGTATCATATCAGTGCCAGATGCTCCAGACTACTTTCGGAGTTCTCATGAAAGAGAAATGCCACACTTCAGGAACAATGCAAGTATAGCACTTTTTCTCAAATGTGATTACCCTTACATATGGTAACACTGATAATTATCCCTGAAATTAGTCACATGTTCACTGGTTTTCAGGTACTGAGATACTCAAGAAATAGCATTATAGCTTTACAATTTCCTTCTCATGTATTCATAGCTTTTATTCATGGCTTTGCAGTTTACAAGTATAATTTGGGGAGTTTTTACTTTATTTTATTCACATTTAAACTTAGCTTAAAACCGTCAGCTAAACATACTCAACCTGAAATCTGAAAAACGTGTTTGGTTTTTTCAAATAGTTTGTGCAGAATTTGCAGTCCAAGTCTACATAGCCGTGCTACTGAAGATCTATACACCTAGCTTACATCATCATAGTCTGTGCTAAGCGGAGATACAAAGGATTAAAACTAGTAATACCAATCATCCAAATGGATGATATCAATTACTCACTGGAAATACACCCATTGTATTGAGGACACCTTTACATTGCCATGTTTTGCAATAGTCCTACTTTCACTATTTTACAGGATACTAGAATACAATGTTCTGTTTCTTACCTATAGCCTCCTCAAATGCAAAAAGAACAGCTTTTCCCTGGTCCATGAGCTGTTTGGCACGGTTGCCCATCCACTTGAAACCTGTCAGTGTTTCCTACAGCAGTGAGGAGAAAAAAAGGCATTAAAACTAAAAGCAATGTTTTACAAATATATGACACCGTGTAGATAAGCAAATAAAAGAACATGGAATAACATGTAACAGCTTACCTCAAAGTGAAAACCTTCCTTTAGTGCAATTGCTCTCAGGATTTTGGAAGAAACAGTACTGGATAACATGTAGACATCTTTAATGGCACAGGTATCCCTATTGTGATTTTTCCAGCAAGTGAAGATCCACCAGCCTAAAAGAGCTCCCAGCTCATTTCCAGAAAACACTTTCCATTCACCACTGGATGGGGAAAGAAAAAAAAAATAGAAAGTATATGAATTCAAAGGATAATACTGGAAAAAAAAAAATCTACTGATTCTTCCATACATGAATATTAGCAAATAAAACTACTGCATCTGAGTTCCAAGTAACAGTAACAAGATGTCAGGTGTTCATTAAGAACAAACAAAAAAATTCCTCCCCCAAAGAATTCTGAAGTGGTTACCTTCCTCCTCCATCATACGTACCAGCTTTTGAATACTAGCAAATAAAACCACTGCATCTGAGTTCCAAGTAACAGTAACAAGATATATTTCCAGCATATATTAAGTAAAACAAAAGTATTCAGCAGACAAATTATAAAATCAATGATTAAGACAAGCACAGAGACATGAAAATACAGTTCTCAGGTGATCAAGATTTTTAATTGACTCAGTGACAAATACCTTTTATTTAATCACAAATACACCAATTGGTCATTGAGGAAGATTGGGAAAAAACTCAAACAGGTAAAGAAAGATTAACATTGACGTGTTGCTAGAACAAGAAAAATTGAAGGAAAAAGGGAAAGGAAAAAATGTCAAAATTGCCCAAAAATTCCCAGTCACAAAAGGGGACAAAGACACTGCCAAACTGACAAAAATCAAGACCTACAGAAACAGTACCTGTTGTGAAAGAGAAGCAGACTCAGCCTCCTGCATTTATTGATGCCAACAGGCACAAAGCAATTCACAGCGACAACTTAGTGTAAGAGCGCTGAGAGAGTGTGCTCTAGCAGGAGTTTCTGTCAAAGAAGAAGTACAGATACTGTAGAAGCCTATATTAATACTCGATTAGTATATGAACAGCTACAGCAGGAGTCCGAGAGGAGGATGCAGGACTGAAAGTTAGGAGACAACTAAGACTGGCTAAACAATTAGCAAAGAGGTAACAGAATGAGAGCACCATGCTCTCAATGGTGATAAATACAATAAACTAACACCCCCTCTGCAAGTCTCTGAGAGCTATAAGTTTTTAGACAAAAACCATGAGTGTGTTTGTTTTAACCCATCATAACTAGCACAAACTAAAGCTTTTTATGCATTTGCCTCAACGCTGAATTGCCAACTGAGGCTGGCACAGGCCAAAAACATTAAAATAAGGATATTCTAGCTATCACTGCCAAAGATACAGCAGAGAGTGCCAACTAGCCCATTCTTCTAAAGGCAGAGAAGCCTCCTCAGTTCATGCTGTGAGGGTAATGAGCTAAAAAAAGCTGCAAAACCTGAAATAAAACACTGCCACCTTTGGAGCTTCTATAAGACCAAAAGAGGTTATCTGGTAAGCAAAATGGATATTTGCACTGTCTCCTTTTACTGGGTTTTTGGAATTTGCATAACTGATTCAGGTTCAAATACTTGCATCATCCACAATCACTGAGGACATCTAGCAGGTGACCATCTCACCCCTTGGGTACCAAGGACTGTTGCCATGATTTTATGTCCCACTTCTGGCTCTCACGCACAGGGAATTCATTTACACTACTTCTGCTCCTGGCCCAGCAGCAGATTTTTGTTCTGCTCCTCTCTGAGCTGAAAACCTTGAAGTTTACTTTTATTAAAGGTTTATGGTTTCTAAGTGCTAAGATTAGTTTCTGTTTTATCAAGGTAGATAAAAGAGAAACACCACTATTTGTAGATATGATACCAAGCACAGTACTTCAGCTTATTTTCATTCATCAGATATAACCACAATACAGAAATGCAAACAATTGTAGAAGCACAGGATATCAGGGGGCATGAAATAAGGGGATGGCAATATTGGGTCAGAACTATAGGTTACACATTCCATACATATGAAAAATTTATGAGAAGCCCCTGTTTGAGCAAGTTTACCTTTTGTGATTCCATTCTTTGACAGGATATACATAGAGAAATAATGCATGTATAGCTGGTCCTTAAAGGAGAGAGTACAAATGACTATACGGAGAAGTACCAAACACTGACAAAGCTTAAGGTGAAATGTAGGTATGTAACATTATGCATAGAAGTGGGGAACTGAGCGAGAGAGGTCCAAATCATCTAATGATTAGTAAAATGTCTGGTCTAACAGTATTTGAGAAAGAAGGAACTCATATTAAAGAACAGGGATGTTCCCTATTCTCAAGATTATCAGGGAACTATAAAGGTTCTCCTGAATATTCAAGTTATTATTTAATAAACACAGTATGAAAGAATGTTTATCAGTTTTCTGTGAAAAATTTCTAACTGAAAACCTACCTTTAAAAAGGTATAGCACAATCACAACAGTTCACATGCTTCTGTGCATGCCTCAAGTACAGCAAGTGTCAAGTATTCAGGCTTCTGTACAGTGTCTAATATTAATCTTTATTTCATTTACTGCCCCCACTGTGGTCTACCGTCCTCTCACATTTCTGTGATTTTGGTCCAAAAAAAGATTATTGTGACTATTCTATCTTCCTCTGCAACACAGGTTGCAAGAATCCCCCATATGAACCTAGCCTTTAAGTAAAAAATGTAAATGGTTTGCATTTCTTTATTACCATACCTCTCTTGTTTCTCTGCCACTGCAAGTCGATCAGCATCGGGATCATTTGCTAAAATGATTTTTGCCCCATCTTTTTCAGCCAAAGCAAAAGACAATGTCTGGAAAAGTGGTAAGCAAAACCAGGTAAGTGTTAATACTCCCAAATAATATTTTCACTTTCTTTATAGGTTTTAAATAATTTTCCCAAATTTAGTTAATCTCAAACACCCAAAGTCATGTGTCTCTACAAAAAATAAACTTGAGGCCTGGCAGCAGTAGTCTTGAGGCCTCTCTTGAGGCCTGAGCACAGTCAGGATATTTAACTTCACCTACATCATCCCACTTCTGAGTCAAAAGCTACTTAGATTCAACAGGATCCTTCAATAACAAAGCGTAGCAGAAATACTCGCACCAGAAATTCTAACCGCCTGTCAGGACTTCCCCTGCCCCCTCCTGGTGTCGTATCAGAACAATTTAGTCCTTGTATTTCAGATGTAAATTGTAGAAACTTTCCAAAACCAACTGTGAAGATTTTTTTATTATTATTTTATTTTTTAAAAGGAACTGTATCACTTTGTTCTATGTGCAGATGCTGCCCATTCTGTTAGAGTGCAGAACAAAGTAGTTTAAAGTTATAGCTAATTGTTACCTGACTGGTTCAAAAAGAGTTATAAATTTCAATGAAAGGATACCAGCTAACTCTTCACTAAATGTAAGGCTATGAAAACAGAAACAAAGTAGACCTTCAACCAATATTTATAGCCATGACTACTGGCAGAAAGGAAACACTGTTTGAAAGGCATTGCAACTATTAAAAAAAAAAAAAAAAAAGAAAAATCTGTTTACCAGAACACCTTTGCCTTCTTCAGGATTTGGATACTTCACTGTGGGAAATTCTGGATCAGGATCCTTCTGCTCCGGAACGGCAAAAGGAGGGCTAAGGTCAAATGCCTTGAAGGCCAACTGCACAAATTTATGACCTACGCCATGCACAGAAGTATGAACAAATTTCAGGTTTGTTTCCTTGTTTATGTTCCTGAAATAAAACAGGTTAAAGGTAAACCTGGATATGGAAGAACATTCTGCACAAAATTGACTACGTTCAGAAACAGATATGGCTCAGTAGTCTGTACCACTGTTAAAATTATAAATTAAAGGAGGTCAGACTTTAAAGGCAATGGCTTGAAAATTGGCTTAGCCTTGTTTTTCAGCAATATGAGTCACTCTTGATATCTAATGTCCTGGTGTGTGCAAATCACTGGAATAAGCAAGATAGTACACTCTATACAGCCCAAAGGAGGCAAGTGGAAAACAAATACAACTGACTAATAAGACTCTTCATCCCCAACTCCGGCATTTAAACCAGCTCCAAAGACTGAACACAGTGAACTGACAGCAGCATGCCTCTTAGCACAGTCATTTTTATGACGTACATTACTGAAAGTGTAAAACACACCTAAAGGCATGCAAACTCCTAAGGAGACATTTAACTCCTGTTCTGAAAAAGCAGCATAATATCTCACATAGCCCCAACTTTCTAGTAATTCTGACTTCATTTTTAGCAGGAGTAAGAACATGGTTACTGGTGGTTAAAATTTTGATGTAAATAAGCAGATCTAACAGGTTGCTGCTCATCTAATCCATAAACTGATTCTACTTGTCAATCACAAAGAGAAACAGCCACTTGATTTTGTTCAGTAAAGTTTTTACTGAGCAAATGACAGGAATAGGCTTGTGCAAGGTGCCCAAGGCCACCAGGAGCACACATAAGGCTAGAATGACAGAGCAAGACCTCCTTCTTCCAGAACTGGCTTAACAGCCCGGTTCACCTTCTCTCTTAGAAGCCCATTTTAAGGCTGTTGGACGTTCAGTGTCAGCCCACCCCCAGCTGCACAAGATAGCCCCAATCTTGCTGTGGCATTTGGTTGATGCGTGGCCATGCGAATACAGGGAGATGATACAATCAGCTAATGCTCACTTTGCTGGGTTAGACTTCTGCCAGACCAGCTTTATGAACTGGCTTACTATGTCACCACACAGCTGCCAGTGCTACCACAAAAGATGACAAGAAGGCACAGGCAGAACTTGATCATGGTAGGATCATGGCCACCCTGACTTCCATCAATTTAAACTGGCCTGCTGATATACTAAATGGAAAATCCGTATTCTTAACAGAGTTAACACCAGTTACCTGTGAAAACACTGTTTCTGTATGTCTTTGAAATACTCCTTATTGACCGTGGCATATGGATCATGAAGTAGCAGGCTGCTGTCAATCAGTTTGTCATCCCAAGCCTGAGGCCATGGCTCTTGGTTCTCCTCAATAGCCTGAGAAATTCCTTTGTCATGAGGGGAAATGATCTGAGCACCATTTTCCCAGTAAACCTAAATAATAAATAGGGTAGGTGAGTATTTGGTCATTAATATTGTAGAATAGCTTTGTTGTTGGCTAAGGTGCACTACATTCAGTAGAGTATTGCGGTAAATTAGGCTGAAGTATACCCAGAGTATTCCCCTGTGCATACTCTCAGTGTTTCCTCTCACATCCCATTTTTGTTCTATAAAAAAAAAGCTGTTTACTTTTATCAGAAGACATCAAAATCTATAATGAAACACAAAACAAGACCCAGCTCAATTATGGAGAAGATTCAAGTATCAACCTGTCTGCCAGCCTTGGGATTGATAACTTGGCCATGCTATTTCATATACTTTCTTCCAGATTTTAGGTATTATCATTATTCATAGAAGAATTCTTAAGAGGAAAAAAAGTGTGCAAAAGTGAAACACACTGACCACAAAAAAAAAAAATAAGGAGAAAGGCACAAAAACTTTGCAGCTGCCTACAGCAGCAGTGTTGCCACAATGGCAAGCACAAATTCATCCAAGTTTCAAGATGTTTGTTATTTGTAGTCTTCTCCTTTTTGTTGATTGTTTACATATCCAGGAAGAGGTGTACTTATTATGTTTTATTTTTTGACAGTTGTTTGCACACTTCCTTCTATTGATGGTTTACAGACCACAAGTTTAAGGAAGGATACCTAACAGCATCTGGGCCATGTACATATGTAGCCCACATAACAAAACATTAAGAAAAAATGAAGTTGATTAAAAAAGTAATTGATAAAACATCCAAACAAGTTATCAAGATCAATACATGAAATATTAAAAAAGCCATTTTAAACAGACATGAAGTTCTGGAGGGAGAGACAGCAAGAAATCATCCCTGCTAATGCCTTGGTTTTCTATTAAGAAGACAAAAAAGATCTCCCAACTTCCATTTTTGTATTTTGGAAACAGCCTGTATATGACTAGTCCACCTATAGGATGATCAGTAGACAGGTGGCTCAGTCATGGTTTTTTCAGTGGAAAGCAGATTTCTGTCATAAAAAAAAGTCACACTGATAACTGTGTCACTAAACAAAAGAAAAATATACTACAAGAGATTAATGGAATTTATTCAAAATGCTTTGTACAAGCAACTCATTATGTTTCATGTATTTTTAATTCTCTGGGTTTGTAAAACTAGAGAGATCTTTTTAAATCATGAATTGGGTAAATGATTAATGCTTGTCAAAAGAGGTCAGTTAATATTTTAAAGTGTTCCAAAGTATGCAATGGTATTACTTATCTTCCTGCTTTTTAGAGCTAAGATTTTAATTATGTTATTACAATAACATGCCACTAGCTTTAAATACATGCATCTAGAAGAGATCAAACTATCAATTAATTTCATCTATAACATGATAGAAAATACACACAATAGTATTAGTGTCTCTACATGTGAAAAAATGTTTGAAAAAAGCCAGAAAATAGATTGTATAGGAATACCTTGTAACCATTATCTTGCTTTGGATTATGGGAAGCCGTAACCATAATTCCAGCACAAAGCTTCAGATGAGTTACTGTGTATGGCTGTAACAAGAGAAAGTTATCTGAACTGGAATGTGCAAAACATTATATATTATTTATTCTCATGCATATGCAATATTTCCATACTGCTGAACAAAAAGAAAGCCAGGATGTGATTCCTACAGACTGACTCTCTAAAGCAGAAGCTAAGTAGTACTTGCTCCACTAGACCCCATGTGGCACCACTTTAGCCCTTGCTTTTTCTTGTGCATTTTCCCATTTATATATTTAGTGGTTTTTCATATGCTTTGTGGATCTCTAGAGCAGTGTTTTTATAGAAGGAAACCGAACGCACGTGTTGCCTACTGTACAATGTCTTGAGATACCGGAGGTCTTTAAGGGTGCAAAGTCTGTTGGGGTAATGACAGAAGTCTGCACAGGGTAGAGAATTACAACTGGAGCAGTCTCATCCATACTATCTGTTGAGAGCAGCCCGTGGAGGAACTACTCCATCGTGATTCAGAAGAGAATTGTTTTGGAGAGAGCTCTTACAAATTAGTCCAAAACAGAAGGAATTAATTAAAAATAAAGCATTATTTGTGACCACAGGTCCAGTTCAAGTTTACTCCTGGCTCTTTATTTAATAGCGAATGCAATCAACTGCAGTTCTCGCAGCACTGCTTTAAGCTGCACTATGAAGAATTTGACCCTAAATCTACCAAAATTTGTATCAGTACAAGAATGCTACATACAAAGTCTTCATCCCGCTATGTTCTGTTTGCAGCACTCACTGGAGCAACTGGTATCGGGAGAAACTGTTGCTTTTAGTGCAAAGGTAGGGGTTTTTATCGCTCTGACATCTAGTGATCCAATGGTGAAAATGCGGACACGTTCAACAACCCTCCCAGCATAACACCGCTGCACTCCAACAACCGGCTATTTCAAAATGCTACTTTGAATTCAATACCCCAAAAAGAAAAAAAAAACTAAAAAAACCAACCAAACCAACCAACTAAAAATCACAAAACTAAATGTGTGTGTATGTTTCAGACTTCAGACTCCACAGCAGTCTAGAAATGATGTCTTCTACAAGAAATCTGCCTGAAAGCAGGAATGAACAGAAACACATCCCACTGTCACTGATATTCCACTAAGCTTCTTCCTTCTCTTGCTGTGGATATTGTAAACTAAATATAGCTAAATAAGCATAAGACTAATTGCAGACAGAGCTTAAAAGTAGTTTGTCTAGTTTTCCTTAATGTAAGTAATGCAAGATATCTGACAGAATCTGTGTGTATATAAAAAGATAGAGAAACCTACCACAAAAGGAGTTGGTGTTATATCAGAAAACAGATAAACTGGAACTCCTTGGCTGATGAAGGTATTAGCAGCAAGTCTTGCAAACCTAAACAAGAAGAAAAGAGGCCTAGGAAATATATTCATTTTCTCACCAATTAGTTTCCAAGAATTCACAGCTTTTTGACCCCCTTACTCCAATTTAAAAAAAAAACAAACAAAACCCCACATAAATAAACCCCAAATTCTTATACAGACCCAATTTAAATGTGTTCCCTCACTATTCCCAACAGATAAAGCACAACTCTAAGAACTTCCTTGGCATTAACAATATAAAAATACTATAAATCCCTCACCTTAATTCACTCTACAGAAGGAGAAAATACTGTTGAAGCAGATATAAAACCATAATGGATCACACAAGACATCTACAAAATACTTAAAAACCTAAAAAGTACCTTTTGCTACTACCTCCGCTGGAAAGATGGGCACGAGCATCAAAACCAATCACAACTCCTCTCTTTTTCAGGTCACTGAAATTCTTCTCAAGGTATCTGCAAAATCCCTGAAGACAACAACAAATCCACCTCATAAATCCAATCTTAATATTTAATTTACCATTGCATTAAGATGATTGCTAAGATGTTGAGGTCTTAGAAAGGTGAGCGCACATAACATCTCACTGGACTGGACTGGGATTCAGTTTGTCCAGGACCAATAAGCACCAAGAAATACCAGAAACCTTCAAATCAATATAGTGAAGCTGGACAGCATTTAAGTACTTTTCCAAAAATCAGAACCAACTCCAGAAAGAAATAGTTAATGCCATTATTGTGAATTGCAGATTTTGAGAAATTATTTAGCTCTGTTAGGGCTCAGATGAGGAAGAGAACAACTGGCCAATATTTCAGTTTGTTAGCTGAAATCTCTCAATTTTTTAACTGAATCTCACCCTTAATAATGACACCTGTTTAGGACATGGTACACCACCACTCCAGGCTGCAGTAATTTAAGGTCTGGGGKTTTTTTTAAGATCTCCCCAAGTAGATCTACTTTAGGACCTATATGTGTATATATAGCTTCACTGCATTTATGTAAATCTATGTTCAACATACACAAAGCTTAGCCAAATGCTGGCTACCTTCGGGTTTTTTTGTAGCTGTCACATCAGGACTGATTCACTTGAGCTTAACTGTAGCTGTGTATAAATTAAATTGCAAATCAAATATGGAAAATAACTTATTTTAATGGCTTAATAGCTTCTCTCTGCTTGTTTTCAGAGATCAGCACTCAGCTAATAATTATCACTTAAATGACTTCTGAAAACTGGAGGAGTAGTAACAAAGTTGTACTTCCATAGAATACCCGTTTGTTTGTCATAAATAAGGCTCTTCTGTTCATATATACAACCAGTTAAGTGAGATAAAGTGCTGAACACAGTACCTGGGTTGTCTGGATAATAGTCAAGTCATTCATGTGGGAAATCCCTGCTCCCATGGCAGCTCTGAGCCCTGCTGTGCCAAACTCCATCCGCGAGCCAAAGTATTTCTGCAGTTCTCCGGCATTTCCTTCAGCAACCAGTTGCTTCACTATTGCGGAAGTTTTTGGATTCTGTAGATACAAAATTCAGATATTCTAGAAAAGGTTTTGGTTTTTTGCTTTTTTGTTTTTAATACCCTTAAGCTTCTCAACAGAACCGACTTTCTTTCCCACTCTCTGTACTGGATTATTTCAGTATCAAAACATTGCACACCACTTCAAGAACACCACAACTCCTGCTACATCTTCCTAATTTTAAATCAGTGCAATCTCAAGTATTACCTATTTTAGATGTTATCTCCTTAAGTGAACACGCTGCCTTGACAGCAGTGTATATATCGCATTTTGGGAAGTGAAAAGATTTCCAAGATGTCTATTTAATATTTTCTTGGTTTAAAAACAAAACAAAAACAAACAAAAAAGGCACTTTTACAGTTCAGAGAATTTTTGTCATCAAAACACAAGAACTACTCTAAACATTTAAGAAAGTAAGTTAAGCTGATAATTAAGAAATATTTGTTACTTCCATAGCGCTACAAATAGAGTTGAAAAAAAAAAATAAAATCATAACCTTGTCCCAAGACTGGCTAACGCCAGGGGCAGCAGCAAAACTAAGCAGACTGGTCAGAAGATAAAGACGACAATTGGCAATATATATGCAGGTAATGCTTGTACAAATAAGCACAACCCTCAGGATGAAAGCTTAGCAACTACAGCTGAATTCTTAAACAAAATGACTGTGCAGAGTGGCAATGGAAAGGCTGCGTCACACTGCTTGCAAACACTGAGGAGTTTCTAATTCTCACTGCTTTTCTTGGTGTGTTACTTACATTGACTCTTTATTGTTATCAGCTTTGTTTCCAAACTTAGGAGCTAGCCAAGTCCTGTATGCCCTGACATCTCAATCTTAATAACGTGGGATCTGTGAAGTTTAATATTTGATTTCTTGAAAACTGATGTGCCAAGAGGACAGATGGCACACTCCAGCCACTAGGCAACAGGGCTATGTGGAGAGGCGGCATACTCCGCGGGTTAGTCACCGCATGATTACACACACTTTACACTGGAGTACAAAGATCATAATTTGCAAATGGACTTAAGCTTTGATTTCTGGTCAACCAAATGACCTCATAAAAGTCACAGACTTCACTATGTTTTGGATGACCTAGGTATGCTTACAGCAAAGGAAGACATATCATCCTAGGCAAAAAACCAAAACCAACTCTCTGCAGCTCCAGAAAATGCTGCAGAACATGCACAGCTGTAGGCATGTGAGTGAGCCTGCATACAAAGGCGCAAGCATTCTGGAAACCAAACTGAGACCAGGGTCTGGATGCCCTAATCATTGATCTGACCACATGCTGCTGCAGGACAAACACCATAGTTTAAAGAAACACGCAAAAAGCTAGAGAGCCTTTGGTGCTAATGAGCAAACTATATAATGCAGAATAAGATGGACTCATTAAAGAGAAAAAATCAGGTTTTCTGGGTGCAGTAAGCAATTAGGTACCCCCGAATTACTGATTTCCAGTTTAAGAATTACCAATTTATCAGTCCAAGAACGTTGTAACTGACAATTCCTTGTAGGAGGCGCAACATAATTCTGTATTATTATAGAGTAATTATATTCTATAATTGTAAGAATAAATATAATCCTATGTTATTATAGAATTATATAGGTCAGCATAACTATTCTGAGTTTAGGCTGCTTAAAAGTTGAACTGAACATTTTCGCTGCAGTATCAGGCCTATGTCTCGTAGGTAAAGCCTGAACACCACCTTTTGCATCAGGCTTTGTACAGTGCCGAGTCACCTTTTTTTAACCCTGCAGAGCTTTGTGCCCAGGGTTTGTCTCTTACCATTGAAACAGGCACCTCTTTAGGTAGCTGCTGCACACGTTTGTATAGACGTTGGACAGACTAGAAGCTGTAATGCCAATACAGAAGGGCAGCTCAACACTAGGGTCATACTGTAGCTCTCACAACCAACGAGATTCTTGTTTGTTATTGTTGTGTTAGAGGAATTTCCCAGGTTTGGTATCTACTGTGAAACTACAGGGATCCTCCTGTTTTTCAGGTCTGGCTAAATGATCGTACTTATCCAGGTGGCTGCCTGAGTCTCAGAGTTTCAGTCTACATCATTTGCTAGAGAAAACTTGATTGCATGAATTTAGTTGTTTGGGTTGTTCCCCCCTGACCCTGCCCCCCCACAGTGTGTCCCCCCCCCCCCCCAAGTAATGGTAAAAGCCAGGCCCAAGTCAGTTTAATATAGCAGAAGGATTTTTCCAGAATTACTGTTATAATTGTTTATGGCTGTATTCTCCTAAGAAACTGCGGGGGTTTTTTCACTGTACAGATGACTGTTGCCATTTTGTTTCAATTTTAGGAACGTTGTGATGCCATTGTATACAGCTAAGGAAAAAAAMTAAGCTTTTTTTAAGCAGAAGAAAAAGCCAAAACTAAATCCTCACAGCATCTCTACTAAAGAAGGACCCAATCATATCTGAAGGATGAAGTGCTGTTTTTTTCCTTCCCCATTGATTCTCTCAGGTTACACTTTTTCTACTCTCAAATAAAACTGGATGTGAATATGAGAATACTGGTTTCTGTGAATACAGTGGCAGGGGTTTTAATACAGAGTTAATATCCAGTAGTGCAATTTGCTTAAACATCACCTGGTAACACTTGAGTTATTTACCTTAATCTACACTACAGGAATGCCCCAAAGAGGTTTCATCAGTGCAGAAGTCCTCACAAGGTTTTAGAGGGACAGCTACTGGCTAAACAGTTTTTTTTAACAAAAACAGAAGCTACCTTCTATCCGTAACTTTATGATTGATAATAGAAAGAATGAAAAATATAATACTACTGTAACAAATAGAGTGACGAAAATAGCCTGGTAACAAGCTCAGTAATTGTCATCTAGGTAAAAACTTCCTGTTAAGTCAGCAGGACCGTCTTCAGCCATAAGGGCTTGCCCTTGCAAACTATTATTTTGTAAGAAACGTGTATTTTATCATCATTAAATATTAACCTATCTCTACACATCAAAAAAGAACCTTTTTTTTTTTTTTTTAGTATCAGAGTAAGTGGACAAGGGTTATATCGGATTGTCCTGTTACTCAATACAAGCATGTCAGCGCTCCCTGGAAAATGAAAATGCCTCACCGCCTTTGAGCGATCGGCACCGGGTGCCTTTGCCGCAGCTCGCACTGCCGCGGCTGAAAAGCCAAGACTCGCCCCACGCCGCCTGGACACTTCACAAGCCTGCGCCCACGCCGCGTCCCTCCCCACGTCCCTGCGTGACCAGCGGGCCCCTTCCGCCCCCGCAGTCCCCGCGGGAAGGGAGGACCCCCCCGCTCCGCAGGGCTCCCGCAGGGCTCCCGCAGGGCCCCCACCGCCCCTCACCTTATCCCAGAGCAACCACCGCTCGGCCGCGCGCCGGAGCGCGGCGTCCCCGGCGGAGCTCCGCGCTGCCATCCCGCCCCCGCCGCTGTCCCCGCCGCTGCGCCCGCCGCCGCCGCCCCGCTCCTTCCCTCTTCCGGAGCGCACCCGCTCCGCTCCGCCCGCCGGGGCCGTGCCGGGCCGCCCCACCTCCGCCCCGCCCGTCTGCCCGCGCCCAGGCCGGGGTCAGGGCCAGGGCCAGGGCTAGGGCCGTGCCGCGGCCGCCCCACCKCCGCCCCGCCCGCCGGGGCCGCGGCCTGGGCGCCGGGGCTCGCCTGCGGAGCTGGGGGGTCTCGGGAAGAGTGGGGGTTTCGGTGGTTGTGTCTGATCAGCCGCGTCCCCGCGTTGCACCGGGGGCTGAACGTTCTCCTTTCCCCAGCCCTGCGTGCCCGGGACGCGGCGGGGGGCTGCCGCGGCGCCGGGAGTGCCGCCCGGGGCCGCCGGTAGCGGCGGGGCTGGCCCGGGGGCTTGGGCAGCGCCCAGGGGCGTCCCGGTGGGCTCCCCCCGGGGCAGAGGCAGGTGCAGAGGCAGCGCGGGTGCTGCGGCAGGCGGGAGCCCCGAGCGGCGGCTTGGGCGGCCCCGCGCCCCGGCCCCGCACCGCGCGGGGCGGCGGGCGAGCGGGCTTCCAGGTAGGGACGGCAGCAGCGCGGTGGAGAGCACAGCTCGCCTGCACTTACCCGCGCTGCTGCCTCCCTCTCAGCGTGACTGACAGAAGAAAACTAACGCTGTTTTTAAGAGTGTTAACTTTTCACGGGCGCT
Source organism: Oceanodroma leucorhoa (assembly GCA_030449065.1). Lineage (NCBI taxonomy): Eukaryota > Metazoa > Chordata > Aves > Procellariiformes > Oceanodroma > Oceanodroma leucorhoa. The sequence goes on from JASVER010000005.1 coordinate 20,114,025, forward strand.
GGAGTAAGGCTACTTAGATTTCTTTTTAAAGTCAATATAACTGAGGGATGATCTCTGAGGAACCCTGATTTATAAGCAACATATAGACGTGAAGTCACCCACTTAAGGCACTAGATAAATATGTAGTACCTTTACTTACTTTCTACTGTCTGCAATGAGAGAGCATGGAAGGGACAAAGGACCCAAGAAAAGTTTTTAGCCGCGTCTGGTTTTAGACATTCTAATAACAGTGCAGCCAATCCTTCCCATCATAAAAATAGGAGCAAATTGCATTCACCTGGAGGAAAAGAGGGAAACAGCCTGGAGAAATGCAGTTTCCAGGTTTCCTCCTCCTTGCTGTATCCCATACGCTCCAGAACAAGCTGGAGTTCTGCACAAGCCAAAYGGCGTGCAAGGGGCAGTATTTTAGTGAATTGACCGAAAACTGKTTTTTTTCGTGTTTAGTCTCAAACTTCAGAACTTCACTTAATATGCCTTCTGTTTCTCTTTTAATTGCCCACCAGTCAACCATAGGAAGTTCTTTATGGAAGTCACAGAGCTCTACTACTGCTAATTCGGAGCGAGCACGCAGCAGCCTGGCCTCACATCACAGCCCCTTCAGCGAGATTACCCAGGTGAATCCTGGATGATTCCTATTCAGTGCTGTGAGAAGTTGGCTAACTTCATTCCCACTACTGGGGGCTAAAAATCCTATTCCTAAAAAGAGCTTGTTCTGACTTGTGAATATGTTACTCATGTTGCTGAATGCTTTTTGTTTATTTGTGAATAAGTTTTCTATATATTACAACGTTCAAGTTGGAGCTGCTCATTGTTATCAGCTGAAACGTATTATTTCTACGTGTTATCATTTATACACTAAACCACATATTAATGGCATGTATGACTGATTAGAATAATGAGTACTAATTGGGTAAATTTTCATAGAAATGACGACTTGTACAGATATTTGGAAACCTTTCAAAGTTCATTAGTGTGTTACCAGAACACATGTGAACAACAGAAATGCTACACATCACTTGCAAAGATGTTAATGAATATCCTTCTGCACTACTGATCAGTAAAAATAACAATTAAAATACCCTTTTGGAAAAACTCTGAGATGAAAGATCAGTGGAACTGAAGAGTAAGAAAAGCAAACAAAAATACGTTTTTTTGGCCGCTTTTGGAATCATCTGTCTTCTCTCCTCTAGTGCTTTGGCAGTGATCCTTCAGCAGCAGCTCCTCTGGCCTCTGCATCTCTCTGGCTGGACACAGATCTGGCCTCAGCTGCAAAATAAATTWAAAAAAAAAATGGTAACTGAATTTCACTCAGGAAAATTGATTGTGGTCCTCTTGCCAGAATTAAAGACTAGTTAATACTGCATTGATTGAATTACTATAGCACAGTGTCTTCAAGAGAAGCCYGAGTTGCCAAGCCATTGCTCTGTCTAAACAGTTCCTATAACCTAGTCGTGTTTTGGCTGGAATCCTCTGAAGATGCCATGATAAGCCACTTTAGCCAGTTTGATTTCTTCCAACTTTTTGGGCAGAAGCATAGTCCAGAGAACGTTGAACTCTCTTTCTTGCATAACAAGATACTTGGCATCAGCCTTCCAAAGTACGAAGGGAAACAGCGGTCTGATTGCTCTGGAGTTTCAGGGACARGGCGCTGGCTGTTCAGGAGCTTTTCCCTACATTTTGTCAACCTCTGCCTGAATCAGAGCTAGACCAGGTGCTGCATAACTGCAGAGCGCTGTAAGGAGTGATTGGGATTTCCCTGCTCAACTCTGCAGTGCAGGCCRAGGTAGGGGGAAAATCCCTGGCTATGGTATACGCGCAGAGTATGTGTCGCAGGCGTACTGAGGCTGCTGAGCAACGCGAGGTCACTCACTGTGGAGCTGGCGTGCRGGAGGAGGAGCACACTCCCTGGAGCCAGCCAAATAACTTGCCAGTGTTGCCAAGTCCTGAATCTGAACTCCCGTGAGGGATATAGTTATCCAGGTACTTTCCAACAGTGTTTCAGTGGGAACAATCTGAGCATCCCCCTTCTCCCATRTTTAAAGGGTAAGGCAAACGAGGAAGAGGCTGCCCTTGTGGAAAAGTGACTGACCTTCTGCCATGCTTCTCAGAGGCAGGAGAGAAGTAACCACAGGAAAAAAACAGCATTTGCATAAGTGAAGAACGATGTAGCCACTAAGACGTCGACTTTGCAAAGCACTCCGACAAARTGTCACCATTGACTCGCTGAAGGAGTGGTGGCAGACAGGAACAGATCCGTGGAGCATCTCCTCTTTCTCCTGAGTGCCTCGGGTTAACTATAAATCAAACAGATTTTCTTCAAGATGGATGAAAATGGTCATCAGGATCCATCACATAGCGTAGGCTCAGCTGTGTCACTGAAAACCTGTTTGAAAGTCCTCATCTAATACCTTCTGGGACTGCTCTGAATAGAGTGGCCAGAACCACGCAACTTGCAAAGTGCCACGGTCCTAAAAACTTCATGATCTAATGGGACTAAAAGAGGCTGAAAAAGGAAGAACAGCCAACTGCTGCCTGCAGTTGCTCCTGTGATTAACATTCTTTTCAGGCAATCAATACATTGAAATAATTTCAAAATATCAGATAATCTAACAATTAGATCCTTCCTAGTGACTCTTCCAGAAAGTGAATTTCCAAGAAAGAATTAGAAAACCAACAGTATTTTGTGAGAATCCCTAGATAGTGGGTTGGAGAAAAGTTATATTTGTTTGACCACARATCAAAAACCAGGTAAAACTGAGTCATAAAGATGGAGTCTTTTTCCTTTCTTTTCTCCAGCTGTTACCTAAAACAACTGAAGTTAGCAAAATAAAAAACAAAAATAAAAAGCAACCGATAAACAAAGTAAATTCGCTGACTTTATACTCTTTCTGTGAACTTCAAATACTGTAGCTGATTTTACTTGAATCTTCTTCAAAACACGTGGAAGCATTACTAAATTCAAATAAATGCTGGAATTTCAGAGTGGGGTACTTTGCAGGGTACTTAAAGCATCCCTCTTCACTTACTGAAGCCAGAAGCTTCAAATGAATAATGAATGTTGTAACTTGGGCTCAGTATGGTTGCAGCTGCACAGGCTTTTCACACCACATATGAACTAAATGTGCTTGTTATTTCTTTAGCTGTAACACCACAGCATTAAACTGCTTTATTTAACTTGTAGTAGGAAGAAAAATGAGTAACATGATCACAATGATGCTGATCAATATTTTCTAGCAAGTTTTGAATTTTATGTTACGGTGTTTTTATTAAGGACTTGGTCCAACTTTGAGAGAACCAATCTGTGTGTGTGGTCATTAAATAACGTATCATTTCTTCTCAAAGCATGGCAGTCTGTGAACACCCCTGCTCTCTGAAGTGAAAAAAAAACCCCAACAACAAAATGACTGTAAAGCTCCAAAATCACTCACGGCTCCAAGTCAGCCACTACACAAGACATCTTTGGATCATGTCATACTGTCCAAATTGTATTTCACGGAGCAACTGCTGTATTGTGTACAGTCTTTTCTTTATTAGCAAAGTAGTCTGTAGAGACAGTCTTATTTGTCAGTCAGAAGACTAGGAATCAATCAGTTTGCAACCTTTTGGAGAATTTTTAAGCCCACAGGTCTTCTGCTGGTGCAGCAGATGTTACTACTACAGCTTGCTCTGTAAGAGCAATATAACTACAACAAAAGAGAAATCCTGAAAGAAATTTAAAGACRTTTAAATTTCAACTCCGTCTAAGGTCACAAACAAGATCATTCCCCAGTCAAAACAGCATATGATTTCTGTAATTGTCAATAAACATGGGACTTTGGTAAATGATATATTTGATGCTATTTTTCTGGCTGATGAAAGGCGTTTATCTAGTATATCTGTTATATATTTTTTGATTGTCATTTGGCTGTAAGCTGCAAGGAAGGCTATTTGTTGTACTTTGTAAGGCATTTCTTCGGCCCAGCTTTCACACTGAAGAGCATGCCATCACTGGAAGGAAATCCAAGGAAGAAAATACAGGGAAGAAGATATAAGGACGAAAAGAGAAATGAGCATGGGACACTTATTGATAGTTGTCTTGTCTTCCAGCGGGTGCTTAACAAGGTGTGAGCAAGGCTTTGCACTTGCTGTCACACACAGCCAGCCAGCCGTAGGAATAGGGTATCACAAACATAAAGAGATGAGACAACCAGTTAATGGTTAGATGTAGAGATATTTTCTCCCTTTTTGTTGGTGCTCACACACCAATTTGTCGGATCCAAAGTTTCAGTTAACACCTGAAATACAGGTAACAATGGCAAGCTAGTGCCAGCAATGTCTTGTATTTTCAATGCATCATGTAAGTTTAGCACTAATTGTTAGCACARGTAATTAAATATTACTCGTGGTTCTTCAGGTAATAGACGAGCTTGCCACGTGACAGAATAAAAGGCACATTTATTAAGGAAGCTGGTGTAAGCTGATGAGATCTGCCAAAGAGCTAACAAAAATCTGAAGCTGTTTAAGTCATGGACTACCTGGCCATTCCTTTACCGTTATATTAGAAATTTCATAGGCATCATAAAAAGACATTTCCTAGGGAACCTTTCAATATAGAATACTATTTGGCACATGCTGGAACAACATGAGAGATTACTAGTTAACTGTTATCAATAAGGATTTTTAAAAAATCCAGTTATCTACAACTATAGGTTGTACAGGGGGATTTTATCAATGTGTATAAATACCCGAAGGGAAAGTGCAAAGGGGACGGAGCCAAGCTCTTGTCAGTGGTGCCCAATGACAGKATCAGAGGCAACGGGCACAAACTGAAACACGGGAGGTTCCCTCTGAACATCAGGAAACACTTTTTCACTGGGAGGGTGACCAAGCACTGGCAGAGGTTGCCCAGAGAAGTTATGGAGTCTCCATCCTTGGAGATATTCAAAAGCCGTCTGGACAGAGTTTTGGGCAACCAGATGTAGGTGGCCCTGCTTGAGCAGGGGGTTTGGACCAGATGACCTTCAGAGATCCCTTCCAACCTCAACCATTCCGTGATTCTGTAATAGGTGAGATGTCACATGTCAAGAACCTAAATTTTTCATTGCTGACTTCTGCATTACTGTGATACAGCCATACAGAAAATTTGTGAAATGCTAACAGAAAATGAGTATCACAATCAGTGCTATTTTCCTGTTATATATGCAGATACTACATTTAAACTCTTCTACCCACTTCCCCCATTTTCAGTGTGCTTTTAGTGCATAACCATTCTCCATTTACTGCCAACTGGGACACAGCTATTGGTATTTGTGGTACCTACAGAAATAAAGAAGAGGACTAAGGATTATAGGGTATTACTGCTAACAAGTTAAAGTTAGCTGTAGATTCTCAGAGCTTAAAGTGCAGGAAATTCTTAGCTCTACTACTTTGTGCAGTCTGAAAATTTCAAGGTATTTTATTAGTTTTCACCTTCATCACTAGCTTGAAATACCAGTGGGAGGCAGAAGAGAAGAAAGCTTTGATTCTATAGCCCAGATTGACTGGCAAACTGTGGTGCCCATTGCACATTTAAAAAAGCACATACAGCACTCACAAGAGGATGTTGTCTTAAATAAAGAACTGTTCTTGTGACCCGATGAGAGGGGAGGGGGAAGCAGGGGAAGAGAAGGAAGGATGTAGTGGAGATTGTATTGCTGGCTTGAATTTTAGTATTTGTTCTCCACTTCTGTGGTCTACCAGCTAACCCAAGGATGTGTCAGGTTATTTTACGTTTCCTCTTGGAAATTTTTTCTCCATTGTTTATTGTAAGCCTCTTGTTCACAACTGAAAGTCTTTTCTAATTTCCATCGTTTGGCATAAATTCCTGACCTCTGGCAGGCAGGCAGATTTCAGATCCTGTGGCAGCTGAACTACTAAAATGTGCTTTTTCTGTCTTGTTCAGAGCACCCGGTTCCCAGGTTCAAGGACACATTAACTTACGTTTGTTCAACAGACAGGACAAAGTTAGAACTAATGCCAGTTCTTTTCAAGTATATTTTGGATTGCTGCCCTTCTCTTAGATGTTGCTTCACTTTTAAAGTTTAAGTGAATGCAAGTTAAGTGAATGCAAGTTATGTAAATGCAAGTTTAAGTGAAAAATAAAATTAGTCTGGCTAATAAATACATGATCTTGAACTCACCCCTTATGCAAATGATTCAAATTATGCAGTGACAAAAATGAAGTATTTAATGTTTTGGTTTCACAGAACTGAAGAGTAATATGCACAGATTATTTTGGCCCAATTCCTTTATGAAAAAGAAGTGAGTGGGGTACACTATTTTTATAGATGTTCTTCAGTTCTGTTGTAACTGTAATTAAACTTTCTTCCCTCATTAGGTAAATTTCTGGATACCTAGGTAGACTCACTAAGCCTACAACTTGATTTGGACAACACAGTGCTGTCTGTTACAGAAACRGGTTGAGAGTGATTCTGACAGTTCTCTCGCCCTAAGTTACGGAAAGAATTTCCTTAACCAGTATTAGTTATCCAGAGTAGAAGTAAAAAAATCTGAAGTGGTGGCAGCATAAATCTAGTGGATAGATATTTGCCTTAACAACAATAAGTTGTGAGGATTATAGACAAGTTTCCCAAAAATGTTAAGCTTCTAAACCCAACTTCAGACTTCTAAGCAAGCTGTTTCTCAAAAGTGCTGAACCTGCAGTAGTTCCCGTTGAATGCTCAGGCTTGTAAATGCATGACTGAGACGCACGATGGCAATATCAAAGGGGAAAGGCGGTTGCTTTACAAAAACTGGCACAGTATGCTTTTACAATATACAGCTACAATCCAGTTTACACCACCAAAGTTGAAATATTTGTTTTACTGAGCTCACATGCAAAAGGTTTAGCTGAYGTCCCACTGATGGAGGAAATAGCATCTAAAATATGGAAAGTTGGTAGCTTCACATTTGTGCTAGAAAGCTGCTCCAAGAAGAAGGTAACAATAAATGCCCTACCTTGCTTTTCCTAAATAAATAAAAAAATCTGCAATTAAGGAACTGATTTAAAAGAGGTAAACTCTTACTAATGCAGATTGTTTACTCTTGGTAGAGGAGATAAAGCGTGTCTTACTGAAACCCTACAAGCACTAAACGAAAGGCTATACTGAGAAATTTATATAGCAAGTCTTAAAATGGCCTCAAACAACTTGAAGATTGAACTACAGTCTGCTTTGTAAACAGTTGCATTTTTAAACTTCAAAAAGTTTTAGTTAAAATATAACAGATTAGTTACAAAAATTAGCTAGGTTCTTCAAAAGCTTTTATTATTTCAATATTCATGTCATGATTTGATAGGAGGAGGATGCCCTCTCTCGGTCATAGCAGAAATAATTGCAGAGAGAATCTATTGCTAGAGTAGTTGAGATAGAACTGCATTCCCAGTGTCCCGCCTTGTCAAAAATCCTCACATTTCTGCCAGATGATAGCAATTGTTTGATGATTTGGTGCGTCTTCCTGTAATTTGGGGGAAGGAGTTTCCTCTGCTTGTCTTTAGAATTGTGCAATAGAAAACAAATGTCAGTGAATAAAAAATATCTGCACTATTCCTCATGCTGCTACAATATTGTTGTTTCCATGATGGTCCATTATCAAGGAATGAAAAGAAATACTGAGAACGTAACAGGAGCTCCATACATTTGGAAAACTATCATCTTTCCCATATCTCATTTTGCATAAAACTTCAAGCTGAAGTTGTATTCAACTAAATTTTACTTTCTGAAGTCCTATTGTTAATGTAAAGAAAACTTAAGTAAATTATCATAGAAATATGCTTTAGTAAAGACTCTGAAACTTCACTATGGGCCTGAGGGGTTTGTTTTGCTTTCTACCTTCCGTGACCAAATTGTTGAAAGGAATTAATGTCGCCACCTCTGAGAACAATTTGCTTCTGTAACCATTCCTGTATTAATACATTTTTCTGGGATCATGTGCTTGCTCGGTAAATGCAAATATCTCACTAGGTATTTGGCTCGATGCCTTCTCTGCTTTAGAAATTGTTTGGAGATTGGCTTTCTGATTAGCATAATTATGCTCATTTTTATTCTTGGTTTACTTGCCAAATACTCAGACTCAAAGCTACTTCCTGCTTGTTCATATTTTGTAGGTGATAGGCTAGTCATAGTCTCTTGTTTTTCATGGAAAGATTGCAATGATACATGATCAAAAAAGGTGGTAGTATAATGTCTTGCAATTCTACCCCATGTCCTAGAATGGGAATGCACTGAAAAGGTTTGAACACGTTTGATTTAAACTATAGTTTCTTTCCTGTATAACAAAAACAGCTTCATAAGATCACAAATGGTAATTAACTCTTTGCAAATATGCTATAAATGATTCATAATATTTGCCTCCTCCAGCACAATTATCTGATACCAGTAAGAGATATTTCTGCCTTGTCCGGGGATGTGTGACCACCATTCAGAGTTTGAAATATAATTAGATCTATATTAGGAATTGATAGTTCATAGTGTAGTGCTTCGGATCATATGGTAACCAAACCTTAAAAAAAAAAAAAAAAAAACCTAGCAAAAAAAAAAGAAGGTTACAAAAGCTTTACTCTTGAGGAAGGAAAGCACTTCTTACACAAAAAATGTACTTGCAGATAGAGATGGGTAACAGGAAAAGAAGAAGCCTGAGTTGCACTTCTTGGGAAGCCTGAAGTTTGTTTGAAACTTCTTAGAAAAATACAATGTGGTACAAAACCAGCACTGTAGAAACCCTTCAATACAAGTTCTGCGAAGGGGGCATTATTATTGATTCTGAAGGACTATCTTTCCGTTCCTAGTTCTGTTAAAATCAGATTTACCCTTAGAATATCTGCTTAGGTCTGAAGCAGCATTAACTTTCCATTCAGTAGATGTAYCACTATGAAGAAAGGGAAAACTTTTATTAAAGTGAGAAGACTGTTAGTGGGGAAGAGACAGAATCACAGTATTAAGTAACATATAAAACCAAGTTAAGTAATATATAGTTTACACTTATGGGCACAAATTTAAAGCTTCCATTTGTCCACAAACAAGCCCAAGATAACCCAAAACAGCTCTACCTGAGGAGGCATTTATTGCCACGTCTATGGTCAGCAAAGATGCCAGGATGGCTTGGTGGCTCTACACCATGTTCACTCTGTCGACATGGAAGACCCCAAATCTGGTGACCGTGCAGACAGGCTACAACTGCCATTCAAACCCTCTTTGGTGAAGGAACTATAGGTATTCGGCACCGATGATGAAGAGAGAGAACAAAGTTTCTGTAGATGCCAGCTGATGAAAGGACTATATTGAATGATGAAGTTTTAACACTACATTCTGAAACCTGTTCTTTATTACAGCACTCTACCGTCACTTTATTGTACATACTGCTGGTATATTGTAATACAATATTATTGTAGAGGAAACTGTACAATTCCCTCTACAGATGTAAATATTTGCTGGAACAAAGTCTTCCTGACAAAAACACCATTAAAGAACTATCAAGCAATTCAGTGTCAGTAAGATGAGATAATGTTTTTCTATTTAAAGACTTGCTTTAAGGCAATAATCTGTCTATAAAAGGAAAGATTATGAAAGTATGAAGCAAACTAGAAGAATAAGTCCCCTATATAGCAAATACATACCTACTCATATCATCAGTGGAGGCAAGCATGCCATACAGGCACAGACGATCATTCACATCTTTCTTTTCACAAAGCAGCAGCACGTAAGCTCAGTCACATACCAGATAAACTGTCAGCAAGAAAACTTACTGAATACACTATTCTAAGTTCTTAGTTGAAATGACTAAACACAGCATTCAGCTCATGCTCTAAAAACAAAGCAGATAAATACACACACAGACACAAGTCAGTCAGTTCCCCATGCTACAAATTTTGAATCATGCAATAGCTGCAGTTTTCTTAGCACATTCCAAAATGTGTGGCACAAATTTTGGGTGTTTTCCTTTTAAACACATATCCTCTCATTTTCTTCCCCTCCCTATATTGTGTGAGAAACTTCTACTACTGTTAGCATACATTGCAGCAAATTTAAACAGTGCTAAAAGTTTTATACGCAGCAATCTAACAATAAAAAGTTTGGGTATTTCAATGTCTCTTAAAACTAGGTTTGCAGTCTTTTAAACAAGAGATGTGCCTGTCTTCAAATTATTTTCTCAGCTTTCTTGTTAAATATTGCAGTTTTATGAATCATGTTTTTTTCTGATTTAAGTATTCAAAAAAGGGAGTCAGCTTTGGTATCTTAACAGGAAATTTGGTAAGTATTTGTGGCAAAAGTGGGAAATAAAAACTGCAAGGAAATAAAATACTTTTCTTTCTGTGCTTCTAGAAGATGGGTGTTCTCTGTCCGGGTAAGGGGGTGCTCCCAAGCCCAGGGGTGCCCATGGGTCCCCCTACCTCCATCTCCCACCTCTGCCTGTTGTTTGACCCCCTCTGCAAGCTGCCCAGGAAGCGGACGTACGGTCAGCAGATGCAAAGCTGAAGGTTTCCACCCATCCCATGAATTGATCTAGTGCTCTGAAGGGCTGAGAAAGCACCAGAAGAAGTCATGAGGAAGGAGGCTTTTTCTTAAAAAACCCCAACTTTTAGATGGACTTCACCGCTGGGTAAGCAGGAGAGGAGGAGACCCTGTAAGTGAGGGAGAAGCTTATTCCTGTCCCTGCTCCTGGTGCCGCCACCTCCCACCCTGAGGTCTTGTGCACAGAGTCCCAGTCCTCCTCCACCATGCTCTTTTCCAGTGCAAGAGCTAGGACGTGTTAAATAAAAGTAGACGATGAAGGTTCTTCATGTGAGGTGTAGATTTGCGGAATTCCCTGCTGAGGATGCTAGAAATCTGCATGGTTCACAGGGCAATTAGAAGCTTAAGGAACAGAAATTCAGTGAGGGCTATTGAATACATAGGCATCACTTCTAACCATGCGTGCAAGGGTGCAGATTGTTTGAGGCTGTGCAGATAGTCAACTGGAGTAGCCTTGTCCGTAGTCTATTCGGTCTGGCTAAACACCTATGGGCCTCAGCTGTAAATCATCGTAGATAGAAATGTATTCAAGGGAAAACCTTGTTTATGCATATAGAAGCAAAGTTTCCCCCCTCAAAAAAGTAACATAATTACATGCTGGATAGCAGCAGCTGTTCTAACTACAGCATGACTAACCCATCACTTTTCTTGCCAACCACTTCTTCCTTCCTTAGAGATCTGCATCCTCTGATTTATTTTGCTGCCTGTTATCTCTTAAAGTCAATACATTTAAAAAATAGTTACTGCGTGAAATATAGCACTTCAAAGCAGATCCTGATTCTGAGGTAAAGCTCTCCCTCACACTGCTCATTTTCATCCAGGAGTCTAAATATTAGCAGACCTGATGTACCTATTTCTGTTTATTGTGTCTCAGGATGCTTTTCACTGAGATCTTTCTCTGTTCCACTCAGCCAGAAGCAGACGTTTACACCTGTGCATTCTTCAGGGCACAGTTTTAGCAAAACCATCTTGTAGTTACTAGTATTATTACTTCCTCACCTCTTTCCATTTTTTGTGTTATTTTCTTTTATAAAAGCAGACTGCACCCTGCCTCTCCCCTTTCCTAAGAAAGACATTTTGGTACAGTGGTAATATGAAAGTGCTACCTTGTTACCGACAATAAAGATAACACACCATCAGGTTATAGACAGGACAACACAGTACTGAAGAGGTAAAAAATAATCATGTAACCCACTGTTGAGTACAAAGGTGTAGTGCTTTTTCATAAGGTACTGTAGGACAGGACAGACAAGGAGCATAAAGCAGCATAGTAAGTTTGCAGCACAGCTAACATTTTGTAATAACCTAGATAGATAGATTATAAAGAGTCATCACTACGTAAGTTTCACCTACAGTACTCCAGGTAGTAATTAGAGTTTTGACTTCCAGGACTTCTGAGCAATTTTAAATTTTAGTGTAATATTGCAGGTTATCATATTTCTCATTTCATAAAACTTGTATCATCATAGCTATTATAAAAGCCTTCCACAACCAGTCTTAATATCAGTAACATCACTGAAGAAATATATATAGGACAAGCAGCATTCTTCTGTGGGCACCATTCTTCAGGAAAAAATGGCACAAGTTACCAGTACTTTTTTCAAAAGGTAAAGCCTCCTCCCCCCATATTTCAGGAAACATGTTCACCTAATTCTGAGCACTTGGTTGTGGAAGTGCTACTCTGTCATGGAATGACTTAAGAGAGTTCTTTAAATTACTACCCATTTCATGAAAAAATAGCATTTTTTTAAATCTCATAGCTGTAGAGAATAGGCTAGCAACCACTGACAATTAAAACAATTTAGAACCAATGCAGTTACTCAGATTTACTTTCCGTGCCACTGAAAAAAACTGGCTCTCTCCATTCTCAAAAGCTAAAAACATCTTATATAAAAATAATGGAATAATGTGAAGAATATCAGTTGTCCCACATCTCCCATTAATGCTTTTGTGTACTGAAAAAGAGGACCAGTGTAACATTTTTGGATCACATTTTTCTGACATAAAGGTGGAGATTTTTCTTGATTGGTCCCTCTTCTAGGTAAGGCAACAATTTACATTGAAGACAAAATTCGATCTTACATTAGCTGACAGCCATCACACTTCTGAAGATACCTGAAATATCTTCATTTTGTTGCCTACTCATTGTAGTAAAATTTTAATCGGAGCTCTAGACAAGCTAATTTAATGCGGCACCTCTGATTCTTTTGGCTCAGAAGCTTATTCTGATATGAACCTGATGCTGACAATGAAGATAGCAAAGCATGTGCATTTGAAGTGCTGTGAGAATTACAATGAAAATTAACTAAGTTTGCAGGGTGGCAGTGGATAAAAATTCAAATGTAAAATGCCTTCTTTCCTCTCTGACTCAGAAGTGACTTGAGATTAAATTTTGCCTTATGTTGCCTACACGTCCAGGAAACTCAAGTTTACCAGCTAAATTCTAATGAAGTGACTTATTTTTAGCTGACAGGAGCTCCCCAGAGAAACAATGACCCATGATTTCCATTTCACATTTACTGTAAGACTTACGAGCTATTTAGAATCCTTTTGGGTTGCTGTGATGGCTTACAGGTTCCCAGCAGGTCAGCCAGCACTGAGGCACCAAATACAATGTCAACATCACTGTTAAACACATGGAGAAGTGTTAATTGTCAAAGAAAGGAAGATGCATTGACCATAGCACAAACAAGCAAACAAAAAAACCCTCTCAGTCATTATTTGGAATATTTACATGTATAGCCATCTGACCAGACAGACTAATATAAACCTACAAAAGTCAGAAAATAGAAAAAAGGGTTAGAAGAAAGAGAGAAGGACTGAATRAGACAAAATCCCAGGTGTCAATAGGGCAGTTCTCCACAGAATTATTTACTATAGATGGGTTTTCTGTTAATCATCCACTGGAAGTATTACAGCCCTTTGAACACAGAAACAGTCAGCAACATAGCTTTACTTATCTGTACAACAGGGGGGGAAAACCCCAGGAATGCACAAAGGAGCAAAAGTAATCCCTCTCCCCACCATATTCACCACCTTAGGTTAACCTGAAAAGACTACTATCCCCTACTTGAAAAGGCTCGTAAGCAGCTATCTGTGTGACAGGCCAGGATCACATGCCAACGTTTCCTCAGCTGATTAAACCACAAGCTCTTGGCGTGGCTATATTGGAGCTGGTAACCTTTTCGGCTGCTAAAATAGATCTGTGTTCCTATTTTAAGGTGCAGAGCTCCTTGCTCTGCAATGTTCAGTTGAACTGATTTTGATACCTAGCCTTATTTATGTGCTGCCTACCTTAGGAAGCAGCTGTGGACTTTGTGACTAGAAAGTGCATCGAAGTCAGATGTCCTCTGCAAGAGTCAGAGCTTTGTGGGGCTCCTTCTAAAGTCACAACCTAAACCGGTTAGTGATTTTATGAAGAGAAACATGCAGTCAGCATCTCCCCTCCTTTGCTGAAGCAGAATGTCCTGCTTCAGAAAACCCCTGATTTCACTCGATTGCTCCCAAGTTTTGTTTCTCATCCATTCTCATGGGTTCTCTCAAACACTGTAATGTTGTTTCCACATCAGCTTTATCAATGATGACCACTGACAGCGTGCCGATTAATCAGCTCTTGCTCCCCCTCCTGTTACTCCGATCACATCTCTATTTTTTTTTCCAGCTCTGATACTATCAGTGGCCCCACAAGAGTCAGCAAAATGTATCTGTATACTTTGTCTCCTAACAGCAAAATGTAATTCCAACTATTGTTTACTCTCCTGCTAGACTTCTGCTGCTTTTCAATTCTAAATTGCATGAAAGGCAGAGTAAAAAGCTGTGTTGCTTTTATCCACAAATGTGAATCTATGGCAAATGCCAACTTCACTAGCATCTTAGACTCTAACTGCTGCTCCAGTTACTCTGAGCTGCCCAAGGGGCCGGTCCTCCTCCTGCAACCCATGACAACCAGTCTTGCAGAAAGGCAGGAGGAAGAGCTGAGAGGGAAGCAGCATAAAGTACTAACACTAAGTTTACAGACTGTTACTATCTGACAGTATTTTCTCTCCACAGAACTTACACCACTATTGGAGTTTGATTTTTGTTTCGAAAAAGAGTATTTCATATTTTAAAGGGGGAAAAAAGATTCTCTTGTCAGAGTTCCTTGCAGTGGAGAATTAAGTGAAGGATCTGACCTTATACAGCAGCACTGTTCTGATTTGGCTTGCACTCTGTTGTTAGCGTGGTGTATGGACAAACACCACTGGAAAAAAAATGCCTTTGCTTTTTTTAGTCAAAATATTTTGTACTGAAGGAATGTGAAAATATTCAGCAGGACCTTATTACCTTTACCACAGGACCTCAGTAGCTGAGACAAGATTACGTTTTATAAACATCAGGTGGAAATCCTGATTATGGCTATTATTTGTAGTGTGCTATCGCCAGAAGCACATATTTGGAGATAGAAGGCCTTTTGTTAACTTACCACTCTTGAGGGATACTACAGAATAATTTAGGTGTTTACTTTAGGAGGCTGAATAAAGGTCAAATGAATCCTTAGGAAAAAAATCTCTAGTACCATATACTACTTACATATTCCCTGTGAAGTGATTTAAGAATCTAGGATTTTTACCTAACATAATTATAGGCAATAATATTTCTCTATAATATATTATACATTACACATATGATAGAGAGATATATACCATATATCATACAGCTATTATAGAGAGATATATTATATCTATCTAGGCACTACTATAACTCTAGGCAATGACTTTCCTGAGGAAAGCTGGGTTAAGTATTGTTCCTGCAATAATGACAATTAAGGATATGATTATTGCAGATTAGCGTACATAGTGATTCATACAAAAATATCCTTTGTAATTCTGTCCTCATCTTAATGTATTAATATTATTTGCACTATTCTGAGATAATGCTTTGCAAGTCTAGGCTGGTTATAAAGCAATTTTGCTTCTACGCTTTTGTTCCTGCCTCCCCCTTTCCATTAGAAAATACTCTGTCAGGAAGAAACTGGTTTGCTTTATACCAAAGCTGGAATTTCCCTGAAAATAAAAAGCAAAACCACTTTATAAGAAACATTTGACTTAACATAAAGTTAAACATTTAATTGAAATGATTAGTAAGGAAAAATGAGTGATAAACTGTGGAGGAATTTCTTTTCTTCTTTCCCAGTAGTCCTGCATTTGCTATATTCTCCCAGAATACTGAAACTACATATTCTGGCAGTGTGTTAAATCACCAAACTATGCAATGTTTTGAGACTTAAGACACTGTTTTAAGTATAAAAAAATTTCAAATAATCATTGAGGTAGCAGGAAAAAAAAAATCAATTACTCCATATCTTTGTGATTAGGACACAGGATACTGCTGTCTAGTTTCTGCTGCTCTGAAGATCTGGCAGGTTGTACGAAGCAGAACAGCACCCACAATTGAGAAAAAGAGCAGCCAACCTCATCTTCCACAACCCTTTGATTAAGGCTCTGATTAACAAAGCAGGACCTATGGATTTAAGTCATTTGAGATCCAAAAGGAAATCAAACAACGTGTCCACATCCGGAAGGAAGGCTAGCACGCTGGGCTTTTTGATTAAAAAGTGTCTTCTCCCTCTGCAAATATGTGAACCTGATCCCACCTTTTGTAGTATGTTTTCTCTGTCATCATACTTCAACAAGTTTGACTGCATTTAATAAACAGTTTGGGAATATCTGAAATAATATATTTTAATGAATTTACTATTCGCCCCTGTCTCCCCCCCATCACCCTAGCCAAAAGAAACTAAAATGCTAAGACTCGATATGTGTGGGCATATGTCCTAACCAAAAAGCCTATTGGAGTACAAGCTGATTTTCCGATTAATTTAATTATCACACACCTATTAAAATCCTGTAAAAGATATTTATCTCAAATCTTGTGGCAAGGGTAGGTGATACAGCAGAGTAACCAGGACAATCAACAAGACCGTGTGCTCCGCACAAAGCATGGAAGACGAGCAGCTCCTTTATCTACTACTGTTTGAGAACACAACCTACTTGTTTCTTTTAGAAAAAAGCACGCTGCCTTCTGGTAACAAAATTATTGTTTAAGCGGAATTTGTATTGAGGTTAACCACTACAGTTTTTTAAAGTATGACACTAAAGATAGGTGAGCTCTACAATGGTCTTAATTTAACCAGGCCAGGCCCAGGTTTGTGACATTCAGTGAAAGGCACCAGGATCTATCTTAATGCCACAAGATCCTCTTCAAAAAACATAGCACCAGAGTCCATTTTGTTTGCTGAGCCTTCTCCTTTTCCCCAGACTGACTCTCAGCACTCCTGCTGGCCTTTGGCACTAGTTGTTTTCTGATTACACTTTTTTCTATTCCTAGTGAAAATACTAATTAATTTAAAGCAAACAAAATAGAAGATTAGTCTATAGATAATACATATTTGGGAAAAAAAAAATGGACTTCTCAGAATTACATATTTTACCTTTTTAAAGCTGTCATAAACACTGACCGTTCATGAGCTGTTAAACCAAAAAATATTCTGACTTAATCATGCTTCAAATCTCAGCTTTGTCCTAGTATGAAAGAGAAGAATCTGTCAAAACCTCTTAAGTCCTCATAGTCAGGGGACATTATTTTCTGACCAGCTCTAGGAAGCTGCTCCTTCCACTGAGAAGTTTTCCCCAGACTCTCAGCCACCTGCCTCTCCTACCCCCATCCATCCCTTGATTCCCTCTCAAGTCTTCAAAACTGAATCAACTCCTGAAGCAACTGTGCTTCAGATCCACATTCCCAGGTAGTTGATCCAACAAGGTCTTGTGAGTACAATGAAAACTCTGTGCATCAGAAATCAGCTAGGACTTCACCAGCCCATCTCATTTCAGTCCTTGACAATAAACTATTCTGCCTCTACCTGAGAAAAAGAGTTACTGCAAGGTGCTACCTGGTTTGAAGATTACTGCACAGCTGGGCTTAGAGAAGGCAAGATAAGGAGCTGCAGAATTTCCCAACACTCATACTTAGGAAATCCTAATCCTTTCTTTAGGAAATCCTAATCCTAATCCTTTTCTGCCAGAAAAGAACCAAATAATACCTAGCATGTTACGTTTAATAAGCATCCATACAACCACGTCTACTGTATACCTTACTGTATTCCAGCTTTTATATTTTTCTAACTTTATTTGTATACAACTGTTTTTAAGGGTTCTCTAGCTCTAAATGATTGGTGACCTGCCAGGGGTTATACATACAAATAGAAATACTGTTGTGGATACAATGAACTGGAATTCAAATCAAATCTCTTCCCTCTCCCTACAGCTTTTCAGTCTGTGTGTGGCTTCTTATCTGAAGAGTTTCATATAAAAAGCAGTGAAAATAAACAGGTTTAACACGATTTGATGTTTATCTTTACAGATCTGTTTTTGACTGAGTTTTAAACCAAACTCCTTGCATGCAAACTTGGCGAGTCATATTTGCATAAAGCAGAGTGTGCTTCTGAAATCTTGGGGGAAATAAAGGCCGTCCTCTACATACTAAGACTTTMAATTGTAATTTACTGATTACTTACTTGGCTCTGGGCTTTTACCCACATTATATATTCATATTCATATTCATTAAGGAGATTAAATGTGGTAGCTAATAGTTCGGTCAACCAACATGAGAAGTCTAACCATATCAGGCTAACAGATCACTTTCCAGATTTTCATCCTATGCAAATGTATGAGGAACTGTTACCACAGTAGTGTGACTTATATTTTTCTTATAAGTTCCAGTCTCAGTATTATTTTGAATGAATGTGCTATTCCACCTGCACAGCCAGCATGCTCAAATTAAAGCAGGGCTTTTTATGAGGAAGTCAGCCTCTAAGCTAATAATTGAAGCACTTAAGCCCTTTGCTAGAGGTCTCTTGGAGGTCTACATCCTTTTTGCTTCCAGGAAATTAAGTTCATAATTCCTAGAATTAGATTCCAAATTTTCTGGAAAATATTACTTATGAGTGACCAAGAACTGAGAAAGCAGCTTCTGAGCTGAGGATTGAGAAATCCTCAAAAGTAACTAGGCAGCATACAGCTAAGCATAAATGTTGCTGACAGGCCAGGACCATAAATCTTGAGATGTGAGTGCCAAACAGATTTATTTATGCTGTATCTCCTTACTAGTTTACTGGCATTGTATTCTCATAGCCTGGTTTTTGTTATTAATACAATCTTCAGCAGGTTATTTTCTGTGTGTGTTCCACAATAAAGCTGCATGTGGCATAATCTGTACAAATTACTGCTGTCTGKCTACTTTTTTTACTGTTACCTCAGACCAGTATGGAAAAAAAAACCCCCAAAATGCACATTAGCTCTTTATACATTTTACAAAAAGAAAAAAAACCTTCATGAAACCATAAGGGAGTAAATGCATTACAAAGCTACTTTTTGAAGAGTCCATGGTAGCATATTTGCCATTAAGAATCACTTCTTAACTGCTGTCTCTCAATTGGAATGGCTCTGGAGACAGAATACTGCTTTAGAAGGATTGGTCTATAAAAAAGCCAGAAAATGGGGAGGGCCAAGCAGTCCATTTCTACTGATGAGCAAATCTCTTTGTTGCATTTGGGCAAAGTCACTCCTGAATTATCTATTATATGGAAACTTGATTAATATTTATACTTTACAAAATACTTTGTTACTCTCTTTTTCAAATAAATTTAGTACTATCATATTACAGGACAGGCAGTTTGTTATTGATGATCAAATCTCAGAAGCTAGGGAGACTTACTTCAAATCTTATCTAAAGTTTGAACATTAAAAATCATTTAACTTGAAAGAAATCCARCTTTCAGTTATTCTGTTTTCCTAATAGGAACAGGGATAGAGAAGATGAGGATAACCAATATCCTTGAATTGGCTGGATAAAATAAATCAACAAAATTTAATTAGGCTTTTCAATTTGTACTGATCTTCTTATTGTCTCTGGGAATTGGAAAACATCTGCGATGCAACACACGCTGCAAGTCTGCCCTAGGCAGAAGATGGGGAGGGACTCCGCTCAGAAGTATTTTCTGCTCCACTTTACGCAGTCAGAACCAAGAAGCGGTTCCAGGTTTCCACGCACGTGTCTCCATGCATCCTTTCTGCTTCCCTCGTTCCTGAAATGCAAAAGTGACCTTCCTCAGTTACTTTGTTACTTTCATTTATGACTGCTGCCAAAATGATTAGAGATGAATCAAAATATTAATAGAATATTTATACTTCTAAATTTCCTTTTGTATGTACATATATAGCTTCAGGCATGCAGAGTTGTGAATGTGCTATTTGTAATAAGGCCATTAATGAAGCCAATTCTTTCATGCTTAGTGACTTCACACAATACTACTGGGCTTTCTTAGTTTTCCACCCACCAGTACTATCGCTGAATTCCCCAATGAGTACTTGCCCAGCTGTGACAGATTAAAGCTCCATCAGATTAATTAATAATAATGTATAAATGGGAAATGGGAACTAGTGGATGTTGGTTTCATTACTGTAGACCTTTGCTTCACTTTTAATTTGCTTAAAATAAGCATTACAATATAAAACCTTAATATAGTATTTACATGCTGATTTTTACTTACTATTATGTGAAAAATTCCTTAACAACTGTGCCAGCATAAAACCCAGGAAAAAGCTGCCACCTTAGGCAGCCACCACGCAGGGACGTGGTGTGCTTTGTGCTACTTCAGTTTCTGTCTCTACCACACACCAAGCAAGCCACCCTATACATTGTATATTCATAATATGGTTCTCCACAACATTCAAAACCACTAGTCTTCTTTCACAACTCCTTTGGATGGAGTAGGATGGACTTTGTTGTTTTCCTGTAGCCCTCTTGTCAAGCTCAGAAGCTGCTTTGGTACTTGCTCAGGATCCTCTCTTTTCTCTATGTTCCAAGAAGCTGATMTAATAACATGCAAGTCCCTTACATTCCACCGAAGCCCAAAGCTGTTGATTAACTTAGGYGGCACCTGAGCTTCCTAAGAGCCATAACATAGCCTTTAAAGTTTCCCAGGCATTGAAGGCACATCTGTTTTGATGCTTAGGACCTAGCTAATACCAAATCATGCCTAAACCCGATCAGAATCCAGAACATCAACATTCCTCTCCTTCAGTCCCCTGAGGAGAGCTCTATCTACCAGGCATTCTCAGGGAACACCTACCGAGTATCAACAGGATCTGGCGTCTCAGGAAATGTAATGGCAACCACAACAGTTTTAAGAATTACAGCTAATTGCACCACTTCCCTCTTTATTCCCTACCACGATTGCTATAATGTCAAGGGCTGGCATCCTGGAGGGATGTGCTAGGCTTCAATTCTTGTTTTCAATAGTTTTTTTTTTCAATCCACATGCAAATGATTGTAAAGTGTTGGCTCTGTCCTTGGGACAGCATCCATAACCTTATTCTGTTCTTCTCAGGCAAGTAGTGTAATTACTTGGCTCCAGAATCAAGTCCATTTTTTTTCTCTCTGGTCCAAAGAAACAGATTTTATCCTCATCAGTGGGACCCATCACAAACAAAGGAGAGACAGTCCCGACCAAACCAAAAATCTAGTGGTTAAACTATTTCCTTGAAAGGTGGCAGCCACAACCCTGACCTTACATAGGTACAAATAAAACTGAAACTGAATTCCTGCTTGCAAAGAAAGTCCTGTAACCTAACTGATTATTGCATTAGAGGGACAGTACCATGAAAGAGAAATGGAGAGAAAAAGAGGGAGCAGGAGAGAGAGATTGCTTCTATAAAAACACTACCCTTATATCTTAGTTTCTTTASTGGCATTTTCTCAACCTGACAGGCTGAAATATTGTAAAAATGGGCAATTTTTCAGGTATAAAGTTTAGAATTTTAGAGCAGAACTGTGTTTTATTTACAGCTCTGTTAGGCTTTAGAGATCTATTTTTCYGTGTAAGGCAATACCTTCCAGAAATGCATTTACTTTCATCACCAGAAGCAGCTGCATACTGGGCAAAGTGGAAAGTAATATTTGGGAGTTTAGCTTTTAAACAGTTTGCTGTGAGTGTTCTTTACAACTTCTTCTTGACTAAAGGTTTGATGAATATAGCTGCTTTGAGTTAGAGGTATCGTTTCCAAGTGTCATGGTTTAACTCCAGTGGGCAGGTAAGCAACATGCAGCCAAAACCAGTAGTCCAAGGTAGGTTATACTGTCTGGGACCATGTATTTTATTTTCTTTTTTAATATATAATTTGCCATAAACAAATACACAAGATTTCCTAGTCTTCAGATTGTAGACACACATACTAAGATGTGGGCTTAGTCCTATAGAGATTTGTAATAGCTGTTTATGAATGAGGAATAGAGCTTATGAATACCTAAAAAAAAAGTCTGTCAGAAAACCAATAATTAAACTTGAGTTTTATAAATGCCTAATATCTTACTCATCAAATTATTTTGCTTCTTCCTCAAGATCCCAGCTCCTGAAGTTAATATTTTTTTTAAAACTTCTACATTATTATGTTGCTCATTCTGATCTGTAAAGTAAACCATTGTTGGGTGGGTTACCACTACCAAAGAGTGCTTCTTTGATGTATACAAGTGTTTTAAATACTGTTGGTATTTGGATGCAACTTTAAAATGTTTTGGAAGTATTCTTGCCTTGAATGTACAGATAATACATACAAAGGATGCTTTTAGAAAGAACCCTTAGAAAAGAGAAACAAAGCCGCCTGTGTCTTAACTGTGATTCCAGTAATAAATAAAACTGAGCAATTAAATGATGTGGGAATATGTACCATTCGAATTTCAAAACACATTTCCTGTGTTCAAGCTTTACTAGCACTASCATTGGTCAGCTTTACACTGAGGTATTTGTGCATACATGTAATAGAGGGGTTTTTGTACATAATTATATATATATATGTAAAATTAATTGTGGAATTAGCATCCTACTTAATGATTTTCAAGTTCAGTATAAACTATCTCGTTAATTCATATAAAAGGGCTTGATGATGTGACATTTCCCGTGTCACTTTCTTTGTTTTGAAGTTTAAGACCATGTTGCTTAAGATGTGAAAGCTATGGGTTCTCCGTTTTCTACTTACTGCTGCCGATGTCTTTTCTTTCTCTAACTTTTACAGATGAGGATGGCTAATTGTCTGGCCTGTTCAGGCATTCCTACCAATAAAAATGAAATCCAGGAAAAGTCTTCCAATAAAGAAAGTCAAGAATGAAACAACAAAGGAAAAATTAGGTAAATTAATTAATAGGACATCCTCTGAATAATATGTAAGTTAATGTGTGATTCAAAATAAAATAACAGAGAAATACCAAGCAAAACCTACTTGCCTCTTAGTTATAAAGGTCAAGAAAAGGCATATATATTTTCCAGATTACCAGTAACAGTAGTGAGGACTTCCAAGGGACATGCAGAAATACATAATAATACATATGAAAAGAGGCAAAACCTAAACTCTTCAAAGTGCATGCACAAACTAAGTACAAAATAAGATAATTAAATTTGGTTTTGAGGTGAAATGTCAAGAATTAGTAGTGGGTAAAGCCAAAGACTACTTAATGAAGAAAATCCATTGACTGGTTTGCATTGGAAAAACTGCTTACATGTTTCCTAACTCATTGCATTCTCTAGTAATAGGAACAAACTTAAGATACATTTTAGAAATCTTGAGGAAACAACTGATATAGATTGGGTCAATTAAACCTTATTGCAACTTAGTTTTGAGTCTGTTAATGAAACTTTACAGTTTATAGTGTTTTGAGTGAGGTTTATTATTCTCCGTAAAAGCTGGCAGGTGGTTTCACAGATCTTCTAGTGGCAAAGCTGATTTAAGAGTTCCCCTGTGCCCAGGGGTGTTTATTCCAGTGGGTGAAGAAGGGCAGGAAATTACTGCCTCAGAAATTGTGCCTATTCACTGCT
The DNA here is from genome assembly GCA_030449065.1 of Oceanodroma leucorhoa. Lineage (NCBI taxonomy): Eukaryota > Metazoa > Chordata > Aves > Procellariiformes > Oceanodroma > Oceanodroma leucorhoa. The sequence continues at coordinate 20,137,455 of JASVER010000005.1, forward strand.
TGTGGGCTGTGTTGTAAACCCAGATTAGATCTCTAATAGATTTTTAAAAAAAAAAAAAAGTACAGTCTTTCTGAAGTCAGAGGGACACTCTGAGGTAAAGCTTACCTCTGGAGAGTTTGTTTCATGGAGTCAGATTTGGTTCAGAAATCCTGCTGAATTTTGCAGTTACCTGTGATTTGGGAACCGCAGCGCTACACTTTCACCAAAGAGAATTCGCCCTCTCCCTGAGTCTGTCTCCTATAAGACACTGAGTGCAGTTGACACAGAACCACACCCTCAAAAAAAGAATAAATCAAAATTTAAGAGACAGAGCAGAGGCAACTCGGGTGAGCAGCAGTACTTTCTGTAGGAAACCTGAGAGGAAGACAGACTTGTTTTTGTAAGTGCAGAGAACCCTGTCTCCTGCTGCTTGACTTCTGTTGAGAAGGACAGTTCTGTTCATTCCTTGTTAGTTTTCTTTGTTAATAAATACGCACATCTCCCATCAAGTCTTCAAATAAGAAGAAATCTGAGATTTCATGTTGTTGGTTATCTACTTGACTGAGAAGAGGCATTTCCAATTATAAACATTATATTTATTTAATTCCTGAACTCCTTCAGGCTGAGCATTTGATTTGATATATAAGTTAAACTTGCCCCCCCAAAAAATCAGCAATCCCTACTTATTCTGCTTATGTACTCTATTCTGTAGCTTTAGGGTTTTTTTTATTGGGCTTTAACATTTTATTTTTATTATCTCTGTCATAACTGTTTTTGATGGCTTACATCATCTGTTCTCAGAACTGCTGTACTGCCTTTTCTATTTGGACACTGCTGATGAGCAAATAGCAGTCAAACTCAGCTGAAGTGTTCCAGAATTTGCTTCTATCAGGACTCAGCTTTGATCTGTGAAAGGAATTGTCAAATCATGGTACTAATAGATGCTAAAAATGGAAATGTAAACAAGTATCTAAACAATCAATACTGCTCTGTCACTAGACTCAGAAAACACTTATTCTCTGGAAAGGCCTTTTTTCCTTGTGCCCAAAAGGATAAAAGACAGCTTTTTTACTTTTTGCTTGTCAATGTGTTTATCTCAGGTACTAAATCACCCTGTCTTTTCATACGTGTATTTCTGAAAAAAAAAAATTATAAAAAATAGTGGCTACAGTTTGTACTGTGAATAGAGCTGACAGTCAAGCACAGAGGAAAAGGGCTAAAACTTTGGTTATTTCCAGAGCTGCAGTTTCCAGAGTGCTTTATTTTTTTTAAGTGCACAAATGGTACTGGCGTATTATTTTTGAGGACATAATTCTCTGGGTATTTTCTTTACCAGCAAAGAAGACGGGGGGGGGGGGGCAGAGGAGATGTCAGATGGGCTGATTGTCCCAAACAAGAAGGTGGCAGTCTGGTGTACTGAATCTAGCTGCAGATAGCTCTAGTCAGTGSCTGATAAGGGTATTTCTGCACACATCGTTGGTACTAGATGAAAAAATCATTCAAGAATGTATCTGCCTCTATAATTACTGCAATATTGTTTCTTAAATGAATAGTGTTTTTTGCTTAGGTATTTAAAATGAGTAAAAGCAAGTAAATAAATTATTTAGATTAGAATAATTTAGAGTAATATATTTGGAACTACAGGGAAGCTATAATTGCCTCTGCCTTGATACAAGAATATGAGTTTCGTGCCATGTCAGTAGAAAAGCCCAGTTGCAGATGCTGAAATACAAAGTGGGCCAAGGTCTAAGCACGGGAATTAGTTTACCGGAGTAAGTCTAAGCTGGAGTTTAGATGTGAATAATTAAGGAATAAGCCACGAATTTGAGGCCTCGTGGATGGGAACAGGTAATAGGGTGAGTGTGAGCAATGTCCCCACACGCTAAGGGACAGCTAATACAGGGTCGTATTTAGTTTCTGAACACTTGCGAGTCCCGGTGCGAATGCTGCAGTGGTGGCGGCAACTTCCACAAGGCCCTGTGGCCCCGGGGGGAAGCATACTGCCCTGCCCTGACGCTAAGTAGCTTCAATGCAGCTCTGCTAACACACAGGCTCCCCTCAGGTGTGGGGGAGCCCCTGGTGCAGAGCGACTGTCCCTGCCATACCTCCTCGGCCCTTGTGCCACACTATGCCTCGGCAGTGAGGATGCTCCCAGCATGGGTAGCGTGGCCACCTGGGTGGCAGTGGCAGACGAGCCTTCTCTGGCCACAGCTGAAACCCATTGGTCTCAAGGGAGACATGCCTAAACCTGCCTGGATGAGGCCCCGGGCAACCCCAAGAGGGTGGCACAGCACCCCAGGTGCTCGGGAGCCATTGTGGCACACGACAAGTGCTAAGCAAGCGGGGCAAGGAGTCAGTTCAGGGCTCAGAAAACGCATCTAGGAGCCGCAATATTAAACTGTTTCTGAGGGTGGGGGACAACCTCGGAAAAAATCCTCACAGGAGTACGTAAGAAAGGCCTTCCCCCTTCTTCAAAGCCAGGCCAGGGCACCCCGCGTGCAACCGTTTCCCGCGGCACAGCCCCGTCTCTCCCCCACTGCAGCCCCGAGCACAGCCGGCCTCGCCCGCCTCACGGAGGGCGGGACGCCACGGCGCAGCACCGCCCCGGGCCGGCGGCTCCGCGCAGGCGCCGTGCGGGCAGGGCGCGCCCCGCCGCCGGTGGGCTGGGCTGGGCCGGGCCGGGCTGGGCCGGGCGGCAGCAGCGCGGGCGAGGCGCCGGGTATGGCTCCGGCAGCGACGGGCGGGAGCCCGCCGACTGCTCCCTCGCTGGGCCCGGCGGCTGCCTGGCTGAGCAACGGCTCTGCTCTCGGTGGGTCCCTGCGGCCTCGGTCCTTCGCTGCGGGTGGTAGCTCCGTCGGAGGGGAAACTTCAGGGCGGGACCCCCTCGCTCCCCACCAGCGGCCCCTGAGCCTGCCCGCGGGCTCCCGCCGCCGCCTGTGACCTCGGCGGGGAGAGCGAGCCGCTGGGCTCCTCCGGCCTCTCCCGCCGCTCCGGGTGCTTCGGCTGACCTCGCTGCTTCTCCCCGGGAGCCTCCCCCCCCCCCGCCGTGGGGCTGCAGCGGGTAACTCGGTACTTGGCGTTGAGTCCCTGCGCCGCGGCCCGTAGGAGAGTAGCAGGAGGGGGCGCGTTCCCCCTCCGCCCTGCCCCCTGGGCTGCCCGGGGCGAGCGAGCAGGGAGGAGGTCGAGGCTTCTCCCGCCTGTCAGCCGGGCGGGCCCCGGCGGAGCGCGGCCGGCGGTGGCGGCGGCGCTGAGGGGGTGCTCGGGCGGGAGCGGGGGCTCCCGGGTCCCGCTCAGGCGGGCTGGGGGGAACGGTGCTGTCTGTGTCCCCCCCCGGACTATTAATTTAGTCAGGTATGGCCATGAGTTGCGGAAAAGAACGAAAAAAACCCTAATGAACTATACAAACTTGAGTCTGGCAACTCCTCTGTAGCTGATTTCACTTTAAGCTGGAGTCGGATGCCTCACAAGGTAGAAATGCATCAAAGAATTGCTTCTACTTCACCGTCTGTTTGTTGTGAGATTAAACTTGGTTTAGCGTTTAGGTTTTGGAAATTAAGTTGACTGTAACCCTTGAGATCTCTGAAGAACACTCACACACGTACAAGCACCAGAGGATGTTAGTTTTAAAGGACATTTTCTTTGTTTATATCTAACCCCAAATGTTATGGTACTAAAAATCTCAAAGTGAAACTGATTTTGTTGCCTCTGTAGTCTGAAGTGCTTTTTTGTGTATTGTCTGTGTTTCTCAAACATCTGTGTTTAAGCTGATGCTCATTTTTACCTAGCATAATGTTCAACTTGATCAGCTTTATTACTTTGGGGTGGTATGACATTGATAAGGGTGTACCAGCTTATTTGAGAGTAAACTTTAAACTTAGTGGAAACAGTTAACATAGGCATACTTATTAACATAAAATTAAGCAATAAATGTTTGTAGTCTTTCTATACTTACTTCTGTACATCTGTAATTATTACTTGGTGCAGGCCAGCTTGGTCAGAAAGGATTGAGATATCTACCACTTGCTATGCATTTTCTGAAAGCAAGAGGAATGTAAGGCTTGTCATCCAGTCCATCCTTCTCTTCAGGAGAGCGGAAAGAAATAAGTAGCGCTAGGCACAACTGGGGCCAGTAAAATGGTGCTAAAGATACTAGTGTTGTCAGACCTTTTTTTTTTTTTGCTAGCTAGTCGATTTCACTGAAAGAGTTTAAGCATCTTGAATTTCAAATTTGTGTTGATGGGTAGCTAGTGCTGTCTGAGGCCCTAATTCTTATTTTTTTCAGTTTTTGTATGCAGAGGTGAGAGGAGGAGAGGAATTGTGGATTTTTCTTCTCTTCTTAATCATGACCATCTTTGTTTTTCTCTCTTCTCAGTTGCTTTAGCGTAAAATATTTTTTAACAGATAAATTAATCTGCTCTTTGATGGTTGTTACTTTGGCATATTACTGCATGTTTCTACATGTTGAGATTATGATACAGTTTACCTACTACTGGCGTCTTGAAGAGAGTGTAAACAGATGTTTCAGTAAACCAAAGGATGTGTATACATAGGCTTGTACCGACTTTTCACAAATGTTTATACTCAGGGTTGCTTTATTGAGCTTGAAGGCAGTCATGCTGGAGGACTGTTAGTATGCCATGTGCATTTGTAGGATTTAATAATGATAGCAGTAATTTAGTCTGGTATATCTAGATGAATAGGATTGTACTTATGAAAGCTAAAAGTTGGCAAGTCTAACAGGAAATGCGAAAGCTATGAAAGAATCTTCTTCCTCCGAGCTTGCCACATGCTTTCTGTCACTTTATCTGCTGTATCTTCACACAGGAGATATACTGGTTTTGTTTAAAATTTGTTTTTTGACTCATCTAAACTAGTGTGGATGTTAGTTTGCATAAATGTATTGATATGATGTGTTTGGTAGCATTGTTTTAATGCTGCTCGCTAGATGCTGCTCGCATTTGTAAATTTACCCGTGATATGGAATACTTTTAAATATCTGGTGTATCCAGGAAGGAATATTTTTTTTTTTTTAAAACAGCCAAACTGAAGTGTGCTTTATTAAATTTGAGGATTCCAACAGAAATGCAAATGCAAAGTATTGGTTCTATGTATTTTTGCAGTAGGAGCTACGTGCTGTGCAAGTAGTGACGAAAGCAATTACATCATCAGCACCGCAATAACACTGGTAAACAGTGAAACATGAGCTTTTTGTCTCTGTATATGTTTCTGCAGCATTATCAACCACATATTGTGTCACACATGAGTCTCTGTTACTGCCCTTCATATTGTGATTTTTCCCTTTTTCAGCAGGACAAAACTACTCTAGATACTCTTCTCTTCGTTGTTTTTCCTCATTGAATTCTTAATAATGTCAGATGCCTTCATGGTGTGATTGTTTGGACTGACTGGGTGACTGACAAGATGATCTATTAGGTTTGGTCTTCTCTGAATCCCCACCCCAACCCCAGGCTTTCAGGGAAGCCCGCCTAAAACTTGTTGCAGACCACTAACTGAAAGTGTTGACAGGGCATGTAATTCAGAAATAAACAGGGATTAGGAAAGGACTCATCAGGGTAGAGACTTATCTCTCAGAGTTCAGAGTAGAAAGCTCTCTTTCCAGACCTACTGCAAAATTTGCCCACAATCACAATTTTTGTGGTGACTTCAGTGAACCAAAGACTCAGTCTCTAATTTAAGGACTCTTAGCAGGCTCCAGCTTGAGGTACTATGAAAGACTTGCAGTTTTACGGTTTTGAATACAATGTTGGGTAGTAAGGATGCTGTTAGGTATTATGTTCAGGTAGGTCATCCTTGAGACTTGCTGCATGCATCTTACTCTTAGTGTTCTCAAAGTAGGTGCAGTTAGAACGAGCTTTAAAGAAACGTGGTTGATCCTTCTGCTCCCTTTTTTGAGATACTGCTTTTGACCAATCTCATGAACGTTTCGAGGTCTGTTCTTAACAGCAAACCTTAAACAACCTTTGTTAACCTCTAAGGCAATTGGCAGTACTGTTACTAGTTGTCAGTATGTTCTTTCATCATGTGGCTTCCTTTTTGTCATCAGACTTCCTGCTTATTTCACTTCTGGTTGTAGGTTCTGGTACTACAAGGAAGCCAGAAGTTAAGGGGAATTCAGAAACTTGTTGAATGTTCCTCTTTGATGATAGGTGTTTTTCCTTTGTTATTCAGTTCATGCATATTCCCTAAAGTACAATTTCCTTGAACAATAGACAAGCAAATGTTAGGCGATAGGTTTTCTTCACTTAAGAGTTTTTTCCTCTAGAAAATGAACCTTTTTTTAACCTGTTCTTTGCTGCCTTTTCTAGTTTGCCTTGTCTCTTCTGTAGCTATCACCCTACTAGTAAGGCAGAGAAGCCCAAACATTTCCTAAATATCTTCATGTGTGTCTGTTTTGGGCAGTGATGTATTTTTGACTTGTGATTGAAATTGCTTGTTATTTCATCTGCTTAGTTATGCAAAGGCAATTTGACTGTAGTGTCCAGAATAGATAAATACTATTTAAATCAGATAACTCTTAACTATATTTAATTTGAAGTTGCAGCAAACTGTTCTGGCTAAATTTACTATCATTAAAATAACTAAAAACCTGTATTAAATCGGTACATAATTACTATCAGAGTTCTAAACGAATTCATTGCTAAGCACTTGAATTAAGAATCTAAAAAATGAAATTAGACTTTGATAACGGAAACCTCTACTGCAGCTCTAGTAGAATGCTTTATTTTATATCTAAATAAGTTGAATGTACTGAATGAAAGTAAATAGCTGATTTAGAGCGTATTTCTTTTAAGAAAATATCCACTACTTCTGAAATGCCAAGTGACATCAGCTRGCCATTTTTGGCATTTAATTAATTTCACTAAAATTCCATTACCTTAGTAAGTTTTTAAAAATAAAGTTTGTTTTCTTAAATTCTTGAGAGTGAGGTATCTAGCATGTATTTAGGAAATTAAGCTATTAAACAAGTTTTTTTATTTTTATGCCTGAATTTAAAAGTATGCAATTTAAAATCAAAAAAGTTTTACTTTAAATGATACTTAAAATGAATGCTTTAAATCAAAAGCGTACATCCATCCACCTTAGATGTCCGGCCTGGAGGTAGGAAGTGTCATTATAGTTTAATGCAGTTCAAAGTATACTTCCCCTAGAGCCAGGAGAGGATGAAGCACTGGGTATAATCATCAGGTGCCTTTTCCTTGCAGGGTGAATTGAGGTCACAGCTGCCTGACCATTCCTCTTTGCGGCATTGCCAGCTTAAGCAGTCCTTTGATTATGCCCTGTAAACAGTGTGTGGGTCCACATGGTGAATTGAACTA